>CM050166.1:140170528-141370528 GCA_027410445.1 Discoglossus pictus | reverse complement strand
ATCACAATGGGATATAACCTGTGCGGTGTATCGCATTCTGATGGACAATGGACAATACTGTGCATTAATATCATGGGTGTGGTGTGGACGGATCCCAGGAGAGCAAGAGGTTTGTGGGGAAAAAGGGCATACCTACAGGGGGTAATGTCATAGTCTAGAATAAGTATGATGCATAGACCTACCAGGATCACATGTGGTCACTACACCACTGCAACCGGAATCTGATGGGAAAAAAAGGATTATCAGAAATCACTCCATTTAACCGAAGAAACCATTGATGTGCATAGCACACACAACTTGTGTATATCTGCTCAATGAAACAGCAGACTGTGTAATCCAATCCAGTTCCACACAAACAGTGTGTTCCCAAAACAAAAATCACCTTCGCAATATTATATTGTTAATCAACATTGATATCACATGTTAAATGATACTCATGATATCAGCAATAGGGGGAAATACCCATTAATATGGAGAGGATACAAAGGTTAGTAGCCAGATTCAATGTTACTTACATCAGACGCAATGATCTGTTTTCAAACTGATATTGGGGTCAGGATCACATGCTTCACTAGTGCATATTTTAATGGTGGCTTTCATTAACATGCCATTGTCAGACTTTGAAAGTTCACCACCATAGTGGTATTAGTCTACATTTAAGCTTTCAACAATCTTGTCTTACATATCTGGATATATGATAGCTTTAATATTGTTAAGGTTTTTTTTGAAGGAATGTCTACCTGACAGGCACTGGGAAACTCTTAAACTTAATACATTTCCTTCACAATGCTTGTAGATGCAGAAGATGCCTTCATGGACCTGAATTGTGCCTAAAACAAAATAAAGTGAAATAACACCTGCAAAATAAGGCCTTGAAACGATGGGGACTGCAGCATCTCTTCTCAACAGCATTTCTCAGTGACCATCGATTAGTGAAATGTTACACAGAATCATACGTGTCCACAGAGATGAAGATCATGGATCATGTGATGGGAGGTAGCAATCTACCTGCAAAATATAACCATCACATAGGCCATGATCATATACTCTGTAGCCAGGCTAGATTAGGTTAACATTTGGACCAATAGATTGCCACTGAGGAGTGCTGTCTAGAAGGCATAAATCATATGTGCAGCCCCTACGTCCTCCTCCACCTAGCATCAGGATCCCAATCCCCCGTGGGTGGCTGCCGTCTCCTTGGTGATGGTGGTGGTGGGGGCAGGGTGAGGCGTCCCCCCAGGAGGCGGCAGCACATGCAGTGGTGGTGCTGGTGGCAATGGTCGTGGCGGAGGCATGGGGGAGAAGAGGAGTGGCTGGCCTGCGGATGTGCGGGGGATGCCTCCATGGTGCAGGAGATGGGGCTGGGGATCAGAGCGTTTGCAGTCACTTGCTGGATTGCACTCTTGTCTGCCCCATCCTAAGCAGCCTGGCAAGATTCAGTCATCGGATGGTGCCTCCTCTCCTCACTATTTTGTCTGGCCAGGCTGCGCATGACCTCTGCATGATTGGTGGAGATGCTGGTCTGGATCCCCAAAAGACACTCCAGTTGCTGGTGCATGATGGCCAGCATCTCCATCTATACAGCCTGGCTTGGTGGTGGGGATGGAGGTCCATGGAGCACTGCTAAGTGAGGAGGTGTTGGTGGTGGCCCAGTGGGGAGAGTCTGGGGCCCGGCTGGAGCCTCGCTCCATAAGGGTCGTGGTGTTGCTGGGCCTGGTGTTGGTGGTAGCCAGTCTGCCGCACTGTTAAAGGGAGGAGGAGGTGGGGTCAAATTCCACCAGTGTGACTGATGGTTCTGCTGGTGACCCCACTGCCCAGATGATATCCTCCTCCTCTGAACCAGGGCCCACGACTTGCCAACGTCTTCCTGCCATAAAGCCGATGCCCCTGCCTCTGGTTCACCAGTGGAGGCAGACCTCGTTGAAGCTGAAAGAGCGAAAAGAACTGTATGTGTGTTAGTTATGATGACTAATGCATTGTTTTGTGATCATTCCTAACTATCTGACATCTAGCCTCGGACCTGGATGATTCTCTTAATTGCAACTATAGGTAGCTATCGTTTGCTAGATGTGATCTATTCTTTGGTTCTTGACCTTGATTGTTCTTGTCTCCTAGCGCTATCTTGAATCCGCCTGTGGTCTGTAGCTGCAAAGGCTGCACTGGGCACATGCATGTTGTATCATGTTGGTGTATGTGATATTCACCTGACATGGAGGCTGGATCTTGCTAGTCCACCAGGCCTGAAGCTCCAGCAGTGGGCAACCGGCTCAATAGATCTTTGGTGACCCTCTCCCACTGACTGTCACTTTGGGGTCACCACTGGGTGCTGAAGCTTGACTGTCCTCCTTGGCCATCATCCTCCTCACCTTGGCCCTGATGTCATCAAACCTGTGTTTCACAGACCTCACATCCATTTCCGCAATTCCCACTGCTGTTACTGTGGCCTCTACCTCCTTCCATGCCTTGGTTCTAGGACTGGACCTAACTCCCCCATTTCCTGCAATGATAACGGGGCATCCACGGGTCACACCAAGGAGGACCACATTCTCCTGGTGCATGTAGTTATGGGCCCTGTGCTTGCCTTTAGCCTCTTGCCCTCCCGATGGGGATCCTTTGCGCCCTCATCTACCACTGAGGCCTGTCCCTCCCCTGAACTACCACCACCCCTGGGGTCAGGCCCCTCCCACTCTGCCCATGTACTTGATGTGCCTATCTCTATGGGCACCCTTCCACTATCCACCTACTCTACTCCACTCTCCTCCTCTCTACCACTCTCCACCTCCACCACTCTCCTCCACTCTCCTGTCTGCCACTCTCCTCCTCCACTCCTCTACTCTCCTCTCGGCCACTCTCCTCCTCCTCCTCTCCTCCCCCACTCCTCACCTCCTCTCCTCCACCAATCCTCACCTCATCCACCTCCTCTTCTCCTCCACCTCTTCCCAGTGCCACCTCTCTCTCTCTTCTCTCTCCTCCTCGCCTCTCCTCTTCTCCTCCTCTCTGCCTTTCCACTCCTCTGCTCTCCATTTATATCCCAATAAGAATATAACTATAAATAAAACTAATTATTACTGTATTTAGATGGTGAGAAAAAAAATTGTGTTTTATGTGTATTTATTAACTTGGGGGATGGGGTGTTTAGTATGGGATGGGGGTGTGTGTATAGAGTGACCTAGCTCTATGTGTATCTATGTGTGTTATTTCAAATATGTGTATTTGTATTATGTGTAATCTGTAAATATGTGTAATCAAAGATTAAGTGTAAAATGGTAATTAGAATAATATATAATGATAAACTGGAAGATACTTCTCTCAAAATGTGCCTACTCTCTCTGTATAACAACAGAAACTCTTGACATGCGTGTTACTTCGGAAGAATCTACAAAACAGTCAATGCATGAGTGGGTGGAATGCAACTTTATAATTTCTCTCTGTCAATCATCTTCAGCTAGCCAGCTTTCTATTGGCTGCGAGGCCTGCGTTGCACTCCGCAATAACGGGATTGGATTCTAATTGCGGGCCGCTTTTATTCCAGTCCACTAAATTTGCTGGCGGGTGAAGGGTTTAAGGTCTTGGCCTATGACTTGCGGCCTTGTTTAATTGAATAGCAACATAATTGTAGCAGAGTTCAAGCCTACAGCAAGTCCGCAGACATACGGCCTGTATACAGCGAGTTGCTGCCATGCAATTGAATGAGGCTCTAGCAGCCCCATTAAATTTGAAGCCTGTAGCGGCAATGGCATACCCGCAAAGGCTGCGGGCAGAGCTAATAAATTGTACCATGCCGCGAGTTACTCAAGTCCGTAAACACTTTCCACGCACGCAAGCTGTAAAGGTGCCAGGCTGAGCCACGATCACCCGTCACAATCCAATATAATGTAGTGCGACACAGGCCTCTCAGCCAATAGAAAGCATTCTAGACGAAGATGATTGATAGAGGGAGATTATAAATTTGGGTTCCATATGCCCATGCATTGACTGTGTTGTATTTTCTTTCAAAGAAAGACGCAGGTCCCGGAGCTGGTGGTTTCTGAGAGTCAGAGAGAGATCAGGAGTTATTTCAGAGCAGCAATTTGCAGTTTTGTTCTTTTATATTCTACTATATAATATTTTACACTTAATACTTGATTACACATAATTACAGATTACACACATTTGCAATACACAAAATTTAAGGTCACTCCATAACCCCCCCCCCCATGCCATGACACATAATACACACTTTTTTTTCTATCCTATATATACACTTATTTTTATTTATCTTTATTTTCTTTTTGGGATTATAATGGAGGGAGGAGATAGGAGGGGAGAGGAGTGGAGAGGTGGGGAGGAGGAGAAGAGGAGAGACGAGGAGGAGAGAGAGGTTGATATGGGGAGTAGAGGTGGGGAGGAGATGAGGAGGAGGTGGAGAAGGAGGTGGAGGAAGTGGAGGAGGAGGTGGAGGAGGTAAAGGAGAAGGATGGGAGTGTAGAGGAGGAGGTGGGTGGTGGCAGGGTGGCCCTAGCACCAAGCATACTTAGGAGAGGGACAGAGGGGAAAGGACCTGATCCCAGAGGAGTTTCAGGGCTGGTGGCCCAGCAGGACCCAGCCTCCATGTCAGGTGAATATCACATACACCAACGTGCCACCACATGTGCATCACACAAACTACACATGTACATGATGTCCAACAAGGACACTGACATGTCAGCTCCATCAAATTAACAAGGGATAGATGGATGCGTCATTAAATTCATGAAGCTGAAAAATCACTGTCATTCCTGAGCACAAGAACAGTAATCAAGCGAGCGTCCATTTATTGGTGTGCCCACTACAGCCTATACAGTTGCAGAATGCAGCCGGAAGCGGTAGGAGCCAAGAACGATCAAGACCATGGATCAAAGAATAGCAAATGATAGCTAATCTGAGTTGCATTTAGGAGTATCATCCAGGTTCAAGCCTAGATGTCAGATAGTTAGGAATGCACACAAAACAATGTATTATTCATCATACTAATGACATTTACCTCTCTATTTTCTCTTTCAGTATTAAGTAGCTCTGGGTCCAGTGGCGAGCCAGAGGCGGGGGCATCGGCTCCATCAGAGCAGGAAGTGGAGGAGCAAGTCCCCGCCCAGCAGGAAAACGGCACAGGGGAAGGAGGAAGGAAGAGGTCCTCAGGGACCTGGCTCAGAGAAGGAGGATGTCATCTGGCTAGTGGGGTTATCAGCAGGACCACCGGCCACACCGTTGGGTTTCAAACTCACTGTCCCCCTACTCCAAAGACTGAGCATCTCGCCAGGACCCTCCTACTATAGCTATGATGATGCCAGCAGCCAGGCACCACCTCCCTCCCCTTCAGCAGTGTGCTGTACTGGCCGCCACCACCACCACCGGGCCCACCCACATCACCGGCAGTTTTGCCCCATGCTCCGGCCGGGCCCCAAACCCTCCCTGCTCAGACACCGCCACATCCTCACCTTGCCACACCCCACTGGGCTCAATCACCCACATCAGGCCAGGCTCGCAGGCAGAGATGCTGGCCCATATGCGACAGCAGTTGGAGTTGCTTCGGGGGATCCAGGCTCGCATCTCTGCCAATCATGCAGAGGTCATGCGCAGCCTGACAAGGCACAATTTGGGAGGAAAGGAGGCATTATCTGATGACTGAATCCTATCTGGCTGGGCTGCTAAGGATCTGGGCGGACCAGAACGCCAGCCATGGGGGATTGGGGCCCTGTGCTTAAGTGGAGGAGGACATAGGGGCTGATCATATGTTTGTGCCTACTCAACAGTACTCCTCAGTGACAATCTATTGGTCAAAATGTTAATCTAATCTAGCCTGGCTACACAGTCTTGGATCTTGGCTTATGTGATGGTGACATTTTGTATGCAGATGGCTACCTCCCAACATGGTCCATGAACATGTATCTCCCACAATCTTAGAGCTATCATATAGCCAGATATCTAAGACATGATTGCTGTTAGCTTAAATGTAGACTAATACCGCTACGGCGGTTGACTTGCAAAGTTTCATAATGGCATGTTAATGACAGCCAGCATTAATATATGCACTAGTGAAGCATGTGATCCTGACCTGAGTCTGATCATAGGGTCAATAGGTCAACAGATCATAGGGTCTGATGTAAGTAACAGTGAATCTGGCTGCTGACCTTTGTGTCCTCTCCATATTAAGGGGTATTTTTCATAATGCTGATTATCCAGAGACCTAGCTAACAGTTAGTAATGCTTGTAGATGGAAATCAGGTGAGTTGGTACTGTATATTGTTATAGTGAAAGTATATAGGACTGTACTGTACATGCACGTTTTTGTTTTTTTATCCTCTTCCGCCTTTTTTTAGTTGACCACTTTTTTTCAGAGATTGGATTGATTACACAGTTCAGATGTTTAAACATCTGTTTCATTGAGCAGATCTAGACAAGTTGAATGCACATTAATGGTTTCTTCAATGAAGTGGAGGGATTTCTGATGATCTTTTTTTTCATCCGATTCCAGTTGCAGTGGTGTAGTGACCACATGTGACCCTGGTAGGTGCTATGCATCATGCTTATTCTAGACCATGACATTACCCCCTTTAGTTATCCCCTATTTCCCCCAAGCCTCCCATTGTGCTCTGTGTATGAAATAAAGCTTTGTTATATCATTCTAACCATGTCAGTGTGTTGTCAAAGGTTGGGGTTATGAGACATCCACCTACATCGTATTTGTGTCACATTCCTATATATGTAAACTAATGAGCCCTAGTTACTATACAATAGATCAATACATATAATATTATTAGTAATAATATAATTAGATATCATCATATAATAATATATATCATATATAATAATAATAATAATAATAATAATAATAATAACAATAATAATAATAATAAAGGGTTAATACACATGCAAATGTCCAATTAGTGATCATTCCCCTGAGGGCCTGTTGACAATATGACAGGTGATACTGGAGTGGGTTGCCAGTTCCTTCTCTAGTGGACTGTGAATTGTCTGACTATGACATGCCCACCTACAGAGGCCCTACATGTTATAGCTCACAGCTTCATTCAGTTACACAAGCCCTTTCACCACCACACTGTAGGACTCTTAACTAGGTCCCCAAAGGGCCACACTACATATATATATATGTATATATATATATACAGCTATTCCTTGTTTAACGCTGTGGATAGGTTGCAGGCGATAGGAGTGTTAGGAGTGTTAAGCGAATCAGCTCTAAATGGGACAGTTTACCATGGGGAAGATAGGGAAAGGGGAACTCATAAAGAAAACACCAATTTCAATTGAAATGTAAACTTTTTTGGTTTTATATGAACTTCAAAGAAACAGCAGACATAACGCAAACAGAAACAGAATATTAGCAGAAATATAACGTTTAAATTATTGATGTTGAAGCTTCTGGCTCATCCTTGATTCTGTTATCTTATATCAAATCATATCGTTCAAAGGGGTCCGGCAGGCAAAAACAGCATTATAGGGAGGCAATGCTAGAGAAAATCAGAGCGTTAAAAGGTATCTGGCAGGCAAAAACAGTGCTATAGCAGGGTTTAGCATTAAAAGGGGTCTGGCAGGAAAAACAGCTCTATAGTGAATCAGCTCTAAACGGGGTAGCTTTAAGAGGGGTATACCTGTATATCTGTGTGTATGTGTATGTGGAGTGTGTGGGTGTATATACTGTATGTATGCCATGATGTCAATTACAAAACAAGTTTCTTTGTTTCCCTTTCCCTTTTCTACTTTCTTTATATACCTTGAATATAATAATGCTGATGTGTATGTGTTCAGAAACTCTGTCCACAACACGCTCACACATTTTTGATTTCAGCAGGAGACCTTGCACTGCAGTACACAGTTATACACTTGTGCTTGTCCTTCTGACTTGCATCAAAAGTAAAAAAGTAAGAACAAACAGGTAATTATTTCAGTATGCTGTGACTGTCTTTGGGCAGTCAGGTAAGAAATGAAACAAATCTCTCTGTCGTCCTGCACAGTTTCTGCTTACCAGTTTAGTAATGAGTGAAAGAGATACACTCTGCTACTTCTTTTTCCCTGTTAGAACTGCTGTTAATAAATATACAGCATGTACAAAAACGAATGTCATATATAGATACTTGTGTGTACATATATCAAATTGTTTAAAATTTGAATAAGGGACTTTAAAATCCAGTGTTCTACATTTGTTTCTTACCTAGCTTAAACATCAAAAGGGTATTTTTCCCATTAAATAAAAAAAAAAGTTCTACAGAAAATGGTATGATTATTTATTTTTACCCTGTTAATCAACACTTGCATTTGATAAATGCACTTCATGATGATTATAAATACCCTTACTGATACTTTTATTTAAAATAAAAATGGCATCAATAAAGAAAAAATGAACTGATTGATACATTTCAGGATACAGTAAAATGCAGATGAATCACATGGTCCACCAATGGGTGAGAAGATAAAATATGACATTATAGTACAGTATTCCTAGTTACAGCAAAACTGGTCCATTCTAATCATACAATATTCATGCTATTTTTTACTGGTCACAACCAACATCTGCTAACTGAAACATAGCTGTAACTAATTTCACCCTTGAGCATGAGCTGACAAAATAAGTAGCAAGAGATAATAACTTTTTTGATAACAAGTACATCCCATGTGCATTCATATCTTATGATCAACAAACTTTGCACTCCCCCACCTCCATTTGCGGATGCCCCACAGATGCTCAATAGAGTTTAGGTCTGGTGACATGCTTGGCCAGTCCATCACCTTTACCTTCAGCATCTTTAGCAAGGCAATGGTCATCTTGGAGGTGTGTTTGGGGTCGTTATCATGTTTGAATACTACCCTGCGGCCCAGGCTCGGAAGGGAGGGGATCATGCTCTGCTTCAGGATGTCATAGTACATGTTAGCATTCATAGTTCCCTCAATGAACTGTAAACTGCCGGCAGCACTCATGCATGCCCAGACCAAACATATATACACATTATATTCCCATATATAGATGTCAGCAGTTCGGGCAGCTACTTGCGCTGGTGATGAGGCTCCCACGTCGGCTGTAATGAGCCGCAGGCGGGACTTACACCGCAAAATTTACCAACAGCCTCACAATAAGAGCCAAATGAGCGCAAAAGGCGCTCAGAGCGAGGCTCGCAATGAGTGCCGAAGGATCTCGGAACACCAACAGAATTCATGTCTCAACCAAACAGCATTACCTGCCTTACAATCTTATTGCCGTAATTTTTTGACAGGTAAGTCGCTAGTTATAGTATAATATTGGGAACATTCAATTTATTTATTTATTTTTTTAAATACACATTTTCATTTTCTCATTAATTAGTAAAAATTAAAGCAAACCATTTTATTAACACACAAGCATAAAGCACCTTAAACCACTTAGATGAAAAATATTGCTTTTATCTTCATAATGATTTATATTTTGTTTACAAAGAAATATATTATTTTAGAATGATACTAAGAAATTTTAAAAACATAAGAGAAGAGTCACAGGGATAAAGTGAATCCTCATTTTAAGTATATGTGAATAAACTGTAGCTGCCCTGTCCTCAATTTTAAGCATACGATCATTGGGGATTTACTAAGAATCTCAGGTGCATCTAACGTAGTCTCCTGGTTTACTATGAACTTTTTGCTATAGAAAAAAAGCTTCCCTTATACAGATTTTTATATCAAGTTTTCTGCCCTCATCCCAGGTGAAAACTTGCTTAGGAAATTCCCTCCTTTAAGTTTTTCAATGGGCTTGTGATCTTATGGCAGGATTTTGCCCTTTGATACACTCTATTCATCAGCTGTTCTTTTATATACTGCTAGACAACTGAAAAGCTGTATGACTAAGATAATTTATCAAGCTGCAAAAGGAAGAATATTGACAGCTTGAGAAGAATGCTATGAGTGTGCTTCAGTTTCCATTAACTCCCTGTAAGTTTCTATAACTGTATGAAATTGCTATAGCCATGTTCAATCTTGAGCGACTCTGAGCTGAGCTTGAGAAACAAACTGGAATTTCAGATTGTTGGTAGCTTCAGCCTGACCTAGAGAGCATGACTTATTCAGCTATGGTTTCTACATCTGTAGCAGAAATGTTTTTTTTTAGTTTTGCTCTTCAGGATTTGTACGTATATGTTCAAAAATGTACGGACTATTCATAATGCGTATGGTCTTCGTTAATCTATAGCATAGGCTTTTGTTCTTGTAATATTTAGTTTGAGTGTGATTTTTATTTTCATTTTATTGCAAATAAAAATTACTGTTAAGAGTAGGAATGATCTTTAAAGAGATCATATATACATTTTGGATGGCAAACTGGGCGAGGATAAATAGTAAAACTTTAGAAAAATCATAGCAATGAATTCCAGCTGTATCCACTAGATGGTGAGAGATATAAAGATATCATTTTAACTAACTTTACAAAGTACATTAAATTGAAGAAATGTAAGTGAATACATTCTAGAAAACCAGAGCATTAGTTTCCTGTTGTGTTTTGTTAGCATCTATGTTGTTTATTAGAGAGATAACACTCTTTGAAATTGTATGTATGCTTTAAAAACTATTATATAGTCACGAATCTGGGAAAAAGGGTCATTGAAATGTGATTTCTGAATATGTTAATATTTTTAAAGAAAATAAATGAATAAGATCTGACACTGTAATTTTTCATTATTGGAATTTTTAATTGTACCTGTCAATGCCACATATGGCTTTATTCTATTGGTCGTGAAAACTATTCTCAGACATAAACTGAAAATATGAGTTTTTCAAACTTTTTGTTATGTCTTGCACTTCTGGTGTCAAACATAGTCTTATTAACATGTACAAACTGATGTTTGTTATTGTAGCTCATACAGTGACTAAATCTCATTTTAGGCAAAAAAAAACTCATAAAGTTTAAATAGTATTACCTGTAGACATATTTCTTTAAAGCAAAGTAAATAAATAGTCATTTTAGCATAATAGAAGGTCAAATCCTTGAAGCCATGGAATTATGATTCCTAAACTTTTTTTTCTGTATAAAATACTAACTTTGTTAAAATCTTCCCAATCCTATTTAAGCAATACAGACTCAGAGATTTAATTAGAACTAAAGTTCAGGATTTATTCTTAGCCAACCTCAGGTTAATACTAGCTTACTGCACTTGGCTCACTGTGATTAGATAAACAGATTTGATTAGAATATAGTTTATGAAACTCAACTAGGAAGCAACTGGTGTTTGATAGTTTACATTTACATTTATTTACATTTTCTATTTTCATTTTTTAACTGCTTCATATCAATGGCTGAAGCTGAAAACACAAAGGGATTTCCTTTCCACACTGGAATCGATTCCCAGGCATACTCTCAAAAACAGCATGTTTGTATAATACATGGTATTACAGAAGGACCAGAAGACATAGCTTCCAGAGCTTACAATCTGGGAGGTATTTGGGGTGGTGTAGACATGTACTAATGGGTGGAAATACCTGGTGGATGTTAGTATAAGTATTAGTAAGGGGATTGAAAAACAAAATAGTTGGTCTTTAATTTATAAGTGGCGAAGTTAAGCAGGTTAGTGGAATATTTCTCACAGATGGGTTTTCACAGAGCAATTGAACATTTGAAAATCACATGAAATTTAATGTACTGACATAGGGAATTCCAAAGAGTCAGAGCAACAAGGAAATAGTCCTCTATATATACATGGTAGCAGGTATTGATGAGGAGAGACACAAGTACATGGGTTGGGCGAAGGGCATGGGTTTAAATGTATCGGGGCAAAAAAATGAAATATATGAGAGAGGATTTCAAGGTTGGGCTCAGGTTTTTAAATGTATTCTTGAAAAAATAGAAAACCACAGCAGATGAGGAACATTGAGTCAGGTGGATGAATCTGGGAGAAGCAGGTTTGATTATAATGTGCATATGCAGTAAATGGAAGACCACTTAGTATGGTGTTACAGTATTTGAGTCAGAACATGCAATAGGGGCTTGGAATAAGTACTGTTTGAGCAAGGAATATGTTTTAGAAATTAATTAGATGTGAAGATGACAAAAATTAGTGATAGAATGTGGGTATAGGAGTGTTACAAGATGGGGAATAAGTAGTAGACTGATAGATATGTTGTGTCACAACTTAGTAGTGAGAAAGATAGATCTGGAGAGGAGAGAATATGATACTGAAACACAGGAGTCTACTAGCTTGCCAAAAGTGAATGATATAAATAAAATAATAGATTAAAATAAAAGATGACCCAGCATTGAGGTATAACAAAAAAATAGAGAAGATGGCAAGGAAGAAGTACACAGTAAGAGGCACTGAATTTATAATCAGACAGATATGATTGGAATATAGAGAACGTTTTGTCACAAAAGCCTAGTGAGTAAACAGATTGTGAGAAATATGTAGTCCACTATGTCAAAGGTCAAGGAAAGTTAGCAAGTCTTTTGGGATTTTCTAGTGAGTTGATATTATCTTTAGATCTAAGGATGATTACATTGTATTCATGTAGTTACAGAATACAGGTTTCTATCAGAAGGATCTATTCTTTCATGTTGCTTCTGTCTAGCATTATCTGAAATATTTTTCCAGAATCTCTTATCTAAGCGCAGATGCTGGTCACCAAAATCCTCAGGAGTCATGGCTGAATTATACTTTCAGAAAAAAAGTCTCAAACCTGATGATTCTTGGAACATAACTAGATTCAAAGCTACAGTGGGACTAGATTTCAAGATAAAATCAATAATCCAGAAAGTAAAACCATAGGAGAATAGGAACCTGCATGTCTTCCCGATACAATATGATGCTCTTTCTCTTTCTGTTTTCTAACATTCATTTTGTCAAATGGGCAAGACAGCACCTAATAATTCCCCAACATACCTTTAGAAGCAAATTCAAACGTCTACAAAAAAACACACTAACCAAAAGGTGCACAAAATTAAACAGGTAAACAAGTTGCTTTGTAAAATAAATATGGACAATAAACTACATTGGATACAAAAGGTTATTGATGTGGAGCAATGGTAAATGACCGTGTTCAGAATGCAATTCTAGTATAATATTCTTCAACATTTTAAAATTATATGCACTTTTTCAGGCTTAAAAAAACATGTTTTATGCAAAGTTTGGAAGGGTGTTTTGATTGGACATTTTGTGTAGGTTGATCAACTCACTTCTCTCTTCGGGAGAAGAAGTAAGTGAGACTTGGCACAGGAAAAGAACTGCACTGTATGAGCTGAAACACTTTTTTTAGTGTAGTAAACATCTCAGGAAATTAGGAGGGGTAAAAGTGGCAAGGTCGTTTGAAGAGGCAGATGAAGTGTACAGGTTGCTAAGTGGAGGATTGTACAAGAAAATAAACTAACATAAGGCAGGGTTTGTTTTTGACAAAACGTATTAGGGTTGTGAAGGAATGGAATTTTGTAGCATTGTTACAGGATGGAGCAAAATGTGGATGGTGGTGAAATGAGCCCTGGCTTGATGGTGTGGCCTTAGAAGAATGGGGATAGGTGTTTGGTGTTTCCTAGTGGACAGTTGTTACATATTACAAGACTAATAAGAGTGAGGACTGGTTGAAAGATGTGTGTTCTAGGGTGTTGTTTATTTGACAATTAGCAGCTAAATGTGAGAGACTAGGATTATTGTTTACTGCAAATGTTAATTGCTAAAATATATGTAATTTTTGTTTCCAGTCAGGGAACCAAGAGGTGACACCACCCTGAAGCCATGCAAGGTTGGGCCTGGTGAGTACTTGGATGGGAGACCACCTAGGAATACCAGGAGCGATAGCCTGTGGCCCAGTGGAGAAGGAAGTGGCAACCTACTCCAGTATCTCTGTCATGAATACCAAGTGGATCATGGTGTGTTGGGGTCTCTGAGATCATGGAGATGCCACAAAAACACACACATCATTTATTAACAACAAGCAAGAAAAGATAAGACCTTGAGTTGTACAAGATAAATATACAAAAATGTACTACTCTGTAATAGAAGAGGGAGAGGTAATCACAGAAATGAAAGAGATGTAATAAGCAGACACACACTTTTGTATTTTTAGTTGGGTGAAAGGGTTTTTCTTTAGAATTTAACATTTAAAATGTTGTCGGTGGTGTCAGAAAAATGTATCCAATCATTTAAATTGTGATTTAGCAAGTTGAAAAGAGCTCTATATGAGCACACAGCATATTTTTTACAGAAGTTTTAAGTTAGTGAAGACCTTGCTATTGGATAGAAGTTCACTAACTAAAAATGTCTATAAAAAATATGCTGTGTACTTATATAGAGCCCTTTTCAACTGGCCGGATATCAATTTAATAAGGCTGATAATGCATATATTATATGGCATCATGGGGTTTTGAGAGCAAGTTTCTCAATTTTACCTGACATTAACAATTTTGGGTATTTGGTCTATTAACAACATAGTTTGAGTAAAATTAACCTAGGTATGCTTGCCCTAGAAGTCAATGTGAGCACATAACAATTTTAGCTTAATTCTTTTCCTCCATACAGTTATAGGGAACCAATACATCGCCTAGAATAGAGAGTCGAGCTGGAAGCCATATGGAAAAAAGAAAAAGGAATCACTGAATAATTCTGAATTATTGTCCTTACTTCCTATTTCAATAAACTGGGCATATATTACACTGTCCTAAAATGCAACACACTGCTTTTCACTAAATTGAGGCTTTTTTATTAGCGTGGAGTTTTTTCCTAAAAAGAAAGAATGCAAGTGCTTTGCTTAAACTTTGATTGGAGGAAAGGGAAGTGGAAGAATTTCTCAATATATGAGAATGTTATTTGTGCTAATTTCCTTTAGCTTGAATACCTCTCTGCATATCTCAATTGTGCCTCCAATTTTCCTAAATCCAGTCTCTTCTGCACTACTAAATCATCATCCCCCCGTTTTCAGTTTCATATTTCTCCTTAATGCAGAGTACAAGGCAGTTATCTCAAAGCTGATAACAGTGACATTCTCAGTTCTCTCACCTTTATTGTGTTTACATATCTACAGTCTCTACCTATCTATATTTCACAGGAAGTTAAACAAAAATTAAACAAACGTTTTTTATGTACAGGCATTGGTATGATTTATAAAGGTTTTGTGAGGGTAGTAGTGGCAGAATGAGGGCTTTATATGTTAAATTGTGACTTGTGGTGGTTACAGAATGGTCCAAGTTTAATAAAGATTCATATTATCTGTTTTTCAAGTCTTTATTAAATTAGGACTTTACTAGTTCTTACTAGTGATGTCGCGAACATCAAATTTTCGGTTTGCGAACAGCGGACGCGAGTTCCATCAAATGTTTGCGAACGGGCGAACATCGGTGAACCGCCATAGACTTCAATGGGCAGGCGAATTTCAAAACCCACAGGGACTCTTTCTGGCCACAATAGTGATGGGAAAGTTGTTTCAAGGGGACTAACACCTGGACTGTGGCATGCCGGAGGGGGATCCATGGCAAAACTCCCACGGAAAATGACATAGTTGATGCAAAGTCTGCTTTTAAGCCATAAAGGGCATAAATCACCTAACATTCCTAAATTGTTTGGAATAACATGCTTTAAAACATCAGGTATGATGTTGTATCGATCAGGTAGTGTAAGGGTTACACCCGCTTCACAGTAACAGACCAATCTCCCCGTTTAATGCACCGCAAACAACCGCAAACAGTCCCTTTGCACAACCGCAAACTCCCCATTTGCACCTCCTCATAGCCACCTTCCTCCTCTAACTCCTCTTCTTCAGACTCCTCTCTCTGCGTTGCCTCTGCGTTATTATAAGGTGTGTA
The DNA here is from genome assembly GCA_027410445.1 of Discoglossus pictus. Lineage (NCBI taxonomy): Eukaryota > Metazoa > Chordata > Amphibia > Anura > Alytidae > Discoglossus > Discoglossus pictus. Next base: position 141,354,753 of record CM050166.1, on the reverse strand, counting down.
CTGTTAAGTAGTACTATTCCTATCGGTTTAATCCCTGTTACGTCCACGATTAGGGGACGTGTATATGGCATGGATTTTTGGAACAGGGAGATGGAAAAAGATGCTTGGTCGGACCTCCTACTTCGAATTTGGGGCACTGCACATGCAATTTAATGTGCCACCAGATAGGAGTGGTGTATTACGTTGTACTATTTATTCCTATCAGTTTGATACCTGTTACGTCACCTATCAGGGGATGTGTATATGGCATGGATTTTTGGAAGCGGGAGATGGAAAAAGATGCTTGGTCGGTCCTCCCACTTCAAATTTGGGGCACTGCGCGTGCAATCTAAGGTGCCACCAGATATGAGTGTCACTGTGCTCTGGCAAAAGTTGGCAGAGTAGGCGCTGTAGGCCTCACACACACCTGTAGGCAGGCAACTGATATTTAATCGATTACAGTAAAAAAAGTGTTGTTTTATGTCACTGTACACTACGGTTGCACCAGATATGACGTATCACTGTGCACTGGCAAAAGTTGGCGGAGTAGATGCAATAGGTTTCACACACACGCCTGTATGCAGGCAATTGCTATTCAATCTATTACAGTAAAAAAAAGTGTTGTTTTATTTCACTGAGCACAATATAAGCTGTGAGCCTGACACAGGAAGGCAACTGAAATTAGATTAAAGGAAAAAATGGTTGTTTTCAATGTATGGTACACCACCATGTATGAGTAGTGAAAATAAGCACAATATAAGCTGTTAGGTGTTAGCCTGTCACACACACACGCTGGCAGGCAGGCATATGCAATTAGATTACACAGAAAACAATTATAAAATAAATTATGTTCTAGAACCTATATACTGTAAATGTAATTACTGAAAGTTAGCAAGAAAAAAATCAACAAAACAAAATTTAGTTTTAGCTATTCATTAAGCTAACTCTCTACAGTGAAAGATGAGTTCTTTATCCAATAATATCTGTCTTTATCATTTATAATCTTTTATCTTTATCAGAAATACACTTGGACTTAAGAAAAAGTTACCCCAGTTTTTAATCTTTTATAACTTTTGCAAATCATTGCATCCTTTTATTTAAAAAAAGTTTTATCCTCTTTTCAAGATTTCCAAATCAATCAAATTGATCAATAGTCATTTGTTCCCAGAACATTTCTCAAATATAATACACATTACCATCAGCTCTGGGTGTAATTATTACAAAAGGGGGAATATATTTTAATTATATATAAAAAACACATATCCATAAGATAACAAGACAGGCATAAACGTACAGTTTACAGCATGATAGTATTTACATTTCAAAATAAAAAAAGCTTAGTTTAAACTGTCCATTGAGCTAACTCCCTGAATCTCCACGGCCAGGCACTAGATTTTAATCAATGATTTTCCTATCATTTCATTATAGCTATAGTATTATATCCTATTTTCAATTTGATGTATTCTTAAACATTCATAACTTAAACCTAAGCAAAGTTATCAGTCTTTATAACTTTGTGAAAATAGTTACCCCATTTTAATTTAAAGAGCTTTTTCCTCTTCTCAAGATTTCCAAGTTTGTCAAATCTATCCAAAATAATTTATTTCATTAAGGCTTATTTGTATAATGGATACATAATTGAAATCTTTCCTTGTTTTTTAAATATTTGACAGCATTTTCAAAACCTTATCGCTACCTTTGAAAAAAATATTTTGAGAGTATACAGACTTCTGTGTTTTAGTTGTTAAATAATTATCTATATCTTCCTTGGCCCTTTTTAATTAATCTGAATTTGTTAATTTAGATTATTCTTATAATAGGCATTGGATTCAGTAATTTTTCATTAAAACATTGGGATCTCTTTGTATATTATTCCTTTGTTTCTTAAAATAACTAATAATTACCCTTCAAAAAACTACTTTTACTGTCTCCCAAAAATCGTTTACAACAATCGTCTTTGTGTCTATTTTTACTAAATATTCCCACTTTCTCTTCAACAATTCTTAATCCTTCAATAAAGCATTGAGAACTTTATGCTCTTTTTGTACAAATCTAATATAAAAAAAAAAACATGTTTCCAATCAAAGAATTTTCAATCTTATTTATATATATAAGTAAACAACTTATTTGTGATAGAAATTGACATGCTTTGGAATAACAAGTATATTCCTTCTTTAATAAATTTAAAGTGCACCATATATCAATAACTCCAAATTATTTGTGATTCCATTATTAATTCTATATTCTCATCAATCACGTCTACATACATCCTTGTGACCATAGGAACAGTTCACGTTTCTAAAACAAAATAAAAACAATAAAAAAAACACTGTGCTGTCTTTTATTTAGAACGTATAAACTACATAGTATAAACTTTTCCTGATCATCCGTACCTGAATCATAAAACAGTTGTCTTTTTGGCAAGGTCCAGGATCCCAAACTTATAATTTATTCATTTTCTTTAAACAGGATTAAAATCCCTCACTTTTTTTTTAGCTCTTTTTCCTTCATATTTAGTAAGTATAACTTCTTCCATCCAATTTCTAGCCGTTTTCTTATGTTCATTTCTACTTAAAAGAATACAATATCCTTATCTATCTTTTTAAAATACTTTTTAATATCGCCTTCTTCTTCTTCCTCTGTGGAACTGATTTATATTGTAAAATAAAAGGAATATTATCTCCAAAGATTGGAACTCTATAACACCATGAACCAGTTACCATAGAAGGGAGAACTTTTCTCCATGACTGTAGTCCTACAATTTTGATGATATCAATTGCCACAACCAAAATGTAATTGTGATAGTAGAGATAGTAGTGGATTACTGGTACAGCAATGCAATTAGATAGTTGAATATAATAAAGCCAGATATATCGCTGACCATACAAATTATATCATCATTTGACTTGATTAAATATTACTAGTATATATTTGGTATTTCTTTTGTTTTCTGAAATTCTAATAACTAAAAGTAGAACTTTTTGATCCCCTTATTTGGACACTAGTTTTAAGCCTCCCTACCTTGAAATAACTGCTCTGCTCTTACCTAGCTCCGGCAGTATATTCTCTCTCACTAGTTCCATCCACACACAAACAGAAACAACAGTGCATCTAAAGTCATTCAACATGATGTGTCTATTGTTTTTTTTTTATTGTTATAATATGTCTTGTTCTTATATGTATATTATTCATAGTTTGTAAAGTGCTATACTATTTTATAATGATTTTTATTATTCTTGTATTTCTTTATGTGCAGTGTTGTGTAATTTGATGATGATTTAGTAAAAGAATATATATATATATGTGATCATTGGATGTAATTTTTCTTCAAGATCCTTCTCACTATTAAGGCATGACAGACTTAAAGTGTAATTTACCTCACAGTAGATGCTGTTCATAGTGTGAAAGAACACAAGATTGTATGTTAAAAGTATGTGGATCTATCTGGGACTTGCCAGTGACACATGTAAACACAGATTTCATTTATTCATTTCTCAGTTAAAAATGCACATATTTTAACAATTCTAAAAGTATTTCAACATGCTTTTAGGAGATCTTTACAGTGGCATGCCCCAAATTGTGCTGAATAAAGTGGTCGTTTAAATTAGTTTACTGCTCATAAGCTTCAATGTATATAATTTATACTATTTCAATTATCTAATTAATTCCAGGTTTAGTCTTAACCTTTATTTATATAGCACCAACCAGTGGCTTTGCTACCGTCATTGCATGTGGTGCAATGCACAGGGGCCCTGCGCCTTTGAGTGGACCAGAGTTAACCCTGCAGCAGCCCTCCTTAGCCCCTTCATGACCCCGGCGGCCCTTCTCATTTCCACAGCCCTCCAGTTACCATAGAAGGGAGAACTTTTCTCCATGACTATAGTCCTACAATTTTGATGATATCAATTGCCACAACCAAAATGTAATTGTGATAGTAGAGATAGTAGTGGATTACTGGTAAACAGCAATGCAATTAGATAGTTGAATATAATAAAGCCTGATATATCGCTGACCATACAAATTATATCATCATTTGACTTGATTAAATATTACTAGTATATATTTGGTATTTCTTTTGTTTCCTGAAATTCTAATAACTAAAAGTAGAACTTTTTGATCCCCTTATTTGGACACTAGTTTTAAGCCTCCCTACCTTGAAATAACTGCTCTGCTCTTACCTAGCTCCGGCAGTATATTCTCTCTCACTAGTTCCATCCACACACAAACAGAAACAACAGTGCATCTAAAGTCATTCAACATGATGTGTCTATTGTTTTTTTTTTATTGTTATAATATGTCTTGTTCTTATATGTATATTATTCATAGTTTGTAAAGTGCTATACTATTTTATAATGATTTTTATTATTCTTGTATTTCTTTATGTGCAGTGTTGTGTAATTTGATGATGATTTAGTAAAAGAATATATATATATATATGTGATCATTGGATGTCATTTTTCTTCAAGATCCTTCTCACTATTAAGGCATGACATTCTTAAAGTGTAATTTACCTCACAGAAGATGCTGTTCATAGTGTGAAAGAACACAAGATTGTATGTTAAAAGTATGTGGATCTATCTGGGACTTGCCAGTGACACATGTAAACACAGATTTCATTTATTCATTTCTCAGTTAAAAATGCACATATTTTAACAATTCTAAAAGTATTTCAACATGCTTTTAGGAGATCTTTACAGTGGCATGCCCCAAATTGTGCTGAATAAAGTGGTCGTTTAAATTAGTTTACTGCTCATAAGCTTCAATGTATATAATTTATACTATTTCAATTATCTAATTAATTCCAGGTTTAGTCTTAACCTTTATTTATATAGCACCAACCAGTGGCTTTGCTACCGTCATTGCATGTGGTGCAATGCACAGGGGCCCTGCGCCTTTGAGTGGACCAGAGTTAACCCTGCAGCAGCCCTCCTTAGCCCCTTCATGACCCCGGCGGCCCTTCTCATTTCCACAGCCCTCCAGTTACCATAGAAGGGAGAACTTTTCTCCATGACTGTAGTCCTACAATTTTGATGATATCAATTGCCACAACCAAAATGTAATTGTGATAGTAGAGATAGTAGTGGATTACTGGTAAACAGCAATGCAATTAGATAGTTGAATATAATAAAGCCTGATATATCGCTGACCATACAAATTATATCATCATTTGACTTGATTAAATATTACTAGTATATATTTGGTATTTCTTTTGTTTCCTGAAATTCTAATAACTAAAAGTAGAACTTTTTGATCCTCTTATTTGGACACTAGTTTTAAGCCTCCCTACCTTGAAATAACTGCTCTGCTCTTACCTAGCTCCGGCAGTATATTCTCTCTCACTAGTTCCATCCACACACAAACAGAAACAACAGTGCATCTAAAGTCATTCAACATGATGTGTCTATTGTTTTTTTTTTATTGTTATAATATGTCTTGTTCTTATATGTATATTATTCATAGTTTGTAAAGTGCTATACTATTTTATAATGATTTTTATTATTCTTGTATTTCTTTATGTGCAGTGTTGTGTAATTTGATGATGATTTAGTAAAAGAATATATATATATATGTGATCATTGGATGTAATTTTTCTTCAAGATCCTTCTCACTATTAAGGCATGACAGACTTAAAGTGTAATTTACCTCACAGTAGATGCTGTTCATAGTGTGAAAGAACACAAGATTGTATGTTAAAAGTATGTGGATCTATCTGGGACTTGCCAGTGACACATGTAAACACAGATTTCATTTATTCATTTCTCAGTTAAAAATGCACATATTTTAACAATTCTAAAAGTATTTCAACATGCTTTTAGGAGGTCTTTACAGTGGCATGCCCCAAATTGTGCTGAATAAAGTGGGCCTTTAAATTAGTTTACTGCTCATAAGCTTCAATGTATATAATTTATACTATTTCAATTATCTAATTAATTCCAGGTTTAGTCTTAACCTTTATTTATATAGCACCAACCAGTGGCTTTGCTACCGTCATTGCATGTGGTGCAATGCACAGGGGCCCTGCGCCTTTGAGTGGCCCAGAGTTAACCCTGCAGCAGCCCTCCTTAGCCCCTTCATGACCCCGGCGGCCCTTCTCATTTCCACAGCCCTCTTTGGCCCCCACGCTACTCTTCAAACCCCTATGGCCCTGCATGGCCCCCCACAGACATCCTTGGCCTACCTGCGGCCCCTCACGGCCCCCCCACTGCCCTTCTCAGGCCCAGCCCCTCTGGCTTACCCAGGAAGTGGAGTGAAGCATCACAGGCATGACTTGTGGGTAAGTATATTTATACATTTTAATATATATATATATCTATTTATATTTATAAATATATCAGAGGCGGAGCTACCACTGGTGCAACAGGTGCAAGGAACTGAGGGCCCTGGCCTCTGAGGTACCTCCCACAGTCCCCTGTGGCCCCCTTTGGCCCCCACAGCCCTCCTGCAGCACCCTATGGCCCTGTGGGTCTTATATGCCCCCTGCAGATCCACTGTGGGTCTTCTATGCTCCCTGCAGATCCCTATTGCCCTGCGGGTCCCATGTGGCTGCCGTCAGCCTCCTGTGGCCCCTTACGGATCTCTCTGGCCTCCTCAGCCCCCTGCGGCCTCCCTCAGCCCCTTGTGGCCCTCTCAGTCCTTGTGGGCCCCTGCGGCCCCCCGCTGACCTCTGCAGCCTCCCTCAGCCTTTAGTGGCCTCCTCAGTTCTTGTGGGCCCATGCGGCCCCCTGCAGACCTCTGTGGCCTGTGGACTACTGGCCTGCCATGGCCCCTCCTCACCCCAGGAAGTGGAGTGTAGCATCAGGCAGGTGAGAAAGTATTTATATAGGTATATATATATATATATTTATATATATATATATGCATATGTAAATGTATACTTGTATATGGTATAAATATATAAATAAATATATACATATATATATATATATATATATATATATATATATATATATATATATATAAATTGTGATAATGTGGCCTTTGGCTACTGGTTTCTTCTGTGACTTCATCTAAATCGAGTCCCAAAGTGCTTTTTATCTCTTTTAATAAAAAGTTTTCAAACAAAAAAAGGTTATTTTCAGCATGAAATAAACTAAACATCTACTTAAACGCACTGGCTTAACATCAGGAACATCCTAGCTAGCCCTGAAGCCGCTTCTCAGCCTTCAGGTAAAAACCTAGAGTTTTTGAATGGTACATATTCAATAGTTTAAAGCCTCCTTTCTCTGCAGACAGTCGTTTATCAATTTTATACCATAGGGTGGGGTTCTGGCCCGCCCTACTCTCCAGATACCCCAACCTCCAGGGACCCTTGACACCCTCTTTTGGTGAAGGCTAAAAATCTGTTAAATTCACAGACTTCTCCCTGGGTTTATCAGACTCTGTAATTATACCTTTACATCCAGTCTCTCTCTCAGCTGTAATGGATCCTCTGCTCCAATCGATGGGATAGCACCAAGCAGTCTCCTCTGTAATAACTGCTGTGGCCAAATCCTTGCAGCAGCTCCTCTGCAAATCCCTTTTTCCTCTGCAGCAAACAGTCTCCTCTGTGAACTCTCGGGTCTCAATATCCGCTTTCAGCAGACAAAAACACTGCCTTCCCTCTCACTGGCAGATGAATACAAGTGTCCTTCTTAGCTTGTTGTGTATCCCTGTCCTCACTCTGCTAGGCCAAACAGAGCCTAATTCCCGGGTCCCACACCCATCTCTCTGTGTGTGCCTTTAACAGGCTTACAACACCTGCAGGTTCAATCAGTCGCGTAGCATTGCTCCAGCAACTCTCTATTTCCTGGAGAGAACTGTTCATTACGTGTCTTGCTCTCATCTCTGGGGGCACTGTTACAATATATATATATATCACCAACATATTTTGTAGCACTGTACAGGGGATAAGAACAAGGGAAATTCAATATTAATAAATTCAGAAATTGAAGGGCCCTGTTTTGTGCTTAGAATCTTTGCACAAAGAAACCCGCAATTTTTACATTGCATTACCAACAACTTTCGTCAAGCCCGCAATTACGACAACTATGTATATTTTATATACATTTTATAAGTACTCTGTGAGTTGATGTTGGAGGTGGTTGAGGAAGTGGGGCGGTGGGTCATTTTCTTTTTGCACCGGGGCATCACATGCATTAGCTTCGCCATTGATAAATATATTTATATTAAGAGTTACATAGTCGTGAATGTCCAGTAATCCAGATGAATACTCAGAGTACTGCAGAATAGAGTGATACCTTTTTCAGTGGATAAACATATTCATAGACAATATGATTATGCATTTGAGAGCTACCCCTCATTGTCAAGTCAGGAGGAATATACAGTGCCTTCCAAAAGTATTCACCCCCCTTGGCATTTTTTTGTGTTTTGTTGCCTCACAACCTGGAATTATCATGGATTTTTGAGGAATTGCATCATTCAATTTATAGAACATGCCCACAATTTTGAAGATGTTTTTTTTTTTTTTAATTGTGAAGCAAACAACAAATAGGACAAAATAACAGAAAAAGTCAATGTGCATAACTATTCACCCTCCTAAAGTCAATAATTTGTAGAGTCACCTTTTGTGACAATCACAGCTCCAAGTTGCTTTGGATAAGTCTCTATGAGCTTGCCACATCTTACCACTGGGATTTTTGTCCATTTCTCCTTGCAAAACTGCCCCAGATCCTTCAAGTTGGATGGTTTGCGCATGTGAGCAATCTTTAAGTCTGACCATAGATTTTATATTGGATTAAGGTCTGGGCTTTGACAAGGCCATTCAAACACATTTACATGTTTCCCCTTAAACCACTCAAGTGTTGCTTTAGCAGTGTGTTTGGGGTCGTTGTCCTGCTGGAAGGTAAACCTCCATCCTAGCCTCAAATCATGCACTGAATGGTACAGGTTTTGCTCAAGAATATCCCTGTATTTAGCACCATCCATCTTTCCCTTAACTGTGACCAGTTTCCCAGTCCCGGCAGCCTAAAAACACCCTGACAGCATGATGCTGCCACCACCATGGTTCACTATGGGGATGGTGTTCTTTGGTTGATGTGATGTATTGGGTTTGCGTCAGACATAGTGTTTTTGGGCCGACAAGTTACATTTTAGTCTCATAAGACCAGAGCACCTTCCTCCATACATTCTGGGAGTCTCCCACATTTTGCAAACTCAAAAAATGCCATTTTGTTTTTTGCTGAAAGCAATGGCTTTCTTCTGGCCACTCTGACATAAAGCCCAACTCTATGGAGCGTATGGCTTATTGTCGTCCTATGTACAGATACTCCACTCTCTGCTGTGGAACTCTGCAGCTCCTCCAGGGTTACCTTAGGTCTCTGTGCTGCCTCTCTGATTAATGCCCTCCTTGCCTGGTCCATGAGTTTTGGTGGGTGGCCATCTCTTGGCAGGTTTGCTGTTGTGCCATGTTCTTTCCATTTGGTTATGATAGATTTGATGGTGCTCCTGGGGATCATCAAAGATTTGGATGTTTTTTTTATAACCTAACCCTGACCTGTACTTCTCAACAACATTGCCCTTTACTTGTTTGGAGAGTTCCTTTGTCTTCATGGCAGTGTTTGGTTAGTGATGCCTCTTGCTTAAGTGTTGCAGCTTCTGGGGCCTTTCAAAAAAGGTGTGTATATGTAATGATAGATCATGTGACACTTAGATTGCACACAGGTAGACATCATTTCACCAATTATGTGACTTCTGAAGGTAATTGGTTGCACCAGAGCTTTTTATGGGTTTCATAAGAAAGAGGGTGAATACATATGCACATGCCAATTTTCTGTTTTCTAGTTCTAAAAAATAGTTTTATGTAGTATATCTTTTTCTCATTTCACTTCACCAACTTAGACTATTGTGTTCTGATCCATCACATTAAATTCAGATTAACAAAACATTGAACTTAAGGCTGTAATGTAACAAAATAGGTAAACAGTCAAGGGGGTGAATACTTTTGCAAGGCACTGGATTTATGTATATATATATATATATATATATATATATATATATATATATATATATATATATATATATATATATATTGTAAATAAATAGTACATTTGTGTGCCCACAAAGCCTTTGCTCTTGCAATCCATAACCATGATAAACATGGCTTCTCTTAAGCATTTGCCCGCTTTATTAAACAGCTTTGAGCAAAGCTAGGGTTGGATTATACACAAGCTAGGAATCCCACCCACTTAGAGCCGTTCCAAGGTTACTGCCTCTCATCAGTGTGGGGACAATTCTTTAGCTTATGTAGTCGATATTTAGAATAGGTAGTTCACCACAACTATCATTTAATATATGGTGGGCAAAAGAGCGATAGAAGCCCTCCACCGTACAGTACTACAGTTAATAAATAGTACATTTGTGTTCACATTTGAATGTCTAAGCCAAGCTAAAAATCTTGTTTCATGCCCAGAATTCCAAGAAATACAGTTATTACACCGCACTCTGGGAACACTGGCAGGGACATGCACATGTGCCCACAAAGGCTTCGCTCTTGCAATCCATAACCATAATAAACATGGCTTCCCTTAAGCATATGCCCGCTGTATTAAACAGCTTTAAGTAAAGCTAGGGTTGGATTACACACAAGCTAGGAATCCCTCCCACGTACAGCTGGTTCCCATGTGTTTGTTTTTCTGTATATGTATGTACTGATTGAGGGCGGTCCAAAAAAAATGTCTAGTGCCTGGGCGCTCCATTGTACAGCTCCATCACTGGCACCAACAAATATTTGCAGCACTTTATATAAGTGCAAACTACACTGAATACAGTGGGTGTCATTTAATAGTACAATAACTCAACAAGAGTAGAGGTCCCTGCTGCTGAGAGCTTACATTGTAAAGGACATTTTAGGCAAGTAATACAGAAGGAGTGCATCCAGCATTTTATAAATAAAATACTTTATTCATTGTTTACTGTCTACAAAGGTTTGCCTAGTTCTACTCAATGCAGCATGACTCAAGTGCCTATTTCAATGGCACTTCCAGTTTGTATGCTTGTTATGTGCATCTAAGTTGTTTCTAGTTTTGTGTAAAACCTGTGTTTCCCACCAAAAATGTGGAGATAAGCAAATTAAGCATTATCTGATGCTAAAATGTGACAAAAATGTTGACAACTCCCAATTTCTTTGTAAAATAACATTGAAATGTTCAGCGAAATGTTGCACAATTGTAGTTTTCAGAGTACAGTTCTGCAAACATAATGTAAATGAGCATAGCATAATGTGTTTACTCTACATTAATAGTGTGTCTAAAAAAAATCATCTTTCTATGTTAAAATCCCATAATTTGTTTTTGATATCCTTTCTAAGCTACTTTAACTTGTTTAATGACCCACTCATCTCAAATTTAACTGGTCTATCAAGCTGTTCAATCATTTGCACTCAAACATGTAGCGCAGTCAAATTCAACTTATGTTGACCATTTTGTTTAATAAGGTATGACTGATAGGCATTGGTGTAGGAGACAACATTCTCCACAGAACATTTAAAGGATCCACCTCTGGAATTAATTAAGACCAAACAACCTTTACTATCTAACTATCCATGTAAATATGTATATTCTGTTTTATGCAGTATTATTAATGGGCAAATGATAGCGCTGTAAAGTATCTCTCAACGCTTGAAAATACTGTTTGGCAGAGTGCCACATCATAAATAGATGTATATAACCAATGAAGAGAAAATATGAGCAGTAAACACACTATTATAACGATAACAACAAATAACATTTAAAAATCAATATCTATGAAACATTAAGCCAGAAACACAATTCATCATGTGTATTAAAGCAACAACTTTTCTTTACTAATTTATGGTGAAAATAAAATAGATTTATTGTAAATATTTATCAATATGCTGCAGTATAACTCTATTACACAAATATTTACTATGCCTCAAACATTTGCAAATAATTTCCAAAACTGTCAATAATGCTTATTATAAGTAGATGCAATGCAGCTCATATGAGATATATTTTATTGAAAACACAAAAGAATAGATTGGTTTCATTTATAGCAGTTGTGAAGAGCTTCACAGAAAGATATTTTATTTGTAGAAATTGTCGTAATAACCTTGCATTTCTGTGCTTGGACCCTGTAGAGGCTTAGGGTATCTACAAAATATGTAATGTAAATGCTTCACATATCCTTATGAGTAATGATAAAGTGCAACACATACTGCTTATAAAGAAAAACAAGCACTTTAAAGATTATGAAAGTGTTTTAGAATATCAATTATGTAAGGGAACACAAAAAAAGCATAATGCAATTAAAAGAGTAGGTTTTAGCCCTCTTACAGCCATATTAAATTAAGCCTCGTAAGTCAAACGTGAAGCAAGTAGCGGCTGCGGGGTTGAAATTTGGCCTACTTACGTTGCTATTAAAATCTGAATGAACTACGAGCATGAGAGGCTGTTTCGTAAACCAGTTCTCGTCCGTTGGGGTTGCATGCTCGAATGCAAACAATTAAGCAATTACGTAGTTACGGGTTCAGATGGAGCCAATGGAAAAAGAGATTGTTAGCGTTACGTCACTGAAAAATGCTTCAATTACAGTTTGTGATCAGAGCGACATTCCAGATATCACATATATAGTTCTCAGCAGTGCGGGCTTGCCAAAATACTTTGGTAACGCAACGTTAAAACTATGAAGTGAGGGCAGCAGTTGCGGCCAGGCAAGGAGCGCCGAAGGCACTTATTGCCTGATGGAGATGAGCACCATAGGAGCTCATGTCTCCGACCACATACGACTTAGGCAGTGAGCTCCGAATCCGCCCACTGCACTGGTGGAAATGAGCACCATAGGCGCTCATCCCTATGACCCCGCACGACATACGCATAATTTCTACAACCCTACTACACATGAACAGAAAATTCAAATACACAATTCAGAGTGCGAGACCAATAGCACTTTAAAAAAAAAAAGCCTGCAAAAAATTACGGCATGTAACACTTAGAAAAGAAAACCGCCACTTAGAAAAGAAAAAAATCTGAGCCTCAAAAAATACGAACTTAACGGACGAAATGCGTGCATCGAAAAACACGAAAAACACTAAAAATTCAAAAATAAAAATAGCAAAAAAACATCACACACAGCACGGGGGGACAGCCAGGATGTCTGGGAGTGAGGTTGCACGCGAATTCAAGTAGAATTTGCAGAGTTTCGCCACTCGAAAATCGCCTAAGCAAGAGAAAAAATGGCTGCTGAAAGAAAACGAAAATGAGGCTACACGACCCATAAGCAAGCAAAACAACACCAGGCACATACAACTTTTACACAGGTCGTACGAGGTACAAAATACACTATTAGGAAGGACGGTAAATACTTGAGACCCGCTTAACACATACACAATCATTGCCATTTTACAACACTACCTTAAAAATAATAACATTACCATTCTAAAATGGCGCGTAACACAATTAAACAAACGCTTCAGCCTCGCGCATGCAGCACACATTGATTGCTGCATATATTAATTACAAATAGGTAAAATATATTAATCTATTATTTAATTAATTAATTAATTGGGTAATTATTATTAAAATACATATATATATATATATATAAAATACAATTACCACAGGAGAGCCACGCGATGAGCGCCGAAGGCACTCAGCCCGGACATCACAATGAACACACAGAGTGCTCACACAAACAGAAGTACACCAACACGACAGCCTCTCAATGAGTGCCGAAGGAACTCAGTGCGGGGCTTGCAATGAGCACCAAAGGACCTCACAACACCAAAACTACACCAGGGGAGAGGCTCGCTATGAGCACACAAGGTACTCAGACGACCAAAACCCTTACATTCGCTGCCAAACAGCATTAACCGGCTTACAATGTTATTGCCGTCATTTTTTGACGGGCAATTCGCTAGTAATGCAATATTAATAAAGCAGTAACTATGATATTCTATCTCATGCGGGTTACAGTATATATCGTAACACATTGATTGCAGGGATCGATATAACACAAAATATGAACATGAAATAAAATATTTTTTGGGGCTGATTTGCGGCTTGAGAATGTTGTGCTATTAATTCTAAGACCTAACATCACTAAATGTACAGTAGGGTGTTCTTATTTTCCCCTCAAAGTGCTATGTATTGGACTTTACCCCCTTGCGGTTGCTCTCGAGCGCGCATAGGACTTTGGGCTCCATTTGCGTGTTACATGCTTGCTCGCACGTGACCACATTGCAATTTAATAGCTGAATTGAATAAGTAGAGGTTACGTACAGGACAGATCAAAGGATGTTTGTGTGCAAAGTTCAACGTAGCTCAAATCGTAGGCGATTCTCAGCCGTCCTGCGTATGAACACGCAAGTCCACTGTGAGCTATGTTTACGGGCTATGTTTTACTATTTAATATGGCTGTTAGTTTTAATGATGAGTTGAGTTCTTTGACATTTTCAAAATGTTAGAGCTTTAAAGCTTAATTAGAAACATGTTTATCAATTCATTTATTTATGAATCATTCACTGTGTTTACTGTCTTTCAAAAACATTTTGAAATATAATTTACCATTGGAAGCATTTTTTTTTTATTTAATCTGCCACCTAGAGGGTTAGAATTACAATATTTAATTGTTTAAGCTTCCTTTGAAGCTAACAGTCTCTTAATGCCTCTCTCCTCACAGATCATACAGTGGCATATGGGTCTAATATGTATTCAAGCATGAGTTATACTGCTATATTCATGTACATTCACTGACAGGGACAAGCCCCCAAGAGCAATAAACTCTTTCAGAAGAAGAATAGGGATACATGGTCCTTTAAGGATGCATCATCATCACCTCTGTATTACATAAGGATTGACTGCCAGTAGTAGTTTGTATCATTACGATAAGGAAGATTCAGCCTTACAATTGTTAGTAGTACAAGCAATTTGACTTATTATATGCAAATTATAAAAATGTCCATTGCCAACAGCTGGTTCTCTGAAAGGTATCACTTACGACAACCAATTAATTATTTGCAATCAAATGTACAAGAGAACTATCATGTACCACTGAGATATAACAGATGTTCTATGTATCGGGATTCTACCTCCTCCACAATGATAATTCTAAGACAGAAATTTAATTTTGTTTCTATTCCAAATTTTGTGTTAAAAGTGGTAATATGAATTTTTACAGCAAAGATGTGGATGTAGATTTGTTAAATGAAGAGTTTGGCACTGTCCATAATTAAAGTCATATTAATAATATATTGTTTAAGCAAGATTTTGTAAAGCAGTTAAAGCACAAAACCAAGAAAGTTTAAATGTCAAAATGTATATTTTAATAAAGAAGGGCAGTAGAATACTGCCACTGTATTACATTTTCATAAGGGTTGACTGCCAGTAGTGGTTTGTACCATTAAGATAAGGAAGATTCAGTCTTACAGTTAGTAGTACAAGCAGTTTAACTTATTATATGCAAGTTATGGAATTGCCCATTGACAACAGCTGGTCCTCTAAAAGATATCAAGAGCAAATTCTAACAGAGAAATAGATTTATTTTTTTTTCCATTCCTATTTTAGTTTTTGCAGCCACGTTGTGGAGGTAGATTTGTGAACAGAAAAGTTTTGGCACAGTCCACAATTAAATTAATATTATTAATATATTGTTTAAGCCAGATTTTGTAAAGCAGTATGAAACATGGAAAGTTGAAATGTCAAAATGTATATTGTAATAAAGAAAGGCAGTAGAATACCTGTGATTTATTAAATAACAATTAATTAGTAGATGCTCCATGGGCTATTATTTTGGTTGTAAGACAGAAAAGTATAGACAATTATTTGACAACACATATACAAAGTAAATATCACATAAATGGGTCTGCTACTTCCATGTACTAAAATTACATTAGTGTAATGAAAAATAAAGGAACTTAAGGAGCACATAGTTAGAGCTCACTCATAAAAAGACCCATCAATAATCTTTAATCCAAGTTCTGTAAAGCAGTATTGCATTTAAGTAATCCCGACTGGATCACTTAATGGAATCTTGAAAGGTGTAAAGCAAAACCTAATAAATTATAAAAAAATGCGTGTTTCACTAAATTAAAATAAATAAAAAATAAAATGAAAGATCACACAATATCAAAACAATATCTTATAATAGCCACTACTTAGCCACTCTTTTTTGGTTTAATATTGAAAAGTCACAATTCAGGAGACTTTGGTTGATGAGCTATATGGGCTACTCAGGAAGATGAGACGATAATCTGTTACTAATGTAATGAGGAAATGAGCTGAGAGGAAGAAAGTGCTGATGGTTCTAACTTTATCTGTAAAGCATAATGGTGGTAATCTAATGGCTTGAGCATATAAGGTTGCCCTTGAATGATGCGATTATTAAAGATAAAGAATAACTTTAGAAGTATACAGAAATATTTTTTCTTCGGGTGCACAATAGCATGCATCTAAATTCATTGTAGCACCTCACATTGCAGCCATATCTTTAACCAAATTGCACCAAGTCTTTAACCAAATTGGACCAAATTATTGAAAATTATAGTAAATTGTCATATCACAAGGTAAATATTTGTAAAACAGAAGTTTTACATATAAATCTTCAAAGTAATAAGAAGCTTGACTTAATGGAGAAATGTTCTTATAAGTGGAATCGGAATAGCATAACTCATTTGGATATTAAATTTACACCAAATTTAAAAAATCTTAGTAAAAATAACTTGGACAATCTTTTTATCCAAATAAATAGTACACTAATAAAGTGGGAGAAGTTAAACTTGTCCTGGTTAGGCAGATTAGCTGCAATTAAAATGACTGTCCTGCCTAAAATTACATATATACTAAGAAGTCTTCCAATAAAAATTTCTGAAACAATTTTTTTTTTTTAATGATAATAGATCAATTCATTTATAGAGGTAAAAAATCCTGTATGAAAAAATAAATAAGTACAAGAGCCTTTTCGAAAGGAGGATTAGCTGCTCTAGACATACTGGAATATTCTAAAGCAGTAAACTTAACACACCTTCTAAAATTTGCTTAAAAAAATAATATCCCCAAATACCTAGAAATAGAGAATTCTTTATCGAAAAGTGTAGTCTTAGAATATGCTTTTTGGGGGAATAACCTAGATAACAACATTATCAATAAATTACCATATGTACCTAGAACTTTATTAAAATGGTGGTTTAAATTTAATAAATCAGTTCAACTGATTAAGTTTCCTACACCAGCGATTCCATGGCATGAAGTATCAATTTATTTAATGCCTTTCCTAAATATAAACTAGGGAGAATGGGGTCTAAGATCCTTAGGATATTTATATCAAAACCATAAATTGAAAACCTTTGAAATATCGAAGAATGAATATAACATTCCGAAAGAGGCTGTTTTATCAATTGTTATATTCATCAATTATTACATCTGAAAATAGAGAATAACTTGCTAATTGAGACTTGTATTGTTTTATGTTTTGTATTGCTATTGTGATATGTTGAAATAATAAAAAATAAAAACAAATATTGCAGCCAGATAATAACTCAAAATATGAATGAAACGTCATAGACTGACCAAGTATATCACCCAGTTAAATACAGTCAGACAAAGAAGAGGAGACTGAAGTCAGGAACAAGCAACAAATCAAAATGACTGCATACACAACAGAATTAGGGCCCCATTACAATGGAATACATAGCTGCACAAAAAGTCTCTCTCACAACTATGGGAACTTTTCTTGAGAAGGCTTTATATCATCCCAATCAGATCCCCTACAACAAATCTACTAAGCTATGGTAAATGCCCCATGGCTGTTTTTACATGTCCCTAAAGCCCATCAGTCCTTACACAGCTTGCAGTAAGAAACTTTGAGCTGTCAGCTCAGTAGG
Organism: Discoglossus pictus; assembly: GCA_027410445.1. Classification (NCBI taxonomy): domain Eukaryota; kingdom Metazoa; phylum Chordata; class Amphibia; order Anura; family Alytidae; genus Discoglossus; species Discoglossus pictus. The sequence goes on along the minus strand of CM050166.1, from coordinate 141,336,941 downwards.
CTCCTCAGCAGTGCTGCACAGTAAAATACAAAGGCCCTCCTTATATAAACCCATCATAGGGAAGATTAAAACACTTTGGCAGGGGGTTTAAGATCACCCCAGGGAACACCAGAGATTCCCTCCTTCCACATGCTGATGGAAAATCACAGGGATTCCCTTCCACACTTACTCCAATCCCCACTTTCATATGAATACATTTAGACCTCCATAGCGCCTAAATATTAACCACATACCACAGAAGTCCTTGAAGGACCTCTGTGGCACCTAACACTTAACCCCAAAATAGGGTCTCTAACGGGCCCCGTGACAATCTAAATTAAGCCCCCATGCCATCTTTCTAATAACTTAGCCATGTAGGTCTTTCCAGGACCTCCATAGCACTTACACGGTACATATATGCCATTGAGGCAATGTAATCACATATATAGATGTCGTAGTGCGAGTTGTCGTCAAGATCATTGCGAGGCCCACGGGACTTAGCTGCAATGAGCGCCAAAGGCGCTCCCTGCAGGTCTTGCGATGAGCTCCACTTTAACTGCTTTACAAATTCACTGACCCCCAATGTACCATGGGGTCCTCAAGGATTCCCATGGCATCCTATGTATAAAACATATCACCTACACTATAAATTAAAAATGAACCCCACAATTTCTAAAAAAAGAAAATTTCATTACAAAAAAATAAAATCAGGCTATTCATGTTGATTGTAGCTATCCATATCCTCTTCTTTCTTGATTGAAGTCATTCTTTTGGGCCTGGAAATGGCCCTCCAAAAATAAAAAAAGCTCCTAAAAACAAACAAAAAAAAACTCTATCTAACTGAGTTTCTGGGTAGTTTGATGCATTTTATTGTCACTATAGTGCTATAGTGCTGAGGCAATACTTAAAAATATGCATTAATATATTGTTTCTGGTGACATACAGTCTAAACCTCGCTAGCTATGTTATCTGAAGATTAAAAAAGCACTGGAAAATAATTAACAGCTTACTTAGAGCAAGATAACATTATCAAAACAGCTGCTTAGATCCCTAACACAAACTAGTGAAATAAACATAGGAAATGTTAGCATTTAGAGAGATTTATCTTAGAAAAAAGACTTGTTAAGCTAAAATATAGAGCTCCATTCCAATCCGATACGTCGCTGTGAGGAATGACTTCCTCGTAACTGTGGAAGCTTTTTTCCCCACTTACTAGGGAACCATTCCAGCACAGCTCTCATGAAACCTCCCCTCAAAATAGCTTTCATGTATCTAGGCTGGTGTGCCATTGCTCTCAGTCCAGCGTAAAGTGCACACAGCCTGTTGCAGGCATCTCAGTAGCAATGCTGCACACATACTACACATGGCCCTTACCCTATGACCTAACTATCTGTAAAGGGGAATAAGTTAAATATTAAGTAAAACTAACGAAGGGGGTTTATGACCCCTCTGCCTATAATCCGCTACCCCTATGACTCCACGCATTACTTCTTCCCATGAGCTGAGGGAAACCCCAGGGATTTCAATAGACCCCCATGGTTATAGTTCATAGTGGAAATGGGGTGTGAGTGGGGGAGGTAACCTCCAGGGGTACCAAAGCTCCCTCCAGTGTGGGAGGGGAGAATCCCAAGGGCCCAAGGGTTCCCCCATTTGCTATATTGTAAATGGGGGAATGCTGGAATCCCAAGGCTCATAGGGGTTAGATGGATTAGGGGGAAACCCAAGGAATCCTCCAAGTCTGTGTGGTGTTTTGGGGACTTTTAACTCCTTAATTGATTGATTATGGTGTTTCAGTGTCAGATGTGAAGCATGATTTAATTGCAGAAGCATTTTTCTGCCTGTACGGGTTTGTTTAGGTTGAGAAAAGGGCTTATGCGTGATAAGTTAATTGCATATAACCACATTAAAAATCTTTTTGGTCGCTTGGAGGGAAATTTGAATGTGACAGGTTACTGTAACATTTTAAAATTGAGCAATTTTGCCTGAAAATTGATTTAGACCTTATTTACTTGCAGTGCAACATGCCCAATAACTCTGGGGGACTTCTCCAAAGGCCCAGGATGTGCCTCTGTCACTCTATAATCTGCCTGAATGCTCAAAGATTTCTGTGTGTATGCATATATACATCTAATGTGTTTTATATTTGTATGGTCTTTGTATCACAGTATATTCTATTGGCTGAAGTAATCTAGCTGCATGTTATTGAGATTCAAATGCTTCATGGATACTTTTATTTTTTGATTTATTTGAGATATGTTTTTGGTACCTTGACAGGAGTTCATGCTTTCTTAGTGGTGTTTTATCTTGTTTTTCCATATTCATAGACTTTTTTCATGAATATAATTTCTGATAGTAGATTTGTTACATACTGGTCATAGTAAGCTTATTTATTTATTCCCCAGTTGGAGTATACTGTTTCAATGCCATTGCTTATTTAGAAAATGTACGGCAGTTTATTGTAGATATATTCTTCAGTTTCACTGACAAGAAATGCTGATAGGAGCAGACCGTCCTTGAACTGACTTAATCCAAACAGAAATCCCCCTCTAGGATAAATGCCAGAATGACTTCATGTCTTTTTAACATGAACATGAGTAAAACATTCATTGGAAAAAGATGCTTTTTCGAGGGCCAAATTGTAATTGTTTGAGCAATGTCTTAGTATGAAATTTAGCATTACATGGTCACTTTGTCAATTGGCAAGCACAATTAGTTCCCTATGTGACCTTGTTCATTTGTAATAGATAGGTATTAGACAAGATGTCTACATTTCCTTGACATGGGCTTTCAATTTCATTATTTATCACAGAAAATGCTTATACTGATGAGTAGTTCTGGCATATGTCTGAAAGTGCAAAAGGGAAATGTCCATAACAAGTAATCTTTCTGAATTTTGAATTATACGTGTGACATTTCATTTTGTTTTAAGTCTGTTTCTAAATATTTGCAGTAATTCTTATAATTTCTTAAGGTTTTAGTCAGTATACGCATTGATCTTCAAGTGACCTTCATACAAATCTATCTACTATAATCAGTTTTAATATAATATGCATAGATAAATAACACTTCAATATTACTAGTATACATATTATAGTGAAACCAATATGTTGTACTGATGCCATGAAGTTTATTGATATGCCGCCAAAAATGAAATATGCCTTTAAGATTTAATAACTGAAAATACACTATAATGAAGAATTTTAAAGACCAGGGTATGCCCACATTTAAAATGAACTGTTAATGAGCAAACATTTATTATAAAATTATAATTTAAAAACCAATATATACATTTTTTCCTATATGTTTTATAAATTACTAAACTTGATACAGGGTAAAATGTATTTAGAAAGTAAAAAAAAATTATACACACCGTTTACATTTTTCTTTTCTACACAATTATTCATTACTGTACAAATTATTGCATTTTTTATCAGCTGTTTGTGTCTGTCCTTTGAATTTTCATCCCTGTAGACCTAATGATTGCATTGGCAGTTGAAGATGCCACATTCCCAATGTGCAGATAGACATTTCCCGTGTATTCAAAATCAAATTCCTCCTTATAAGTGAAAATGTCCTTGTAAGCTCTACCATAGGCCCCATTCAATTGTTTAAATCACAATGACTTGCACTCATAAAGCAGCTTGTAAAAGTTAACGATGTTCATCTGGCTACATTTAGCATATTGGCTCGAATATAAGTCGCACCCGCATATAAGCCGCACCTAGGAAACTCAAGGCGAAAAAAGAAAAAAAAAACATAATAGACGAATATAAGCCGTACCCTTAAAATTGGAGAGGAAAAGACAAAAGTCAATTCGATTCAGGGAATAAAATAGTGATTTAATTTAACCATTTACCATATATGGTATCTAATATTTGGAAAACATTATACCTCCTTAGGTAGGTTATCAATATTAACATCAAACGTAAGGTACTGTAACATCAAACGTAACGTAACAAGGAAACTTTTTCTTAGGTCAGGTAACACATTTTACTGTAACTGCTGGAAAATAGTCAGTTTCTCCTCAATATCTGCTTCCAGTTTCCATGCTAATTCTGTGCTAAATAAGTGCTTCATCAAAGAGCGAGACCATTTCTCCTCATAAATCAAGGGCACCAACCAATACGCATGGAATTCCCTCTTCTGTATATTTAAGGTTCATGAAATTTCCAAGGCCTGCAGTTAGATTACTTATTGTGAAATAGGCATCCCATCTTTTCTCATATCTTGTACGTAGGAAAAAACCCTAGCTTCAAGCTCTGGATATTTGCCATGTTTTGGTCCCCTGAAAGAGTTGTTAATTATGCTAAAACCACAAGCCACAGAGAGGCTGGAAAAAAATATGAATTGGATGAATCTAATGTTGCTCCAGAGAAGAAATTAAAAAATTCTGTTTCAACTAGAAATCTAGGGGCCAGGCACACAGGCAGTGCAGGGTCCCCTCAGCCGCTCCCCCGACCCTCCCGATCTACACTACAGAATGAAAAAAACTTTATTATACTACAAAATACAATAAACTATACTACACAGCAGAAAAGGAGTAAAGCTATTTAAAAACAAATAAATAATTGAAAACATGTCTTAATGGCAGGGCTCCAAGGGCCTCCATAAAGATCAGGGCCTTGGTGCATTGCACCGACTGCAACGCCTGTAGCTTCGTCCCTGGTTTGCAGGCTTCAGGGTCAGGATGCCCATATCCTGCATCAATTAGGGATCTATCGTCTGTTCCAGTCTGGTCAATTTCCACCTATTTGGCTACTGGGTGAGTACCCATAAGTAATCACAGGAAAGAATATGTTAGTAAGAGGAAATGCACTAAAACATTCAATTCTTATTTCGCTGTATTGCTATGACCATCATATGTGACAAAGGGAGTAACAATACCTGAGCCATAACATAATTGATTGTCGCTATGCATAACCCTGTGTTATACTGTATGCCCAAAAGAGTATCAACATGTCAAAAATCTAACATTACATGAATCATTACGAACACTTACACATGCTATTCACATACAATAGTGAACAAACATGCTATTAATATATACATCTCCTATTTGGTTTACTTAGGGTGATGCAGGATATGGGTGTTTGCCGTGGTTGTTGAACCCTGTGAACAGTCCACAGTCCCAGGCAGGGGAGAGATACAATGAGGCACATAAAGCATGTTGTACCATAACTAAGCGCACCTTTGGTGTGCTCAGGATGCACTTCAGATGCTTCATACATCTGGTGGGGCACTGCTGTTGTCTACACAATATAGCAGTACAGGCCAACTGTCTGGGGGACATTCCTGAGGCTCTGGGACATCCTGAGGAAGAGCCCGTACTTCCCTTTGTTGTGGATCGTGTGGAGAGGTCAAAATAATGTTCCCGGGTCATTCGTGAGTACTTCACATGTAAGTACAACGTAATGACAACTTACTTTAAAGTAGCTTCATTATCCATAACTCATAGAACTCTGTTCTCTTTCCTCATTGTTATACAGAATATCAAATAGTCCACAGTAGAGGAGAGATTCTTGATATGATGTCTCTCTGATGAGGCATTATTGCTTCATACTGGTTAAACTAGAACATATACCCATATATAGCGCTATGGAATATATTGTCGCGTTACAAATAAAGGATAATCACATATAATAGTTGTCAAACTACGAAACATCATCACGCTTTGAGAGCTGTCAAGAACTGCGTCCACTGCGTCCCTCGCTAAGCGAGGGACACAGTTCAGTCCGCAAAAGCGGCGCCTTCGGGTGCCTCACAAGCGGTTACAAACAGCCACAGAAGCGGGACTTTGAAAAAAAAACTATAACACGCAATGACTAAATACGGACTTACACAAAAAAATACAAGCCACAGGACTTAGAAAAATAAATTACGAACTCGCAAAAATACGAACTTAATGGCGCACTGCGAAAAACATAAAAAAAACACCAAATACACCCCCCCCCCCCAAAACATTACATACACCAAGGGGGTCAGCCAGGATGTCTAGGAGTCAGGTTGCATGCAAATTTAAGTCCAATTTACAGAGTTTAGACACTCAAAAATCCCCTAAGCGAGAGAAAAAATGGCCACCGAAAAAAACGAAAATGAGGCTACACAACCCCTAAACACGCAAAACACCGCCAAGCACATACGACTTTTACAATAACTTGTACAAGGCACAAAATAAACTATTAGCAAGGACGCTAAATCATCCATACCCGCGTACCACATACACAATCACCGCCATTTTACAACACTAACAATACAGAACACAAAAAAACAAACACACCACAGTATCGCAATAAACGACAAAGACCTTCACCGTGCTCCTCACAAGGAGCGCCAATGGCGCTCATAGGACACAAAGTACACCAGGGAAGAGGCTTGCAATAAGGGAAAAAAGGATATCAGCGCGGACCTTCCAATGAGCGCAAAAGTACCTGATAACAAAAAATACACAAACCGAGGGGCTCGCAATGAGTGCAGAAGGATCTCAAAAGACCAAAACACTTACAATGTCATTTGCATAGAGATGATACTGAAGCCCAAAAGAGTATATTAGGGTACCAAGTGAGCATGTGTAGATGGAGAAGAGGAGGGGACCTAGGACTGATCCTTGGGGTACACCAACAGACAGGGGGGGTAAGGAGTAAAAGAGGTGTCAGAGAGGGAGACACTGAATGATTGAATTTGTAGGTATGATAAGAACCACGAGAGCAGTGTTTCGAATACCGAAGAAGGAGTGGATTTGGAGTAGAAGTGGATGATCCACAGTGTCAAAGGCAGCAGAGAGATCTAGAAGAAGGAGAATGGAAAAGTGATCTTTTGACTTGGCGGTAAGCAGGTCATTAGTGACTTTAGTGAGAGCGGTCTCAGTGGAGTGGTGGGGCTGGAAGCCGGATTGGAAGGTGTCAAGAAGGGAGTTGGAGGAAATAAAACTGGAAAGGCGGTTATAGACGAGCAGCTCCAGCAGTTTGGAAGCCAGGGGAAGCAGAGAGATAGGGCGGTAGTTAGATGCGATGTCAGAGTTAGGTGAGGGTTTTTTGAGGGTGGGTGTAATTATGGCTTTTTTTAGTTCTACACTGTACACTCTCATCTACTTATTATGAAGCATGCATCATACTTCCATCAGATCTGTTTTCAGTGCTGATATGACCCTCCCTGTACATATGAGGAAGAGTAACTTTAGGCTTGTAACATATGCAACAACAGATAATAGGGATGTTCATTCAGAGAACAGAATTACACTAGAATTGCCTTGTTGGTCTGGAGTGAATCACTCAATTGAGACCAGACTGATATGGTACTGGTCATTTTCCATGGGAGTGTCCCAAATTAGGTATGAAAAGGCTGCTCTCAGATCGAATAATTTGTTGATAGCTGATGTTGATAACATTGGATCAATAATTAAGGATAACTGTGAGTTCCCACAAGATTACTTATTGGTGTTGTTAAGCCAAAGAGTTATCACATATATAGTTGTGAGCGTACGAGTTGTTGCTAACGCTGCGGGCTCGCGTAGCGAGCCCGCGGCCCTCGCGAAGCGAGGGCCGCGGGCTCGCTACGCGAGTCGCGGCCCTCGCGTAGCGAGGGCCGCGGCTCGCGCAGCGAGCCGAGGCCCTCGCAAAGCGAGGGCACTGCCCGAGGGTCTCGGTTGCTGGCATGGTGCGCCGAAGGCGCTCCATGCCAGCAACTGAGGACCCTCGCGAAGCGAGGGCCTCAGTTGCTGGCATGGAGCGCCGTAGGCGCTCCATGCCAGCACCTGAGGACCTCGCAAAGCGAGGGCCGCAGTTGCTGGCATGGAGCGCCGAAGGCGCTCCTTGCCAGCAACTGCGACCCTCGCAAACTTCACGTCGCAACCCAAACAGTACGACACACACATTACGACACTCGCAAACAACATACGACACACGTTCACACACATTACGGACTCGCAACACTCGGACGCAACTCGCGAACATTACAAAATGTCAAACACAATACATACACACACCACATACATAAAAAACTTACCTACACCAAGAGGGAGCACCCAGCACCTCAAAAATACAACTTACACCTCGATTTTACTTCAAATAAAACACTTTAGAGACTAAAAAAAAAACGAAGCGAGAGAAAAAATGGCCGCCGAACAAAACGAAAACGAGGCTACAGCACTCTAAACTCGCAAAACACCACAAGAAACTCGCAAAACACCACAAAACACCTACGGATATTCCGATACAAACGTATAACACACATTACTCGCCATTTCTCGCCAATGCGGAAGTACACGACTGCGCTAACGGTTTGGTCTCGCGCACGCACAGTGTTACACTGCACACATTCAGCACGCTTACACAGCAGATCCACACCACTAATGCTGCAGCAACATCAAAACACATTCACAGCTCTTCCACACAATGCTTTAAAATAGGTAAAGTATATTCATTTATTAATGTATTATATATTTCATTATTACACACTAAACAGCATTAGCTACCTTACAATTTCATTGCCGTCATTTTTTGACGGGCAATTCGCTAGTTGTAAATAGTCTTCATAAATGTTTTAGAAAATCTGGTTCAACATGAAGACATTTGAACACATTAAAGGCATAACTAAGTTTCCTGCATTATGAATGCATCTCATAGAAGAGAATCAGTAGTGCATGAAAACATTTATTTGCATGAAAAAAATACTAGATAAAAATTAACAAACTCCCCTTGATTTGTGCTAAATCTCTTGTGTTTGCAAGCATGTGATTTTGTGATTTGACACCCCCATAAAACTCTGCTAACAATAGCAAAAAATACATTTTGTTTGGTCCAATCACAGGCAGCTATACATTTTATTATTGTGTAGCAATCTTTGCTAGCAGCCTGTGCTAGAAGGAATCATGGGATGTATAGTCCTCTGCAGTAGGAAGCAGGAGGACCCAGACAATGCCCTGTCTGTCTCTGCATTGAGCTGCTGCTGGCTTGAAGGTTAGTTAATGTTTAAAAAAATGGAAGATTGAGTGTGCCTATGTAAGCAACTCTAGGGCCCCTATTCAGTTGAGCAATTGCTGGTTACTGGAGCCCGTAATGTAGCCCGTAAACTAATTTGCTAATCAATTGGCGTCTTTTAGCTAGACGCAAACCATTTCCAGGTTACAAACTGAAAATTCCTATAGTTGTTAAAATCGTAACTCGCAACACATCTAAGCCTTTGATCTCAAGCCCGTAAATGTTATAATCACTAAAATCACAAATCGCTATTCAATTGCTACACTTAAGTATGCAATTGTCTTCAAAACCGCAAACGGTATATTACGGGTCCCAAATAGGACTTATAAAACTGCCTGACATATTATTCTCACTAACAGAGGCTCTAATGTGGACCCTACAAATACAAAGATAATTTTATATACATCTCACACATCAGATCTACATTGGGAAAATAAATTACACTGCCACATGACATATATCAAGAACCAGGGGAACATTTTATTTTTTGTTGTTGTTCAGCCCTTCAGTCACATCCAACTCTCTGTGGCCCTATGGCCTGCAGCACACTTATCTATGTCTTTGTCTGAGCTTATCCACTAGGTTTTCATGTCAAAGATGCTGAAGTGGGCTGCCAGTTCCTTCTCCAGTGGACCACAATTTGTCTGACCTCTCTGCTATGACCTGTCGACCCTAGAGTGAACCTACATGGTATAGCTCACAGCTTCATTGAAGTACACAACCTCCTTCAGCACAACAAGTTAGAGATCCAGAGAGGGCAAGGGGAACATGCACCACACTAATCTACTTTAACCCATCAGGACGGGTCGCAACCACACAGGAGGCTGTGCAGAGGCACGTGGAGCAACAACTAACTCACCTCCATCAGGGATAATCTCTGCTACGCCCATCCTGGAAAGTCTCATGCCATTGCTGGTGACCATGTGCCAAGATGTATACCCATTATCACTTGGTCAAATCACACCAAGTGTTTTGCTATCAATCAATTCACATTATCACCTGTCATATTGTTATCAGCCCATTAGGGGAATGTTAATACTCCCCAGTATCACAAATGGCACCTCTCATTTGTATTAACCCTATATTATTATATTAGTGTTAATATTAGGTGTATTAATCTATTGCACAGTAACTAGGGCTCATTAGTTTATTGATATAGGAATGTGACATAAATGTGATGTATGTAGATGTTCCAAAACCCTGAACATTGAAAACAAACTGATGCAGTTATAATAATATAACAAAGCTTTATTTGATACACAGAGCACACTCACAAATGTACAAGACTGTGCATTAATATAATGGGTGTCGGCGGATCCCAGAAGGGTAGGAGGCTTTTGGGGAAAAAGGGGATACCTAAAGGGGGTAAGTCATAGTCTAGAATTATCATGATGCATATATTAATGCTGGCTTTCATTAACATGCCATTGTGAGACATTGCAAGTCCACCACCATAGTGGTATTAGTCTACATTTAAGCTAACAACAATCATGTCTTAGATACCTGGCTATATGACATCTTTAATATTGTGGGAGCTATGTGTTAAGGAGGGCTGTCATTGAATGAATGCCTACAAGAGAGGCACTGGGAATATCTTACAATTACTTAATTTCCTTGACAATTCTCGCAGATGCAGAAGAAGTCTTCATAGACCTGAATTTTGCCTAAAACCAAAAAAAAGAAAGAAAACAATAACCTGCAAAATAACTGGGGAGGGGCTGGGGCATGGCTGGAGCCTGGCTCCATAGCTGTGGTTGGGGTGGTAAGCCTGGTGGTGTGAGCCAGTCCAATGCACTGCTGGGGGAAGGAGGAGGTACTGGCAAGCCCAGGTCGTCCCTCCAGTCGTTTCCTCCTCCCCTGCGCCTGTTCTTGCTGGGCAAGGGCTGTGTCCTCTAGGTCCTGCTCTGATGGTGCCGACGCCTCTTGCTCACCACTGGACCCAGACCTCCTGGAAGCTGAAAAAGAGAAAAGAACGTTATATATGTTAAGTATGATGAATAATACATTGGTTCGCGTTCATTCCTAACTATCTGACATCTCGCCTTGGACCTGGATGTGTCTCTTAATTTCAACTATGAATAGCTATCATTTGCTAGATGTGATTTATTCTTTGGTTGTTTTAATTCCATAGAGCTGACAGTGTCCTTGTTGGTCATCATATACATGTGTAGTGTGTGTGATGTACATGTGGTGGCATGTTGGTGTATGTGACATTCACCCGACATGGAGGTTGGATCCTGCTGGTCCACCAGGCCTGAAGCTCCAGCGCTGAGCAACTGGCTCAGAAGATCCTTGGCCACCCTCTCACACTCATTGTATTTGACAGTCACTTGGGGGCCACCACTTGGTGCTGCGGCTAGACTGGCCTCTTCTTCACCTTGGCCCTGATGTTATCAAACCAATGCTTCACAGACCTCACATCCCTTTCCACTGAGCCCACTGATGTTCCTGCGGCCGCTACCTCCTTCCAGGCCTGGGTCCTAGGCCCGAGCCAAACTTCCCCCATGCAAGGATAGCAGGGCTCTCACGGATCGCACAGAGGAGGACCACATTTTCCTTGTGCATGTAATTTGGGGCTCTTTGCCTGCCCCCAGCTTCTTGCCCTTCCCACTGTGGATGGGGATCCTTCCCTCCCTTGTCTGCCCCTGGGGCCTGACCCTCCACCGCACTACCATCCCTACTAGAACCAGGTCCCTTCCCCTCTCACCCTGAACTTGGAGTGTCTATTATTATGGGCACCTGGCCACCACCCACCTCTTCTCCTTCACTATAATCCTCTCCTCAACTCTCCTCCTCCTTTACTCCTCCACTCTCCTCCTCTCCTCCACTCTCCTCCCCCTTATCTCCTCCACTCTCCCCCTCCTCCACTTTCCTCCTCCTCCCTACTCCTCCAGTCTCCTCCTGCTCTACTCCTCCACTCCTTACCTCCTCCTCCTCTCCTCCACCACTCCTCCTCCTCTCCTCCACTCCTCGCCTCCTCCTCCACCACTCCTAACCTCCTCCTTCTCTCTTCCACTCCTTACCTCTTCCTCTCCACCACTGCCCATGGCCACCTCTCTCTCCTCCTTTTCCCGTCATCTCTCCTCTTCTCCTCCTCCCCACCTCTCCAGTCCTCTCCCCTCCTCTCTCCTCCCTCCATGATAATCCCAAACAGAAAATAAGGATAAATTAAAATAAGTATTTCTGTATTTATTTGTGAGGTAAAATAAAATGTGTGTTTTATGTGTAATTATTAACTGTTGGGGTATGGGGTATAGGGAGGGGATGTATGTACGGAGTGACCTAGCTCTATGTGTATCTATGTGTGTTATTTAATCTATGTGTATTTGTATTATGTATAATCAGTAAATATGTGTAATCCAAGTTTAAGTGTAAAATAGTTGTTAGAATAATATAAATGAATAAAACCATCACTTCCTTCTTTGATAATTTGCCTGCTCTCTCTCTCACTCTCTCTCTCTCTCTCTCTCTCTCTCTATAACCAACCATCAACTCCGGAACTCCGGGACCTGTGTGCTACTTCATGAGAATCTACAACACAGCCAATGCATGAGCATGTAGAACGCAACTTTATAATTTCTCTCTGTCAATCATTTTCCGCTAGCCTGCTTTCTATTGGCTGAGGCCTGTGTTGCACTATATAATTACATGATTTAATTGTAACAGCTGACGGCTTCTATTCCAGCCCGCTAACAGCTTGTGGGCACAGGAAGGGTTTACGGTTTTGAGGCTTCGGGTCTGTAGTTGCGGCCTTGCTCAATTAAATCGCTCTGTAACTGTAGCAAATATCAAGTCTGCAGACTTACTGCCAGTATGAAGGCAACTGCGGACTTACAATTGAAAGAGGCTCCACAGGTGTGAAAAAAAAGGCTTAGTATGAAGTAACATAAATCTTTATGTGTATAGAATGACTCAACGCAATGTGTGTTTCTGATATAAGCAGAATGTGTTAGATTAGAAAAAGGTAAAACAGGGAAACTTAGATTTGCCTTAAAGTCTATATAGATCTTAACAACAATGTATTTGTCAAGGCATGAACAGTTCACATTATGATGGTCATGTAAGTTAGCAGGTGGGAATATCTCATCATTCACACTAATGGAACAATGTTGTTGTTGTGCACCAATATAGGAATATTTGTTACATTATGATGTCATTAACATCATGTTGAACATAGCATGTGTTGAAACTGGGCCTAATATCAATCATGATTAACATAAGATTAGTGATATGTAAACATGTGACTTTATTAATCATGTACACGAGGACATAGGGGTAGGGAGATCTCTGACAATCAATCAGTATTGATAGATTGATATATTATGGTTTTATCCATATGTTGTTGGGTAACCTGAAGGGTGATCTATGTATATAAAACATAGATCTAGAACTTTGGTTTAATTAATTAATCTTGATGTTCTAAATCATGAAAACGTGCAAACACACAGAAACAATGATAATAGTATAGCAATATCATACTTTATTTGATACACAGAGCACATGTTTAAATGTATACGACTGTGCATTAATATCATGGGTGTGGTTTGGGTGGATTTGAGAGTGCAAGAGGATGTATTGGAAAACATGACTAGTGCAAAGATCAACAGTAGTACTGTCCAGTAAGAATGATGCGTAGCATCTCCTTTAGTCACATGTGGTCATTACACCACAGTAACCATAATCTGTTGACAAGCTATCTCATCATACATCACTACATATAATAGAATTAACCATTAATGCTCATAACACTTATATATGGTCTTCATCTGCTCAATTAAACAGATGCAATAAATCATGGATTATGTAATATAATTCAATTATACACACAGTGGGCCTCATTCCAATGATGGCTGTAAAACGCCCGCAATCCTGTGATTCCTTACTAGGGTGCTACGGCCCCTAGGGGGTAATGTGTTGTAGTTAGGGGGTAATGTATTGTAGATAGGGGGTGGTGTGTTGTAGTTAGGGGTAATGTATTGTAGTTAGGGAGTAATATATTGTAGATAGGGGTATATTTGTACTGTATTTATTGATATACTGTAATGTGATGTATATTTGTGCATGCTTTTTCTTTTCAGGAGCGTAAATCTTTTTTTATTTTATGTAGTGGTGGGGTCTTTTTATTTTTTGTAATGTTCTTTTATTTTTTTTGGAGCTCTCATTTTTATTTTCTGTAGTGGGGGGGTTGTGTAATGTTCTTTTTTTATTTTTTGTAACATAGATTTTTTTTATTTTGTGTAACATAGGTTTTTTATAATTTTTTGTTTTTAGTGGGATGAGGGCCTTTAATAGAGGGTTAGGTAGGTACTGTAGGTGTTAATAGGTTAGGTTAGAGGTGGGTTTGATTAGATTTAGTTGTTTGGGATCATGTGGTGTAGTGTACTGTTTGTACTTAGTGTCATGAGGGTCCAGGAGCACCCTCATGGCACTCATGGTGTTAATTTTAGGGTTCTAATTGTCCCGTGAGGGTCTTTATAGACCACTATGGAGGCTTATGGGGGTCTGTATAGACCCCCCATAATTGATGAGGTTAGATGGAGGCTTAGATGGGGATAAATAGGCCTAGATGGGTTTTGATAACCTAGATGGGATTAAATAGGCCTAGATGGGGATAGATAAGCTAGATGGGGTTAAATAGGACTAGATGGGATTAGATAAGCAAGATGGGGTCAAATAGGCTTAGATGGTGTTAAATAGGCTTTAAATGGAGTTAAATAGGATAGATGGGGTTAGATAGGCTTAGATGAGGTTACATAGGCCTAGCAGGGGTTAAAAAAGCCTAGAAGGGGTTAAATTGGCACAGTTAGGGTTAAAGGGGATACAGTTAGGGTTGATAGGGGTTAGTTAGGGTTAATGGGGGAAGGTTAGTGTTATTAGTGTAGTGCTTAGACTTTGTGTCATGAGGGTCCTGGAGGACCCTCAGTGCACTTGTAGGGTTAACCTATGGGTTATTAATGTACTATGGGGGTCTATATAGACCCCTATTGGACTGAGGGTGTTAATTTTAGTCTCATGGGGGTCTATATTAACTATGGGGTTAATTTTAGGTTCCCGGGGGGTACTTATAGTACCTCGCGGCAGGGTTTTTTTTTTTCGTTTTTTATCGCTGGTCCTGTAAGGACCTCTAAGGTCCTTTCAGGATGAGCTTGGTGGGAATTTTACATTTTTAATGCAGCGGGGGTCCCAATTGAGACCCCCACTGCAAGGGTTTATGTGGGGACCCCCTGGGGGTTAATGTTAGTTCCCGCGGGGATACTCACTGTACCCCCGCTGCTTGGGAGTAACCATTAGTGTGCCGCGGGCCCTTTAAAGACCCACGGTGGGAAATTTAAACCCGGGATCCTGAGGCCTTGAATCAGGTCCCCTGTAACATGGGGTTAATATGGGTCCCCAACAGAACCCTGCATTATAGGGTTAATGTAGAGACACTGCAGGGGTCCTGATCAGACTCCTGCATTATAGGGTTAAAGTAGGGACACTGCAGGGGTCCCGATTAGGTCCCAATCGGGACCCCTGAATTTTAGGGGTGATGTAGGGACACTGCAGGGGTCCCGATCGGGACCCATGCAGCCAGCGAGGGCTTAATTGGGGCTTAATTGGAGGGTACGTAAGGGATTCACAGCCCTTGTGACTGCTCCAGGGTGTAAGTAAGCTGCGGCCATTTTTGCCCATTTCACGGGGTTGATGGAGGTGTTAGCGTAGCATTTGAATAGGGATGTGGGCTTTCAAAGGCTTCGCCTGCAGTAAGCTGAAGCTGAGGTGGCTGCAAGGGAATGCAAGGCAGTAGCCGTAAGCCGGTCAGAACCCTTGGCTGCAGGGCATTTGAATAGCTAAGTAAACCTTTGCGGCTACTTATGCCGAAATCGTAGCATTTGAATGAGGCCCAGTGTGTTTGAAAACAAAAGAAAAATCAAAAATAGATGCTCAGAATCTGATAAAAAAAAGGAGGAGGATCTAGCAATATCTAAATTTACATTACAGTGTTTCATGCTATTAGTGTAACAATAAACCAATTTACATGATCTTCACTTACCAGCAGTGTTAACCATAGTGACTCTGTCATAGACAATCACCTTCCATGAACATTACTAAAGAGGAGTCATTTCACAAGGAATGTTTCACTGTGACCACATACATATCATTGGGATACAGGTGTTACCACAGCCAAACAGATAACAATAATCACATGAATTGTAAACACGTACCCATTTATACTGATGTGAAACAAAGGCCATCATCCATATTGTCTGTGATTTAAATCAGGCACATGAATCTGATATCAGAATGTTAGCAGGATGACATGCAACAATAACACATGTATTATTACTGGGTTGGATTAGCAGATACTAATGGGACTGTACAACTCAACAGCCGTGACAGTATTGCTAGTAATTGAACAGAACATCAGTCATGTTTATTAGAGATGATATATGGACATTTCAGATCTATCTGCTGGGGGGAATGTCAGTGATCTAATGCCTGATAGGCACTGAGTTGAGAGTTGACTTACATTAAATGATTGCACTGCTTGAGGATGACGAACATGGCTTCATGCATGTGAGATTTGCCTAATATGACCTGACACATTAAGTAAATTAAATCATGACACAAATAATAGTAACTATACCATCTCTTCTCAAAGGCATTCCACACTGATAATCAATTAGTGAAATGTTAAATATAACCATTACTGCCCACAGAGAAGGGTCTGTGTGATTGTTGGTAGCCACATTGTTACAATAAATGTCCACCAGATTGGCCATGAACCTCTACTCTGTAGCCTGGCAAGCATATGTCAACATTTTGACAAATAGATATTTTACCAATAGCCCCTATTTCCTCATCATTTGCAGCACAGGACCCCCACTCCCCGAGCCCCCACACCCTCTACCACGACGAGGAAGAGTTGGAGGGAGTGGTATGTCCTCCAGCCATGGCATGGCTGCATGTCAGCCAGAGTTGGAGGTATATGGTGAGATGAGGAGGCCACAGGCATAGGTTCGGATGGTGGTAGCTGTGGAACAAAAGCCTGTATATATATGAGAGGGAGATGAGCCATCTAAATTTGCAACTCAGTGAGTGCTCTCTGGGCCTCCCTGTCCTGATTCTTTTTTAGCCTCATACCTCTCCATCTTAAGATTATGCCTCCTCATTTCACCATATAGCAGCATGTTGAAATCATGTAGGGCATTGAAGCTCTGTGTTTGCTTGTACAGTTGTTGTGACAATTCATCCACTAGGCTATGGTATGTTCTCACTTCTGGAGAATATCAGGCCAAACCAGTTGTTGGGGGGTTGGAGGTGTGCTGCTTGATGAACCAGGAATTTTGATGGGATGAGGTGACAGCAGTGGAGGTGATAGTGGCGGTCGAGGAGTGGTGAGGACCTGGTGTGCCAGTGTTGGGATTGGCGTAGGTGGTAGTGGTGGTGGGCCTGGTGCTTCCGGCCTCCGATACATTTGACTCGGTTGTGCTTTGCGGCTCCAGTACATTTGACTTGGTGATGCTTCCTGCCTCCAGTACATGTGAGGTGGAGGTATAGCTGGCAGTGTAGCCCACGTGGTAACCAAGATGCATAGGAGGGTTCAGGGGGAGATTCTCACTGTTGAGACAGTGGCTGACTGCTCTCTGATGACGGGTCTTCTTCCTGATGAGGTCCCAGGCCCTCTGATCCAGTTTGGTGTTGCACATCCACCCCTTCCAAGGGAAAATCTGGTACAACGCAAAATTCTTGGTCATCCTCCACTGGAGCCAATGCCACTGCCTGTGACCCAGTGGGTGGGATTCACCTCCCTTGCACTTAAAAGGTTGGAAAATAGGGTTTGAGTTGATATTATCTTAACATTTGTTTGCTGTGTGTTTCTCTATCCCTGATACCATGGTCACTTCAGACATTTTAATGGCGGTACTGATTGTCTTACACAGATAACCATTGCCTTGTATCATGAGCCTTGGAAATAATGGCTCATATCAAACTATGTAATCCTGATGCGGTCTGATGTCTGCAGTTCAATAATACACATGCCCAGCTGAATATGCTGTGCAGTGTGTGAGACTGACCAAGCTGTGACCATTTCTCAGCAATAGTTGTTAACATTCTGATGAGACATGGTCCTGGATAGGCTAGTATATGACACTGCACATGCAGTCCTACAGAGTCTGTATCCGCATATGTTGCAGTGTGCACACCTATACATGTACTCTTTTTTAGATGTTAAATCACTGAATCTTTTTGGTGACTGCTAATCAGAATCAGTTTTTACTGCAGGTATTAGACAGACATTTTATTCAGCACAATTCTGACATAAATATGTTTGCTTCATGGATTTGTATAGTTATCCAGTTCCTCAATTACCTCTCCCGCTCAGTATAATTGATGACAAGTGGAGGTCCACCACCTGTTGCACGGGCTGCTCTGGCCTCCTATGACATCTTCCTCTTCACCTTGGCCCTGCTTTCATGTACCAGTGCTAGACAGACCTCACATCTCTATTGGCATACCACAATGCAGGAGTAGCTGTAGCAACCTCACTCTAAGCCTGTGCCTTCCGACTAGGCCTAACTTCCCTCCCCATGTATGATGCTGTAATGGGCATGGATTTCATGAAGGATGATCCTCATCTCTTCTGGGGTATAATTGGGGGTCCTGCCTCCAGTACATGTGAGGTGGAGGTATAGCTGGCAGTGTAGCCCACGTGGTAACCAAGATGCATAGGAGGGTTCAGGGGGAGATTCTCACTGTTGAGACAGTGGCTGACTGCTCTCTGATGACGGGTCTTCTTCCTGATGAGGTCCCAGGCCCTCTGATCCAGTTTGGTGTTGCACATCCACCCCTTCCAAGGGAAAATCTGGTACAACGCAAAATTCTTGGTCATCCTCCACTGGAGCCAATGCCACTGCCTGTGACCCAGTGGGTGGGATTCACCTCCCTTGCACTTAAAAGGTTGGAAAATAGGGTTTGAGTTGATATTATCTTAACATTTGTTTGCTGTGTGTTTCTCTATCCCTGATACCATGGTCACTTCAGACATTTTAATGGCGGTACTGATTGTCTTACACAGATAACCATTGCCTTGTATCATGAGCCTTGGAAATAATGGCTCATATCAAACTATGTAATCCTGATGCGGTCTGATGTCTGCAGTTCAATAATACACATGCCCAGCTGAATATGCTGTGCAGTGTGTGAGACTGACCAAGCTGTGACCATTTCTCAGCAATAGTTGTTAACATTCTGATGAGACATGGTCCTGGATAGGCTAGTATATGACACTGCACATGCAGTCCTACAGAGTCTGTATCCGCATATGTTGCAGTGTGCACACCTATACATGTACTCTTTTTTTAGATGTTAAATCACTGAATCTTTTTGGTGACTGCTAATCAGAATCAGTTTTTACTGCAGGTATTAGACAGACATTTTATTCAGCACAATTCTGACATAAATATGTTTGCTTCATGGATTTGTATAGTTATCCAGTTCCTCAATTACCTCTCCCGCTCAGTATAATTGATGACAAGTGGAGGTCCACCACCTGTTGCACGGGCTGCTCTGGCCTCCTATGACATCTTCCTCTTCACCTTGGCCCTGCTTTCATGTACCAGTGCTAGACAGACCTCACATCTCTATTGGCATACCACAATGCAGGAGTAGCTGTAGCAACCTCACTCTAAGCCTGTGCCTTCCGACTAGGCCTAACTTCCCTCCCCATGTATGATGCTGTAATGGGCATGGATTTCATGAAGGATGATCCTCATCTCTTCTGGGGTATAATTGGGGGCCCTGTGTCTTGCCACAGCCTCTTGCCCTCCCAACTGTGCCTGGGATTCCTCATCTCTCTGATCTCTCCCTGGGGCTGGTCCCTCCTCATAAGTATCCCACACTCCCCCAGGGATCAGGCCGCTGCCCCTCTGCCCCTACTCTTTGTGTGCCTACATCTGGAGGCACATCCCCCCTCCTGCACTCCTACTCCTCTACCTCTCTTCCCTGAACTGCTATCTCCTCTCCCTCTTCCTCTCTAGCCTTTCCCGCAGCATTCATTGGCTTTCTACAGTTCCTATTGGTTCCTTCGGCTGTGACAAGGTCAGCAATTACAAGCTTGTTTAACTTTTCAGATCATCATAGAATCATGCACGCAAAACTACTACTTGCGAGGGCTTGGTTTCCGTGGCGAGGCTTTGAGACTGTAGTTGCGGGTTACAGTCATTTGAATGCATTTAAATGTTTAGGACAAAATTAACCCACAGCCAAAATTACAGGCTAGAGTTCTGGGCTTGAAATTAAATGGAGCCAATAGCTATTATAGACCTTTATCAAACCCTTATGTATAAACTCCTAGTGTTCACTATATGACAATAAATTACAATACCTGCTCACAAAATTAAACTCTGATACCCAACTAATGCTAAATCATAAGGGCTCAATCAAAGAACCTGAGTACACCAGCAGAAACATAATGTAATCCTTAATTGTTGGTGGCACACACAGAACAGATCTCACCACCACTAGTCTAGTGTATGTGGACATAACAGTCACCCAACACAAAATAAAGATTCAGGCACAGTTAATTGGCTTCAAAACTTTACTGAAAAAAAGTGTAAACTTACCAGAAGCATGGTCAATAAATTTACAAGCCCATGCACAAATATAATCAGTGTGGTGCAAATTGATCCCAGGAGGGTATGAGGCTAGCTAAAAAGAAATAAATCTATCTTACAGCTAACACTGCATACATTTGAATAGCAGTTACCTATAACAATAGATGGATATATAAAGTATAGTTGTTGTTGTGTAGTCGTTCATACGTTTCTGACTCTATGGACCACAGCATGCCAGGCACATCTAACGTTATGTCTCTGGCCGTGCTTATCCATAAGGTTTTCTTGGCAAAGATACTGGAGTGGCTGCAAGATTTGTCTTACCGCTCTGCTATAACCTTCCCATCTTGGGTGACCCTACATGGTATAGCTCACAGCTTCATTGAAGTACACAAGCCCCTTCACCACAACAAGGTAGCGATCCAGAAGGGGAAGTATAGTAGTGTTACAATAAGCAATACCATATACATGTGGTGCTACCAATGCTGTGTTAACAGTCAAACCATAAAGTAATATAATGCAGCACTTATTATTCAACTAGTAATGTGCCTGCCATAAATGACAGTATCATAAATTGTTGTCTTGAATTGTCTATGTTGTCTCTATCTGTCCTGTCTCTGGCCTGACTCTCCCTAACTGCCCTGTCTCTCTCTGCCCTCTATCTATCTGTCCTGTTTTTCTCTCTCTCTGCCCTGTCTCTCTTTGCCACCCCTCTCTCTATCCTGTCTCTCTCTTTTCTCTTTCTCTCTCTATGTCCTAGTTTAAATAATTTTTGTTGAAACAAAAGAAGGTTGCACTAAGTTCAAATATACATTGCAAGATTTACACAATATAGAAGCAATTAGCATTACCTAAATAAAGCCTTAATTTTCCTTCCCTTAGTTTTTAGTTTTATAAGTTTCCATGTCATTTCTAAATTAATCAACAAAAGTATTGTCTAAAAAAAATCAAAATTACAACTAAAAGAAAAGGGGGAGGTGGGGCTCAAGATTATTCTAAGATCAATGTAGAATGTTTCCGCAGCTCTTACTGCCAGCCAATTCGCAAGGTTCAAGCATCCCAACAGTAAGCCCATCTTTTATAATTTACATCAAGCTCTGCTGATATCATACTCGTCAAAAAAATATATTTAATTTTCCTCAAGACTTCTTCAAAAGCAGGAGTAGTTGCCTTCCAGTTTTTGGCAATAAAGATTCTAAAGGCTAAAAAAAAATCTGTTTTGACTTTCTTTGAGCTTCCTTTAAATGAGATCCAGAATAGGGGTCCTAATAAGATTTCCTCTGGCTTTTGAGGAACCCGGACTCCCACAACTTTTTAAAAAATGGCATAAGTTTCAATCCAAATATGAGCTATTTTAGGGCAATCCTGCAGCATGTGTCTCACTGTTCCTGTGGCACTACAACCCCTGAAGCAATTGCCGTACAAGGATGGGCTTGAGAGTTGTAATCTGACTGGGGTGAGATACCACCTCATAATAGTTTTATAGGCATTCTCTCTTAAAATTACATTCAGGGTGGAATTTGCTGTGTTTCTGTAAATTTTGCTCCATTGCAAATCTTCTAAAGTAATACAAAGTTCGACTTCCCAAGAAGTTTTGTAAGGAAGTTTAATAGATGTGGCTTAATCAATTAAATAACTATAAAGGGTGGAAATATTTTTTGTATCATTTGAATTGTATATGCAACATTTTTCAAAAGGGGTTTTACTAGCTGACTTATTATCTCTTAAGATATGAGCTAGATTGGAGTTAATCAAATCTATGTTGAGCCACTCGTTGAGCGGTAAGTGGTGTTTAAAAAAAACAAAGCTATAGCCCCGGTTAAATGCAAAGGGCATAGGTTCAATGCAAAGGGGAAAAGCAATGGAGACAGGGGATACCCCTGTCTCGTCCCTCTGGAGTTTTTGAATAACTGAGATCTAAAGCCCTAATAAGAGATGTATGCCTTCGGACCTGAACAGAGTGCCATAGTGCTCTTCAGAAAGCCATCACTCATGCCCAAACTAAGCACAGTCTAATACATATAATCCCAGTTAATCCTATCCAAGGCCTTTTCCACGTCCAACGAGAGCAACATCAGAGGAATCTTACTTCGAAAAATCAAAATATCTGCTACTATGGTGCACACAAATGGACTATGTGCCGTTACTAAAACTTAACATTTATTATGAATCTATTTAAAATTATTTTATACAACACCCTGGGCCCTATTAAATTCCCGCAAAAACTATGGCTATTAAATTGGCCTCTTTTAGCTACTCACAAACGATCTGCGGGTTACTGGCTGAAAATCCCTACAGGCTGTCAAAATCTGAACTCCAACCCAGCTAAGCCTTTGATCTTTCAATCCCGTAAATGTTACAATCGCAAATCACTATAAAATTGCTACAAGTCCTCAAGCCTGCAATTGTTTTCCCACCCATAAATGGCAATTGTAGCCAAAAATCATATGGGTACTGTTATGGATTAGGATCAGTACAAAATGCATAACTGTATTCCTGCACCTACTTATATATCTTATCTTTGCAGTATTATAGTATAACCAAGTTTTACTAATAAATGCTGAATCATTGGGAGACTCTAAAATGAAGTATTTGTCACTCCCCTGCATACAAGATGTAGGCAGCACAATCTCCGGTCTGTTAAGGATGACGAGTCTTATCACACCCTGAGCACGAGGAGGAGAACGCCATCTTCCCTTTGTCCTAAACTTCTGACCAATAGGAGGAAGACTCATCCCCCTGTGGGATGACACCTAGAGACTCCTTAATGTTTTTAACCCAATGTCTGATCAAGGTCTCATAAAAGTGGACACCTCAGAACCAATGAATTACCGAATAAACCTGATGTTTGCTTAATTGTAACTTTTATCTGATTACTAAAAACTATATAAATGATGGCTGACGTAATAAAACTAGAAGAGAGAAAGCTGTTTACCAGAACTCTGTGTTGGTGTATTATTTCTCTAAGGTGTGCACACTATATAAATATTGGTAATTTGGCCAGGGACAGATATTTCTGAAAAATACTTTGTTATTTACCAAAACAAATGGCGCTCGAATAGGGACTTGAGGTTTAACTGAACTGCAGCGGACAAGAGGAATTCGGACAGACTTCATGAGAACAGGCGGAGCCTGGTCACCTCCGGTACACTGTAAGGACATGATTAGTACCTTATCCGTGTAGACCTGTTCTTGGGATTCTGCCCGTTGTCCAGCTCCGCTGTAGGGGAGGTTACAAAAAGTACAGGTGATATTTTGCCTCAAGTCCATTTGAATCCTGTACAAGATATAGTGATATCTGTCGCCTGTGTGTGCCTGTGTGTATCTGTTGGTAGTGTGGGTTGAACGATTGTGATTTCTTAGATATTGTGGTTCGGGGAACACATATACATGTATGTGTGACTCTTTGGTTACGGATTACTTGTGCCCAGAGACGCACATAATAACCCAGAGAAGTCCCACATACGGGCTTGCATATACGTGCCCTGGGGATTGGGATTGCTTTGCATATTTTTTTCCTGGGAAGGGTCTATGCATGCTGGATAGATGAATATCTCTTGGGGGTCATGATGTCCTAAGCCTTTGTAGCATTGGTAACCCCAAGAGACGTCTGTCATTCACTACGGGTGATTAAAAACGTGTATGTGTGTGTGACACATACTTCAGTGGCAGATTGATAGTGTGATAAGCACAATAGCCCTTATGGTGTCAGTTTGTAGCACATAATAGTGCATAATCCCGAATCACATATCTTTGAATCTAAAGTTTTCTGCAGAAAAGGTTTGATGATTATAATGTTATATGCTGTCATTGCTGGTTGTGATGCATGTTTTGGTGAGAAATGTAGCTTAGAATTTCTCTCCCTGAAGCTGAAAGCTGATTTCTGTGCAGCTGTGTGTGATTCAAGGTCAAAAGACACAGACTGCGAGAAAGGAGAAATCCCTAACTCCCCGTCCCATTTTGTTTAACTCTTTCAAGGAAGTATCTTAGTTAAGAGAATTATTTCTATATCAATGCTTAAGGTCGTATAAACTACAGGGGGAGATTGATTTAAAAAGTAAATAGTTCAAGATATAAATGTGATACGATTATGTCCTGTTACATGCCTCTGTCCACTACTCTCATTGCTATCCCTTACCAGCAGTTAAGTGGTTACACACTGCAAGGTACATTCCTATAGTCCCAGGGGGGCGGTAACCATGGTCTGAGTTTAGAGAAGACGTATGAATTAACCCTTCGTAGCAGTAGAACAAGTCAGACCTTCTCCTTCAGAATCAATCTATCTCTCTCTCTCTCTCTCTCTCTCTGTATTACTACCTCGTTAAACCCCTGCTGCTAAATACGTGTTTGCTTCATATAGAAATATGGGGCAGAATCAAGATAAATTGAGTGAGGGCGTGTTGGCCCGGGATATAGTTAAGAAAAGGGGGGGTGAGGCTGTAGTGAGCAGATGCAACAAGATGTTCAAAGTGTGTGGAATTACCAGTGTCGCAGGAAAGCATTTGAAGGCAGAAGAGTGGTGTAAAGTGTTGAGAGATAACAAAGGACAGTTACAAGATTGTGGTTTGTTGCCTAGTGCAGAGATGTGGTACAAAGTGGCTAGAGCAATTGCACAGGAAGGGTGGATAGAAAAGGAGATTGAATTGAAAGGAAGAAAAATGTATCTGTATCATGCTCCATGTGAAGTGGTCAGTCCCCCGAATTCACCCGTTGTCCCCTCTACAATACAAGCAATCTGTCACCCTAATGTACCACAACCACTACATACTGCAGAACAAAGACATTCCACCCAACCACAATCAAAAGATGGCGCCCACACACACACGAAGGGGGAGCTGCACTCACCCCCGAATACTGCCCATCATAACGTGATGTCACTCGTCGCATCACCTGTCCAAGGGGCTCCGCCCATTACTCCTACCGCTTCAGAAACACATCCCACTTGCTTGTATCCAGTATTGACTCCAAACGGGACACTGTATTCCCCATATCCGATATTTCCATCTGTTGAGGTACCAATTGTAACAGAACATCCACCAGCAAGTGCTGGGCCCCATAGTGTACATAGTTCACACAGCTCTGCCACAAGCCAGCTGTTCGCCCCCCTCCCCAAGCCCAGAACACCACTGGAAGCACAAGCTCTGCCCATCAATCATTTACAAGATAGTTCAGACGAATCCAGTGACGACATAAGGGGAGGAGAGGGGGCGGTAGAGTGGACGAATAGGAACTCCGATTCAAAAGTGAAATCCAAGAGGAGGAACAAGAAAAGGGGAAGTCTAATGTACGTTGCATTTACCCCGACACAAGCCACCTCCCTTATAAACACATTGCCAGACCCTGAAAAACAACCTATGCCTTTCTATAGGAAAATGGTACAAATCCAAAAAACGTTCCAAAGGATACAAATTGACCACATTCAGATGCCAAAGAGTGGCCGGTATGAATATGCATTAGTCATCGTGGACATGTTCTCAGGATGGCCAGAAGCCTACCCAGTCGCAAACATGACAGCAAAAACAACAGTGAAACGCTTATTAACAGAGGTCATCTGCAGATATGGGGTCCCTGAAGTGATTGAGAGTGACCAGGGACCAGCTTTTACAGCAGTACTGGCCAAATAAATATGGACAGCCCTAGGAGTGACCCTCTCCTTTCATACGCCTTACCATCCTCAAAGTAGTGGGAAGGTGGAACGTATGAATGGTACCTTGAAATCTAGGATATTGAAAACAAGAAACTGGTATGCCATGGCCTGAAAGTCTTTCAATAGCCTTGTTCAGTGTCAGGTATACCCCTAGAGGGAAACATGCATTGTCCCCCCATGAAATCTTGTTTGGGTCTGCTCCTAGGCTAGGGTGCTACTTTCCTCAGCAATTGCAACTTAAATCTGATGTACTTGTTGACTATGTGATTGCACTGTCCACCGCACTGACTAAAATCCATGCACAAGTGTTCTCTTCTATTCCAGATTCGGAAGTAATCACTGGTACTCATCAACTACTTCCTGATCACAGCTACATCAGTTAAGCTGGAAGGGAAAGCTACTTGGGTCCATGCATCCCATTGCAAAAAGGTTCCTCCTCCTGATGACCAGGAACAAACACAATGAGTATAATTCAGTGGTTTGTCCTGTCCCTCATGATAATTTCAAATATTGCTCAACAGGTAACCATTACAAAAGGTAAAGATGGTATTACATTTTGGTATAATTCACGTAATACACATGTTGCCACATACACCTTTGACTTTTGCGACATTGTTTCTTGCCCTTCAATCCCTGAACAATGTGATATATACAAGAGAGATATATACATATGTCTCACTGATGAAACTGTTGGAAGACGCTGTGAAACATGGCAGGCAGTGGGATGGGGCACTGGAACACTTTGGGGTATAGACCTCAAAGTGCTGCAGATAAAAAAAATGACCAAGGTAGATCCCTCCTCGACCGAATGACTCTAATAAAGACTGGTCGATGTCTGAATAGTGGGGTATCTGGTTCTGATGCAATTGACTCTAACCATACAAAACCCTTGTCCCATGGATGCTGACACATATATACTAAGGACTTGGGCTAGAGGACAAGGTGCTAAATTAATGGGCGAGTTTAAGATAGCAGATCTATATAAGCACCCAGACTTACCTCTGGCATTACAGACATTGAAGCCAGGGCCCCAGATCATTGGAACAATGACTGCTACTGGTGACCCAACATATGAGGACACGTTAGCTACTGAGACTGGATTTTCAGACCTCAATGTATGGTTGTAATGTATGAAATACAATGTACAAGAAAGTAATAAGACCAACTGTTATGTATGTGGCCATGCTAGGCCTCATTTAGGTACTGTTCCATTTATTATACCTTTCCAAGAAGAGACATGTTTTCTAAAATTGTTCAAAACATATAGTCATACAGATGAGTGTGAAAAATGGAGGAAAACATACCCTGTGATGACTAGTAATCCCCACCCAGGTAGAGGTATAACTGTGTACCCTGGAAATTATACGTGTTACAGGAGAAACGTTTCTCAGGGGTTCAACTTGCAGAAGTTCCCAAGTGGGTTTTGTCACACATATAGAGATGGGTCATCCACACTGCTAGTCAATCAGACCCAATCTTTGGGGGACATATATTGGTTGTGTGGAGATATGAAACTCAGGGTAAGACTGTCAGGAATATGGCGTGGGGAATGTACCTTGGCTAAAGCCATAATGCCGTTACACATTGTTCCAACCTATTATGGTGATCTAGATAGTGTTCCTCAGACACAGTCCAGAAGGAAGAGACATATATCATCATCTGAACCTAGAGAAAGTTTTGATTCCCATGTGTACATAGATTCTATTGGAGTCCCAAGGGGGGTGCCCGATGAATTTAAAGCCTGTAAACAAGTAGCAGCAGGATTCGAGTCACTCATACCAATGATTGGTGTAAACAAGAATGTTGCCTGGATCAATTATATTTATTATAACCAGCAACGGTTTGTCAATTACGGTTTGTCAATTACACTAAGGATGCCTTAAAAGGCATTGCAGAACAATTAGAGGCTACATCACACATGGCCTTCCAGAACCGCATGGCATTAGACATGATCCTTGCAGAAAAAGGTGGAGTATGTAAAATGCTTCCTGACACTAGCACATGTTGTACATACATTCCTGATAATACAGGTCCAAATGGTAAGATCACACTGGCAATCCAGAAATATAGCTATTGGGAATCATGGTTTGGTTAGATGAATGGTTGGCAGAAAGTGTTATTGCAGATAGAGATGGCTATCTTTATTGTCATAATGTTGTTAGCCTTCCTCTTATGTTGCATTATCCCCTGTATACGCAACTACCTTCAGAAAACTGTGGACAAGGCTTCTCCCACCTTTATCCACCAAGATATAGACATAGATCTGTATGGACAGAATGATGATTGTAAGACATCCCATCTTCTGATGCAGACTGTAACTGGCTCTAAGGAGAGTGTTCTGTGAGCTGAGCTACACTAAA
This sequence comes from Discoglossus pictus, assembly GCA_027410445.1. Lineage (NCBI taxonomy): Eukaryota > Metazoa > Chordata > Amphibia > Anura > Alytidae > Discoglossus > Discoglossus pictus. Next base: position 141,308,383 of record CM050166.1, on the reverse strand, counting down.
TCTAAGTACTATGGTCCCTCTCCAAGCTTAGCTACACTATTAGATATTAGAGACTTGTTAGGTCTTCCCCATGCCACATAGGTCATAGGGTAGGTGTGACGTCAGGTCATGGCAAGCCCGATCGAACGAAGATATGTACCTATGACTTACACACATGCAATGCTTTCAACATCCGGAAATAGAAGGCACAAAAGAATAGTGCTCTGGAAGGACCATAGTTGAGACATATATCTATTATAACAAGATATTTAGTTTTAGACACCCGATATAAGAATAGGGTGTTATTCTTATAATCAGTAAGTTTTACTAATAGCTGTGAATGTGACGAATATATTATGTCATTTTAGGGGGGACTGTTATGGATTAGGATCAGTACAAAATGCATAACTGTATTCGTGCACCTACTTATATATCTTATCTTTGCAGTATTATCGTATAACCAAGTTTTACTAATAAATGCTGAATCATTGGGAGACTCTAAAATGGAGGATTTGTCACTCCCCTGCATACAAGATGTAGGCAGCACAATTTCCGGTCTGTTAAGGATGACGAGTCTTATCACACCCTGAGCACGAGGAGGAGAACGCCATCTTCCCTTTGTCCTAAACTTCTGACCAATAAGAGGAAGACTCATCCCCCTGTGGGATGACACCTAGAGACTCCTTAATGTTTTTAACCCAATGTCTGATCAAGGTCTCATAAAAGCGGACACCTCAGAACCAATGAATTACCGAATAAACCTGATGTTTTGCTTAATTGTAACTATTAAAATTAATAGCACAACATTCTCAAGCACGCAAATCTGCAATAAAAAATTTTTTTATGTATTATTTTCGTTTCTGTTATATCGATCCCAGCAATCAATGTGTTAATACATATAATAGAACTTGCATTGACTAGAATATTATACTTATTGATTTTTTCATATTGCCCTTTATCTGGAATGTGGGCCCGAACGCAACTCGGACTTCAAAACCGTAAGTGATTGAAATGTAACCTCCATGTTTTAGTGACATAATGATGACAGTCTCTTTTACTATTGGCTCTGTCTAAACCCGTAACTACGGTTTGAATTGTGTTCATGCCTGGAAATGCTACGTGCCACAGCAAGGTTTACGGATTTGGATTCTGGCCATGTCATTGCGACCTTTTATAATTTAATTGCTCTGTAACTCCAGCAAATTTCAAGCCAGCAGACTCCACTGCATGCTTGGAATTTTAATAGGGCCCCTTGTTTTTAAATTATAAAACACTTGATTACTTTTTGGCCAGGATAGGTAAAAAATTCAAATTAATACCAAATAATGTAAAATATCTGTTGTTTATATTTCAACCAGGGGTATGCCTTGCAAGTATCTCAACCTGGCAAAGCCTACTACTGCATTAAATCATATATATATATATATATATATATATATATATAAAAGATAGTGAGAAGATAGTGAGTATATATATCATTTTTACAAAAACAATTGTATCCATATATACAAAAATGAGCAAATCATAACATCATACCTTAAACAGCTCTTTTCTATGAAGTGATTGAGGTGCCACAACAACAAACAGTTCCTATCGGGAGTTGCATAATGAAATTAGTAACGGTTACTATGGCAACCTCAACATTGCATTTCCACACGGGGACAAATCTTAAGAAGATACAGTCTGTGAGACAGCTTCCACAACGGAGGGGCAGCCGTCCTTAAGAGTGGTCAAACTACCAGACAGTTATCATCACATGACATTTTTATGTTAAGTAAGTGTTTCACTTTTGTTCCTTCTGCAGCAATTGATCATTTTGAAGTGATCAAAACTATACACACATTTGTGCGAAAATTGTTATTGAAAATTGTTTGGTGAAGAACAGTCTCGCAGTGTCACAAATGATGAAACCTTTTCTGATGAGACAAAGGTTGCTAGTATTTGAGAATCTTTTAGCTGAGAATGAGGAGAGCATTATCCAAGATTGCAGGTGACTATTAAAAACTTGAAGTACATTTATTCCCCCAGTCTCCACATCCCCCCATGTCCCACTTTTTGAAATCTAGTGTGTAATGATATTAGCAAATTAAAAGGATGTGTGGACAATTGTACTTTATCTAATGAAGAAATGCAGGCACTCAATGACATCAAGAAATGGGAAGTTGTCTTAATTAGATTGAGTAACAAAGGGGGTAATGTGGTACTTTGGCCCAGATCCATGTATGTTGCTGGGGCTCAAAGACAATTGGGTGACATAAAATGTTAAAGTAGATTGTTTGGGAACCCAACAATGGGTTTCTTACTATAAACATGATTACTAAAACCCAAAATGTGGGACTAATTAATTAGAAAGAATTAAAAAAAGTTAAGAATCCTAGGGTAGCATCAATATATTTTCTTTGCAAGATCCATAAGAATTTGACCCCCCCCCCCGCACCGCAGGTCACCCTATTGTCTATTGGATTGCACGGAATGATGCATATAATTTGAAGTCATATATAAGGGACACAATGCATGTGTTGAATAAACTTAACACTATGTGTGTAGGTGAAGAATGTTATTTGGTCACATGCGAGTCCCTTTACACCAGTATTGTACATGTACATGAAAATGTTCTGCACCTTATCTGTTCTTAACACATCCCAATGTTTGCCAACTATACGTTTAACAGCGTTTGATTGTGAAGAAAAAGTAGTGATAAGCCTTCATTCTTCCAAAGTTATTTTATTCTTTGGTTGCTCAGATTTGAATTATATGCTAACTACCAAAACATCCAAATCTCCATAGGTGATCTCTTTTCTGATTAATCTGTGCAGATTTGGGTTGACTCATTATGACTTCGTGTTTGGTAACACATTTTACTTCCAAACCCAGGTGACAAAAATGGGTATTGCATGTGCTCCCACGTATGCCAACCTGTTTCTGGGTTGGTGGGAGGAGGTATCTGTCTTTATCCCACCATGATTAAGTACACAAAGTATATCCTTAAATGGATGAGATACATAGATGATATGTTATTCATATTGTCAGGCCCTCTGGAGATTTTAGAAGATTTCATTATACAGTTAAATAGCAAACACTCTTAAAATCAGGTTGACATCGAATATACAGTACAATTAAATGAAGTGGAATTGCTGCATATTAAGATCATGAATACAGACTGTAGCAATTTGGAGATGATTCTTTTTTGTAAGGCCACTACTACTAACAACATCCTTTTGGCCACAAGTTGTCACCCTGAATTTTTTATTAAGAATTTACCAAAAGGAGAATACATACGTTTAAAACGCAATTGTTCAACAGAAGAGTCTTTCATACGAGAAGCTACAAGTTTACAGGATAGAATAAAAGCTAGGGGTTATACAAAACAAACATATCAAATCATATCAGATTAGAAAGAATACTAATAGAAATTATTTATTACAACTAAAGAATAAAATAACCTTGGAAGAATGAAGGCTTATCACTACTTTTTCCCCAGAATCAAACACTGTTAAATGTAAAGTTGTCAAACACTGGGATGTGTTAAGAACAGATCAGTTGCAGAACATTTTCTTCATTGTCATGATGACAATCCTAGGCATTTGTCTTGTTGGGGCCTTGAGACAATACGGTGTGATATCAATGGTGGAGATTTTTAACAAGTGTTATTAAAGAAGGAGACAAAATGGATTAATCTCCTTAATACTGTAGCACCAAGGGGTCTGAATGAACAGTATAACTTTATACTATTCCTACAGACCATATAAGAGACTGAAATCTCACTCCAACAAAACCATAGATTTTCTCATGATGAATGTGGTAATTTATATCACGTAAGGCATTGGTGTGTTTATTTTACATGAGATATGCAAATCACTAATAAAGTTTCCGTATGTGTGTAACTCTCCAGTAGTACAGATACCGTACATGCTGAACTGCGCAAAACGGGCATCAGCCACACATGTGCACAGAGCGGCGCAAGGAACAGGGGGCGAGGGACAGAGAGGGGGCAGGGGACAGAGAGGGGGAAATGGGGAAAGAGACACAGGGGATGGAGGAGCGGAGAATGAGACATAGAGGAGGGAGAGGGGGGAAAGAGACAATGTGGAGGGAGGGGGTTAGACAAAGGGGAGGGAGATGGGGGAAAAGACAAGATGGAGGGAGGGGGAAGAGACACAGGGGAGGGAGAGGGGGGAAAGAGACACAGTGGGGTGGGGGAGACACATTTAATATTATACCGTCATCTATGACAAATAGTATATATATATATATATATATATATATTCTTTTTTTTTATTTATTTTTTTAAATATACTTTTTGAAGAATGAATATATGAACTATGTGTAATAATAACATCAGAATAAATAATATGGGTACAGATTGTGCACAACATTGAAAATGTGTGTGTATTATTTATGTTAAAGACATTCTTTAATGTGTATAGGTTTATGTGTCCAGAAACATCTTATTTGTATATAAAAAGGTAAATTTGATGTAAATATGTTGTGAGGCGAGCAGTTGAGGCACGCGGGAAGGCGCTCAGTACGGCCTTGCGATGAGCGCTAAAGGTGCTCCGAGGAGCAAAAGCCTCACATTGTGTGGCAAACAACATTGCGAGCCTTACAATTTTATTCCCGTCATTTTTGCCTGCCAATTTCCTAGTTTTGTATAGCCAGGTTTTAGGGTCGGTGTAAAAGCCAAAACTGAATAAAACGGACCGGAATAGGCCATTTATAAAATAAATCAATGACAATATCACTGGGATGTGTTATATATTATTGAGAACAATATATTAGAACCAAAACCAATTCAATATAATACTTTATTAACCCATTAAAAATCTAAATATCAAACGGAACAGGCAAAAGCAGGGCGCAACGCACACTTTATAAAGGGAATTCATGCTAAAATCATTGGGATGTATTATATATAATTGAGAACTATATATACAGTAAGGGCCAACCTCCACCTGATAGTATGCTTTATTAACCCTTTAACATGCCTGAATACAATATTTCACTAAAATGACCTGGGAATGGCGACTTTCCAGAGGGTCAAAAATACCAAATTCACCAAATATACATAACTAGGTGGGAGTCATGTAATAACATTCATAAATTCCACAGAAATTAATTTCAAGTACCTGTTCCGGGCCAGACTAATATATTTTGTAAAATGACACAGAATGGCAACTTTTTAGAGGGTCAGTATTACCAAATTCACCAAATACACATAACTAAGTGGGCTTCATGAAATAACATTCATAAATTCCACAGAAATTGATCTCAAGTACCCATTCCGGACCAAAATACAATATTTCGCAAAATGACCCAGAACAGTGACTTTTTAGAGGGTCAGTATTACCAAATTCACCAAATACACATAATTAGGTGGGATTTCAAGTTTCAAGTACCCGTTCCGGGCAGAATACTAAAGAACTGCAATAGCTTCTTCTCAGAGTGCCGGAGAACCCAATGTTATATATTATTTATTCAGGAGTGGAAATAGAGGTACTTGTTATCTCATTGAATGATTCAGAACCACTTTCAGTAAATGATAATCATCCACACAGTCATACTTAATACTGAATTTCTGTGTTGCATGCTCTGTACCCTCCACCATGCTTTAAGCCAGAAAGACTGTCAAGTTCAAAACAGTCCATTAAAATTTAGATTTTCAAAAAAAATCTTCTCACTGCGTGGACCTCGGCTAATGTTGTTAGTTTGTTACATATTTATCATACATGAGATGTGTTTCATAAACTAGGACAATCTTTTAAGCAGTTAAGATCAATATATATTTTCAATGTATTGTAATAAAACACAAGGGGTTTCCTTCAGAGCGTGGTAGGAAGGAATCGTCAAGGGGGTCCCGGGGCTCATATGGCTCATTAGCAGTTGGATCTTAAACCCCCATCCAAGTACTTCATATATTTATAACTTCTGTGTCGTGGAACATTTTTTTTGTTTTGATTTGGTCAGGTGGGTATATGATTTATACTGTACCACTGCTGCAGAGACTACTGAGCTAACAGCTCAATTTCTCCTTCAGCGGGCTACATGGAGACCACAGAGCATCAGGACTGCGGTGAAACAGCCCTGCTGCATGGCCCCAATTTACTATTAGTTTTGTAGGCATTATGATTTGAATCAATACATAGCTTGCGAAAAAATGCTCTCACAGTTACGAGAGAGACTTTTTGCACAGATGTGAATTGAATTGGAATGGGGCCAGTGCAGGAACTGATCTACCACCAGGGCCTGGCGGGGTCTCTGGACCCCCCACCCCTTCCTCTCCTGCTCCCTATAGCCCTCCCCTCCGGGCTTCTTTGATCTTATCAGCTCTGCGCTTCTGCACTGCCTGCATGTCTTCTGGCTGGTGTAGGAAATCCCCAAAGATGTTAAACACACATGACATTATTCGAGATACCCTGTATCAGCCAGAAGAAATGCAGAGCTGGTGAGGCCAAGTGAGTCCGGAGGGAAAGTGAAAGGGTGAGGCCAAGGGTGCCTGGAGGGAGAGAGGAAGGAGAAGGGAGAAGCTGTCGCTATAAATATAAAAGCAGTCAATGTGAAATGCGTTAGAGGAAATAGCTTTTTGTTTTATATTACTTGTTCTAAGTTTTGATCTACAACAGAGAGTAGGGGAATCCTCTCAGTATTTTTCCATGTTTTCCATTTTCTCAGTATACTCAATATATTGTGATTTTATACTGTGATTTTCTATAGCATTGCCCCACTATAACACCGTTTTGCCTGCCGGACCCCTTTGAACACTCTGGTTCGCTATAAGAAAACAGAATCCAGAATGAGCCATAAGCTTCAACATCAATAATTTAAAGTTTATATTTCTGCTAATGTTCAGTTTGTGTTAGTGTTATGTTTGCTGTTTCTTTGGAGTTCATACAAAAGCAAAAAGGTTAACATTTCAATTGAAATTGGTGTGTTTTTCATGAGTTCCCTATCTTCCCCATGTTTCACTTAATAATCCTATTGCCTGGAACCTATCTACAGCGTTAAATGAGGTATAGCTGTATATATATATATATATATATATATATATATATATATATATATATATATATATATATATATATATATTTTAGTGCAGTAGTTGGCTATGCCAAGTTAAAATTAAAACAAGGGATTTTACATTATTTGGGACCTAAAAACTTGTACTATTTACTTACCCTTGCCAAAAAGTAATCCAGTGTTTTATAATTTAAAAAAAAGGTGTTGAATAAAATCATTTTTAATACATTCATAAATGTTAATAAATGTTAAGTTTTAGTAACGGCACATTGTCCATTGAGTGCACCATAGTAGCAGATATTTTCTTTTTTCTATGTATTGTAATAATAATATCTTAATTATCTAGGTGGCACCAATAGGGTATTTTTACCTTATCAAGACTAAGTGCTTTGTGTAGTTCTGTAGATATTTAAGCAATATCTATGAGGTCAAAGATTTGCCTGATGTTATCATGGGCTTCTCTACCTGGAATGATTGCAAATAGCAACAATTGAGCCAACCTGTTTGCTAGAACTTTGGACAGATTGATATCACTATTAATCACATATATAGTTGTGAGCATGCGGGTGGTTGCTAACGCTTACGGGCTCGCTTAGCGAAGCGAGGGCCGCAGTTGCTGGCAAGGAGCACCAAAGGTGCTCCTTGCCCTGCTGATGAGCACCATAGGCGCTCATCCCTACGACCTCCTACGACTTTAGGCCCGCAAATCGCATTTGCAGAGGTGGAGGCTCCCACGTCGGCTGCAATGAGCCGCAGGCGGGAGTTACACCAGAAAATTTACGGACTTAGCATCCACAAATAAGAGCCGCGGGACTTAGAAAAAAAAACATTACGAGCTTGCAAAAATACGACCTTAATGCCCAACCCGTGCGCACATGAAAACATTAAAAACACAATAAATACTCACAACAAATACATAAAAAGCATACACCCACCAAGGGGAGGGGGGCACCTAGGACCTCTGTAAGTGAAGTTACATCTCAATTTAAGTCCAAATTCCAGAGTTTAGACACACGAAAATCCCCTAAGCGAGAGAAAAAATGGCTACCGAAAAAAACGAAAACGAGGCTACAGGATCCTAAACACGCAAAACACCACCAAGCACATACAGATTTTCCGAAAAAGCCGTACGAGGTCCAAGATACACTATTAACAAGGACGCTAAATCATCCACAGCTGCGTACCACATACACATTTTTTACAACAGTAACTTACACAATGCGGAAGTACACAGCTACCTTAACGGATTTTAATCGCGCACACACTCTATTTACACTACACTCTGCACACATTGCTGACACTTACACATCAGCTCCACAACAGTGCAAACCGACATTGTATGCTGCAGGAACATCAAAACAGATTGTCAGCTCTTCAACACAATGCTTCCTGCATATATTACTTCAAAACAGGAAAAGTATATTAATTTATTAATTATTTAATTAGCATACAAAAAACATATACACAAAAAAAAACAATCTCACAATAAACATAAAAGCCATTCACTGCGCCACCGCCAACGCTGCTCATAGCACACAAAGCCTTCCAATAAGCGCAAAAAATCCATCACCGCCGACCAAACAATAACACCAAAAGCTCCTATCAGAAAAAAAAATACAACAACCAACAGCCTTGCAATGAGCGCCAATGGCGCACATTGCGAGCCACGCAATGAGCGCCTAAGGCGCTCAGCACGAGGCTTGCAATGAGCACCAAAGGATCTCGGACCACCAGCAAAATTATGTCTCGACCAAACAGCATTACCTGCCTTACAATCTTATTGCCATAATTTTTTGACGGGCAAGTCGCTAGTTAAGGATATTAGTATGTAGCTATGTAGCTATGGCATTGTGTGGGTTTCTGCCTTCATGGATTTACCAAGCAGAAAAGAGAGACTGGAGATGAGGTAAGAGGGTATCCATACATTGCTTGTAATAATAATTGGTAAATCCATCCAGACCAGGGGCTTTGTGAGATTTAGTCACCTTAATACCAAATTTAATTTCTTCTATTGAAATGGGGGTATTGATTGAAATTTATTGATATGAGCTTTATGACCTGACCTGGTGAACCTGACTGAGGAGTCGCCGAGTATAACTCAGCATCACATTTCTCAAAAGCATTTGTAATTTACTCAGGTTGGTAAATGGGTCATCTTTTGATTTCAATTTAGAAATAAACAAGTCTGCTCTTTGTTGCTTGAGTTTCTTAGCCAGCATTGTGCCAAACTTATTGGCAAACATGAAGAATTTTAACTGTGTACGCTCCAAAACGCTTAGGACCTTCCGCCTCTAAATCAGATTAATGTTATGTTTAAGTGCAAGGATATCCTCATGGCGTCCTCTGAGAGGAGAAAGATTTCTGAAGGTTGGAGATCTTAGTATTAAGCTCATTAATTTGAGACATTTCTAATTTTTTGGCAGTTGATCCTAGCTAAATGCAGGTCCGCCATAAGACTGCTTTGTGGGCTTCCTAGACACCCATCTGGTCTACCTCACCTCCGCTATTTATATTGAAACTAGCGACTTGCCCATCAAAAAATGAAGGTCAATAAAAGAAAGTGTTGAAATGCTGTTTGTCACACAATGTGAGTTTACTGTGTGCCTCAAGTAACTAAATTCCTCAAAAAGCAGAAATCTACATTACATAAAATAAGAAAAAATTAAATCACCAAAAATAAAAAAATGTACATTACAGAACAAAAAAAAAAACCTAAGTCACAAAAAATAAAAAAGGAACATTACAGAAAATAACAAAATACATTACAACCCCCCCTCACTACAATTTTTAAAAAAAAATTACACAACTGAAAATGAAATACATATAATACACACATATAATACAATACAACACAATTAAATAAAATACAATACAATTCAATTAAATACAATACACCCCTATCTAATATACATGCCACTATCTAATATACATGCCACTATATAATGTAATATACATCCCACTATCTAATATACAATACTATCTAATAATACATCCCCCTATCTATGTATCTAATATACAATACATGCTATCTAAATATATATATATATAGCTACCCTAATTTTAAGCTACAATAAAATAATTAGGACCACTTACCTTTGAGATGTTTCTTCAGATCAGAAACCTACGGTAAAAAAGATTAAAAAAATTAATACAACACGTTTACATGAAATAAGTAAACATTCAGAACATTCTAAATATTCTAACTATTATACTCACCTTTCCAGCATGTTCCGTTCCAGCATGTCACGTCCCAGTATGTCACGTCCTCCATGTTCCGGCGCAACTCCTGTAAAAAAAAACATTACATTAGTAAACATAAACCAAAGTTAAATAAACACAATCTACATTATACTTACCTTTCAGCGATGTCTCCGGCCTCCTCGTCTTCTCCGGAAGCATCTGCGCATTAAAAAAAAACAAAAAAGCGACACACATCCGCCCAGGCGGATGTTTCCGACGCTAATGACCTTCCCATGGAGTGTTCCAGAATAAAATTGGCAATGGCGGCTTCTGATTGGCTGAAAAGGCTGTCTATCAAATTCAACCAATGAGAAGACCCCATTTGTGAACCAACCAATGAAGAAAGTATACACCCAAAAATACAACGCTGATTGGATAACACACCTGTCAATCTTTATTTGAACCAATCCTAAGGCTTTATAGCCATCTTCCAATCACAATGGAATATACCCCCACGTACTGATTGAGGAAGACATCTGCGCCTTCCCATTGGCTGTAATATTGATTGATATTAACAGTAGCCAATGAGAATGCGCAAATCCTTCACCAATCAGTACGTGAGGGTGTATTCCATTGTGATTGCTATTGTCAGTGCAACCAATCAGAATGCACAGAGGCTCGAACCAATCACGCTGTGGGGGTGTATTCCATTGTGATTGGCTGAAGGCATCTGCGCCTTGTGATTGGTTTAAATAAAGATTGACAGGTGCATTATCCAATCAGAGTGGGATTTTATTGTGTATCCCTTTGTGATTGGTTCACACATTGGTGCCTCCTGATTGCATGAATTTCATAGACAGCGTTTTCAACCAATCAGAAGGCGCCATTGCTTATTTTCTTCCGGAAAAGTCTCCTGGAGCCTCATTAGCATCGGGGATGTCCGGGAGTGCAGATGTAAGTATATATTTTTTTTTTTTTAGTTTTTTTTTTCATACAGGGCGTGGCAGATGAGGATCCGGAGGAGGCCGGAAACATCGCGGGGAGGTAAGTAGAATGTAGATTATGTTTATTTTATTTTGATGTATGTGTATTAATGTTGTGTTTTTTTTAACAGGTGTCGCGCCGGAAAAGGATTAAAAGAATAAGGACGGGACATGCCGGAAAGGCGAGTAGAATATTTAGAATGTATAGAATGTATAGAATGTTTATTTTAGAACTGTTAACGTGTTGCACTATTTTTTTTTTTTTTCCGTAGGTGACTGATCCCAATGGACATCTGCAAAGGTAAGTGGTCTTAATTATTTTATTTTAGCTTAGACTTAGATTAGTTAATATATAGATAGCATTTATTGTATGTTAGCTAGGGGTATGCATTTTATATAGATAGCATAGGATGTATTGTAGAAAGATTGTGGTATTTATTTAGATAGATTGGGTATGTATTATTATATAGATAGCATGTATATTAGATTATGCTATTTATTTTCTGTAATGTTCATTTTTTTATTTTTTGTGAGTTAGGTTTTTATTTCATGTAACGTAGATTTTTTGTGGCTTTAGGCTTTTTTATTTTCTGTAATTAGAGTGGTGGGGGTTAATAGGGGGTAGGTAGTGTAGATGTTAATAGGTTAGTGTAGAGGGTGTTTAGTTGATATTTAATGTTTTATTGCGGGTGGTATAGTGCAGTATAGTGTTTGTACTTAGTGTCATGATGGTCCTTGAGGACCATCATGGCACTTATGTGGTTAATGTAGTGTTGTAACAGGCCCATAATGGTGTTAATATACCTTTATGGGACTGATGGGGTTAAATAGAGGCTTATGGGGGTCTGTATTGACCCCCATGAGTGACAGGGTTAATTAAGGGCATATGGGGGTCTGTATTGACCCCCATGAGTGACAGGCTTTATGAAGGGCTTATGGGGGTCTCTATTGACCCCCATGAGTGACAGGGTTAATGATGGGTTTATGGGGGTCTGTATTGACCCCCATGAGTAACAGGGTTAATGAAGGGCTTATGGGGGTCTTTATTGACCCCCATGAGTGACAGGGTTAATGAGGGTTTTATGGGTTCTGTATTGACCCCCATGATTGACAGGGTGACAGTGTATATATATATTTTTTTTCAATGGGTCCTTTAAGGACCTTTACGGTCCTTTAAGGACCTGTAACGCAGGAATTTTGATTGCAGCGGGGGTCCATGATCGCGTGCAATCGGGACCCCCACTGCGATGGTTAATGTGGGGTTAATGCAGGTCTCCAAGCTTATCTCGGATCCCCTGGGGTTAATGTGGGTTTACGAGCTTATCTTGGATCCCTTCTTGGCTAAGTTGTAGGTGGCTGGGCGGTCCTGGGTCTTTGAGCGTTGTTTTCATTTTTTCGTCGGCCATTTTTTCTCTCGCTTAGGGGATTTTTGTGTGTCTGAACTCGGGAATTTGGACTTAAATGGAGGTGTAACTTCACTTTCAGAGGTCCTGGGTGCCCCCCCCCCCCCCTTGCTAAGGGTAAGCTTTATATGTAGTCTGTGTGAGTATTTGGTGTGTTTTCACTGTTTTTAGTTACGCGCGGGTCGGCCGTTATAGTGGATTCTTAGTGCGTGTGGGTGTTTGTTACGTTAAGGTTGGTTCCGAGGTGGGTTTAACGGCTCGCCTCGCCAGCAATGAGCGCCTGTGGCGCTCATTGCCTCATTGCCTAAGTGCTTCGCGAGGACCCACATTTGCGGAGATGTTGGGATGCTCCACCACCGCAAGTGCAGCCCCTCGCTTTGCGAACCCGCAAGCGTTAGCAACAACTCGTATGCTCACAACTATATATGTGATATTCTACCAATACTTTGTGAATGTTCTCTCTCGTCAAAGCATCATTGAGGAGAGCCAGGTTTGAGACCTATGTGGGGGTACGTTCACCTAATGTCACACTAAGTAAGTTATGGTCTGACCAGGGGATGGGGTGAATTACAGCCTCAGTCAAGTTTAATGCAAGATGCTGTTGGAGTAAAATGTAATCAATACGAGAGTGAGATTTGTGCCTATCAGAATAAAAAGTACAGTCTTGGTTCATTCCCCTTCAAGCATCAAACAAGCAGTGATTCTTAAGCAGTAACTCAAAGTTTTTTGTGGCTGAGGGAACTGGAGGGAAGGGGCAGTCTCTGACCTATCCTTGATTGTATCTAAAACAGCATTCACTCAAAATCCAAGTAGAGTTTTGCCAGTCAATCAAAAAGTCATAAATTCTGTGGAAGAAGGCTGATCGCCCTGAGTTAGGAGTGTAAACGTTAAGCAGTGATGCCTTTCTCTCATTAATAGTGCCATGCACCAAGAAATATATGTTGGAAATTAAACCTCTTATGGATTAGTATTGAAACACCTCCTTTTTGTCAGATGTGGTGGTCTGAAAAGTTTGGGTAAAGTATTTCCCTTATTATTTTGGAATTACATTCTTTTTAAAGTAGGTCTCCTATACAAGGATGATATATGCACCTATGCGGCGATAAGTATTAAGAGCAATCCCCTGCTTTATCGGTTCGTTTAAACCTTGGGCATTATAAGAGCCAATTTTAAGTTCTATGACTCACTGGATTATGCTACAGGAAATCTGATCCTTATGTGCCGATCGATACTTGTGGACAGTAAGCCAAGGGGAGGTACCTGTATGTTGTTAGAAGGCTGGGAAGGAAATGGAAGGTGTAGGTAAGGAGATGTGGGGAAAAAAAAATCTATCAAAACAAATGTAACAAATTCCAAATTAAGTAGGAGCAGAGAATACAAAATCTAAAGATAAATGGTGTTATACAATTGGCTATCAGACTAACCGCAGTACCTTGCTCCTAGAACAGAGCACTAACAAATGTATGAACAGCGAAAAATAACAATAATTTTGTAGAGAGCAAGAGCTGTCTTCTTAATATATATGGTGAGCTGACCCGTATCACTGAAACTGGATACAAGGGCAGCTCGCCTCACTTTTTTCAAAAAGCCTTAAACCCTTAGGGGCATGTTTAGTTCCTAGTATACTAATATAAGTGACACTAAAATGATTCAATAACAGGAGAAAGAGAAGGTCAACATGTAATGTAGCAGACCGAATCAACAAACTGCTCCTGCATAAATACTGTATCAAAAGTAGTAGAACATAGTTCCACATATTTGGAAGTATAAAGTCAACCAAGAGCTTGTAGCTGTCCTGCACTGTTCACAGAATGTTCCGCCTGGAAGTCCAGAGTACTTTGCTTAACTTTAAGCCTGAGAAAGAGCCGTAAAAGGCCACAAACAGAGTAAGAAGTAAATGCATCTTTCAGTCTTTTAAATGGTTTTCTGCTTTAGGTCTTCTCTTTGAGCGAGGCGCGTTACCTGAAACTTGGCCAAGGTTTTCTGGTATCGGAACATTCCAGAGTAGGAGCAAAGCTGTACCTTCTTCCATGTTGCAAATGGTATGATCTTTCCCCTCTCTAAAACTATTCAGTCTAAATGGGAAACTATATATACTAACTATACTTCAGCTTTAATCTCTGGCCTAAAGGAAGAGTTTCAAGTCCTGTATATCGGCCTTTGCACTTGGGGCAGATGCCTCCATATTTTTTTTAGGCAAATGCTTAGTGGAGAAGATGTCTGCCGAGATGTTTTCGGCGTACAGAAGTCTTGAATATCTTTGGTATTGTGTTGCGGGAGATTCTCACCATCTCCCGCAAAAGTCCTGCTTCCAGAATTTTTTTTTTTGCTTTTAAGGTGTGTCACTGCGCTTATATGTATGTCCTTTTGCAGGGGAGGGTAGGTATATTTACATGTTAGGAGCAGCTATAAAACAGTTCAGAGAAGAATAATACATTCCAGCACTTGTAACTTCAGTCTTGTAGAAGACTGAATAAGCACCACTATGTGTCACTATAGCTCAATGAAGTGCAGTAGGGCTGAAAGGCTGTAACCAAGTATAATGTCAACTGTCTTATATCAGCTTCCTCTTGTTTTACTTCAACAGGGCTGAATATGGATTTTATAAAACACTTGGTGGGTTTACTCTACATACAGTTTTTTTCTCTTGCCCTGCAACTGTGATGTCCTGTCTCTCTCTCTATGTCCTATCTCTCTCAGCCCTCTCTCTCTGTCCTGTCTCTCTCTCTCTTAACTGTCTCATTATCTTTTATCTGTCTCTCTCTCTTATCTGTGTCTCTCTAACCTCTGCTTTTACGGCTCACACAGAGGCACTTTGTGTAATGGTGGCGGTAATACTGACACAGCACTTTGTAATGGCAGCAGTTAGCAAAAAAATGACCCAATCTGCACATGAGCATTTGTCCTGTGATGCCCTAAGCCTACTAACAATGATGCGCCTGCGTACAAAACACCCTGAAAAGGCATCCTATAAATAGGTATGCACACCAAAGAGACACAAATTAAATTATTACAATAATGCATCAAACAATAAATATTGGCCCAATTTATGTGTGTTTATTTCATAACTTCCTGTCACATATCTTTGTGATGTTACCACATGAAAATTGCTAAGAAACATGGCATGGCTACATTAAGCGGATATTAACCCTTTGTTGCATTGACAATCAGAGGAGCTTATGAAATAATTTAGGCCACTTTTATTTCTAAGATTATTCTTGCAAGCATTAATTGATTGTTTCATGCCCTGTTTATTAAAATCTTAACATGTGTGAGATGTAATCATAGATTAGATGTAGTTGTGTACATGTATGTTGTTGGTGTATAGTGTATATGGTTTATGGTTCACTTACAATATTAGGTAGCAATGATTGAAGCTCAACATGCTGTAATGTTCTATTTTAGAGCTACTTGAAAATATAAAAGAAAAAGAATGAAAGAAAAATGTGTTCTTCTGCCTCTCCATGGACAGAGGAAAGTACAGTTGCTGAAGTCATTGTTGCTGCAGTGCCATTTCAGATTGCGTTTGGTGTCTCCTACTGTAATGCTTGATCCATCTTAACTCCTGGAGCAGCTCTCTCTGTATACCTGCCACCTCCAGGATGTGACGTAAGATCCTTCCAATAGGAGCAGGTGGGAGGAGGGTCAGTTTGTAGGAGTTTATGGACTTTGGGGTAAAAGGCTACCATGGTGGAGGAGGAGTTCGCAAAGATGAACTGACCCACTCCTCCTGGTCAATGTCCTCTTTCTCCTCCTGTGGTGGTGACTGCTCCTGGGGGACTGGTGGTGCTGTAGGAAAGGAAAAATATCTATATAATATCTAATTGTCATAAGCATAACTTTAGACAATGTTTGTATGTACAGTACTCAATTGTGAGTTGCATAGGCAGGGCTTTGGAGACATCCTGATAATATCAATATCAGCCAGATATGTTGTCAAAGGTGTGGGGACGGAAATAATCTACATTGTCATCTTGCTGATATAGCCATTGTTTAATATTAGAGATAGGTAAAGGCATGTTTGTTACATTATGCAGACATGGCTTGTTTTTGTTATGTTATTAGTATCAATATGCCATCACACTTTTGACTACATTTCAGTCTTTCATCGTCATTAGCTAGATTGTATATTTATATTGTAGTTACACGGCCATTGCTGTGTGGTATAGGATATATAAGTGAGTAGGAGTGTATACTTTGTGAATGATTGATGATAATGTTGTAGAATTGGTAATTCCCATATTCACCTTGCAGGGTCTTGGACAAGGATAGGTATCCTGACAATGGTGGTTTTGGACATTCTATACCTCAGGAGATTCTCTATGACAACTGGGGTTCCACCACCTATGGTTCTTGCACTGTCAGATTTCCCTGACATGAACTCCCACAGCACTAATCTCTGCTGATACCTCTCTACACATTCTTGCCGTGTGACCAGCTTTGATGGCTTTGCTTCCTTTGAGGATATGGGACTGTTTATGGATGGAATTAAGGGCACAATACATTAATTCTGGGGATAGTTGGTGCCCCTGTGTTTGTTACCCATATGCTTTCCTAACTGAATCTGGGTAACACAAACTTCATGCACTGTCCCTAAGGACATGATGCTTCACCCATTCCTCCTTCCACTAACCCCTGCAACCCTGCTCTACTCTTCTCCTTGTCTCTCTACCACACATCTTCCTGTCACCACTACTCTCACACTCACCTCTTCCCCTCACCATAACTCTCCCTTTCTCTCCTCCTCTGCCCTGGGCTCCCTCTATCTCTCCAGTTCTCTCCTGTACTCTCACTCCTCCCTCCATCTTGGACAAACAAACAAATAAAGTAGTCACAACACTTACTCACATATAGACACACAGGCACACTTTCAGAAAAATGCACTATCACCACCCGCTCACCTTATTAACATAACAAAAGTGTGTATGTTTTTGAAAACAAATATATAGGCTATTGGTTTTATTACTTGTATGCTAATAGTACAGGTTGCAAAGGTAACATGATTGGGTATGTAGCAGGGTGTATGTGTGGTGCAAATGTAGGATGTGTTATTTAAAAAGGGTATGTGTGTTATATGTACTAGGGGGTATATAGCAAGTGAATATGTTTGAAGGGTATGGCTGATATCAAAGCCATTGAAGATTCCATTAAAAGGGTAGTTTTAACTGCTTAACCTTTCAAAACTTCTGTAGGATTGGAAGATGACAAATATTTAACTAGAAGTAAGTTGGTTAAATAACAGATGGTAAAGATAGACTCTGTGAAGATTGCCAAGACCACTGACCAAAATAAACTGTGAACCTTTGATATTCTATTATAGACAGTTTATCTCAGACTCTTCAAGAACAGCAACTCGCTGATGGCTCTAGGACGAGAGCTTGAGCCAAAACAAAGAGGAACCCATAGACAGAAAGGCCACCTAAACAATGAAAGGGTTAATGTGTGATGATCCACTTTGCTAGTAACAGATTTCACCAAAGAATGTATAGTGCTAACAGATTGATCATATGTAGTGCGGGGGGGGGGGGGCGGGTTCCTTTTCTTAAGAAAGTGGAAGTGTGGAAAATACACAAGCAATCTGAAGTTGCTCACTCTATGGGTAACAGCTGTGGGAGGTAAATCACATATATATTGTTGTCAGTGCAAGAACGTTGGTCAAGTTTGCAGGTTTGTCACTCTTTGCGAGCTTTGCGAAGCGAAGTAATCCGTTTGCGGCGCTTAGGCCGCAACTGCGAGCTTTGCGAAGCTAGGCAAGCACGCAAGACTTAGGCTGCAATGAGTGCCAAAGGCGCTCATTGCAGCATTTAGAGAGGGCCGAAAAATTACAACGCATATGACTTAGGACCAGAGCCACGTATATGGACTGTGGGCCTCGCAAAAATACAACTTTGACGGCCAAATCACTGATTAGTACAGAGCTCAAAAAAACAACAAAAGTGCCACAAATTAACTTACACACTCACACACAGCACAGGGGGAGAGGCAGGGAGCCTGTGAGTGAAGTGGCAATTTAATTTGAGACATATTTGCCATTTTTTAACGGATAAGCGAGTAAAAAAATGGCAGACGAAAAAACGCAAATGGAACAAAATAAGGCCAAAACACCTAAAAAGCTCCCCCAAGCCTGTACATCTTTGATGAACACAGTAAAACTTACACGGAATGCACCGAGCATGATTGCTGGCAAATATATGGGAAAATAATACTTAAATTAAGAATTGAATAACTTATAATAGTTTATTTCATTCCAAAAAAATATATACTTTATGCAAACGTCATTTAAAACATTGTAAGTTGTATATTGTTCTTATTAATACTTAATGTGCATGTCAATGGAAAAAAAAACATTATTTTTAATCTTCACTACAATTTTTATATATTGCAGGTGTCTCTCAATTTCACAGTGACGCACACTTTGGCTGCAGTGCACGTTTATTCACAGAGTGCCACATCTGTATGCATTGAAAGCCATCAGCTTACAAGCATCAGGTATACTATATTATATAAAAGTTTATAATTTATTAATCATTTCCCATTTCTAACTACTTGAACCTACCTTACAGTCAATTATTTTTTTTTAAATCCAACTAACCTTATAAACCTAACCCCATAACCTTATAACCCTAACCACATAAACCTCACTTAATAATCCTAACCCTAAACCTCTCAACCTTACTTCATAACCCTAAGCCAGTAACCCTCTTACCCTAAAACTAACCCCCTAAACCTCAATTACTCAATATAACCGTAAGCCCATAACCCTAACACTGTTACCCTAACTATAAACCCCTAAACCTCTTTTCCTAACCCTAAGTCACTAACCGTAAACACAAACCCTCTTACCCTAACCCCCTATAACTCAAACTTAAGCCCTAAACCTCTAAACCTCACTTCGTAACTCTAACACGAAGCCCTTAACCCTCCTACCCTAACCCTAAACCTCACTTCATAAACAGAACCATACGTTTACATTACTACGTCAGGTAAATTGAAGAAAATAATTACTTCATTCACAAATAGCTGATTATCATAATCGAGACCCGCAAAACAAACAATCACATTTTACATTACAGATTACAATGGCGGAGAACAACGAAAGCAGGAAGGAATCCAAGAAACAAATGGACAGTGAACGACAACATAGATGGAAAAAGCGACAGTCTGAGGGCACATCGAAAACACTACCAGAAAAACTGCGTAAACAAATTCCCAAGACAACCGTGAAAGAGAAAGTGGTAAGTTAAATAACTGTATTTTTAACCAAAATCTGTCGAATTACTGTTATGTGTAGGTTCTTAATGAAAATTTAACAATTACATTACAGATTTCAAGGCCTGAGAAGCCAGAAACCAGCAAGGAAAAAGGAGTCTAAGAAAATACTCCACCAACAAGAGTCTGACCGAATTTACAACAAAAGACATATTGCATAGTCACAAAGGCTGTGTAAGAGAGATAGGAAAATAAAACATATTATTCCAGACACGTCAAGAATATGGTAAGGCTAATAATGTTGATATAGATTCTAATGAACAGCTTGCTTCACAGGATAGTCCAATATTTACACATGTAAGTGTAGAGCCTCACAATTGTGGAACTGTGAATGCGCTTTGTCGATTTGTCAATTTTGTGGGGCTTATCATTTTATAAATGAAAGACCAAGAAATGGTAAGTTCATTAGTTGCTGTCAAAAGGGAAAAGTTAAACTTACGTAAAAACTACCATATCCAAAATATGTATTAATAAGTATCATGAGTGACCCTACTTTCCCTAATTACAAACATTTTTAAGCAAATATACGCTCTTATAATAGTGCCATTTCTTTTGCATCTATGGGTACAAAATTAGCTGGCAATGTTGAAGGACATGGCCCTTACTGATTTAAAGTACAAGGGCAAATTTACCACAGTACTTCACATTTACACCCAGAGGAAGGAGAGCAAAGAAAATTTGCTCAACTCTATGTACTAGATACAAACTAAGCTGTGGAACAATGTACTGTATGTATCTGCCTGAGAATAGGAAATGCTTACCTGCAGATTTTTATGAGCTTGAGAAGATTATGGAAACAAATCCATACACTCAAGCTTATAAAAAACTGTCAGAAGTTGAACAACAAGAACGCATTCATGCTGAAAATAATCAGTTGGACATGCCAAAAGTTAATATGGTTTTTAGAAGAGACCGACATACTGATGAACGACATACTGATGAACGACAACGATACTGATGAAGACTTTTTGCCACGTTATAATGAGTCCATAGCAGAAAATAAAGCATTAATGGAAATTCAAGAAGTCTTAATATGTCATGGATTAAGTTGTACCAGTTTGAATCTCCTAGATCCAGGAATTAGAGATGATATAAACTTTGATGACTATGACGCTGATGTTGAAAAACAAAAAAACAGAGGAAAAAATTGCCACTTTAAATGATTTGCAAAAGCCCGCTTTCAATGCCATGCAACAAGCAGTAGATGATGACTTGCTCGTTATTTTTATCTAGATGGACCCGGTGGATCTTGAAAAACTTTTCTATATAATTTGTTGATACGCTCAATTAGAGGTAAAGGTGAAATTGAACTTCCCTTTGCAACAACTGGAATTGCTGCACTATTGTTAGAAGGTGGACGAACAGTATATAGTGGATTTAAGCTTCCAGTTCCACTTTTAGAAACATCAGTGTCCGATATTAGAATTAAAACGCATTAAGCAAATAAAAAATAAAAAAATTGATTATCATAGATGAGGCCACTATGATCTTGTGCCATTCTCTGCAATGTATTGATAGTTTATTGCGTGAAGTCATGGGTAATGATTTGCCTTTTGGTGGACAAGTCATGTTATTAGGTTGAGATTTCAGACAAACATTACCTGTGGTTGTACGTGGAAATAGCACAGACATTGCATAAACATGTATAAGGTCAAGTCCACTATGGAAAGAAATTCCATACCTTCAATTAGAAAAAATAAAACGAGATCTGAAGGCTAAAATGAATTCAATGATTTGCTAATACTAACTGGAGAAGGAAAAACCAACTTAATTTACCTGATGATACTGTTGAAATCCCAGTGGACATGATTTGTAAAGATTCACTCATATCAGCTGTATTCCCAAATGGAATAACTACAGAACATTGTTTCTAATATTAACATCCAAAAATAATGATGCTTTGGATCTCAATAACAAAATATTGAAATTAATTGATGCACCACAAAAAAAATATTGCAGTGCAGATTCTGTTCTAGCTGATAACAAAGAGAGTGAATCTAATTTTACAACAGCATTTCTAAATACATTAACTCCCTCTGGAATGCCCCCACATGTTTTGCAACTCAAAAATGGAGCAATGTCATGTTACTGAGAAATATGAATAAATAAAAGGACTTTGTAACGGGACCAGATTAATTGTTCAAGATTTACAAGACCATTTCAGACATGCAGAAATTCTGAATGGGACCCATAAAGGTGAAGCAGTATTCATACCAAGAATAGATTTGGCTCCAAGTGAGACTAGCTTGTCTTTATTTTATTATGAAAACTTTAATTTAATTTAAATGTAAACAAAAGTCAGGGCAAAATATTAGATGATGGGTGAGTATTTACGAAAAAACTTCATCTACTTCATCTACTATGAGGTGTTGTAAATTCTATCCAAAAAAGGACAAGAAAACTATAGAAAAGAGAAAAAATACAAAGAATAGTGGTCATATCTCAGAGACTAACTTTTATGTCTCTTGTGCTCTTTTCAGAGGGCCACTATTTAAAAACCAAATAAAACAGTGGTTACATCTCATGGACGTTTTTTGGCTCTTTTTAGAAGACCACTATTTACAAAAAAAAAAAATGGAAAGTACAGTGGTTACATCCCAATGACAATCTTATTCATCTGCTGGGCTCTTTTTAGAGGACCACTCTTTAAAAACAAAAATAAAGAACAGACAGTACAGTGGTTACATCCCAAAGACAACATTATTTGTCTGTTGGGCAATTTTTAGAGGACCATCATTAAAAAATAAATAAAAGTACAGTGATTATGTAGCGGATGGCACTGGGCTGTCCTGCAATTTACTGTGAATAAGCTGCATTCGCATAACTGTATGTTGTACTTGTGTTAAAAGAAATGTATGTTGGGTTAATGCTCTGCAGAATATTAGCCAGACGTTTGCAGACCTAGGCTAATAGATAATCCTATTACAGAGACTCAAGAGATAAGAAAGTTGTAAAGGATCCTTGCATTTTCCAAAGTGTTTTCATTCTCTGATAAGAACAAAGAAGAATGATCTAATTAATGTCTGATTGTATCCAAGTTGCCAGGGAGGTGTGACTCACCTATTGTCCTATATGTGTATTGTGTGGTGGATATGTGACATGTCTGTGTGTTATGTGAAAAACATACTTTTACTAACTTTTGAACCCCTGGTCTGATTCATGCCATTTTTGTATATGTTGTTCCCCTGGGGGAGAGCTATTGAATGGTACGGGACTTAAAGGTGTACCCCCTGTATTTGGGGTACATCCAGAAAGTGGTTAAAATTGGGTCTGTTTTAATTGTGTTAACTGTTATCTGAGGGGAGGAGACGTGGGGGTTGAACCATGTATATAATTGGCTGTGATAATTATGTGGGTGTAGCCCTTCAAAGGGCACCATGGCATAAAAGGAGATTCCCTGTCATTAAAGATATAGTTCTGCTCCTGAAACTGTGTGTCGTCTAGTGATTGGGATTGCGGTTGGGATATTGCTATTATTTTACCTGTTGGAAACCTTGCCTGTGGATTTACCCTTTACTTGTTCCTGAGCCTCACTGGGATTATAAGCGGAGATACCCTGGGGAATATTGCCTCTCCGCTACAGATTACATCCCAAAGACAACATTATTCAACTGCTTGGCTCTTATTAGAGGATTATTACTTAAAAAAAAAAAGGTACAGTGGGTACAACAAAATACAAATTAAAAGAAACTTTCAGAAAAATTGACAAGCATTCAACAAAGTTTCAAAATGCCATTGTTAACAACCATATTCAAAAATAAAACCCTGTATAATTACAGAGATTATTGATCCAGGGAGTAATCCGATTGCCAGTATCAGGGATCAGGAAGGAATTTTCGTTTTTTCCCATTTGACACAATTGGCGACGTTTCACATGGGTTTTTTCTGTTTGCCTTCCTCTGGATTCAATATAAACATTTACACATGTGTTAAATAACATGTAATGCATACTGCTTTCAGTATATGTAATTCTAATTAGCAGTTGAATTTTGTTATGCATTTTATTGCATGTATATACGCCTTTTGACCTTTTACTGTATAATTACTGATAAACTATTGATCCAGGGGGTAATCCCATCGCTAGTATCTGGGGTCAGGAAGGAATTATTTTTTTTACCCATTTGAGACAATTGGCTAAGTTTCACTGGGTTTTCTTTCTGTTTGCCTTCCTCTGGATTAAATATAGACATTTACACATGTGTTAAACAACATGTACTGATTCAGAAAGTTCAAACATTCTTAGAATGTATAAGTTAAAATAGAAACTGTTAACATTCTAACAAAGTATGATAGTTTACAGATATTAATATATATCTAAGTTGCATGTTATAACAGTAAACAGATTAACTAATAATTCTATTTATTTTGCTACCTTTACATACATATGGAATACGACATAAAAAAAAATATATATATAAAAAAATAAAATCATGGAGGTCAAGGGGGAAGACACTCGCATTGGGTGGCAAACAACATTTCTAGACTTCAAATTTAAAAACCTGTTATTTTTGATGGGCAAATAGCTAGTAAAACAGAATTCGGAGACTTGGGTAGAAAGGTGCTATATTAGACTAAGGAGTCTACACAGTTTATATCCCATGGAGAAGCATATACATCAGAGAAATGCTGTCACAGAATTTGTTTGTTTTTCTTGTGCAAATTATATTTGATGTGAGGTAGAAGGGCAGCAGGGAGGGCCTATTTCTCACCTAACATGTAAGGGAACCTGTATCTGATTAGTCAATTAAGACTATATAACTAAGACTAATGCTAGCTTTGGTCAGGACCTTCCTTTTCTTGATCCTGCATGAAACTATAAGTTGAAGACTTAAGACACATACAGGCCAAAACCTCTATGAGGCACTTTTAATATGAATATGCTTCACTAGTAGTAAGCAAATCAAGTTTAAACAATATACTGAATATTTTAAATAATGCCAGCCAGTCTCTACTCCTAATGTACAAAGATTAACAACAAAGCAAAGGAACAAAATGTCCACCATTATACAAACTGGCTCATCTATAAGGCAGAGTCACATGCCATGGGATTTAATGGATGGCAGTTTACTTATTATCAAGTCTAGTTTTTAAAAAGAGCATATATATTTATTATTATATATTATACTATAGGATTTCAGTGTTCCATTAATTAATGTATCTGTGTCATTTTGCCATAAGCTATTTAGCGGTTTGTCCTCAGCAGGGTCATAACAAATTTTGTGGGGGAAAAGTAGTGAGGGCCCGGGCCGCACTCTGATTAGTAAAATAAAATCCATAACATCAAAATAAATTATATACGGTATTTATATTTCTGGATTGGTCTTCCAAAATAAAAAAATAGATGGCCAACAGTTAATCTGATCAGAGAAAAGACTCTTATAGCCTTCAAGAAGCCAGAAATGTATATAGGCATTTTCGTGCATCACTATATGGCACAGGTATCCATATGTAGTGAGCTTAAGCACTGAAGTCTATTGGATTACTGTACCTTCTGTGGAAACATGCTGTTTTGGAGAATGTCTTTGTTGGAGTGTAAACACAGAGGCAGGTTCAGCAGTTTGTGGCTTAGGGAGTAAAGCTGCACCTCCCTGACGAGGCCCACGGAAGCAGAAACTAATGTTTGGGGTTTTCGGTTTCTCCTGTTCAGGGTAGAAATGCCTGGTATTTCGGGGCTGGATCAGTCTTTTCAGTGAGACCAGACTGATATAATACAGGATATTTCTCCCTGTGAAGGGCACAAATTAGCTTAAAAAGAGATTGCTCTCCAAGTAGGTAACCTACTTAGGTGTTGATTGTTCTCAGGTGAGCATCTCTGGCTGTTTTTGTTTTGAATGTTGGAGTATAACAATCTGCAGAAATTTAGAGAAACGCACATAAAGGTCTACAATACTGGCACAGTATCATATTGCTATTTGAAGGTGATGCTGGCCACTAAGTACTTTTATTATTCCAATTCAGTAACAGATTGACTGACACTCAGACCACAGCAGAGGCTCAAACCGTATGAGAAAGTGTAACCTGTGCTTATGTGCACCTTATGAGAATGAATGTCCCTACTATTGCCTTTAGAATAGAAGAAGTTAAAAACCCAGCACTGTGGCTGACATTAGTACTTCCTTGTAACAGATGACCAAGAAGTCATGCTGTCTCATAATTATATATGCTAGTTCAAGAGTTTTCTTTGGTCTGGCTGGGTTGGGTTCTGATGGATTGAGATGGTCTGAGATACATCACAAATATTCATCACAGCCTTTCAAGCCATTAATTAAGCTATTTTCATAGTAACTTATCATCCCATTGCAAATCATCACTGTTGGGCATCTTAGAGCTGTGCTGAATGTTGGATAACTAGCCATGATAATCACCATAGTATTCACTAAGCAGTTTCTATTCTCTCCCCCCACCAAGGTCATTTATAATTATAACTAATGTTATAGCTTGTTACTCACATCAACATATGAATACATTTTTATGAAAATAAATAATACTATATTATATTCACCACTCTCTGCATGATTCCTGTTTTAATATAAGCTGAAGGAGAATTATTTATTCACAATAGTGAATTAATGGAATGCTATTAAAGTCACTAACACTGTAAAATACAAAAATGCCTGGAGATTTAGTGCACACTGCAGCATACATATATTTAATATGTTAGTGAATATTGTGATGGATATAGCAGAGCCCTGATTTTTCATGTATATGTATACATTGTGGCAAACTGCCATTCTCTTCCTTATTGTTTGCTGTGTTTCTGACACTTCCCAAGTAGTACCTAAAACACAGGCATTTTCCAATTTTACTTAAAATCTTAGGTTAGTGTTACAAAACATACACTCAAACAAATATAGAAAATAAAAGGCCTAACTCTGTCAGAGCACTACCTTTAATTTTAACTGAGTTAAGCCTGGGTGGGGTAAACACACAATACTCAGTCCAAAATCATTTGTTTTAAAGTCACTATTCTGCATAAGTTCAGTCTTTCTGTGTCTCTACGCAGTTCCACTCACTTTACTGTCTGCAAATTCATCTGCTTTGCAATTCCTCTGCTTAGCAATTTCTCTGCTTGCAATTCCTCTGTTTGCATTAGGCTCTATCTCTCTCTCAGTGTCTTTGCAAGCTGCAGGTCCAAAAACAGCTGAAATCCTGCAGTTCAATAAACTCCCCCTTCTCACTCCAAATGCATTTCACAGCTTCTCATTACTGCCATACAGCCAAACAGATTGCAGTCACAGAGACTGTCCCATTAGGCTCCTCAATGAGCCTGTTCCTCAGTGTTCATTCACTGCTCACTCAACAGTGCTTATTTGGGGCCACACCTATATCTCTGTGTGTCTCTTTTCAAAGCTGTAAATACCTGGCAAATAAACTTTTGCAGAATGTAACACTTTCCTTTCTCAGAGAGAAATCTTCAACGTTTTGTAGCTTAGCCTGATCGCTGGGGGCACACTGTAACAACATATAATGTGTGTGTGTATGTTTTCTGTAGTATATTATTATGATTCCCCAGGATATCATTCTCCCATTATGTCAAATGCCGTTTCCACTCTCTCTGCATTATTTTTTACATTCAAACTGAAACTTCCATGTAATTCTAATTTTGCTTCAGACTTGATAAAGGGAGGTTAAATCTCTTGAAAGCTTGTCACTATACATAAAACATTTGCCAATAAAAAAAAAAGTTATCACTTTATACTGCAATGCTCTGATTTTTCATCTCTCCTGCAGACTTTGAGGAGACAGAGGAGGAGAGCAGGTGACAAGGGAGGAAAAGGACTGTCAGGGAATGGCCTTTCTAAAGCAATAGATGGCATTCCTGGGACTGTCGAAGGGCCACGAGCTGTCATGCTGAGTGGAGAAACTGGTATGAAAAGAGATTGCCTTGGAGAAGCAATATGATATGTGGATAGAGACAATTGGTGCTCTTGGAGGGATACCTACTTTCGATTCAAACTAATGGATAGGCTGTGGGAGGTTGTGTATGGTGATCCTGAATGTAGCATGGGTCTGTAAAAAAGCAGAATAACTTGTTTTTTAAATGCTGTAAAGGTCTGGGATTAGAGCCATGGTCCCAGGAGGCTAATTTCCTTGCACCTCTGATCCAGCAAGAGTTGCACCTGGAGGCTGAGTATGTCAAATTACTAGATGAGGCATCCATGAAGCGGCTGTTGCCATCCAGTGGAAAGGAACCCTGTTGGCCTGATGAAGAGGACTGGTTACCGTACCCCTTCCAACCAGGGAGTAGGGACCAGAATTCCTGGGGAGAGGATGTTATAGACCCTGACCAGGACTATGTCAATATGAATGTACAAATGACCAGGCCCAGTTAATGTTTACTATGATTGGGACAGATTTGCATGGTACCATACTTTTTGGTACATCACAGAAGCAGTGGAGCTTGAGTCTCAGATAGTAATAGCAGGCCAGGTGGAGGGCCTGGGAGGGAGCCACCATGCTCCCCGGCTCTGGAAGGAACCAGAGAGGGACTGTGAACAAGTAATGGGGCTCCAATGGATAACTACTGTCTAGGATCCAACCACAGACCATGAGGCAGACACAAAAAGTAGCCTTTGTACCTTACAAGATCAGGGGACCAGCCATACCCAGATGGCTGGGGTACCATTGCTATCAGCAAGGCGGTGGGGAAGACAGAGGATATCTGTCAGTCTGATGACTCAAGGGAGAGTCTAGATGGGAGTAGCTATACCCACCAGCCCTTGGAGGAGGAAATGGAATGTGAAGTAGGTATGGATTGTGGTTCCCATGGATAACTACTGTCCAGAAGCCATCCACGGATCAAGGGGCAAACACAGAGATCAATCTTGGGACTCTGCCAGAATAAGGGGATCAGACATACCCAGGTGGCTGGGGCACTGTTGATAAGAACAAGGCAATGGGGAAGAGAAAGTTTGTCAAATTGATGACCCAAGGAGAAGTCTGGATGAGAGAAGCGAGGTCCTGCCAATGGACACAAAACATGTACTCAGAAGGAGGTGAGTGCTGTGCCGGAGTTATGGTTCCAGAGGAACAGGAATGTGATATGCTGATCCAGGTTCAAATTTAAGCATTGGACCCCTCAGATCAGTCAACCATATTGGGTGCTGGCTTCCAGATGCAGCCGGTACATTCCTTCTTAGAATTACTATTTTTTGGGGCTCCCAAGAGTGCTGTTTTACTCATTAAGTGGGGAAGAATGGGTCATTTGCCCTGTTTTGTGGGGGTGGTGTGGCAATGGCTCCTGTGGAATTGTCTCCTAGCGTGGATCCCACCCTGGAAATTCTGGGAATGGGTAAACTAGAAGGGCCAATGGACACCCCTGAACTCAAATGGTCAGGGAAAGAACAGACAAGAGGGCAGGGGAGGGGGAGATGATAAACCCTGAGATCCTGCCAGACAAAGACCAAGGCAGTAAGCTAAACTGGGACAGTAATCCATATTGTGTGTCCAAGCAAGGAGAGCAGGAGCACAGTGCCCTGACCGTAGTCCAAGGAGAGGGAGAAATGTCCTATGCCCACACCGTTGTTCCAGGTGAGCGGGGGTACATTGCCCAGACTTTGGTGCAGGGGAAAATTGAGTCCAGTCCCCAGCCCATGTTTCAACTCAGGGGATGGAGGCTACAGCCAAGGCCAAGATTTCTGATGCCTGCTGGCAGATTGTACTATCAGGGTCCCTATTGGTCCTATTGTGTGTTTTTTTCTGCAGAGTAGTATGTTTACACTCCTAGTCTCATAGGGAAAAGGGGGCACTTGCCCTAGCCTGCCAGGTTTGTGCTTGCAGGGAATCCACCAGGGACACCACCAGTATTGTTTCCACCCTTAGTTTGCCCTGCAGTTAATAGAATATGGTCCATTGTAGCAGACAATGGGCCATATTCCATTAGGTGCTCGCAAAATGCTTCAAGCTCAGGCCACGTACTGCAGAAGGAACAGATCCTGAGCCCCTGGGACTGTGATTCCTACTTGCTCCAATGGAGTTAGATAGAGTTACTGATTCACCAGGCCATATTGTTTTACTGCTGTGGCTTGGGAAAATTATACAGGAAATTGATCCTTCAGGGTTCCTGCTAATCTGGATAATTTTATACTATTACAGAGGGCCTACCAAGGGCCTTTTTACAACAAATCCTTGTTGCTTGCAGGAGAATTAAGCAGAAGTATGGTCATTGTGTGCCCTCACTAAATCTGCACAACACAGCAACCATTTATGTTTACTGGTGACTATGGATGTTGCTGGACCATGTTTTTGTTTTGTATTTTGTTTACAAAGGACATACGGACAGATTGAGTTTAGCAGTAGTGATGTCCGCGAACGGCGATCACATGCGCTTTTCGGTTCGCCCCCTATACTTTATCATTGAGGAAACTTTGAACATCATTTATTTTATTTTATAATTTTTTTTTGTCTAATCTATGCCTGCCAGCATGTGTGTGTGTGACAGGTTAACACCTAACAGCTTATATTGTGCTTATTTTCACTACTCATACCTGGTGGTGTAACATACATTGAAAACAACCATTTTTTTCCTTTAATCTAATTTCAGTTGCCTGCCTGTGTCAGGCTCACAGCTTATATTGTGCTCAGTGACATAAAACAACACTTTTTTGACTGTAATAGATTGAATTGCAAATGCCTGCCTACAGGCTTGTCTGTGAAGCCTATTGCATCTACTCTGCCAACTTTTGCCAGTGCACAGTGATACGTCATATCTGGTGCAACAGTAGTGTACAGTGACATAAAACAACACTTTTTTTACTGTAATCGATTGAATATCAGTTGCCTGCCTACCTAGGTACAACTTCTTTGCGAAGGCACATGATGTCACATCACAAACGCCTATGGGATCAACACATGAGTACAAGCAGCACACAAAGTCAAAGCCGCCATCCTCCTCCTGGTCCAGCATCTTCAGCCACATCAACCACTACTGCCCTGCTTGACCCCTCTCAACCATCCGCCACTCCGTGTCTTGCCCTGAGCAGTCCCTGCTCATCTGCCCACAGTCAGGTGTCTGTCAAGGACATGTTTGAGCGTAAGAAGCCAATGTCACAAAGTCACCCCCTTGCCCGGCAACTGACAGCTGGCTTGTCTGAACTCTTAGCTTGCCAGCTTTTACCATACAAGCTGGGGGAGTCTGAGGCGTTCAAAAAATTTGTGGCTTTTGGGACACCGCAGTGGAAGGTACCCGGCCGAAATTTCTTTGCACAAAAGGCAATCCCCAACCTGTACTCAAATGTGCAAAAGGAAGTAATGGCATCTCTGGCACACTGTGTTGGGGCAAGAGTCCATCTGAACACGGATACCTGGTCTGCAAAGCATGGTCAGGGCAGGTATATCACCTACACTGCGCATTGGGTAAACCTGGTGACGGCTGCCAAGCATGGAATACGTGGCTCAAATTTGAAGTGGGAGGACCGACCAAGCATCTTTTTCCATCTCCGCTTCCAAAAATCCAGGCCATATACACGTCCCCTGATAGTGGGCGTAACAGGGATTAAACCGATAGGAATAGTACTACTTAACAGTACACACCTTATAATAACGCAGAGGCAACGCGTATAATCTTCCATGCTGTGCAGTGGAAGCCGCCAGACTCTGACCTGTGTATAATCTTCCATGCTGGGCAGTGGAAGCCCCCAGACTCTGACCTGTGTATAATCTTCCATGCTGGGCAGTGGAAGCCCCCAGACTCTGACCTGTGTATAATCTCCATGCTGGGCTGTGGAAGCCCCCAGACTCTGACCTGTGTATAATCTTCCATGCTGTGCAGTGGAAGCCCCCAGACTCTGACCTGTGTATAATCTTCCATGCTGGGCAGTGGAAGCCCCCAGACTCTGACCTGTGTATAATCTTCCATTCTGTGCAGTGGAAGCCCCCAGACTCTGACCTGTGTATAATCTTCCATGCTGGGCAGTGGAAGCCCCCAGACTCTGACCTGTGTATAATATTCCATGCTGGGCATTGGAAGCCCACAGACTCTGGGAGTCTGAAGAAGAGGAGTCAGAGGAGGAAGGTGGCTTTCAGGAGGTGGAAGACCAAACACAGCAGGAGTCCCAGGGGGCTTGTTGTCGCCTTTCGGGGACCCTTGGTGGCTGGGTGGAGGAAGAGACCTTCAATGACATCAGTGAGGACAAGGAACGGGACATGGCTAGCTTGGTATCCAACCTTGTGCAAATGGGGAGTTTGCGGTTGTGCAAAGGGACTGTTTGCGGTTGTTTGCGGTGCATTAAACGGGGAGATTGGTCTGTTACTGTGAAGCGGGTGTAACCCTTACACTACCTGATCGATACAACATCATACCTGATGTTTTAAAGCATGTTATTCCAAACAATTTAGGAATATTAGGTGATTTATGCCCTTTATGGCTTAAAACCAGACTCTGCATCAACTATGTAATTTTCCTTGGGAGTTTTGCCATGGATCCCCCTCCGACATGCCACAGACCAGGTGTTAGTCCCCTTGAAACAACTTTCCCATAACTATTGTGGCCAGAAAGAGTCCATGTGGGTTTTGAAATTCGCCTGCCCATTGAAGTCTATGGGGTTCGCCGATGTTCGCCCGTTCGCGAACATTTGATGGAAGTTCGCGTTCGCTGTTCGCGAACCCAAAATTTGATGTTCACGACATCACTATTTAGCAGCATTCAGTTAATCATCTGTGTGTATCACAGCCTGGATGATTCATCTGAAAGGGGGACTAGCTGTCATGACTGATATTGGGGTCAGGATGGGACTCCCCTGAACCCCACAAGCAATCCTGTTATTTAGAACTCTAACACACAGGGTTGCTATTACAATGGACATGAAACTTGCGCTAGGGACAATGATATGCAATTTTTATGTGTAATGTAATGTGGGCCACAATAATGAATGTTGGGGTTACCATGTGATGTGGTATGCACCAATGGTTGCTTATAGGTGACACAAATATGTGATATTCTGAAGTATTTGGTCCAGGAATGTCCTTCCCAGATGTTACTCGACTCATTCCCTAGTCCCTCATGCGTGATCAAAGTACAGACATAAAATCTGAAGTGACCTAACAAGATCAACCCATCAATGCCCTTATCTGGAGACCAGTGATTAGGTTAATAGACTATTAATGGGGTGGGGAGGTCACAGTAAGAAAGCAGACCTCTTATACAGGGAGGGGAATTATGAAGGGGGCCATGTGGGTGGATTATTTTGTGCTGTTTTAAAATAACTGTGTAATGAGAAGGGTCAGTCTGTCTGCACTGATTCGGGGTGCATGTCTGTTTCTTGTATGATATGAAATACTAATTCAAGGGAATTACGATTTCCTGCTTCTCCATGAATCATGCTCTGATCTGAATTGGCATGCTGGGCACTGAGAGATAACACAAAGTCACAAACTGGAGATTGTCCCTGTAAGCTAAAGCAAGAGAGTCCTCATCTCTGGGTTGTAATAGGTTAACTTTCATGCTCAGTTGATTAACTGCACCTGGGCAGACCTTATTTAAGATTACTCTTGGTGTATGGTTGGGGATGCTTATAGAATTATTGTTTGCAGTTTGTTTGAGCCGGAGAAAGACACGCACAGTGAGACAGCAGCCTGCAGATTATTTGCGCTTAGAAGTGATTTTCGTTGAAAATTTGAAGAAATGTACAGCTCAGTGATTTTTCAAACTATTGGACTATTTGTTTTGCTCCACCGAGGTTTAGCTTGATGAGAGCTGATTAGTGAGGAAACTGTTTATCAGTTAAGGTAGTGCTTCATTGGAAGGTAGGCCTATTATTTTCTTTGATTTGTTTTGTTTTGTTATTTTTTTATATATCTCTACAACTAGCATTTCAATGTTTTTCTTAATGTGATTTATTGGATATGAAACGTGCCCAATGTTCCGGTCCACAATTGGAGCCTTTTTCATGAATGATTGAAGTTGTGCTGAACTTTGCAGCCATTTACCAACCCTGCAAAGTCTTAGTGTATATACTCCATTAGCTGCCAAATGTTTTCCCAATGTAAATGACAAAGAGGGGTTAAAGAGTCGACTAGAGTCCTAATTACCTAACGACTGTTTAAGAGCCTTTGAAATGAACAGATAAAAACATACCTTATCCTTCATGTAATTTGTTATGCTATTCTTCTAAAATTACAACTAATACTGAAAGCAGCTGCAATTTCTTTTTGTAAATGACCAATTTTTCAATTATACAGAAAAGCTATTTCAATAATAATCTACATGATTTTACCTCTCAAAATGTATTATTTTCAGGAAACAATGCATATTAACCAGAGGACTGAAAAGCTGCAATTGAAGATTGTCATAAAACAATTTAATAAAAAAAGTTTCTGAAAGCTTATTATATTCTTACAGACATTTTTAAAACTTTTGAGAAAACTGCACAATTTGTACTTGAGAGTAAAATTAATTCATTAAAGAAAGAAGCAGAAGAAAGAATGTATTCACATATAATTTTATTGATACAGGGCAGCATCACATATTACATTTTAATTCAATAAAATGTACTTGCATTTACAGTCACAGAACATGAAAGGAAGAAAAAAAAAGTAATATTGTAATGTATTTTTCTGTATAATATCTATACCTTTTTTTACCTCTTAGGGCAGATGTACTTTATGGCGAATGTTGTAGATCCCTCCATTCTTGGGTTATCCTATGGGACCTATGTAAAATTATCCAAAATTGCACTAATTGACCATTTAATATGTAGCAGACAATGGGCCATATTCCATTAGCTGCTTGCAAAAACTCATACATTTTGCTGCTGGTGTTTTTCTTTAAATAATTGCTTAGATGTTTTCTGTTGACTCCAGCTCGCAAATTCTGATGTGTAGGCTGAACTCGTAAACCCTGTGTTTTTAAGTGGGATTTCAGGGGGGTGTGATAATATGGTCTGACAATATTTAAGCAAACCCATAATTTACTTCTTAGACACAGCAAATAGTAAATGAGACCGTCATCATGGTGTCAGAGAAACATGGAAGTTTTATGTAATCTGCAAACGGAGGCTAAGAATGAATTAGTGGCAATAAGAAATATTTGCAGATCGGGCTCACAATCAAGCAATTGAGCACTCTATAAAATGCATTAGATTGTCTATTTTAGTCTATGAGGATTTCATAATATGTATTAACCACTTGAGTCCTAGGATTGATATTACTAACAAAATAACTTTTAAAAATAATATTTTTTAGTTACACATTTTGTGGGTTTGATTCTAACAAGTTTCCATGCCTTCCCATGCTTTTAAAGTACATTATTGTGTGTTTAATTGGTGTTACAGCTCTAATAAGTGTATGAAAAATACCTTGACCGTCCCATTTAGTACACGTAATATTTTTGACAGAAACTTGTTCCTTTTTTGAATTGCGGGTTAGATTTTATATGTGATCTAGCCCTACTGATATAATAGAATATCGATTTTGTGTAGTTTGAATTAGCACTTCCAATATTTGAGCTGTGCTATAACTAATGGAGTTCTAAGGACGGTTTTGTGGTTTTGGCTGGCCTGTAGTGATTTTGGGCGGTAACTTGCAAGCAGGCTTGCGAGTAGCTAAAATAATTTGTGGCAATTTTAAAAGTGCGTATAATTTTATGAATTGGCCAATAGAATAGGGCCCCATGTTCCTCTGGGGCAAATTGTCCAGATTTGACATTTCTTAGCGTTGTACAACATTTAACCCTTTGATATTTATATTCTTTTAATTATATGCTAAAGTATACTAATGTTAATGGGACATGTAACACAACAGTTTTTCATGCATTTAAAAGAGCATGTTTTAAACATTACTAGAGTTGTTTTTTTGCCTGCAAAATATTAAGTAAAATCTGTTTAAACTTAACTAAAACTAACAAGAAATGCAGGGAGCATACTTTAGTCTGATTGGCTGGCAGAAGAAACCAAGAGCAGATAAACTTCTGAAATGTTTTTGTGGTCTGATCGAAGTTCTCATTAGAAGGGCAGAGTAACTTTGGGTAGTATTGGCTGAGTAATAGGTAGTCTATAAAATACTTAAAAGTCTAACTGGGAACTACATATTACAATAGAGTAATGGCTTTTTGTATACAAACTAAAAATGAAAAGCCTTTAAATAAAGGCAGCACTACTAAAAATAACTTGGATATATATATATATATATATATATATATATTCACAAAAATATATCCAAGTGCTTGACACTAGTGTGTTAATACCAAATTGGAAAAAAAATGGATGCAAATCTTTATTATTATTATTTAAAGCAAAGCAGAAACTATTAAAATGTACCAGGTCTCAAACAAACAAAGTAGTGAGAATCATAATTTTTCAAAACCCAAATGTCAAAAGTAAATGGTTAACAATATCACCATCAAAGTGTAAATAAGGCTGTTTATGGCTGCTTGGGTGGGGGGACAGCCCTATGATCCTACACAGTGATACCTCTTATCTGACAGGATTTATCCACCCAAACTGACTTGAACCACATCCATCTGGCTGAAATAATAACTACAACAAAATATAGTATTAAACTTGGGAGGATGACAATATAATATTGTATTGCCTCAGAACAGATCTGACTTGCAGATATAAGGTTCACAATTAGACTCAAATCCCAAACAGTTTGATAGAAAATGTATTATAACATCATTGATGCCCACATAATATAAAGTTGTAACTTAAATTAAACACTTAAGGCCATAAAGCCACATATATAGTGCATATAAGCATAAGGAACACCAATATAAAAAACAAAACGACTATAGTCATGTACTGAACTTCGCACAATGACTGAAACAGAACACCCAAAGTCAGAAAAAAAGAAACCAAAAATAGGACCCTGATGCAGTTAAAACCAAATTATAAAATAAACAAATTAGTCTAATTCCATTCCTAAATGGGTATGACCCACAACTATATTGTGGCTTTGTCAAAGGCTAGAATGATAGAAAAACCTGGAGGTATAAAAAGCCCACTTCTTAGACCTGATGTAACTAGTACCATGTATAGGTAAAGTGGGTGTGATAACGCTAATACCTCCAGAGGCAACGCAGAATATGGCAGTAATGTAGCACATTGTTTCTTTATTTGATGTGTGAACAATATAAATATATAGTACTATGTGAAAGATAATTAGTTGGTTATGTCCCTAAGCGTAATTACTGAGGTTGTCACCATTCAAAGCGGAAACTGTAAGCTAATTGCATAAGCATATCCTCTTGTGAATGAAAATAAGTCTAATAATATATACTGTATATACAACAACATTGTGTATATGAATATGTAGAGCAACTGATAAGTCCAAAAGTATTTAGGATGACATTAAATCACAATAAACCAAACATCATTCCTTTACTAAATATATGAACAATATAAATAAAGTAACATGTAGAGAATTGAGTAAGCTACTGAAGCAGTAGCAAACTCTGGCTAAAAACTTGTGCTAGTTGTCAGTTTGATGTCTGGTAGCATTAATAACAGCTGCCCAGCAATCATTCCTTTTTTTCCCATTGTATGAACAATTTAAATAAATAGTGAACATGAAACAAAAAAAATAATAATAATTTTTAAGTTACCTACTAGCTGATTGCTGCTAAAGCAACAGTGAGTCCTGACTGAGAAGTGGTAAGCATACTAGAAAAACAAAGAGAAATAATAAATATGTAGGTAAGTATGAAGCCTATAGTATTTTGATGAACCTCTTCTGGATCGCTACCTTGTCGTTGTGAAGGGGCTTGTGTACTTCAATGAAGCGGTGAGCTATAACATGTAGGGTCAGCCATGGCAGAGAAGTCAGACAAATCACGGTCCACTGGAGAAGGAACTGGCAACTTTTTACAATGTAAGGGAATTTATCCCTACTTATATGAGTTCAGTATATACTTCCATTGTGTACAAGGCATTATTAGTGGAATAGCCTAAAATACACTGGGAC
The DNA here is from genome assembly GCA_027410445.1 of Discoglossus pictus. Classification (NCBI taxonomy): domain Eukaryota; kingdom Metazoa; phylum Chordata; class Amphibia; order Anura; family Alytidae; genus Discoglossus; species Discoglossus pictus. The sequence continues at coordinate 141,270,657 of CM050166.1, read as the reverse complement.
TAGTATCATAACCAGTATATTTAAATAAATATTCCTCGAATCAATTCATTCCCCTGTAGGAGGATGATAATGGTCTATGTTCTCTTTTTTCAGACCACTTCTTAATTTAAGTTTTAACAATTATATCACGCCGTTGTTGTACCATTTAAATAAAGTTTCATTGTTTTTTAGTGGTCCTTATATATAGGGACTATAAGTGTTCTTCTATCTCTACATAGCTTTAGACTGTACAAAAGCATACATACAAAAAAAACATCCAATTATTGGGAATAGATAAAAATTCACATATTGTCCCAATAATGATAAAATGTTGCAGCCAATACAATGCAACGCCATAGATATGTAAGGAATAAAACATAATTCAAACTTTACAGCACCACAACTAAAGAACAATCAAGTGCAATTTACAAATGTGTGGACTCACCCTGTTCAACAAAATGGGTCCAACAGTCAAGAGTAATATTGAAGTATAATACATCATAATTATATAAAAGACCAAATATCTCAATCAAACATGTACTGTAGCTCACTAAAATGTGCTTTCAAATATACAACAAAATAGCATACAAGTGATATATACTTAAGCCTTATAGCTTATCCTTGATAGTAGCCTTAAGTTAATTGTATAAATGAGGACTATACGCGATAACCATAATATGCCAGACAATGCAATGTATTATATATCATCTAGTGTAACAACTGCAATATAAATTGTAAGGTGCAAAGATTATATGCATGAAACATAATTGACAGTAAAGGCCAAAAATGAGCGTGAATAATACTTATAATAAAAACAAGTGTGATACACACATTATCACAAGTAGTTTTCCCTCTACCCATCACATTGCATCATATTATCTTATTTTTTTCAATCACTTTCCTACATCATCAAACTTTGGTTATATCACTGTTAATTCCTAGGTAATTCTCTCTGTAACCATATCCAAGAGCACGTCATTCATACAATATAAAAAATGTTTAATTACACAACATAATACACATGCATGTTCCCATTTGACTTCAGTGTGGTGACCTGCACTTTTTTTTATGTATTATTTGCACTGATTACTGGCACTTACTGTCAATGATTCTTACGAATACAATCTTATTCATACTATCCACTCAACAGAGACACTCTCCCACAGTAATTTTTCCAGTTCCTTATACCATCATGATGGAGCAGTCACTCTGCATGGGGCTCAGCCAATGTCACTGGACAACATACCAACCACTCAGCAGAATAACTCTCCAACAGTCATTTTCCCAGTTCCATTTTTTCTTTTGCATCTAGACCTGGAGCCACAAATGCTTCCACTATTCTGTCTCATATAACATGCCCACCCAACTATGATTTGTCATCACTTACAGTGTAGGTTTACCATTATAACCTACATGTTTCACAGCTGATACACCCACAAACTTAGAGCCATATTAAATTGTGATTCGGCCAATTGAAAATGGCTCTATTTAAGCACATAGCATATATTTTTTTACAGACGTTTTTAGTTAGTGAACTTCTATCCAAAAGCAAGGTGTTCACTAACTAAAAACTTCTGTATAAAAAATATGCTATGTGCTTAAATAGATCCCTATTCAATTGGCCGAATTGCAATTTAATAAGGCTGTTAATCACGAATTAACCACCTACAATGTTTCCAATTACTTGGCAAGTCCTTGTTACTTCTCCTTTTTGTTTAATTAATCCCTTTAGATTGTAAATTTGCAAGTTTTCAATCTTGCAAGGTTCTTTAAAAAAATTACCATGAATTTAATATTTTAAAGCCAAATAAAGGGCCCCCAATCTTTGTCATGTGTTGAATATTGTGTAATGATAATAATAATAATAATAATAATAATAAAAAAAAAAAAACATTGTATTGTGTAGCATATTATGTTTATCTCATTCCTGATTTATACAGTTAACTAAGCAACTATCAAGGATACATTATAAGGCTGAGACATATATTACTTGTATGCTGTTTTGTGGTATATTTGGAACCACATTTTAGTGTGCATCATGTTCAGTTGAGTTTTTTTGTGGTCTACTTGTGATGTACTGTACTTCTATATTACTCTTGCCTGTTGGACACATTTTGTTGCACAGAATGAGTCCACCCATTTGTAGATAACACTTGATTGTTACTTAGCTGCAAGCTTTTTAATTTAATTTCTATGGTGTTGTATTGTCTACACAATAATATCAATAGCGACAAAATGCGTGCATGCTCATCTATTCCCAATCATTGGCTGTTTCTTTTTTTGTATTTATGCTTTTGTACAGTCAGCATATAATGGTTTGATAGGGCTCTTACAACTGCCCAGTAACAATTGGTTTTATTGTGACACCATGTCAATCACATTCATGTATGACTATATGTGTCTTTATTTCACTTGAATTAATACATGCTTCATTATCCGGGGAATGCTACGTATTGTATATTCCTCATAATAAAACATTCTTCAACATACTATAGGGTTGTTAGGCAGGCAATAGCTGAGAGGTCAGACAAATTGTGGTCCAGTAGAGAAGGAACTGGCAACTAACGCCAGTATCTTTGCCATGGAAATCTTATGGATTGGCACACTGTAGGGGATATTGCAGGGGGCATATGTAAACTCCATTTTGTTTTTAAACCTGTTGCTTTAAAAATGTCATACTGAGTATATCTAACACAGAAATATAGATTAGTGATTATAATGCTATTGTTTTACAGTTCCCACAAATATGTATCCCTGTGTGGGATCATTGGGTTGTCCCCCCACCCAAGCAGCCGTAAACAGACGTTTTTTTTTTTTTCTCAATCAGTTTGTATTAGTTAAAGGCATAACAGGATTAAATGTAGAGTACATACAGAGAGAGTAAGCTGGTTCACACATGATACATATAATCTTGCATTATATATTATCTGTCTAACATAAGTTTCTATATATGTATCTAGATCCATTTGTATATGGTACTTGTATATGGTACCTTGTTTCTCTGATTTGTGTGCTCTTACCAAAGTTTTATTTTCAGTATTTCAACAACAACTAAAAATTAAACAACAATAAGAATAGGGAAGGGTGGGGTATGGGGGTTAGTCAGGTTTATAGTTTGTCTCTAAGGTTAGGTTTTAATATATAATAAAGTATTTAATACTCACCTCTGTCCGCCGTTCCCCCCCCCCCCAGTCCCCCTTCAGGTTGGGTTGATTTAAATGAGGCATCTTGATGTTGTCAGTGGGATGCTGTAAGGGGAGTCCAGCCATGGACCCCATATGTTAATATATTGTGGGAATGTTTCTTCTAGGATGTGGGTGGGTCTTTCATTGATAATGATGTCATTTATTTTTTTTTTACAGCTTGTAGGCTAAGGGTCTCCACTGTTTGGCGTTATGGCACTTAGTAGCGAACATTAAGAATTGCATATATTTATTTTGAGATGTTGAAAGGCCAATTTATTAATATTGCATTATTTCTGGAATGCGGGTCTGATCGTAACTCGTAATTCAAACCCGTAGAGGACTGAAATCTACCCTCCATTTTCAGTGACGTAATGATAATGATCTCATTTACCATTGACTCCATCTAAACCTGTAACTACGGGTTTGACTAATTGATCCTGTTTACGGCTGCACGTTCGCAAGAATGGTTTACGGGTTTTGATGCCAGCCACATCTGTTGCGGGCTTGGCTAATTTAATAGCTCTGTAACTCCGTCGAATTTCAAGGGCTTGGAATTTAATATGGCCCCTTGTTGGTTTGAGACCTGGTACAATTTAATAGTTGTGGTGTTCTTCTAAGAAAGAATAATGAAGATTTGTATCCATTTTTTTTATTTGAAGTTGAATGTTTACAACAAATTGTATACTATAAAGTATTTGAGCTACCTGAATTACTGTGTTGATACAATAAGCATGTGGAGAACTTATATGGACTGCAAAATCAGAACAGATAAATATTCTGACCATACAGTTCTAAACTGGTCCACTCTGCAGCATTTTTGCCTGGTAAATAGTATGATGTTCCATTTAAGTCCCATGTGTTTTTCACACAGTGTTTAGGATGCATAATATTTCTTATGGCTGAATGAAAATAGATTAATTGAGTGTGATTTTTGCAGTATGTTCAATATTAATATATAGGAAATAAAACAGCACAGCTGCTTTGTGCCGCTTTTATTTTTGTATTATGTTGTTCAGTTTAAATGGAGTATAACCAAAATTCCCTGGAGTTGCAGGATTTCATTTTTTTACCTCTGTTCTGGGATTTCAAACATCTGACGCTGGCCACAGCTGTTTCATCGCAAGTGATGCTCAATGCTCAGTTTTCTATTTAACCTATTAAACTTGTGATGAGACATATGTCATATGAAGAAGAAGTGGAAATTGTTTAATATACATGATGTATAAGAAAAGAATGAGCACCTACTATTTCTATAACAAATGTGTGTTCCTATATTAGGATGTATAAAACATCCTCACCATCTTTGTTTACTCACTAGAAATATGTTGTATACTCAGAAAGTGAATATGCAAGATCATTTTATGTAAATATGTTGAGATGTGAAAAACTTTTTTGTTCATCCCTTAAACACATAATCTTAATCTATTTCATTTTTAATGATAGCATGCATCAGCGATTACTTTGATACTATTTTGCACTATTTAGGGTTACATTCTGTACAACCTAAAAGCAATGTAACTTTCAATGTATTTACAAAACCTATTTGCCATGCGTATTAAAGGGCGAAGTGTTAGCTGTGAGGGAGATGGTAATCCAAAAATAATCTTCTCATTGTCATGTAAAGTTATCTGAATCTCATAAATGTTCTTTGGCAAACATTGCCAATGTCTCAGTTGAGATGTCTATCCTTCCAACTGTGATTACATTCAATCTCCCATCTATTGGTGAGTGCAAGACATGCTTTTCTAGAAAGGTTCTCACATTCTGATCTGGGCATTATTGTTGTCCAAAGTGTGGGCAGATATACAGATTTGTCTTTCCAGTGGGTCAAAAGTAAAGTGCTCTACAACCCATATGATTTTTTTTTTATTTAAGCTACTTGTTGCTAATTTATTCATTATCCATAGCATTTGCTTTTATATTTATTTATTTAAAAATTTAAATGTGGTTACCCAATGTATAGATATATATTGATGTTTAATTATGAGGCTTGGGTTAATTAAACAATTGGGTAGATTAGATCAACCTATTGGCTCGTATTATCTATTAAAATATAGGTGGTAGATTCAGTAACCCTTCACAGGTGTGACACAGTGTATTGCATGAAAAGAAGAAAATAAATGCAATGCATCATGGAGACTGGAAATTGCATTGCACTAGCAGGAATTTTGTTCATCCTTGTTTGATGGCTCATTTCACTTCATTGCCATAAAATAACATCTCTAATAATATCCTCAAACAAGTGCTTTTATTATATCTATTTATAAAAGAAGAAAGTTGGTCAGTAAGTGCCATTATAATTGCAGTTACTTACTTTTGGCTCGATTACATGACCTCTATAGAAAGTGCAGTAAGGCTGCCTCAGCTGTACAGGAGATTTTACAAGAACATTTTCTGAGCTTTTAACTGAGAATTTATGTCCCAATAGGTTAACTCATGTAGGAATGTAACATTTACGTAGTTTCTCCCTTTAGCAAGATTAGCTTTAAAAGCACTCACAATGACCCTTGTGTGTAAGCAGTTAAGGCATTAAGGGGGGGGGGGAGAAAGAATAATTCCTGTTGGCCACCCTATAGCACTGTCCTACAGATAGACCTTCCTCCCAGCTGCTCCTATTGTAAGGTGGGAATCAACCAAGAGATGAACCTGGAGTCTGGAGCCACTGAATCTCCCACACCACTGGCCCCCCTGAGCACCACTAACACTCCCAGTGGCATCATACACACTCCCACAGCCACTCTTTCCCACGTCAGAGATAGAGGAGGAACTTGACCGACAAAAACAGCAGCAGAAATAGGAGGAGTCCAAGCATTTACTGGAGAAGAAGTGCATGCAGAGAGGGTGCTCCAGGAGCTTAGATGGATTGAGCATCACAACCAAAGGCATGATAGGCACCTGGAACTACAACAAGAACCTGGAGGAGCATCTCTCTGCTCTGAAAAGGACATTCTTTAGTATGGGTGACCCAATGGCAGCCATGCTGGAACATTCTCAAACACAGATTGCCTTCTAATTCACCATTCCAGAGGATAGGTCCTACCAGTGCTCCTCTCCACCAAATGACATACAGTAGATCTATGATGATTCCTAGGTGGTACAGGAAAGGGGATCTTTGACATCTGCCTAATCAAGTGTGTCTTAGTTGGATGTCAGTGTTTAATTATGTGAGCATGCACTTGATTTGGCAATGTAATTTATTTTATTGTTTAGTATATTTTGTTGTACTGGAAGGTGTTGGGCATTTAAAAGGCTTCATTTGTGGTTTAGAATGTGCTCAAATGGAACTTGGAAAGCATGAGACTGTTTCTATACTATGCAAAATATGCTTACTTAACTTTGTGGACATGTATCCCACATCTACAGAGACAATACATAATGCAGACCAACACTCAAATAAAGAAGAACAAGAGAGGCCTTCTAGTGGTCCCAGTGATTGACACTAACTTTGCTAACCCAAACAATTAAAGGTACCTTTATTGAATATATTAAAATATCAAAAAGCACAAAGCATTAAATCCACTGCTGACGCAATGATATTTGAATTGATATTTGAGTTGTAATAACGTGTCAACTGGTTTCCAACAGTAAAGTATAATGTAAACTTTGTATATATGTCAACGTAACAAAATTGACAGCCTTGTAAGCTGACTTTTATATAACATCTGTTTGGAGTTGCACTCATCAATTCTAAGAAATGTAAATCAAGATCACAAAGAGCCAAATAAAATTTCCTTACAAAGTACACCAATATACTAGAAACAAAGACACGTTATATTACCCACAATTAACTTAATACAAAATGTGAAAATGTTATCATGCATTATCCTCAGTGCCATGATGTAACATATGTCATGATCTATATGATGAAAGTAACACCTGGATGGGCAATGTATCTACTGAAGCACAGTATTTAATTGTGATTGAAGGACAGGTGGCTAGTTGTTCAATATCCTGATGTTTTGGCTGTGTCACTCAGAAAGGCAAGGATAGCGAGGTAGGGATCATCTAGAAAGATATGCTGATAATTCTGGGTAAGGCACACTTTATTCAACCTCACATTACATTTGTGGTTGTGGAGGTGATGCTGTACAAATTAATTTGATGGAGATCAGAAACTTCTTTAATAAACCCATAATAACCTTCTACAATTCCATGGTGTCCTGAATTCATGTCAAATATTGATGTCACTAGGGCAGATGAAAACCCTGATGGACCAGATAATAGTGTAAAAAAAACGCCATGGGGTCCTGAATACATGTAAAATATAGAGGTCACTAGAGCTGAGGAGAGCCCTGACGGACCAGATAATAGTGTAATATAAACATATTGCATTAAAGTATTGATTGAATAGAAGTGTTGCTTTTTGCACACTTATCTCATTTGCAGGACAATGAAACAATGCTACATACTTTGTAAGAAAAAGAAAATACACAAAGCAGTATGGAGCAGTATGTCATGAATGCTCTGACCCATAATTTATATTTTATTTATGTCTGAAAATGGCTATGGATTGAAGAGCGAGGCATTTGTGAGCACATTTGCATGTCCCAGCTCAGCCTCCCAGAATGCAGTGTAATAACTGTTTTTCTCAGAATTCTGAGCTGGAAGCAGGTTTTTTAACTTCTTTTAGACATTCAAATGTGAACACAGATGTACTTTTTATTTACTGTACTACTGTACGGTGGAGGGCTTCTATTGCTCTTTTGCCCACCATATTATAAGCTGAGATCCTACTCCATGCTGATGATAGCCAGTAAGTGTGAAAAAGCTGTGCATGGATAGGATTCTCAGCTTGTGTAAAATCCAGCCTTGTTTGAAAATGGCTATGGATTGAAGAGCGAGGCATTTGTGGGCACATTTGCATGTCCCAGCCCAGCTTCCCAGAATGAGAACTGTTTTACTCGGAACTCTTAGCTGGAAGCAGGTTTTTTAACTTGTTTTAGACATTCAAATGCGAACACAGACGTACTATTTATTATCGGCATATAACACGCACCGGCGTATAACACGCACCTCATTTTAAGAAGGAAATTTCAGGGAAAATAAAAAAAAACTTAAAATAAAGAACTTTGAAGCAAAATCCTCAACTTCAACCTCCCTCCTCATCCTCCCTCCTCAACCCCCTTCCTCCAACCCCCATCCTCATCCTCCTTCCTCCAACCCCCTCCTCCAACCCCCATCCTCATCCTCCTTCCTCAACCCCCCTCCTCAACCTCAACCCCCCTCCTCAACCTCAACCCCCCTCCTCATCCTCAACCTCCCTCCTCATCCTCAACCCCCCTCCTCATCCTCATCCCCCCTCCTCATCCTCAACCCCCCTCCTCATCCTCAACCTCCCTCCTCATCCTCAACCTCCCTCCTCAACCCCCTCCTCATCCTCAACCCCCCTCCTCGTCCTCAATCCCCCTCCCCGTCCTCAACCTCCCTCCCCGTCCTCAACCCCCCTCCCCGTCCTCAACCCCCCTCCTCGTCCTCAACCCCCCTCCTCATCCTCTACCCCCCTCCTCATCATCAACCTCCCTCCTCATCATCAACCCCCCTCCTCATCATCAACCTCCCTCCTCATCATCAACCTCCCTCCTCATCATCAACCTCCCTCCTCATCATCAACCTCCCTCCTCATCATCAACCCCCCTCCTCATCATCAACCTCCCTCCTCATCATCAACCTCCCTCCTCATCATCAACCTCCCTCCTCATCATCAACCTCCCTCCTCATCCTCAACCTCCCTCATCATCAACCTCCCTCCTCATCCTCAACCTCCCTCATCATCAACCTCCCTCCTCATCCTCAACCACCTCCTCAACCTCCCTCCTCATCCTCCCTCCTCAATACCCCCCTCCTCATCCTCCCTCCTCAACCCCCCTCCTCAACCCCCTTCCTCCAACCCCCATCCTCATCCTCCTTCCTCCAACCCCCTCCTCCAACCCCCATCCTCATCCTCCTCAACCTCAACCCCCCTCCTCAACCTCAACCCCCCTCCTCAACCCCCTTCCTCCAACCCCCTTCCTCCAACCCCCATCCTCATCCTCCTTCCTCCAACCCCCTCCTCCAACCCCCATCCTCATCCTCCTCAACCTCAACCTCCCTCCTCATCCTCAACCCCCCATCCTCAACCCCCCATCCTCAACCCCCCCATCCTCAACCCCCTTCTCAACCCCCTCCTCAACCCCCTCCTCAAGCCCCTCCTCATCCTCAACCCCCCTCCTCGTCCTCAACACCCCTCCTCGTCCTCAACCCCCCTCCTCGTCCTCAACCCCCCTCCTCATCCTCAACCCCCCTCCTCATCCTCTACCCCCCTCCTCATCATCAACCTCCCTCCTCATCATCAACCCCCCTCCTCATCATCAACCTCCCTTCTCATCATCAACCTCCCTCCTCATCATCAACCTCCCTCCTCATCATCAACCTCCCTCCTCATAAACCTCCCTCCTCATCCTCAACCACCTCCTCAACCTCCCTCCTCATCCTCCCTCCTCAATCCCCCCATCCTCAACCCCCTCCTCATCCTCCCAATCCTCAACCCCCCTCCTCATCCTCAACCCTCCTCCTCATCCTCAACCCCCCTCCTCATCCTCAAACCCCCTCCTCATCCTCAACCCCCCTCCTCAACCTCCCTCCTCATCCTCAACCCCCTCCTCATCCTCAACCCCCCTCCTCCTCCTCAACCTCCCTCCTCATCCTCCTTCCTCAAACCACCCATCCTCAACCCCCTCCCCAACCTCCCTCCTCAAACCCCCCATCCTCAAACCCCCTCAACCCTCTCCTCAACCCCCATCCTCATCCTCCTTCTTCAACCTCCCATCCTCATTCTCCTTCCTCAACCCCCCTATCCTCAACCCACTCCTCAAACCCCCTTCTCAACCCCCACATCCTCTAGCCCCCTCACCCCCCCTCCTCAAGCCCCCCATCCTCATCCTCCTTCCTCAACCCCCCTATCCTCATTCTAAACCCCACCTCCTCAACCTAAACCCCCCTCCTCAACCTAAACACCCCCTAAATACCTCCCCCTCATTTACCTGCTTCTTCTCCGGCCACCGCTCCGCTACTTGACCCGGTGAGGGGGGTTTAGAATGGGGGGGGGGGGTTAGAATGAGGAGGGGGGTTATAATGCGGAGGGGGGTTTAGAATGAGGAGGGAGGTTGAGGATGAGGAGGGGGGAGGGAATATCGGCGTATAACATGCACCTGTCATTTGCTCCCTATTTTCAGGGAGAAAAAGTGTGTGTTATACGCCGATAAATACAGTATATAAATATATATATAAATATATATATATATATATATATATATATATATAAACTCTGGAAGAAAGCACTACGAACACTGGATTCTAAGCTCAAAGGCAGGGCCCTATATTTTTTGTAATGTGTTAATTGTTTTGCCTTGAACACAACACATGTATAGCACTACGGAATATGTTGGTGTGTTAATTAATGATAATATATATATTTGTGTATATATATATATATATATATATATATATATATATTTATATTTATTTATTTTTTGTATTATTATATTGGGAGGCAGGGCCATTGAGAATTTAAACAAAGAAATTAAAAAATAAAGTTTTTAAGGATCACCGCAGCAATGGGCCCCCCAGATTAGAGCCCTTGGTCATTTCACAGGGTGCACCAGTAGTAGATCTGCCCCTGCTTCCTGTTCTGGGAGAGTAGAGTTGCATTATCCTCCGTGATTTGTTTGGGCTTCTACCCCCATGCATACAAGGAATATAAAATGTTTATCTATGCCTATCTGTCTATATCTGTATATATTTAAACTACTCACTTAATACTGTAGTAGTATCAATCCTTTGATGTTTTTCATTATATATATATACTAGGAAATTGCCCGTCAAAAAGGATGGGAATAAAATTGTAAGTCTGGCAATGCTGTTTGCCACACAATGTGAGGATTTTGGCCCTCTGAGCACCATCGACGCTCATCGCGAGCCCTGCACAGAGCGCTTTTGGCACTCATTGCAAGCCTCACCCCCTGTGTACTTTATAGTCCTCGCGCATGAGCACCTCCGCCACTCATTGCGAGCCTCTTCCCCCATGTAGTTTAGGGGCCTTGCGATTAGTGTTACTGCCTTGGGTTAAGTGTCACTGCCTTGGGTTAAGTGTTACTGTCTTGGTGTAAGTGTTACTGTCTTGGTATAAGTGTTACTGTCTTGGTGTAAGTGTTACTGTCTTGGTGTAAGTGTTATAGTCTAGAATCTTACTGGCTTGGTTTGAATGTTACTGGCTTGGGTTGAATGTTACTGGCTTGCGTTAAGTGTTACTGCCTTCGGCCTGGTTTTTACTGCCTTTGGCCTCGTTTTCAGTCTGTTACGTTTTTTCGGCAGCCATTTTGTTTACCACTTCGGCGATTTTCAATCGTTAAAAAAGACAAAATATGCTTAAAATTAACTTGCACCCTAACTAATAGGCTCCCTGCCTCTTCCCCTGTGCAGTGTGTGAGTGTGTAAATGTTTTTAAAGGCATATTTGTGTGTTTTTGCAGGCTTTTCCAGTTCGGTGGTTCGGCCGTCAAAGTTGTATTTTTGCGAGCCCCACAGTCCATCATACGGGCCGTAATTTTGCGTCCATCGCTAAGTCCTGCGTGTCTCGGGATGAGCTCCAGCTAAGTCCCGTGTGTCCACCCCTGCAATGAGCGTCTTTGATGCTTATTGCAGCCTAAGTCCTGTGTGCTTAAACAGCTCGCCTCGCAGTGCAATGAGCGTCTTCGGCCCTCATTGCAGTCTAAGGCCCGCGTGCCTCAATTGCTCGCCTCGCTTTGGGAGGCTCGCAGAGTGTGATCAGCGGCCAGTATATCCACAACTATTATAGATGATACTGTATAAATCTATATATCTATATATATATCTATATCTATATATCTATATATCTATATATCTATATATATATATATATATATATATATGTATATATGTATTTATATATTTATTATATATATATATATATATATATATATATATATTTGTTTATTTATATATATATTTGTTGAAGAGTGAAGCAGCCGTGAATGTCCAGTAATCTAGTAATTTAGTAATTATTAATCCATATAAATATAGATTAATAATGAGTATTGCAAAATAATTTGATACCTTTTGTATTGGACAAACGTCTTATTTATAATGACGAGCTTTCGAGAGGCTAAGCCTCCCTTTATCAAGTCTCAAGCAATACTACATGAGATGGAACCCTCAGTTTGAATAATAACAGCAGATGCAGATAGAGTGGAAACAGCATCTGACATCATCACAGGTAAATTCAAATATGGGAAATAAACACAACATAGCAAAGGAAACATATATACACATATTATATACACATATACATCAATATATACATGAAAAAACAGCACTGTAGTCCACAGTGATATCTTTCCTGTTGGACAAACACCTCACTAAGGGCCTCATTCTATTACCGGTCGTAAATCGGCCGTAAGGCTGCGATTCCTTGCAGGGGTTCTGTTAACTCGCGATTCTATTATACGGCCCCGCAAGGATCTCCTCTTACGGCCGGCCGCATATCTTGCAACCGGCCGTAAGCTCAGAAATCTAAAAACGCAAAAATAAATTCAAGCCTGCACTGTACAGCTCTGTAAATGCTAGGGATCATATTGGGGGACATGATGAAATTAACTGTTTATTTGCCGGCTGCGGCGTGGGCGGGTCTGAGGTGCTCCAAGCCCTCTGGACTTTTTACATGGATATTTTACAGATATTAAAAAATATATATTTTACGGATTTGAGTATAGGGTAATTATGTGCTATTTTTGCTAACACCGAATATCACTTTATAGACTCTGCAAAGTGCAGGATGGCTTATTTTGGGCTATTTTATGTGCTTAATTGGTGCTAGCGGGACCTCTTTCCTGCAAGTAAGCTGCGGTTTGCTTTTAGCCTTGCAGAGAGGGTTCCCGGAGCAATTGAATTGCAAATAGGAATTTCTTACGGCCGATTTCCTTGCGGTCGTTTAAGATCAAAGGATTTTCTCCGGCGCGAGCGGCCGCAAGAGATAGCAAGGCACCGGCCGCAAGCCTGCCGGAATCCCCGGCCGGAGGGGAATAGAATAGCAGAATAGCTTGCGGACGGTCCTTGCGGCCCCGCAACGGCTGCGGCCGCTAATAGAATGAGGCCCTAAGAGTGCTAAGTCTGTTATTGTAGAAGAAGAAAAAAAATCACATGAAATTCGGATAATGTGTTAGAAAGCCCAAATCTATATTAAGTCCTGTGTTTTTAGTGTTGAAGAATGTGATCATCTTTATTTCAAATGCTTTTCTCTCTTGGATGCTTTTAAATTTTCCTCTGAGTATTTTGACTTTTAAGTTTTGGATGGAGTGATCATTCTGGCTAAAATGGTGTCCTACTGGGCTACAATAACTGTCTTCATTATGTTTTCTTATTGAATGTCTGTGTAAATTCATCCTTAAATGCATTTTTTGGCCAGTTTCTCCAATGTAACAGCCTGTGTCACATAAAGTGCATTGTATCATATAAACCACATTTGACGATGTACATGAATATGATCGTTTGATGTTATAGGTTTTGTTGTTATGTGTGGCTGTATCATCATTACAAATGTGCTGACATAATTTACAGGCACGTTTGTTACAAGGTTTAGTTCCATATAAACTAAATATTATATAAACTATATATTATATATAAATATATATATGTGGAAACAATATGACATTATATTCAAAGTTTTTACAGTTTTGATAGTATGCCGGAAAGCTAAAATCCTCATTTCATTCCGTATCTGCTATTAAAGAAGATAATCTTCATTTCAAATATAGATATATAAACTGGAAGTTGTAAATGCCAAATTTCTATAGTGCAGACATAAACTTCCTGTGTATTTAATGTCTCCTCCCACCTCAGGAAGTTAATACAAATAAATCAAAATTGTAGTTTACACAGCATCATAACATATAAAGAATAATAAATTAGAGTCTGTATTATTCTAAAATAATGTTGCCTGTTTTCAAGTGTAGAAAATAATGGACCCTAGAAGTGATGTCAAATGAGTTTGAAACTTGCAATAATAAATTCAAACTGTCGATTTACTATAATTTTGAATGTATTTTAAATTAAATAAGCCAAAAATACACTTGAAAATAATCACTCCCATTTTAGGTTTCCAAGTATGTTTAACATTATCATTGCAAAGCATAACATACACTTTTATGCAATGATTTATGCAAAATTCTGACATTTTAAACTACCATTTGGATATGAAATGACTGGACGTTTTTGAATATTTTGCTGTAAACATCCTATGGTTAAAGTAGAACAGTCTGTCTTTTTTTCAGTCTGGTTTATTTTAGATTCGGCCTGTGCAGTTGTCATTTCATACAATGAATGGTTCTAACTTGAACTTTTTGTGTTAAAACTGAACATTCAGTAACAGTTTTCAGGATAATTGATGATACCTCATAAAAAATTCAGCTATTGTGACAAATTGAACATGTATGCTGCTAATAGAAAGGAAGCTAATATCTTTGTTAGTCAGTTACATACACAAAGGTCATGCAGTAGTGCTTGCTGTGTTTTAATCAATTGTTAACTGCATTCTCTGTGTTGATATAAAAAGTCCTGGAACAGATGCATGGACAGGAACAGTATTGTCCTGGATCGTAAATTATAACGGTGAGACTCTGAACTCTATGGCACAGGAAGAAATTTAAATGTCATTCTGAGAATGAAATAATGCTAAAATGCCAATGAGAATACATTTGATATGTCAGTGTCAACATCTGCTGTTGCTAATGAGCCTCATTAAATTATTCTGGCAATAATTTTGTTCAGAGGACTTTGTATGTTACGAGATAAGGGGAAAAAGGATTGGATAGAATTGTTTAAAAAACACACTAAATATGCATGATAACAGAATTTTTAACATTATTGATGAATTTTTAAAAACTTTTATTACAGCTTTGGTATTGCAGTAACGTTTAAGTGTTCACATAAATGATATAAAATCTATCTATCTATCTATCTATCTATCTATCTATCTATCTATCTATATATATATCTATCTATCTATCTATGACCCTGTTATTGTGCTTCTTTAATAGTTCACAGAAACCAAAAGAAACCAAATGTAACCTCTTCGTTCTAAGGCTGAGCCTCAGCTGTAAGAATACTATTCAGAATTTAAGATGATTTATCCTGTGCTAATGGGAAGTGTGCCAGTAATGGTAAACAGAGCAGATGTGTAACAGGAATCTATTATGTCCAAATCAAAGTCTGATTTCTAATAACAAAAATACAGAACCACAGGTACAAAATCTGAATGAACAGGCTAAGAACATCAAATAGAGCATATGCTTCTTCTATAGCCCCACCAGAGATGCAGTAGCAGCCAAAGCAGGACATTATGTGGAGCATATAGCAGCTGCTAGCATTGTCAAGTTTGATTCCAGAGCCCCTCCTCCCACAGACTGAGCTACCTCCAGGCTGCTCTTCATGGGAACAGACTGTCGACGTATACCTACACTTTCATCCCCACCAACAGCAGTTCCAGGAGAGGCACCACAATAAACAGCTTCCTCCCAAGCAGCATGCCCTATATCACAGTCACCATCTCCCACATCAGAGGTGGAGAAGAATCTTAACCTACAGATCCAACAGCAGCAACAGGACATGAGCAGGCATTTCTTAGAGTTGGAGGTTTTACAGAGAAAGCTGCTCCCTGAGCTCAGACGATCTAGCACAACAATTAGAGGCACAATAGGCAGGGGGAACTTCAACTAGAAAGCCAACACTTTGGGCAGTCAGTGTAATGCCATAACTCCAGGCTAAACTGGACTTGCAGCCATGCTGAAAAACTTTCAAAGGCAAGCTACCTCCCAAAACACCACACCAGAGGGGAGCTCCTCCCAGCATGACTATACCACGCCTGCTCCACCTGACAACAGGTTTTAATCAAGATAGGCCCCGTTGTGGCACAAAATATGGGGCTTCTGTGTCAGAGAGGGAAAGGAGATAGGGTTTCATCATGTCCCTTTTGTTTTAGTTATGTTTGTGTTTTTTTCTTCCAGGTAGTTCTGAAATGGAACATTACAATGGGTTGATCTGCAAGTAGTGCTACCTGATACTATAAATGAACCATATATACAGGGAGTGCAGAATTATTAGGCAAATGAGTATTTTGACCACATCATCTTCTTTATGCATGTTGTCTTACTCCAAGCTGTATAGGCTCGAAAGCCTACTACCAATTAAGCATATTAGGTGATGTGCATCTCTGTAATGAGAAGGGGTGTGGTCTAATGACATCAACACTCTATATCAGGTGTGCATAATTATTAGGCAACTTCCTTTCCTTTGGCAAAATGGGTCAAAAAAAGGACTTGACAGGCTCAGAAAAGTCAAAAATAGTGAGATATCTTGCAGAGGGATGCAGCACTCTTAAAATTGCAAAGCTTCTGAAGCGTGATCATCGAACAATCAAGCGTTTCATTCAAAATAGTCAACAGGGTCGCAAGATGCGTGTGGAAAAACCAAGGCGCAAAATAACTGCCCATGAACTGAGAAAAGTCAAGCGTGCAGCTGCCACGATGCCACTTGCCACCAGTTTGGCCATATTTCACAGCTGCATCATCACTGGAGTACCCAAAAGCACAAGGTGTGCAATACTCAGAGACATGGCCAAGGTAAGAAAGGCTGAAAGACGACCACCACTGAACAAGACACACAAGCTGAAACGTCAAGACTGGGCCAAGAAATATCTCAAGACTGATTTTTCTAAGGTTTTATGGACTGATGAAATGAGAGTGAGTCTTGATGGGCCAGATGGATGGGACCGTGGCTGGATTGGTAAAGGGCAGAGAGCTCCAGTCCGACTCAGACGCCAGCTAGGTGGAGGTGGAGTACTGGTTTGGGCTGGTATCATCAAAGATGAGCTTGTGGGGCCTTTTCGGGTTGAGGATGGAGTCAAGCTCAACTCCCAGTCCTACTGCCAGTTCCTGGAAGACACCTTCTTCAAGCAGTGGTACAGGAAAAAGTCTGCATCCTTCAAGAAAAACATGATTTTCATGCAGGACAATGCTCCATCACACGCGTCCAAGTACTCCACAGCGTGGCTGGCAAGAAAGGGTATAAAAGAAGAAAATCTAATGACATGGCCTCCTTGTTCACCTGATCTGAACCCCATTGAGAACCTGTGGTCCATCATCAAATGTGAGATTTACAAGGAGGGAAAACAGTGCACCTCTCTGAACAGTGTCTGGGAGGCTGTGGTTGCTGCTGCACGCAATGTTGATGGTGAACAGATCAAAACACTGACAGAATCCATGGATGGCAGGCTTTTGAGTGTCCTTGCAAAGAAAGGTGGCTATATTGGTCACTGATTTGTTTTTGTTTTGTTTTTGAATGTCAGAAATGTATATTTGTGAATGTTGAGATGTTATATTGGTTTCACTGGTAAAAATAAATAAATGAAATGGGTATATATTTGTTTTTTGTTAAGTTGCTTAATAATTATGCACAGTAATAGTCACCTGCACACACAGATATCCCCCTAAAATAGCTAAAACTAAAAACAAACTAAAAACTACTTCCAAAAATATTCGGCTTTGATATTAATGAGTTTTTTGGGTTCATTGAGAACATGGTTGTTGTTAATAATAAAATTAATCCTCAAAAATACAACTTGCCTAATAATTCTGCACTACCTGTAGTGTACACAAACAACATACATGTACATAGCCACATGTGATCTGTGAACACATCTTACAAAGGTTTAGATTTTAAAAAACAATGGATAAAACTAAACATGACCTTATTCAAATCACAGTCTCCTATGATGGTAGCTCGAATTTTGCGCGAGACAAATGCACACAGACAAATGCGCACCAAAGCATGCGCTAACCGACAAAAGCGTGCCTGACAAAAGCGTGTCCGACAATAGGGCGTAAGAGTTAAGATAAGAACTTAAGGGTGGACTTAGGGATGTTAGGTTTTAGGGTTAGGGCTCTTTGGGTGGGCTTTGGGGTGTTAGGTTTAGGGGTCATTGGGTTAGGGTTAGGGGTCATTGGGTGGGCTTAGGGGTCTTAGGTGTATGGGTCTGGGAGGTTAGGGTTAGGCATTGGGGTCTGAGTGTTAGGGTTAGGCATTGGGCCTGAGGGTTAGGGTTATAGGAGTTCAGACTGTTAGAGCATACAGTCTACAACTTGCGCTCTTTTATCCGTACGCATTTGCCAACTGTGTGATACTGTCGCGGCGCTTCTATTGGCACTGAATTGCTGGAGCGCATTTGCCCTGCACCCTAAAGCCGGGACAGACAAATGCGCACCGAAGCATGCGCTAACCGACAAAAGCGTGCCTGACAAAAGCGTGCCCGACAAAAGCCCGTAAGAGTTAAGATAAGGACTTAAGGGTGGACTTAGGGGTGTTAGGTTTTAGGGTTAGGGGTCTTTGGGAGGGCTTTGGGGTGTTAGGTGTTATGTTTAGGGGTCATTGGATTAGGGTTAGGGGTCATTCGGTGGGCTTATGGGGCCTTAGGTTTTAGTTTTAGGGGTCTGGGAGGTGATAATGTGAGCTAGAAGGATTAGGTGTAACCATGGATGCCCATTTGAATTGATTGGTCTGTTGCTTAGAATGTGGTATAAATATGTCTGATGGTTTCAGTAATAAAGATGATATAATGGTTCACATAATTAAAGTGTGAATTTCGATATTGATGCTGGATGCTAGTTCCTGGAGTAAGTTCTTTTCAGAACTTAGAAAGATTTGTATGCTATACAAGACCACAGACATCTGTCATTCTAACCTAAGGACTGAAAGTTCTTCCTGCTGTACAGAGGTAAAACGAACCGGTCACAACTGTGGGGAGAGGTTTGGGCAATAGGCTTTTATCATACCCCATTCAACATACAGGTTGTGACAATATATATATATAGGATGTCCTATTCAATGAATGTTCAAGACAGGGAGTTTTGTAGAGCAAGTGAGTGCCATTTTTGTAGAGAAAGAGTGTCACCCTTGTACATCATTATGAAATCACCTATCACATATAATAGTTGTCAAACTGCGAGACGTCGTCAAGCTTTGCGAGGAGCGTACGACTTAGGCAATGAGCTCCACAGGCGCTCATCACTTGCGAGCCTTGCGAAGCGAGGCGAGACGTTAACGCGTAGGACTTAGCCGATGAGCGCAGAAGGCGCTTATTGCTGCGAGCCTCGCGAAGCGAGGTGAGCCGTTAAAGAGTAGCACTTAGCCAATGAGCGCCGAAGGCGCTCATCGCTGCGAGCCTCGCGAAGCAAGGCGAGACGTTAAATTGTAGCACTTAGCCGATGCGCGGGTCTTAGAAAAAAAAATACAAGACGCGGGACTTAGGGAAAAAAAGATACGAGACGCCAAAATCTATGAGATTAGCGGCCGAACAAAAAATTGGAAAAACACACTTAATACACCCAAAAAAATTACAAAAACATCACAGACAGCATGGGGCAACAGCCAGGACGTCTGTGAGTGAGGTGGAACGTGAATTTAACTTGAAGCAAGGCGAGCCGTTAAACCGTAGCACTTAGCCACTTGAGCGGGTACACGGTTGCTCTTTAGACATACATTATCTCCATGATAAATCCTGACAAATTATAATTGTACTGAAACCAAACATTTCAGCTTCCTCTTCCTATTCTAATTTGTATTTTAGGCGAATGAGCATTTATGCTTGATTTATGGTCCTGCAATGACCTGCAAGAGCCAGCCATGGAGCCATCGGTGAGTGAATGCGTGCAATTTACTGGTGCTGGGGGAGCTAATGGGGTAATTCACTGCGGTTGGGGGAAGTGATGGGGTAAATCACTGGGGCTGGAGGGGTGGTGTACAGGGACAAATCACTGGGGCTGGGGGAACTTTCACTTGGGATGCAGGTAAAATAATCAGTGAATGAATTGACACAAACCTTGTTCTGGGCATTACAGTAGTCTAAAGGAAAGCTGCCAGCTCAATACCCAGGCCAAAAATATACAAAGTATTAGTTATGTTAATTTTCCCAGGGAATTTCAGGGGGTGTCAACATTGATAGAAAACAGTTTGCAAATGCAAGAAATTCAGCAATCTTTGGGCCCAATTTGGACATTTCCACTTACGGTGTACTCACTTTAGTTGCCAACAGTTTAGACATTAATGACTGTGTGTTGAGTTATTTTGAGGGGACAGCAAATTTACACTGTTATACTGGCTGTACACTTACTACTTTACATTGTAGCTGAGTGTCATTTCTTTAGTGTTGTTGAGCGCGACAACTAGGTGCGCTTTGCTAGGCTCGCAGTCCTGCGTGCTTCAGCTGGTTCTCGAGGCTCGCACTTGCGGCCCGCAAACAGCAAAGTCCTTTGTGCTTCAACTGCTTCGCAAGGCTCACAATTGCGGCCCAATGGGTCGCAAACGGCTAAGTCCTGCGTGCTTCAACTGCTTGCCTAAGTCTTGCGTGATGGCTCGCAAATCATGACCAACATCGTAAGCGTTCCAGACAACCACGCAGATCCACAAATATATATGATATAATATATATTTATATATATATATATATATATACAGTATATACAGTGAGGGGAAAAAGTATTTGATCCCCTGCTGACTTTGAACGTTTGTCCACTGACAAAGAAATGATCAGTCTATAATTTCAATGGTAGTTGTATTTTAACAGTGAGAGACAGAATAACAAAAAAAAACAAAACAAGAAAAACGCATGTCAAAAAAAGTTATAAATTGATTTACAGGTCAATGAGTGAAATACGTGTTTGATCCCATATCAATCAGCAAGATTTCTGGCTCCCTGGTGTCTTTTATACAGGTAATGAGCTGAGATTAGGAGCACTTTTCTTTAAAGGGAGTGCTCCATATCTCAGCTCGTTACCTGTATAAAAGACACCAAACTTTCCACCATGGCCAAGACCAAAGAGCTGTCCAAGGATGTCAGGGACAACATTTTAGACCTACACAAGGCTGGAATGGGCTACAAGACCATCGCCAAGCAGCTTGGTGAGAAGGTGACAACAGATGGTGAGATTATTCGCAAATGGAAGAAACACAAAATAACTTCCAGTCTCCCTCGGTCTGGTGATCCATGCAAGATCTCACATCGTGGAGTTTCAATGATCATGAGAACGGTGAGGAATCACCCGAGAACTACACGGCGGGATCTCGTTAATGATCTCAAGGCAGCTAGGACCATAGTCACCAAGAAAACTATTGGTAACAGACTATGCCATGAAGGACTGAAATCCTGCAGTGCCCTCAAGGCCTTTGGCGCTCATCATGGGTCCCACAATATACAGATTTGTCGCTCATTGCAGGACCTTTCCCCCTCTCCTTCCCCTGTGTCTCTTTCCCCCTCTTTCTCTCCCCTGTGTCTCTTTGCCCCCATTCCCTCCCCTGTGTCTTGTTTATCCCCTCTCCCTCCCCTGTGTCTCTTCCCCCTCTCCCTCCCCTGTGTCTCTTCCCCCTCTCCCTCCCCTGTTTCTCTTTCCCACCTATCTCCCTACTCTTTATCTCTTCCCCCCTATGTCTCTTTCCCCACCTCTCCTTCCCCTCTCTCATTTGCGGGCTTGGTGGCGTTAAACCTGTAACTTTTTTTCAAGCCCCCAAGGCTTGAAGCTCAAATCGGTATTGCTCCAAGCCTTACGGAGGAGGCAGGGAGCCCATAAGTGAGGTTGGCAAGTAATTTTCTATTCAATTGTCGTTTCTTGGTGGCCTCCCAACGGATTTCAAGTTATGAGCTTAAAAAAAAGTTGGCTGCTTTTTTTTTTCAAGCCTGTAACTTGGAAGCAGGTCAAAGTCTCATTTGCGACAAATTCCTTTTTTCTAAAGAAAATAAGTTTAATTTGGTTACTCTTTCTTCATTGCTTAGCCCCTCCATTCTCCTCATTAATTTTGTTGCCCTTCTCTGAACTTTTTCCAGCTCTAAAATGTCCTTTTTATGAAGTGGAGCCCAAAATTGTACTCTATATTCCAAATGAGGGCGTTCTAGGGATTTGTATAGTGGCAGAATTATATTTGCTTCCCTTGCTTCTATACCCTTTTTAATACATGCTAATATTTTACTTGCCTTTGCAGATGCTGCTTGGCATTGAGCACTGTTACCTAGGTGGTTGTCCACAAACACTCCAAAATCCCTTTCAATATCTGATACCCCGATATTTGCTCCATTAAGATTATTAATTGCATGGCTATTTTCCTTCCCAAATGCATAACTTTACATTTATTTGTAGTAACTCACATCTGCCATTTAGTTGCCCACTCATCTAATTTATGCAAATCCCTTTGGAGGGAAGTCAGAGAGTCAGAGTCACTCAGTCACTGGAGATATCCATGATAGTATGGTGGATTGATAGAGAAACACATCCTTCATGATCCAGCTGCCAGGAAGTGATGTAACAAATACTAGATGGATTCCTCTATTCATAAAAAGAGTCTTCAAAGATTTTGATGTGCTATAAAAATTTGTTAAATTTAACTACATTTTAAGTTTCCATAGAAAATTATAGCATATCTATTTTTACAACATTATTATTTACTTGATATATAACAAATCTTTAATAAACATATCGTTTTCTCTTTGATATTTTTACAAATTATTTTATGCAATATTATTTTCAATTTATGATTGTAAAATGTATGATTTCTTGTTAGGTTCATTTTATTAAATGCATGTGGCATAAAAATACAGTGACTAACATTTATTGTCACTTGGCTATGCATGTATGGAATATTGCACCATTTTAAATACAGCCATCAGCACATTAATAATTATTGTTAGACCAGCCATGGTTCATCACTTTTTATGATATACTTGATGCCATAACTGTACTAATGATAAATTGCTGCATTTTGGCAAGTAGCCCCAGGGATGATCAATATTACAATGAGAAAATGGTTGAAGAATATTTTATGGAATTTACTCTGCTATACAAAACCGTTTACATCAGATATACAGGCAAATTAACAGAATATTTCTCTAAGTAAGTAACTTCTTCTCAATGAGAACAAATTCTGAAAAAGTTCAGCAGAATAACTAGGACATGTAATTTTATTATTCCTATAATTGGTAAACCAGTTTAGGAGAAACAATGAGACACTTTTTATAAATTAAGTCATTGTAGTCTGTTTAAAAAGCCATCTTTGTCAATAAAAAAAATCAATGGTAACACGACATATTTTCCAAGTTTGAAAGCTCTGCAACAGAAGTCTTTTGTGTCTTCAAGGCGTGTTTCTAATAGTTAGACTATTTAAAGATCTCAAACGAGATTGCTTCAGTTGGCTGGAATGACATGTTCACAAAAGTTTGCAAAGTTACTGCTAAACTTACAACTGGAATACATTATTTTACAGCATATAAATATTTATAACTTTATTTTGTATTTAGTATTGTATTTCCAGTTAGAAATTTGAGAGTTAATGCTTAACATTATTGATTTGTATTTTAACTGTAGTTTATTTCAGCATTCTGAAATAAATAAATAAATATTGTTTATTAGCAGTTCTAACTATATATATATATATATATATATATATATATATATATATATATATATATATTATATATATTTAAAAAAATCCCATAGTATAATAATAATGGGAAAGGAAAAAAACAGGAAAAAAAATGTTTACTCAAAAATGATATAACAGAATAGGAATCAAGTCATCAAATACAAAAGAACATCAGCAAATAAGAAAAGGAAGTGGTGGGCACTGAGTGAAGTGGTACTGGGGGGCACATATTTTTGCACCAGGCCACTCATTCTCTGCCACTGGTATTATTGTATCATAACCGATTGTTCTCTTTAGTCTTGTCTCTCTGCAGAAATCTTATTAGGGCAGAGCCATACACTTGTAGGCATATATTCTAATCTTTGAAAATATATTTCATTTTGAATATTGCGATTATACATGATTAAATATGAATTTTATTTATGATGAATGAAAAATAAAAATAACTAACTCCTCTTGTTAAGGCATTACAGTTACTGTTTAATTTTTTTCTTTCCTTCATATTTTTAATCACTATTGACAGTATTGCTTTGCTGCAAAGATTAAAATATGAGTACATTTCCCACAATTCTGTGTGTTAGTTTTATTTATACAAACATCAGGCAAAATATGCTTGTATGGTATAATAACATCAAAATAATAAAGTTTCTGGTATACACAAGACTAATGATTTTGTGTAATTAGTTGTAATTAATTCAAATAACCAGGTTTAACTAGATTGGTCAACTTCCCAGTGAAAAACTGATACGTTAATTACTTTTGTTCAATAATAATAAATATTTAGAGGTAAACAGCTGCTAGAAAATGAAAGGGAGCTTGAATTTAAGATAAACTTTATATTGGGTATCTGATATCTTTTAATTATGTTCACACTCTATCCTTATGGATGCTTGGAAATATGTAACTTATATGCTATTTCTATCTTTTGTATCTGTGATAAATGATTTTGTACATAATTTAATACAAAAAAAATGATTTATCTTATATTGGTTCTTTACTGATTTTTCTACAGTATGTCTCATTTTACTGCTCTTGGGTTCAGGGTAATTTACAGAATACAACTGATGTATTACACATTGGGGCTTTCTTTTTTTTGAAAATCATATTTATGAAGCTTTGTACCCTCTTCATAAATCTTACAAAGAAGGAACTAAACACAATATTACAATACACTTCTCAGGTCTATGAGGAGTGTGGATTTGACATGTGTATGACATTTTTTTATGTCTTGCAAACCTCATCTTATTCAGTTCTAACTAAGATTTATATCTCATCATATTTCCGCTGCTAAACCACTGAGTACTTACCATAATATTGGTAACTACTTGACTAGGAGCCATGTTATTACATGATTAAATACCAGGGCCTCCATACAGTTAAGCTTTTAGGAGATCCGAAAGCCCATAAGTGAGGTTGCAAGCTATTTTGCTATTCAATTGGCGTCTTTTTGTGGGTTTGGAATGGCTTCTGAGTTATGGCCTTGAAAAAATGTCAATGGTTAAACTCGTAAGTTACAGCCTCCAGAAGCCTTTGATCTGTTACTTTCGCAAGGCTAAAATCACAAATAACTATTCAATTGCTCAATTTCCCCAAGCCCGCAAATGTTTTCACACGTGTAAACGGCAAATGAAGGAGAAAATCTCATGAATGTTAGAGAGGACCCACAAGAGGGTTAAACACCTATTCGTAGCACTGTAAATACAAATAAAAAATCGATACTGTATTGTAAATAATGAGGAAAGAGAAGACAGACATTAGAATTAAGTGCACAACAGTCCCAAGCCTGAAAATCGTCAGGAAAAGAAAATTATTTTTAGGTTTCATTTCAGAGTTAAATTGATCTCGGGTATCAATGAGTTAATACATATCAGGCCACCCTTATGGACAAGAATAGTATTACCATTATTTTTCATAATTCTTTTTTTTGAAGATTTTGCAAGTCTGATCGCATATCAGACCGCCGAACCTAATTGATTGACATGGAACCTCCATGTTTTACTGCAGTAATAATGATTCAAAATGGGCGGTTATGGGCTTGCTGAATTGATCATGTTCCCACCCTGAAGTGCTCCGAACCAGCGCATGGTTTACAGTTTTGGCTGTGGGCCAGTAACTTGTGGGCTTGAGCAACTGAATAGCATCGCAATCAGAGACCAATGGGAGCTCGCAACTCACTCGCAGACATTCGGCTGTCTGTGATCGAGTTGCGGGCTTCAAATTGAATGAGGCTCCAGGACACCTATTTATATTTATTATAATTAAAATTATTATTATTATTATTACTAGCGAGTAGATGACGGCAATAAAATTTGAAGCCTGACAATGCTGCTTGCCACACATTGCGAGCCTCTCCCCCCTCTACTTGATGGCAGGCAGTCTCCCCTCCCCCTCTATTTTACTGGCCTCGCGATAAGCTCCTTCTGTGCTCATCATGGGCCTCAAAATGAGCGCCATAGCGAGTTTCTCCCCCTGTCTACTTCCTCCCTTGTGTCTCATTGCCCCCCTCCTCTCCCTCCCTTGTGTCTCCTCCCCCCCTCTGTATTTACCCCCTCTCCCTCCCCTGTGTATCTTCCCCCCTCCCCTGTGTCTCTTTCCTCCTGTGTTTCTTTCCCCCCTGCCCTGTGTCTCTTCTTCCCCGCTCATGGCTCTTTCCCCCTCCCTCCCCTGTGTCTGTTCCCTTCTCCCTGTGTCTCTTCCCCCTTTTCCTCCCCTGTGTCTCTTCCCCCTCCCCTGTGTCTTTCCCTCCTCTCCCTCCCCTGTGTCATTCCCCCTCTCCCTCCCCTGTGTCTCTTTCCTCCTCCCCTCTGTCTCTTCCCCCTCTCCCTCCCCTGTGTCTCTTCCCCTCCCCTGTGTCTCTTTCCCAACCTCTCCTTCCCCTTTGTCTCTCCCCCCCAGGTGTCTCTTTTTCCCCCTGTGTCTCTTCCCCCCCCTCCCTTGACTTTCTTTCCCCTCCTCCTCCTGCCTCCTTATCCTCCCTCCTCCTTTCCCCTTATCCCCTGAATCCTTCATCCTCCTTCTCCCTCCTCCTTCACCCTCATCCTCCTACTCCAACCTCATCCTCCTACTCCCTCCTCATCTTCCCTCATCCTCCTCCCTCCTCATGCTCCTCCTCCCTTATCTTCCCTCCTCCTCCCTCATTCTCCTCCTCCTCCCTCATCCTCCTCCTACATCATCCCTCATCCTCCCTTATCCTCCTCCTCCCTCCTCTTCCCTCATCCTCCTCCTCCCACATCCTCCTCCTTCTTCATCCTCCTCCTGCATCCTCCTCTTCCCTCATCCTCCTTCTCCCTTTCCCCTCTCTTCTTTAGCTTAGCTCCAGCTGCTCTGTCCCCCAGCAACGTTAGCTTCTGGCTGTGTTCCAACCGGCATATGTTAATGACGAGACGTCACATGCACGTCACGTGATTAGCATATGCTGGCTGGCTGCTCTGTCCCCTGCAACGTCTGCTTCTGGCTGTGTTCCAACTGGCATATGCTAATGATGTGATGTCACGTCATTAGCATATGCCGGCTGGGACACAGCCAGAAGATGCAATGCAGAGGAGAGAGCAGCAGGAGCTCAGCTGATGAAGGTAAGAGAGGGGAAAGGGAGAGGGGAAAAGGGAGGAGGAGGATAAGGAGGGAGGAGGAGGGGAAGGAGGGAGGAGGAGGATGAGGGGCAGGAGGGAGGATGAGGGGAAGGAGGGAGGAGACACTGGCGGTGATGCGAGCCCTTGGGCGCTCATTGCAGCCCCCATCCACTGACAAGAACCAGGTACTTTGGGGGTGATGCAAGGCTGGGGGGCCTCATGATTAGCAGGTACTATGGGGGTGAGGCAAGGCTGGGGGTCCTCATGATTAGCGCCGGAGGCGCTTATCACAAGGCCTCCACTGGCAGGAACCAGGTAGTCCCACGTTCCTCGTGGTTACGGGCCGCAACGGCTGGCTCGTAATGGCCACAAGTGTGACGACAGCTCACAGAATGACAACTATTATATGTGATTTTTATTTGTAATGCGCCAACATATTCCGTAGTGCTGAGTACAAGGTAAAAAAAATTAACTTTGCAAGAGTGGAGAGCCCTGTCTTTGAGTTTAGAATCAAGTTTGCGCTAAAGCACCTTACAAGATTGAAAACTTGCACACTTATAATCTAATGAGTTAGTGTGGGAGGGTAATAGATATCTGTGTGTTAAGGCTGAAGGTGATAGGCTTCTTTGAACAGATGTGTTTTTAGTGAGGTTTTGAAGGTTTTGAAGCACGAGAATAGTCTGGTGGAGAGAGACATGGAGCTCCAGAGAATAGGGGCGTCTCAAGCAAATTCCTGAAGGCAGAAGTGTGAGGAGGTGATAATAGAGGAGAAGAGAAGAAGGTCATTAGCAGAACTAAGAGGGTGGGGGAGAATTTTGAAATGAGACCAGAGATATAATTGGGTGCACTGTTGTTGAGGGCTTTGTAAGCTAAGGTCATTATTTTAAATATTATTCTGGGGGTTATGGGAAGCCAGTGGAGTGACTGGTCCAGTGGAGAGGTCCTGGAGACACTGAACGTTTATCACAATAACACTGGCCAATGTAAATGTTGATAACTAAAATCTTCAATCATAAGCACATTTGTGAAATATCATCCTTCACATCCTATTTGAACAAATAGAAGTATTAATGGGATATGTAAGGTTTCTGGATATTACTAGATATGTTTCATAAAACATATTGCAACATGCTGCTAAGACGTGTTGCCTTATAGGCTAGGACACTACCCTGCACATCAAGCCCTACAGAGTCTGTGTCTGTATATGTTACTGTGGTTAGACCCATACAGGCACTATTTATTTTATTTTAGGAAGTAAAAATAGAGCTTTTATAGTTGAATCTTAATAAAACATTTTACATACAAGTAAATAAATACATACTGTAGGTATATTGCATACTTAGTAAAATCCAGAATCCTTTCATATCCCTCTATTAAGAATGAGATACTGCAGGATTTAGCAAGTAGTTGACAACATTTTCTTGTTTCAAACTTCCATTAGTGAACTAGATGAAAATTACCTATGAAAGACTGGCATTTAATCTGAAAAAAAAAAAAATTGTGACAAAGTATCTACGCATAAGAGTCATACAGACTTGTATTAAGCAACACCTTATTGATAGCAAACCTTTTTTATTGGACAAACATTTTATTTAGATTGACAAGCCTTTGAGGGGTAAATCTCTCAAAGATTGTCACTCTAAATAAAATGTTTGCCCCAAAAAAAGTATCACCTAATACTGCTATACTCGAATTATTCACCTGGATTACTGAATATTCATGGATACTTCGCTCTTCATAGCAAAACTTAAAATAAAGGAATGCAATAACAATTTTGCAATATTTGATGTAGAGTGATTTTATGTGATTGTATAAGTAAAATGTATCTGACCACCAATTTTTTCCATGTTTTTCTTTTGGAAATTGAAAGTTTTTTCAGTGGAGGTGATATTTTTACATTTTACCAACAATTTTCAATATGTCAGTGAAGTTACTGTGAATTTATCAGTTCCAGTTATCTGCCTTCTGGTATCTTGAAGCAATATTAATTGACACGTCCTTTATTGTTCAAATCTACTTTTTAGTAATAGTTCAAGAAAAATAACAACTGTTTGTGAAGTATGTAACGAACTAACAATGGCAGCTGTATGGACATACAAAATATTTTTTGTGAAAATCATTTTTTTTTTAAAACAAGTTTTAAGTTTATATTTATTTAAAAAATTCAATTGAGTCATGAGGGAATGTCCTTTGCTATTGGAGGGAGAAATTGTGCTTTGTTAAATAATTGGATCTGATTGAAATTGACACCACATTTCTTTCCCCATACATGCTGAGAAGCAGGCTTCTTGCATATGACAGATGTGTCATAAGAAATGTAAGCACCCAGTCACACATACAATAAATATCATTCACCAAATGGTTTAGTCTGGTATTATCCATAACCAATTGATTACATGCTCATCAGTACTAATAGATTACTGCAGTACCAAACTGAATGAAAAGAAAAATGATTTTATGGTGCATTTATACATTTGCAAATGGGATATTAATAAACATCTCTATGAGTATACATATTGTATTGCAAATAAAAACAATTGTCAGCATGCTGTTTCATACACATATTCTGCCACAGAATCTAAAATCACACAATCACTTTTGCAGTGAAGTGTCATGCCCTTATTTATATTCTTGTTATGAGTGTTAGACTAATTATATCACATCATGGTTCCATTATATTTTTAATGTTATACCTCCTTTGCTGTTTCACCCATGTTTATGGACTGCATAGTTTGACTAGGCACAACTGGGTATTTTGTTATGCTTGTAGATTTCTGCACTTCTTTGGGGTTATAATAGTAAATATAACTATGTTTTTTCCTAATTTTAGTATGAATACATGTTGTTACTTTTTAAGCATGTGTATTTTGTAATAAATGTATCATGTTAGCTACCAAACTTATTTTTTGTTTGTTTGTTTGTATTTATTTTTTTAATGTTTCAGTAAGTCAATTTGGTTCTCTTTTAGCATGTTTTGTAGTTTTTCTCCCTGGCTTTATCATATTTGCTTATAGTAAAGTATTTGATCTCAGCACAGTGCTGTGGTGTTAACAAGCATTACACACATATAGAAGAAATACTACAAAGCCTCTATTCTACTCTGAAGAATTAGAGATTTTGGGCCTCATTCAATTTTGATTTGGCCAATTGAATAGTGCTCTATATAAGCACAGAGCATATTTTTTTACAGAAGTTTTAAGTTAGTGAACTTCTATCCAAAAGCAGGGTGTTAATAGTTTATTGTATCATATTTCAGCTACTCTCTACATTTAGTAGTTACAATTTTGCAGCACGTGTACTAAAGGGTGATGTGTTGGAGATGTCTTGAGACGTCTTATAGAACCTCTATATTTCTATGTTACCCTAGGGTGCTTTCATACTAAACTTTGATAGTTCCAAGATCTCCATACATATGCAAAAGTTCTCTTACTATTTATAGCTCAACTTACATTTTTCATGAATGTTCCTATTATTACATGTTATTTACAAATTATCAACATTTTCAGGAGTGCTATTTTATATGTATATTATAGAGTATAGTATATATAGTGTATTTACATAAAACTATCAAAAATTAATTGAAAACCGTACTGCAAAATTGCAAACCCAAGGTTATAAAGAAATAAAAAATTATGCTGGAATTCAATTGAAAATATAGAGGTCATAGAAACCATATGAACTGACAAACAAGTTATCAATTCATATAGTGCTCTGTAATTCCAGACTATTGACCTGAAACATGTTTCATAGAAAAGTCAGAAAAGTGATCCATTGACCACTTATATGCATGTGTCTAAGGGGCAGCCTGAACTCTGAACCAATGATCATGTAGTTACTGGGTTAAAGGTTCATTTCGTAAAGGAGAAGACCTACAATACAGACAACTCTGTTTACCAATTAATTACATATCATTTAAACTATTTAAAAGACTGCTTTGTTAACATGGAACACATAGCAATAACACATATTTTCCAGTTTAAAAGCACTGTGACAGGACTTCATTGTGTAATACAACTGGATCCAAACAGATAGCTCATTTAAAGAATGAAATAGCTGTTATAAAGTATGTTAGGAAATGTTGTCAATGATTTTCAGAAATGAAATGACTGAGGCTTAGTCTTTGTATTTAGCTCTCAGTTTTACTGCAAGCTTTACATATTTACATACATAGAGAGAGATAAGCATTGGAGAGACATGTAATTATTTTAGGATTTAAAAGAACAATGGCATGGTAAAAGTACAGTAAAAGCACAGAACTGTAATAAAAGTGATACCATTCACATAATATTGTCTGTAAATAGTCTATCCTAGGTTACAAGAATACTAGATCATATTAGTTCTTATCACATATATAGTTGTGAGCAGGCGAGCCAGCCAGAGCCGTTGCTCACGCTTGCGGGCTCGCGTAGGGGCCGAAGGCGCTCCTTGCCAGCAACTGCGACCCTCACAAACTTTACGTTGCAACGCAAACAACACGACACACCAACTACGACCCTCGCAACCTTTACCTCGCAACGCAAACAACATACGAGACACGTTACCACACATTACTCCCTCGCAACAATCGGACGCAACTCGCGAACATTACAAAATTCAAAACACAATAAATACACACAGCACATACATAAAAAAGCTTACCTACAGCAAGAGGAAGCATCCAGGACCTCAAAAAAACAACTTACATCTTCATTTAACTAAAGATAAAAGAGTTTGAACACTAAAAAATGTGTTAAGCGAGAGAAAAAATGGCAGCCGAACAAAACGAAAATGAGGCTACAGCACTCTAAACACGCAAAACACCACAAGAAACTCACAAAATACCACAAACGACCTACGGATATTCGGTTCGGCACGCTTACACAGCAGCTCCACACCACTAATGCTGCAGCAACATCAAAACACATTGCCAGCTCTTCAGTATAATGCTTCAAAATAGGTAAAGTATATTCATTTATTATTATTATATATTTCAGTAGTGTACACGAAACACCATTAGCTACCTTACAATTTCATTGCCGTCATTTTTTGACGGGCAATTCGCTAGTATTGCAATAACATTTTGTTTGTGGAGTCCTTTGTGTGCTGAAAGTATTTCAAAAAGTCAGGGCTGCTAACAAACATGATTGAAAATATCTAACAAGTAAATATACATTTTTTTAAAATAAAAAAGTATACATTTGCATTCTAGTAAATCTACAATAATTATTATTGCAAAATAGAATCAAAAATTTAAGTTATAGATTAAGATTAGACATGTAAAAATACAATAAAAAATATATACTCTGCATTTTGTGCAGAAAGCTACCTGATGAAGAATTTTGAATTCCAATCCTTTATGTCTAAAGGAGACGTAATTAATACTGTTCCTTTGGTCAATACAATCATCCCCTTAATATAGAGACTTTAGTTTCTTAATCTGTTCTATAAATAATGTTTATAATACATCAGTGCAATAAAATAAATGGTATATAGGTGGAATGTCTATAGAATTTTCTTAACAAGGGTGAAAGGGCCCACCAGTCCCCCACTTACAACCAAAGGTATCCTTCCGCTGCTGGCACTTCTTTCCCCTGGGGCAACAACAGAGAGAAGATGTGCTCAGGAAAGGTACAGAAAAGGGGCTGCTGGTGCATCAAAGGGGCCAATGGTTGGGGGAATGCTGGAGCTTCAAAGAGGCCACTGGAGGGGGGGGGGGGGTGCTGGTGCTCTAAAGCAGGAGCGTAGGAAGCCAAAAAAATCTAGCGGGGGGGGGGGGGGGGGGGATACAGTTCATACAGATGTAAAGCCAAAATGTAAACATAACTAAGGGTTATGATAAACCATCAAGTCTGATTTATATAATTTTATGCTTTTTTGGTCAAGGTGAATTATGAGTAATGCACTGTATAATGTTAATCTAATAACAGGGTACTATTTGTACTTTTAAAGTTATGCAATAGTATACATTTGTGTTGGCTGTCATGGATTCAGCTATCAAACTCAGAAATGATATAAATAAGAGAGGGATCTTTTCATAACCCAGCTTACATAAACTCATAGTTAATGACAAAGCATTGTCATGATTTGGGGGAATCAACTACGATATATGGGAGGTGGCCAGCTGAGTGCCTGACCTTGTTCCATCGTATCCTTCCTTCAAATATATCTATTTTTATATCCTCATATCTTTAAGTAAGTTTAGAACTTTATCCCTATTTTATTACATATATATAATTATTTATGTCTATTCATGGTTAGTTCCAGGAATAGAACAATCCTGGGAGCATGCCTGCCTGGCTTTTAAGAATGATATATTTTTATGGACTCTAGGTTAGTCTAATCATAAACACACAGTGTACATTGCTACGCCAAACCTACCAGATCTTTGGTGCAGACAGATGCAAGAAAGTGGTCCACCACTGCATACACAGACACTGAAAAATTAAGTATTTATTTCTCAAATAAGTAGGAGTGAGGTGTTTATACACTGGCAAATGCATTATTTATTGAGGAAACATATGCATTCTACACACACCAGGATGAGCACATTCATCATTTTACAAACCATTAATAATTACTACTAATACATTTATGATGTATTTATTCAATAATTGAAGGAGGAAAAGTACTTAGGAAATAAGTTAGATGTAGTGTAGAAGATGGTACACACAACAGAAAATGCACTGCTCATTACTCTACACAACAACACAACGACCAAATAATTATTCACGGTATGAACTAATTCAGAGAGAGTTTACCTAAACCATAATAACATGCATTCATGATCGCACAGTCTGACAATTCATTATTTATTTATTAAATAAATGCTACACTCATGCAACCACCATAATTCATGTATTTTCAATATACACTGAAAAACATATTTTTAGTTACAAAATGTTACACTGTTAACACATATGTTATCGTACAGACATATACAGAATACGGTATTATTTTGTTATTAATTCATCTATTTAGGAATGTATTTAGTTTTTATTAATTAAATAATAGAGGTTGCGAAGCACATTGACTCAAATAAAATTAAATACGCTTTTTTTTGTTCAGTGTGTGATGAAAGCAAGTAATATTTCACAAAACCAACAAAAAACAATTAAAAATCCAGTGACAACAATGTATGATGATTTTTATGTGAGGGCAGTCGGTGTATGTTGCAGACACAGACGGTGCATAAATGCACTCATTTTAAGCAATGTATGTTTTATTTAATTTAAATATATTGTGCATAGCACTAAGTAGTTTACTAGCGTCACTGACTTCACCTGTCTCCTCTTCTGGTGAAGCTCCTTCACAGGAAGTGTGACCTCTGAGGGAGGAGCCTGGTTCCTCTCCTGTAAGCACTTCCTGCAAGCAGCCACAGAGACATTTTTCATGTTCTGCATCCATGCGGATGCCACTAATGCCCAGCTGAATAGGAGTTAAGGAGAAGGCTTCAATTCCTTTCACAAAATCTCGGGGGTATATGTCACCCCTGTCCCCCTGGTTCCTACACCTATGCTCCAAAGGGGCCAATTGGGAGAAGTGCTGGTGCTTCAAAGCGGCCAGAGTGTGGTGCTGGTGCTTATATATAAAATATAAATTATATACATATATGTGTATTATGATATATAACATAAATTGTATATATATATATAAACACATATATAGATTATATATATATACATTAGCGACTTAATCATCAAAAAATTGTAGCAAGAAAATTGTAAGCCAGGGAATGCTGTTTGCCAGACAATGTAAGGCTTTTGGTCCTCTGAGTACCTTGGGCGCTCATTGCGAGCCTCTCCCCTGGTATAGTTTTGGTGGACTGAGTTCGGCGCTCATTGCAAGCCCCATACTGACGCTCATTGCGAGCCTCTCCCGTCGTGTACTTTTGGTTCTCTGCACATCCTGTGCATTCATTGTGAGCCCCGCGCTGAGCGACTTCGGCAGCGCTCATTGTGAGCCTCTCCTCTGCTATTTGTATTTTATATATATATATATATATATTTTGTAATAATATTTAATTAATTAATTAAATGTACTTTACCTATTTGCAATTAATATATCCAGCAATCAATATCCTGAAGAGCTAAAAATCTGTTTTGCTATTTTCCTGCAGCTTACAATGTACATTTGGACTGTTGCTGACCTGAGGTGTAAGTGTCAAGTGTGCAGTGTAAATAGGCTGCGTGCGCGAGGCCAAACCGTTTGTTTCGCGATGTCCGCATTTGCGGCCAAAACTGCATCCCTCGCTTCGCGAGTAACGCAGGTCTCGCAAGCTCGCAAAGCATGAAGATGACTCACAGTTTGACAATTCTAATATTTGATCACACACACACATTATATAGCACAGGGGGAGGGGCCCACTGATGTCTGGAGGGGTCAACACAAAGAAACATAATGACTCCCCACATTTTTTTTTGCACGGGTGCCCTGATTGGGTGTGTTACCCTTGAGTTAAAAATATATATGTATTATATTCTTTTAATTGATACTTATTCAAAAATAAAATTACATTCAATCACCAAGTGTTACTGGTCCTAATAAGGAGATAAATAAGCCTTAAAATTTCTCATAGCTAATAGTAAGTGGCACATCCCAAATCACAACCTTTAAAAAACTAGATGATTTAATGCAGCCCTATATATAGATCGTAGATCGAAAACTCCCAAGCTGCCCATACGAGAATGAAGATACCAATGGCTATTGATATAGTTATCTGAACATGCCCAAAATGGAGCAGAAATAAAGAATTTACTGTACATGTACTGTATCTGTTACTGTAGCATTAGCCCAGATTTCTTACAGGGGCCATGTAATATCACATTAGGTAAATTCACACTTAGAGAGGGTTAAAGTCCAAACATAGCGATCACTCATACAGAATTACATATAAGGATTGTTATGGGCAGCATGCATTAGCTATGATAGGGCCTCATTCAAATGTGATTTGGCCAATTGAATAGGGCTCTATTTAAGCACATAGCATTATTTTTTACAGACATTTTTAGTTAGTGAAGACCTTGCTTTTGGATAGAAGTTCACTAACTAAAAATGTCTGTAAAAAAAAATACTATGGGCCTCATTCAATTGCGTTTTGGCCGATTGAATAGAGCTCTATATAAGCCCAGAGCATATTTTTTTTACAGAAGTTTTTAGTTAGTGAAGACTTTGCTTTTGGATAGAAGTTCACTAACTAAAAACTTCTGTAAAAATAATATGCTCTGTGCTTAAATAGTGCCCTATTCAATTGGAAAAATCTCAATTGAATGAGGCCCTAAGTGCTTATATAGAGCCCTATTTAATTGGCCAAATTGCATTTGAATGAGGCCCATAGTTCCTATATGGCATTTTTACTCAAGCATTGCTACAGTAGCAATATAATCAAGTCCATGTTTTGCTCCAGGTTTGTCTGTTGGCCATATTATCTCAGCACTGTAAATGTCTGGCCTTGAGGAGCTCCATATTCAACAAACTTGGGCCCCTATTCAATAAACTTGGGCCCCTATTCAATAAACTTGGGCCCCTATTCGATAGAACAATTGTAAGTTACTGTAACCTGTAACCTAATTTGCTATTCAATTGGCGTCTTTTAGCTAGCCGCAAATGATCTGTGCGTTACAGGCTGAAAATTCCTGCGGTTGTCAAAATCGTAACTCAGCTATGCCAAGCCTATAAATGTTACAATCGCAAATCGCTACTCAATTGCTACAATTCCTCAAGCCCGCAAATGTTTTCACACGCGTAAATGGCAAATGTAGAAGAAAATCCTGCGAGTACCAGACAGGACTCGCAAGGGGGTTAAACACCTGATCGTATCACTGTAAATGCAAACAAAAATTAAATACCTCACTTTAAAAGATGGGTAAAGCGATGAAAGACATTATCAATAATTGCACAACAGTCTCAAACTCGCAAATCTGCAATCATTTAAAAAAAAATGCTAATTAGTTGACATTTAACATCCATGTTTTAATTATGTCATTATGACAATCTTATTTACTATTGGCTGTTTCTAAATCGATAATTACAGCCTTGATCATGATCATACTCTGAAATGCTACATACGGGTGCATGGTTTACAGTTTAGGCTTTTGGCCAGGTAGTTGCGGGCTTGATCAATTGAATAGCTCACAAATTGCAATTGCAATTGAATAGGGCCCTTGGAAAGTAGAATAACCCTGAAAGAACAAATTCATAAAAAGAAACACTGTCATCAGTTGTTTTCTATATGGTTCATTGAATAACCAAACCTTTTTGTCTAATTCTTGTTAATGTTTTTGTTTTTGCTAATATGGAAACAATTAAGTCTATTTATTTTTTAACCAAAATCTAAGGGCCTCATTCTATTACCGGCCGTAAATCGGCCGTAAGGCTGCGATTCCTTGCGGGGGTTCTGTTAACTCGCGATTCTATTATACGGCCCCGCAAGGATCTCATCTTACGGCCGGCCGCATATCTTGGAACCGGCCGTAAGCTGTGAAATCTAAAAACGCAAAAATAAATTCAAGCCTGCACTGTACAGCTCTGTAAATGCTAGGGATCATATTGGGGGACATGAGGATTAAAAGTAACCCACTCTCAAGCTTGCACATCAGCCCAAACCCGAGTTCAAATTAACTGTTTATTTTCCGGCTGCGGCGTGGGTGTGTCTGAGGTGCTCCAAGCACTCTGGACTTTTTACATGGATATTTTACGGATATTAAAAATAAAATATTTTACGGATTTGAGTATAGGATAATTATGTGCTATTTTTTCTAACACCTAAAATCCCTTTATAGTCTTCTCAAAGTGCAGGATGGCTTTATTTGAGCTATTTTATGTACTTAATTGGTGCTAGCGGGACCTCTTTCCTGCAAGTAAGCAGCGGCTCGTTTTTAGCCTTGCAGACAGGGTTCCGGGAGCAATTGAATTGCAAATAGGAATTTCTTACGGCCGAAACTCTTGCGGCCGTTTTAGATCAAAGGCTTTCCTCTGGCGCGAGCGGCCGCAAGAGATAGCAAGGCACCAGCCGCAAGCCTGCCGGAGCCCCCGGCCGTAAGGGAATAGAATAGCCGAATAGCTTGCGGCCGGTCCTTGCGGCCCCGCAACGGCTGCGGCCGCTAATAGAATAAAAATTTGTGTTTACATCCTTATGAATTATAAGCTAATTACATAGTTCCACTTAAAGGACCACTGTCGTACATTGACAAGTAAACAAGAACAACGGTTTCAAATAAATAAAAGGTTCCTTACTTTTGATTTTGTCCGTTTTCTCTCAGACAGAGCTTCTTATCACTTTCTACCTTTGCCTAACAGGGGAAGTGACCAGTGTTGGCTGGAGGCTGGACTAAAAAGAAGGTCTGGCCAGATTTTACGTAAAGGGGAGTGATACTATGATGGCTCATGCACTGTCCCTTGGACCAATGTGACAGCTGCTACCTCTGTGAAGGTACTGGAGGTGGAGTTAATGATGTCACAGTGTGAGAACAGTGACATCATAGTCCAGACTGCTGCCAAGCTCCATGATGTCCCAGACCCCAGCCAGAGCTGGCCATGCTCCCTTACACGACAGGGGTAGGTGGAAAAAACATATAAAGTAAAAAGTAAAAAAAAAAAAAAAAACTTTTATTTATTTGTAACTGAAAAGTGAATTAAATAGTGTATGCCTAACAAAAAAGATCACATGATCTTTACTTTTAAATGCATTAAAGTAGTAATTTAATACTTGAGCAATTCTAATTAGAGTGTTTAATAAACAAAGAAATCAACAGAAGAAAAGATCAGAGACTATGTTATCACTAATTATGTTACACTCATATTGAACATATTGAACAGCATTAATAAAAATAATTTAAATAAGTGTATGTACTGTAACAAAATAACAGAGAGTTTTACCTATATTAAACTTGGTTCGTATAAGAATAAAAAAAAATAAAGCAACCAATATGTAATAACTATGTGCATTTTATGTGAAACATCTTCATGTATTGCATCAACTATATGAACAACATGAATAAAACATTAAGAGCAGCATGTTTCTGAGAATGAAGATGGAAGCTGTAACCAAACCTAATCTATATTATAATTTACACTGACTGTGGTCGCATTTCTAAAACAGCATTAAGAACAAACTCTGGAGTGGACAGTTGCTTTAATATGATTGATTAGCAATATCATAGAAAATGTGGAAAAATGTCTGCATTAACCATGTATATAAAAATATAATAAAAAAACAAAATTAAAATAATTATACCATCCATGCAACAAATCGATTTTGACTGTATTAACACTTTAAAAATAGGGCTTGGCTTTGTCATATATTACGAAATACAATTTTCCTTTCATGCATTTAATATTTAAGTAGACAAAATATTAAAAAATAAATAGGAAATATATTTGTAAAATGTACTACTTTTTTAATAATGATGCTAAACTGAATGTTTATGGCCACTGAATTCACTTAATATTAAATATTATGCTAATTGTTGTTATATTTATTCAAAAAACTAAAATCTTTTAATTCCAAAAAAGTAAAATCTAATAATTTGTGGTCATGTATGTGGCCAGATTATATGTAAAAATAAGACTAAAAACACAGGAACCAAAAAGTTCCTCGTGATAACACAGGATCCACAGCTGTTGTCAGATGTTAGATATTTTACACCTGCCCGACAAGAGCTTTTTAGTAAGTCCCGGTCAACCACCAGAGCAACGAAAAATAGCTTTGAGCCTAGAGGAGTAATCTTTGTCCGTCACAAAAACAACCTAGAAATCTGCCACATGACAAAGTGTGCTTTATCTGGCTCTCTGGTCCTTTTTTATACAAAGAAAAACAATGGGACACACTGAGAACTGAGGCAAACAATTTAATCAGGTACCTGTTTTTGAGAAACACAAACTAAATTAAATATTTTTTATTAATGTATTTCTGGAATTTTGAATAAAATGACCAGAGTGCTTCATACAATAAGGGGATATGCTCCCTTATGAGGCAAAAAAGTAGGGCTGGAGGCTACATTGCCAGCCTGCATGTTAGAACACAGACCGGCCGAGAAATGCCTATGTTTAGTGCAACATGAAACATTGCAGCATGCAGCCCTTTGATCTGTCCAGTCCGTTCCCTCTACGTTCCAATCATGTTGCTGGGGAGGACTCGCATAGGTTGCAAAAACCTTACATTTGCAGCGTAAGCAGCAGAAGAGACCCCCGCTCCAGACCCCGAACCTCACTACGGCCCCTAAAGCTCCCCCCTGCTGCCCCAATACATCCCCATGCTGTAGGGGTCCTGATCAGGACCCCTGCAGCTTCCCCAAATTAACCCGTGCCACAGGGATCCTGATTGGGATCCCCACGGCAGTTAAATAGTTAACCGCGGCTGCGGGGGTACTTCAATTGACCCCCTAGAACCTAAAATTAACCCCCTTATGCTGGGGGTCCCCATTGCAGTGTCCTGGAGGACCCTCATGGCACTTATAGTGTTATTATTGGGGTTAAAATTGTCCTATATGGACCCTTATGGGACTGATGGGGTTAAGTTGTGTCCCATGAGGGTCTGTATAGACACTTGTGGGACTATGGGGTTAATTAGAGGCTTATGGGGATCTATATAGACCTCCATGTGTGATGGAGTTAAATAGGACTATATAGGGTTACATAGGACTAGACTGGGTTAAAAGGGTCTAGATGGGGTTAAATAGGACTAGATGGGGTTCAGTGGTTAGTGATAGAGTTAATTAGGTATGGGCAGGTTTAAATAAGGTTAATTACTTAGATGGGGTTAATTAGTTAGAGGGGGTTTATTACTTAGATGGGGTTAGTGTAAGTTAGTGCTTAGACTTAGTGTCATGAGAGTCCTGGAGGACCCTCATGGCACTTATAGTGTTAATATTGCGGTTAATTTGTTTCCTTTCAATAGCATTGTTTGCAATGTCAGGCGAGCACAGCCAATTGAATAGCACCATAAGTTGTGGCCGCTGTGGGCTCGCAGCAGGCCTGCAGACGTAAGTCCTTCCTTACCTAACTTTTGATGCCTCAATTGAATGAGGCTTTTTGTTTGCTTGGCAAGGACTATATGAAGACACATGGAGCACAGCCAATGTATTTATTTTCTATTTAGTTAAGGTAACACCAAGGGCCTGATGTTATCCAGCTTCACAAAAGATCATCCATGACATGGACCATTTCCTGGGATGGCCAATGCGGTAGATTTCGTATTGCAGGGCTTACATTCATAAGAGTATTATTTAAAACATGTAAGAATGGAAGTATTTGAAATCTAAAGTTTGACACTGAAAATGCAAAAGTTTAAGAATATATACTTGCAATATTTTGTTGACTGCAGACAAGAGAAATCACCAGAGAGTTATGAAATTAATAATGAATACAAATATTGAAGCAATTAAAAAATAAATCTATCAGAATATTTTGCTTTATAGGAAGATAAATTAGCAGCACAAAAATAGAGGTAAAATGGTCCAAATAAAAACATAAACTTTTTACATTTTATTTGCAGCTTCTTAAGATGGCCACTTCAACACAGTGTCACAAATAAATGGTGCATGTTCTTAAAAACAACAATTTATAAGGAGTGACTACATGTCTTGGAGACAGAAAGGAGAGGGGTGACGTGATAAGTGGAAAAGACATACATCAAAAGCAGCTGGAAATTCAAGAATGCTTGGGAAACATGTAGAACATTGGGTAGTGTGAGACGATGCCCCCAGAAGATGGTGATAGGTACAGAACCTTGAAGAGTTTTATATAGGAGTGACGCATGATGCTTAATTAGCAGGTGAAGCCGCAGTTAAAGGCCTGGAAATGAGAGATGACTGAGCTCCCCAGTCAGACCTGGCTCCACAGTCAGACCTGGCTGGACAGCACAGTGAATTTAAGACTGCAATGGAGTTTGCCACATGAGAGTCTGTGTGACTGAAGGAGTCACAAACAGCTACATGTCTGAAACGTAAAGAAATAGAGCCAGTTGCCAGTGTGGAATTACAGAACCCAAAAGGAGAGATTTTGGGAGCAGAAGGTTGGTGAGCCCTTTGTGAACAGATGAATATTAAACAGACTTTACTCAGCAGAGCAGCAAACAGTAATGAAGCTTGTTTCATAGTTACATAGTTACATATTAATTAAGGTTGAAAAAAGACTTTCAGTCCATCAGGTTCAACCTTTTAAGATCTCCTCTGATCTG
Source organism: Discoglossus pictus (assembly GCA_027410445.1). Taxonomy (NCBI): domain Eukaryota; kingdom Metazoa; phylum Chordata; class Amphibia; order Anura; family Alytidae; genus Discoglossus; species Discoglossus pictus. The sequence continues at coordinate 141,228,260 of CM050166.1, read as the reverse complement.
CAATATGAGGATTAGTTATTAATTAATTAGTAGTTAATTGTCAATTAATTATTAATCAACTATTTATTTATTTATTTATTTTAATTAGTAATTAATCCAGAGGAAATCAAACAGAAAAAAAACAAGGTAAACTTAGCCAATCATCTCAAAGGGAAAATAAATTAATTCCTTCCTGACCCCAGATACCGGCGATCACATTACTCACTGGATCAATACACTCTCTCTAATTATCCAGGATAACCCTGAATTCCCTTCTTAATTAGAAATAAATCCAGTCCCCTTGTAAAGTTATATATTGAATCTGCTGTCACCACCTTCCTTGCTAGAGAATTCCACAGATTAACCACCCTTCCTGTGAAGAACCCTTTTCTTTCTTTAAGGCGGAATCTTTTTACTTCTAACCTCAAGGGATGTCCTCTTGTCTGTTGAAAACCTCTTGGCACAAAAAGCTCCCTTGACAATTCTGTATACTGATCCTGGAAGTATTTATATAATGTAATCATATCTCCTCTTAGACTCCTTTTTTCTAGAAAAAATAAGCTTAATTTGGTTGGTCTTTCTTCATAACTTAGCCCCTCCATTCCCCTTATTAGTTTTGTTGCCCTCCTCTGTACATTTTCCAGCTCTAAAATGTCCTTTTATGAAGTGGTGCCCAAAATTGTACTCCATATTCCAAATGAGGGCATACTAGAGATTTGTATAGTGGCACAATTATATTTGCTCCCTTGCTTCTATACCCTTCCTAATACATGCTAATATTGTATTTGCCTTTGCAGCTGCTGCTTGGTTTTGAGCACTGTTACCTAGGTGGTTGTCCACAAGTACTGCCAAATCCATTTCAATATCTGCAACCCATATATTTGCTCCATTAACATTATAAATTGCATGGCTATTTTTCCTTCCCAGATGCATAACTTTACATTTATTCGTTTAAATCTCATCTGCCTTTTAGATGCCCATTCGTCAATTTCATGTAAATCCCTTTGAAGGGAAATCACATCATTATCTGATTTAATTACCTTGCACAACTTTGTGTCGTCAGCGAAAATGTAGACACTACTTTCCAGTCCCACCTCTAAGACATTAATAAGTATGTTAAAAAGGAGAGGACCTAATACTGAACCCTGAGGAACCCCACTTACCACATTAGTCCAATCGGAGTATGTTCAATTTACAACAACCTTTTGCTTCCTGTCTTTTAGCCAGCTCTCAATCCATGAGCAGATATTTACTCCAATTCCTGTATCCCTTAGTTTGCACAATAGTCTCCCATGAGGCACTGTATCAAAAGCCTTTGCAAAATCTAAAAAGACTACATCGACTGAGTTGCCTTGATCCAAGTTCCTACTAACCTCCTCATAGAAACTAATTAGATTTGTTTGACATGACCTATCCCTCATAAATCCATGTTAATTCCTACTTAGAATCTGTTTCAAATAGACATATTCTTGTATATTATCCCTTATTAACCCTTCTAAAATCTTCTCCACTACAGAAGTGAGGCTCACTGGTCTATAATTCCCCGGATTTGCTCTTGCTCCCTTTTAAATATAGGTATCACATCTGCTTTTCTCCTGTCCTCTGGTAGAGACCCTGTGTTGAGTGAATCTTGAATAATTTAATATAAGGGTTTGGCTATTACAGAACACAAGTGGGGTAGAGCATAAAGAGAGAAGGCGGGCCTATGCTCTACCTGCAGTGATTACTCTAAACAGTAAAAAATATCCTTCAATTACTGAGGCTAATTATGAATGCAGTGTTTTGATTTCCCCCCTGTGACAGACAAGCTGTCCAGGTACAGAGAGGGTGTTCCTGAAGTCAGTAAGTGCGTGAATGTAGGTTTTATTTTTATTATTTTTGCTTTGTTATTTTTGAATACTTACAGATATTCTATTAAAATTGGATACACGTATGAAAGCCCCCTATTATTGTGATGAAAAGGGTTAAAAATACTACTGAGGAACAGTCCTGTACGGCCATCCTTGTCACAGTAGACAAAATAGGAAGGTTGTACATGCCTATAGGGTTTTATCTGACATCGAAAATATGTTTCTAGTGTAAGTAATTTAGAAACAAGGAATCAAATAATATTCACAAAAATGAATGACAAATAATGCCTAGCCAAATTATTATAATTTCAGCAAGCCATGCACAAAATAAAGAATAAACATCAGAATTTTAAGTTCCATATTCCAAGTGATTGTTTAGTTTATAGTTTTATTTACAAGCAAGTAGTTTAATTGTTATAAAACTTTAAATTTAGAAGCTGGAAAAACACTAAATGTGCCCAGTGTACTGAATATACTATCAAACCATGAAGTTTATTGACCTTTTGTTTTAATGGTCAGAAATGAAACACACTGGGAAAAATGCATGACAGAAGGGAGAAATAGTTGTGACGGCTATTGGACTTCATTTGACAGTTAATAAAACCCATCGAGTGTACATTATGTTAGATTAACCAAGATCTGGATTCCATATGACAACTCATTATTATTAAAGGCAAGTGGAGGGTATTCTCAAATACACCCTGGAGTGATGCATGCTAAAATATGTATGGCAAACTCTTGAATGTCAAGGACACTTTGTGCTACGTGTAATGGAAAAATGCATGTAATGTGCAGTTTGGAAGCTGTTTTATACACCTCCAAGGACCAGGAAGCATCACAATGAATGTTTATTGAAAACTGTCATTCTCTAGTGTAAGTCCAACTGTTCAGTAAATATTTATGAACAATCAGCAGCATAGCAAAAGGCTGAATGCATACAAAATTAAACCAAACATATTCTCCCTCATCTTAAATTGAACATTAATGACTGTGTAAGAAGGATCATAAAATGTATGCTAGGTCAGTAACCTGTTTTTAGCTTTATAATCAATTTAGTTAGAGGAAATAGTTTTAATTAAATGTGATAACAGTTCCCTAATATAGGTTTTCATTACTAGTAGTTATATATTATATACAGTATGTATATATATGAACATTATACTTTCATTGGAAACAAATACAAAATTGTTATTGCATTTGTTGTATTTATAAAACAGGATAGTTCATTTTTTGTTTTTATTAAGTAGAGTTAAGTAAATATTATTTATCAAATGAGGTTAACATGTAACCCTATTGTATTAATATGCTTTATTGAAAATATAAATTAGATATTTAATGTTTTTAAACCAACTCAAGCATATTTAAAGGGACATGAAAGGTTTCTGGATTTCACATGGAATATAATATAAATATGTATATCTTTACTTTTGTGAACTTTATTGTATTAAGAAATGCTTAAAATCTCTAAAATCTTTAAAAAATCATTCCTAAATTGCTCTGAAGCTGATGAAGTGCGAAGTGTCTCATAGTAACTAATCGGTGGCAACATTCTGCAACAAGCTGCTTGAGAGAGGTCACTGATAGGCTAACTTCAAAAACTGGACTTCACAATTTGCGTATTCCTGTGCATTTAATTTTTACATCTTAATAAACTAAAGTACATAAAAGTAAATAGTTACATAGGTATATTATATTTGTAGTGAAATCCAGAAACCTTCCATGTTCTTTTAACCTTATGTATCCTGACATAATCCTGCCCACTTGATGCACTTACATTTCCCCATTTAATAAAAATAACCTATTGGCTTCTGAGTTTAATTAAAGAATCTCATTATACCTTTTGAAACACTACACTTGATGAACAACAAATTGATTTACAACGTTACGTACTTTCAGTTATTATCATTTACTAGTCGATTGCCCATCATAAATTACGGTATACTATTTAATGTCTCTAACCCCCTCGCTCCCCTGTGTCTCTTCTCCCCCTCTCCCCTGTGTCTCTTCCCCCTCCCCTGTGTCTCTTTTCCTCTTCCCTCCCTCTCTCCCACCCCTTAATGTCTTTCCTCCCCTCCTCCCTCCCCTGTGTATTTTCCCACCTCCTTCCACCCTCCCCTGTGTCTATTTCCCCTGCTCCTCCCACCTTTCCCTGTGTCTCTTTCCTCCCCCTCCTCCCTCTCTCCCCTGTGTCTATTTCCCCCTCCTCCCTCCCTCCCCTGTGTCTCTTTCCCCTCCTCCCTCCCCGTGTCTCTTTCCTCCCTCCTCCCTCCCCTGTGTCTCTTTCCCCTCCTTCCTCCCTCACTGTGTCTCTTTACCCCCTTCTCCCTACCTCCCCGTGTCTCTTTCCTTTCCTCCCTCCATCCGCTGTGTCTCTTTCCCCTCCTTCCCCCAACCCCCCCCCCCCAGCTCGCAATGCTCAGCTAGCGCTGTGCATTGACGCACAATGCTGAATATATTTTCCGTAGCCAGAAAACTATGGAAACTATATTAGTGAATATATGTATTTATGCTACATAATGTTGGTTCCTGCTGATTCAATTCTACAGGTGGGAGGAGACCTTGAATATTTAGTTCTTCAAAAGAGTGTATTGTTCACATGGCATTACATTTTTTATTTAAGATACCATCATTTGCACAAGCAAAATCCAGATATTTAATGGATGTTTCATTGCAATCTTCTTAAAGATTAATAAAAGTAAGATATGAATAGGAATATCATAAAACATTTAATGCCCAAGTATATTAAATATTTTTATAGATTTTTTTTGTATAAATATTTCCAACACATCTTTGACTTCAACAAAAATACTTTCTGTACATGTATTGTGCCATTCACATTCTACAGATTCAAAATGATAACAATGCATGACATGGATAAATGCATTAGACATTGGGGAAATGAAGGGATAGAATACCTGCCATTAAATACTCACTGAGACTGAAGGTGAAGCACAAGTTAAGTGTATACAGGAATAAGGAGAGCTTTTTATACTTTGGGTTTTATTGTGAGTGCTTCTACTAGGAAAGCTAATTTAATGCTTTTGAATAGGTGAGTTAAATATGTCTTGAAGGTGGAATGCATAAGCAATTGACGTCAATATAGTGGTAGTGCATTCAAAAGCAAGGGGAATGCATCTTCCATCATTAGTGTGTTGTAGATGTTTACGACTAGGATATAGTAGCAGGTTTATCTGAAATAAAAGCCAAATGCAAGAAGTTGTTTAGAAAGACATGTAAATAGGGATATAGTTATTGAACAAAGCTGAAGAAAAGGAGATATATTTTCAGGGGCCAGCGGGCTGCCTGGAGATGCCAGTGCAGTACCATAAGATAATATTTGTACAGGCACGTAATTGCCTATTTGTAGTAATACCTAACACTTTCTGATATACATAAATAGTCATAAACATATAATATGAGATAAAATCAAGGGGATATAAGGAATATGAAGGGGATGTGGGGTGTGGGTCTGCTCAAGAAAATGGGTCGTGGACAGTGGCGGAGCTTGGAAATGGAGGTGTAGCTAAAACATTTTTTGTGTTGGGACCCCTGATGCCCCTACTTATATACAATACTAGCGAATTGCCCGTCAAAAAATGACGGCAATGGAATTGTAAGGTAGCTAATGGTGTTTTGCGAGTTTGTTGTGGTGTTTTGCGTGGTTAGAGTGCTGTAGTCTCGTTTTCGTTTTGTTCGGTGGCCATTTTTTTTCTCGCTTAGAGAATTTTTTAGTGTCTAAACTCTTTTATTTTTAGTTAACTGAAGGTGTAAGTTGTTTTTTTGAGGTCCTGGATGCTCTCTCTTATTGTGTTTTGATTTTTTTCGTAGTTATGAATGTTAACGTGTCTCGTATGTTATTTGCGGTGCCCGGTAAAGTTTGCGAGGGTCGCAGTTGGTGTGTCGTGTTTGCGTTACAACGTAAAGTTTGCGAGGGTCGCAGTTGCTGTCAAGGAGCACCTTCGGCGCTCCATGCCAGCAACTGAGGCCCTCGCCCGCGGCCCTCGCTATGCGAGCCCACAAGCGTTAGCAACGGCTCTGGCAGGCTCGCATGCTCACAACTATATATGGATCTATGAAGTGCTTATTTGCAGACATTATATGTAAAGTTTATGGCCAAGCAATATTCTATCTATCCCTGTGTGATAGTGTTTGTACTTATGAATGGAAATATATTATATTTGTCTGACTATCTATCTATCTATCTATCTATCTATCTATCTATCTATCTATCTATCTATCTTTGCCTCTCTCCCCTCTCTCTCTCTCTTTCTCTCTCCTGTCTCTCTCTCTCCTGTCTCTCTCTCTCCCCCCTCTCTATCTCCTCCCTCTCTCTCTCTGTCCACCCTCTCTCTTTCTATCTCTCCCCTCTCTCTCGATCTCTCTCTCTCCCCTCTCTCTCTCTATCTCTCTCTCTCCCCTCTCTCTCTCTCTCTCTCTCTCTATCTCTATCTCTATCTCTCTCTCCCCTCTCTCTATCTCTCTCTCTCTCCTCTCTCTCTCTCTCCCCTCTCTCTCTCTATCTCTCTCTCTCCCTTCTCTCTCTCTCCTCTCTCTATCTCTCTCTCTCCCCTCCCCCTCTCTCTCTCCCCCTCTCTTCCATCTCTCTCCTTCTCTATCTCCCCCCCCCCTCTCTGAGCCTCACTCACCGGTTGATGGTCCCCAGTTTCTTTCTGTAGGTCTTGTATATCTCTGCGGTGCTAATTAGCGAGGTCCCTGGATGGATGTGGGTGTCAGGGGCCGCGTACAGGGGATGAGCCGGTGCAGCTTGGAGCCCCCTGCCCCCCGGGGTCCTAGTGCTGGTCGTGTTACCCTCGCCGGGTGTCTGCTCCCCGCACACACTTCTCCTGCTCATTCTAATCCAGAGCTGTGGCCACAGGTGGAAGTAAATATCCGCGGCCAGGAGTGCAGAGAGGACGGACAGCAGGAGCAGCCGGTCCCGGCGGAGGATCCACATGATGTCCGGGGGAGGCAGGAGAGAGGGGCAGGACCAGGAGCAGAGGGGAGTATAGGAAGGGTTTGCGAGGGTCACAGTTGCTGGCAAGGAGCGCCTTTGCGAGGGTCGCCGGCTCGCTATGCGAGCCCGCAAGCGTGAGCAGCGGCTCTGGCTGGCTCGCATGCTCACAACTATATATGTGATATATACATATAATGCATATGTACATGTATACATAATTCTGTACATATTTACATATTGAGGCATGAGCTTGGAGCACTTAGAAGATGAGCGCCAAAGGCGTTAATCGTCCCGCGAGCCTAGCGAAGCTAGGTGAGCAGTTGAGGCATTGAGCTCTGAGCACTTAGGCGATGAGCGCCAAAGACGCTCATCGTCCTGTGAGCCTTGCGAAGAGAGGTGAGCAGTTGAGGCATTGAAACACGCAGGACTTAGACTGAAATGAGCGCCGAAGGCGCTCCTGTGAGCCCTCGCAAAGCGATGGGAGCCGTTGAGGCATTGAAACATGTAGGACATAGTCTGCAAGCAGTTAAGAAATGTGGGACTTACTTAGGCTGCAAGCAGTTGAGGAACGCTGGACTTAGAAAAAAAATTTGGACCTCACAAAAATACTTTAACAGCCAAACTGCGGAAATTGAAAAACTCGAGGATGCACTGGAAAATCAGCTAAGCAAGAAAAAAAATGTCGACTGAAAGAAATTCAAACAAAGTTAAAGGACACCGAAGCGCGCAAATCAACGCCAGGCACGTACAAATTAGCCAGGAACGACCTTGGAATCTCGGGGTCCAAAAAACTAACCTTGCAAAAATACTAATTTAATGGCTGAAATGTGGGAATCTCGGGGGCTAAAAAACAGACCTCACAAAAATACTAATTTAACGGCCGAAATGTAAAAATCAAAAAACACGAAAAAAAAAAGAAAAAGAAAACACACTCATCCACAGCACGGGGGGAACACCAGGATTTCTTGTAGTGAGGTTGCACGCAAATTTAAGAGCGTTTCGGCACTCAAAAATCGGCCAAAAGAGAAAAAAAAGGGCCGCCGAAAAAAAATTAAAACGAGGCTAAAGGAGACCGAGACGCGGAAATACAAAGTATATAATTACAACGGACGTAAAATGCTTGCAAGCCAAGTAACACATAGAAAAAACCCGCCATTTTACTACACTAACTTGCAAAGAATAACATTCCAATTCTAAAATGGCGCTTTACCTGCCTACACAAATGGTTTGGCCTCGCACACGCAGCCTATTTACACTGCACACATGGCACATTGCTGACACTTTCTCCTCAGGTGATCAACACTCCAACTGTACATTTTCTGTTGCAGGAAAATCCAAAGAGATTGTTAGCTCTTCAGGATATTGATTGCTGCATATTAAATATAAATAGGTAATGTATATTAATTTATTAATTCATATTAATTTATTAATTCACTGTAATAAAACATTTTTATATCTTACACTGTACTTATATATCTGTTTTCGCGATGAGCGCAGAAGGTGATCGTTGCAAAGAAGGAAACGAGTGGAGAGGCTCGTAATGAGCGCCAAAGGTCCTCAGAGGAGCAAAAGCCTTACATTGTGTGGCAAACAGCATTGCCATAGCTTCAAATTTTATTGCCATCATTTTTGGCGGGCAAGTCGCTAGTAACACTAATAATAGTCATAATAACATTAGGTATCATATAATAATATATATCATAGATAATCAACATAAATGGTTAATGACACATGCAAATGTCCAATTAGTGATATTGTGGAATATCAACATTCCCCTGAGTGCCTGCTAACAATATGACAGGTGACACTGGAGTGGGTTGCCAGTTTCTACTCTAGTGGACTGTGATTTGTCTGACCCCTCTGCTATGACGTGCCCACCTACAGTGGCCCTACATGGTATAGCTCACAGCTTCATTCACGTACACAAGCCCCTTCACCACCACCACTTAGCAATCCAGAAGAGGACTAGGGGAACATACATCACACCAATATAAATTGATGAATAGCAAAACATAATGGGAGGTCACCACATGGGAATGGGTATACATCTTGGCACATGGCCACCAGCAATGGCGTGGGACTTTCCAGGAAGGGCATAGCAGATATTACCCCTGATGGAGGTGAGTTGGCTGTTGATCCACGTGCCGCTGCACAGCCTCCATAGCTATACCATGTAGGGCCAATGTAGGAGAGATGTGATAGCAAAGAGATCAGACAAATCACAGTCTAACTAGTGGAGGAACTGGCAACCAACACCAGTATCTTTGGCATGCGAACCTTGTGGAACAGCACAGTTAGTGACCTAACTAAATGTGCTGCAGTCCACAGGGTCAAAGAGATTCGGGCACGACTTAAGGACTGAACATAAAATAATTAAATGTTCCCCTGGTACTTGATCTATGTGAAGTGGCGGAGTAATTTGGAGACTATTTGTTTTCCTAATGTAGATGAGCGAGATATAAAGTATTTGCAATCATATATATATATTCCAGGGTCCACATTAGAGCCTCTGTGAGTGAAGAAAGGTTAATATGACATCAGTTTCATGTTTTTTGTGTTGCAATTTAATCAGATAGTGTGTCTTTAATTGCTTTCTGCATGTTGCGGCATGGCTTTTCATATTGGCATATGCATGACCTTTCCAACATATGATGAAATAAAATCATGTGTTAATGCCTATTTATTATTTGGGGATTATTGTGCAATTGATTGTGATGCTTTTCAATGCTTTCCCCATAGTTTAAAGTCCACTGGTGTGTTTATATTGTCTTTTACAATGTTGGGGTAATTTTCCTCCATTTGCGGGTTACGGGGCTTACATGCCAGGGCATCTTTGGAAATCTGTTGCAATTTAATATCGTGATTGGAATGTAACAGTTACGGGCTTGACAGAACAAAGCATTTGCGGCCACTGAGTTAACATTTTGACATCCCGTAGGGTTTTTTCACCATTAACCCGCAAGTCGTTTGTGGGTAGCTTTGAGAGGCCAATTTAATAAGCGTAAGTCTTGCTGACTATGTTATGGGCTACGGTTTTACATGTTCAGGGAATTTAATAGGGCTGTATATGTGACCTATATATGCGCACATATGCGCACTCATACCACATTCAGCATGGATACACATATGAAAACCTCAGGATAGGGCATATATGTAATGACAGGGATAAGGGAAAATATGATTATTTACCAAACCTCTCTCCTCTTTATTTCCAAGCACAGCATACAGAGGCAGGTCAAGAGAAGCTCAATGTTGTGCAGGCAACACTCGGCTCATACACATACACAGCACATATTCCTTCCCATGCGTTTCACTGAAGATCAGGAGCCTGACAGGATCTGCCAGAGCATGGGCTGCACAGCCAATCAGAGATCCTAGAAAAGCAAGGGAAGTGGCCTATTACACATCCGATCCCTGTCAATATTCAGGGGAGACTCCTGGCTGGGTGTAAGGAAGGCAGGTGTAAGGAAGGGAGTGAACGTTTAATTAGGTAGGAAGCTACCCAAAGTTTTCATTTCGTAGGAGTAATGGTCCATGAGGTCACTGGAAGTCGGACACAAACAGGAATATATATTAAAAACTCATGTGAACTAGTTATTTTTTATAAATGTGTGTATATATATATATATATATATATATATATATATATATATTTGTGTGTGTGTGTGTGTGTTTGTGTGTATCTTTTAAAATAATTAGTTTACATAATTTTTTTTTTAAAGAATAAACAAAAACAAGACATTTACCACATATTGGCATATGAGACTTTATTATTTAAACTAAACAACATATTTCTGATTTTATTTTTTTAAATAAATGATAAAAAAGTCTTGCTGGGAGGTGAACCCAGTATTATCCCCTAAAAAAGCAGAAGCACTAAATGTGTGCCACAGGCTCACTGTTACATTAGCTCCTATAATTTAATGATATAATTATGACTCAGCCACTACTTCATTCATACCGTCTACAACTATTTCTTAATAATTGATCTGTGCGGTACAGAGCTTATTATTCATTCAGGCTGAGACAACACAGTAAAATAGCCTGACTCTGAATTGATTATAACTTGAGGAATTTAGTATTAATTGTCAAAACTAAAACACTTTTTCTATGTGCTTTTTCACCCTCTATCAAATGGTGCAGAACACATAAAGACAACTTTTGTGGTCCTTTAACATATTTATTAAATGTAAACATATTGTCACATGCATAATAGGTGTACCCAAGATTCTTTTTGATGAAGGTAAGTTTCCTGTGGCTCCTTCTTCAACAGCTACATCCCCATCAATGCAATCCCTATTGTCATTATTTGGCTCTATATCCCAATGTCCCTATTCCCATAACCCCCTGTGGCTTACATGTTTCCTAACACATTCTTGTGCATGGCCATTGGTATATAGTAATATCAATCCTATCAATATGACATGCATTCTCAGTACTGTCAGAGAAGGAGAGATGTGGTCAGGATCCATTCTGTTGATGACTATTATTTGGGGTGTGGCTAGCTTATTAATAGGCAATGCATTGAGGAACCTGTTGTAGGCCATGTGGGTTCCCTGATTTATATTAACCTCTTGAGTACTGGAGCCTGTGTTACCTTTGCAGTTGACACATGTAAAGTGGAGGTGTATTATTGCTAATAGTTGATGTTCACAGATGTATGCTGATTCACACATCATGCTTTTTAGCAAACAAATCCAACATATGTACATATGCAAATTTTAAGTATTCATTTATAATGCACCTACATGGTATTTCATGATTCTTTACTACAATGTATTTAAGACATTTTACGGTCCTTAAGGGTGGTATTCAGGACATTTAACTTTCTGTTGAAAAATCAGCTATCTTAAGGCCTTTCGTAGCTTCAGTAACTTAGAGGACAGTAAAATTATATTAGAATGGCCTTGGAGCCCGAAATCAATCAAACTGTAGACATAGCTTGATAGTACTGATCAATTCAGCCTATTTTGCGGTGGATCTGCACAACCCTGAAAAAAGGACTGATTGAATTTGACAGGTTACTAAGTTATGGCGCAACTTGCACTGTAACTGCTTGCATAAAATATTTCAATGGTGCCCCATATTCTCAATTAGCCAGACAACAAATCAAACTTACAGACAAAATTATAAAGGTAGGCTGCCAAAACACACTGAAAAATATGCTGTATTCTACCAAAGATGGAAATACATAATTTAACCTTGAGAAGAGCAAACAAGTAGCAATGATATACACTAATGTCAGACAATTCTACAGATCCTGGGAGTCTTAACAACAATTCCTTTAACACTGACCATTAACTACCATTTGAGATCCATTCCAGACCTGTCTCACACATGATAACATGACTATACAAGATTGGAAGTATTCACTGTGCTTCAACCCAACCTCTTTCCCCATTCCCTATGAAATAAATATCGTATTTATCGGCGTATAACATGCACTTTTTCTCCCTGAAAATAGGGGGCAAATGATGTGTGTGTGTTATACGCCGATATTCCCTCCCCCCTCCTCATCCTCAACCTCCCTCCTCATTCTAAACCCCCCTCCGTATTCTAATCCCCTCTCCTCATTCTAAACCCCCCCTCCTCAACCTAAACCCCCCTCCTCAACCTAAACCCCCCTAAATACCTCCCCCTCATTTACCTGCTTCTGCTCCGGCCTCCGCTCCGCTCCTTGACCCGGCGCACATGTGACGTCACATGCGCTCCAGGTCATTAGCATATACCGGGTGGAGCGGAGCGGAGGCCGGAGCAGAAGCAGGTAAGTGAGGGGGAGGTATTTAGGGGGGTTTAGGTTGAGGAGGGGGGTTAGAATGAGGAGGGGGGTTAGAATGCAGAGGGGGGTTTAGAATGAGGAGGGAGGTTGCGGAGGGGGGTTGAGGTTGAGGAGGCGGTTTGAGGATAGGGGGATTGAGCTTGAGGATGGGGGGTTGAGGAGGGGGGTTGAGGGGGTTTGAGGCTGGGGGTGGAGGAGGGGGTTGAGGATGGGGGGTTGAGGAGGGAGGATGAGGAGGGAGGTTGAGGAGGGGGTTGAGGATAAGGTGGGGGTTGAGGATGAGCAGGGAGGTTGAGGATGAGGAGGGAGGTTAAGGATGAGGAGGGAGGTTGAGGATGAGGAGGGGGGTTGAGGAGGGGGGTTGAGGATAGGGGGGTTGAGGAAGGAGGCTGAGGATAGGGGGGTGGAGGAGGGGGTTTGAGGAGGGGGTTGAGGATGGAGGGTTTGAGGAGGGGGTTGAGGATGGGGGGGGTTGAGGAGGGAGGATGAGGAGGGGGTTGAGGATGAGGAGAGATTGAGGATTTTGCTTCAAAGTTCTTTATTTAATTTTTTTTTCTTTTCCCTAAAATTTCCATCTTAAAATAAGGTGCGTGTTATACACCAGTGTGTGTTATACGCCGATAAATACGGTAAATTAAAAAAAGTGTGCAGTTTATCTGTTTATGTTTGTTGTTAGTGAAATTCTACTCCACTCATCGTTAAACTCTATTATCACTGTTGGAATATTGTTTTTATAAAAAGACAAACTTCAGACTCTGCTTTTGTAAAGATTTCTCAAGGGTAAATGTATTTAATTCATTTGTTAATAATGTATCTAAATCTCTAAGTGTTTTGCCAAAGCTGTTATAGTCTAGTTAAAATTTAGCACAATTGAATTCTTTATCAAAAAATACTATCTAACCATCATTCCTTTATGGCAGTTATAAAAAATAAATTATAAAAAAGTAGGCCAGATACATTAATTGAGGAAACTTAGGGTCAGATCATTCAGTAAGAACTATTAAAAGCCAGTAGAGGAGAAGAAAAGTATAAGTTTTCTGTCAAGCCTGGTAGTAAAAAAAAGTACATATGGTTTTAATGCATTATCTGTTTGTTGTTTGTGATACCTTACAGAGAATTTTGAAAACACAAATCAACGCTAGCATGAATCAATGATAAAAATACACTATTGATTAAAACACAATATTAAAAAAGTATATACTTCATCATAAAACTTCTCAGTACCAGTAGTGATATTTATGTACATAAGTCCAGTATTTATCACCAGAAGGCCACCATTCACTGTTATTCAACAAGTGTTGGATAGAGCAGACTCAAGCTGTGGCCTATCTTTCCAGATACATACCTTAAAGATAACTAAGAAAAAAATCTAAGTAAATAAGATGCAGAGCTTTAGAAACGACAAAGGTTTCTTCTTCACGTTTATTGTAACAGTATAGTTGAAATCATAAATAAACAGAAATAGTTGCTAAATGTGAACATCTGTATAAAAGGTTTGTTTGCATTTAAGTTCTCAGTTGGCATTGGGCTGAAAAAAGCATGTATAAGGTAAAAATTTTAGCAAACAGTTTAGGTGAAATATGAGAGAATATTAGACATGTTTGAAGTAAAAAAAAACTGCAAATCAATCAATTTCAACTCTGAAAGACATTTAGATGTATATTGAGAGCACATATTTGAAAATAATAAATGGTACCAAAATTAGTATAATTAGGTCTCTAAGGATTTTAATCAGCAAAAAATTCTGCAAAATGTACATAGAAAGAAAATAGAAAGAAATAACTCAATTGTATGAGCATATGTATCTATTACATCTTTAAAAAGGAACACATGGCTAAATTCCCTAGGCTAACTGGCTACTAAGTAAAGCTTGCAATGTTTGAGTTTGCAATCTGAAACCTACTGATTATACATAAACTAATTTCCTTCACAAGCTTTTATCACAGGGGTTGGTGGTGTGTTGTATATAAACTGCTGGTTAAAATGCCCCTCGATTATTCACTATACATTTGTGCCATTTTTATGATGGAGAGTGCCTATTCCAATAATTATGAAGCATACCTGTATATTCACTACATAAATATGATATAAATCGTCCACGCTTAATTCTGAATTACATATGCTATATACCATTTTTTTTTAATGATAATAGAAACTGAGAGATTTTTCTATAATTAAGTAATATGCAATTATTATTTTTTGTATTGTATTAAATTACAAATATACAGTTATAGGTTACTCTCATAAAAGAGTTTTGTTGTGGGAATGTCTGTAAAGCGCACAATCATAAGTGTATTTAACACAACGTTTCCGGCTGATGTTCTCTGTTTAAGTATATGCCGTATATGTTGGGGTTACTCCATGGTACTTGAGTCCGTGTGGGGCGGTGATATTATTTAGTCTGATGCTGTGTACTTTTCGAGTGTGTGTGTCAGGGTTCCCCAAAGCACAAGTACTTCAGACCATTTTCATGGATAAAAATATATTTATTTGGTAAAAATTCCGGTTTGATTCTGGTACAGAAATCCAGTGATAAAAATCATAAAATCAATAGATAGTAAAAAAAAAAAATAATACATTTTTTATAAATTTGTACACTAAGGACCATGTATACTTATACATACTCCTATCAATCTCCACCTGTAGGAATTTATTTGTCACTGAGGAAGCTGCAGATCACAGCAGCGAAACGCGTCTGACACTTGTTTTACTATCTATTGATTTTACGATTTTTATCACTGGATTTCTGTACCAGAATAAAACCAGAATTTTTACCAAATAAATATATTTTTATCCATGAAAATGGTCTGACGTACTTGTGCTTTGGGGAACCCCGACACGCACACTCGAAAAGTACACAGCATCAGACTAAATAATATCACCGCCCCACACGGACTCAAGTACCATGGAGTAACACCAACATATACGGCATATACTTAAACTGAGAACATCAGCCGGAAACGTTTGTTAAATACACTTATGATTGTGAGCTTTACAGACATTCCCACAACAAAACTCTTTTATGTATCCATAAAGAACCGGCGTGAACAGTGCTTTTGGGAATAGCTGCACATCAGACCATCGTACACGAAAGCCCCTCATATATTGAGAACTCGTGTTATTATAGTCTTTCTATTGAGGTCATCATTGCGCAGATAGGATCTCTTAAGCGCTAAGGCTAACACGGGTTGCGGTACGATCGAACCCAACCACACAAAAATCCTATCACTACTCTCATAAAAGACCACTGCAGTTCAAGAAAAAGGACACTTGTTTATCAAGTATGTACCAAACTAACAATATTAGCAGCTGTGTAAGCTATGGACATAACATTGAATATGATAACTGAATGCAACTTAAGATAACACCACACCCCTTCTTCCTCACTGGCCCTTAAGCAGACACTTTGCATCATTTAATTCATTTGTTGTCTTATCTAAATGCCCCTCTTACAAACAAAATATTGACCAATGTATCATGGATAATTCTAGGCTCTGCAGAGGCATTAAAATATATTTCTAGAAATTACATTTTTACCTGCTTTATTATGCTCTTACTCAGACCTAATATTTTCAAACATATATGATATTTTGTCATTATGCAGTGGTCCTTTAAATGGAAAGTACTGTATGATTTGACCGAAAGTTTACAATACCCCTTATCTCCATTTACAACACATATTCCTTTGCCAGCACTACAGGGGCAAATTAAGACCGGCGGGTTGAGTATTAGAAAAATGTTACAGACCTCACAAAATGAATGCAGTCAAGGTTGCCCTTAATGGCAAAGATGAGTGACTCTAACGCAATGTTTGGACTGAACAAAAGGTATAAAGAGAATGCCCCACCATGAGATAATGTCGTTATTACATTCTATTTTGAAGAAAAAATGCACCATATGTTTAAAATATTAAACAAAAAAATAACACAACCTCTAATGTATTACCTTTTATATGTATTTATGCTGGTGTGGAATCACTTATTGTGCTTTTAGGAGATCACTTCCTGAGGTGGGGGAGAGTCTGAATGTGCAGGAAGTTTGTGTTGTATTCTGCACAATAGTACTCAGGGAGAATACAAGAAAACTCGCTATTTAACAGGGACACCCCCTCCTCAGGAAGTAGCGGGTGCTTGCAGGCAAAACGAATGTCTGCAACAAAGAAAAAATGCATATTTATTTTTTTAATTTCTAGTATCATTTGCCCATTGTAGTGCTTTATAAAAGAGTCTATAAAAAAACCTTACATCAGTGGTCCTTTAAATAAAATGCATTTATTTGTTTCCTCTAGATAGACTAGTCAAATAATCAAATGCTAGTTCAAAAATACTTAATAGGTGAAATTAAGATTGTTCATGTGACTTTTCTCTAGAGTTTAAAAAAAAAAACTTTGCTGTGAGATTTAAATAGTAATACTTTGTGAGGTTAGAGATTTTCTGCAGCGTGAGTAATATAGTATTACACAAACAGGACACAGTGTAACAAATGTATCATCAATGTAAGTAAAGTTTGTAAATATGCTTGGGTATATACAGGGTCACATTATTATGACCACCACCTGCTTTTGACATGAGCAGCGCATAGCTAATTAAAAATACGGCATGTGACGTGAGCTGGCTTGGTGGGTATTTAAGGTGAGATGGAGATATTCTGCAAACATATCAACCATCACTGTCATGGATAAAATGTTCAATTTATGTGTCTTTGAAAAGGTAATTGGCTTATGGACCAAGGGTGGCAGTATTTCTGAAACAGCACACTTTGTGAACTGGTCACAGCTGCTGTGGTTAAAGCATACTGTGACTGGACTAACGGCACCATTGTGAATTCACGGCATGGAAACTGCAGAGCACCATGTGCCATGGATGTCAGAAGTGAACATAGGCTACAAAGGTGTGTGAGGGCCAACAACATGCTACAGTTGAGCAACTCACCATCTAAATGAACCAGGGGGCTACCAGATGTGTGTCACTGCACCCATGCTGTTGAGGGTTTATTGTCAGATACATCTTCAATTTGCACAACACTACTGAAATTGGACCTCTTCTGATTGGCAAAGGGTTGCATTTTCTGAGGAGTCACGTTTTTTGCTCCATCAACTGGATGGAAGTTGATGTGTCAGGCATGAAACCTCAGAGAACAAACACACTGTCTTCCCTGCATGGATCCAAATACCCTTGGTGACCCTCCAGCATCTTATTGACTCATTACCACACTGTCTAGCACATGGCGGTTATTCAGGATATTAATAATGTGACTGGACTGTGTATATCCTAGTTATTATACTGTAAAGCTCTCAAGTGATTCTGGTGGGTATGTTCACTTTTTCTTCATAAGTATAGAGATTTTCTTGTTAGTATGCCCGTAATGATCCTTACATATAGTAGTCACTCTGTAGTATAAAGGTGTAGTATCCCTCTCATGAATATCAGAGTTGAGTATTGTATATTGGCATACCTGCATCCCCATTAGTGTGCAGTGCTATGCCAAGGTATATATATAGTTACATAGTTACATAGTATTTAAGGTTGAAAAAAGACTTTCATTCCATAAAGTTCAACCTTTTAAGATCTCCTCTGATCTGCAATAGGCAGATTAACTATTAATTCATTAGTTGTTAATTAATTATTAATCAAATATTTATTTATTTTTTACTTTTTTATTATTAATTAATCCAAAGGAAGGCAAACAGAAAAAAAAAACAAAAAAAA
Organism: Discoglossus pictus; assembly: GCA_027410445.1. NCBI lineage: Eukaryota > Metazoa > Chordata > Amphibia > Anura > Alytidae > Discoglossus > Discoglossus pictus. The sequence goes on along the minus strand of CM050166.1, from coordinate 141,209,990 downwards.
CAAGCGAGACTTAGCCAATCGTCTCAAAGAAAAAAAAAAATCAATTCCTTCCTGATCCCAGACACTGGTGACCGGATTTCTCCCTGGATCAATACTGTCTCTCTAATTATCCAGGATAACCCTGAATTCCCTTTTTAATTAGAAATAAATCCAGTCCCCTTTTAAAGTTATCTATCGAATGCGCTGTCACCACCTCCTCTGGTAGAGAATTCCACAGACTAACCACCCTTACTGTGAAGAACCCTTTTCTTTCTTTAAGGTGGAATCTTTTTACTTCTAACCTCAAGGAATGTCCTCTTGTCAGTTGAAAACCTCTTGGCACAAAAAAGCTCCCTTGACAAATCTTTATAATGACACTGGATGTATTTATATATCATATCTCCTCTTAGACGCCTTTTTTCTAGAGAAAATAAGTTTAATTTGGTTATTCTTTCTTCATAACTTAGCCCCTCCATTCCCCTTATTAGTTTTGTTGCCCTCCTCTGTACCTTTTCCAGCTCTAAAATGACCTTTTTATGAAGTGGTGCCCAAAATTGTACTCCATATTCCAAATTAGGGCATACTAGAGATTTGTATAGTGGCAGAATTATATTTGCTTCCCTGGCTTCTATACCCTTCTTAATACATGCTAATATTTTATTTGCCTTTGCAGCTGCTGCTTGGTTTTGAGCATTGTTACCTAGGTGGTTGTCCACAAGCACTCCCAAATCCCTTTCAATATCTGATACACTTTGATTTGCTCCATTAAGATTATAAATTGCATGGCTATTTTTCCTTCCCAGATGCATAACTTTACATTTATTCGTATTAAATATTATGTGCCATTTAGATGCCCATTCCTCAATTTTATGTAAATCCCTTTTCTCTATCTGATTTAATTACCTCACACAACTTCATGTCATCAGCGAAAATGGAGACACCACACTCCAAACCTACCTCTAAGTCATTAATAAATATGTTAAAAAGGAGAGGACCTAATACTGAACCCTGAGGAACCCCACTTAACACATTAGTCCAATCGGGGTATGTTTCATTTACAACAACACTCTTCTTCCAGTCTTTTAGCCAGCTCTCAATCCATGAGCAGATATTTACTGCAATTCCTGTATCTCTCAGTTTGCACAATAGTCTCTTATGTGGCACTGTATCAAAAGCCTTTGCAAAATCCAAACATACTACATCCACTGAGTTGCCTTGATCCAGGTTCCTACTAACCTCCTCATAGAAACTAATTAGGTTTGTTTGACATGACCTATCCCTCATAAATTCATGCTACTCATAATCCTGTTCAAATAGACATATGCTTGTATATTATGCCTTATTAACCCTTCTAAAAGCTTCCCCACTACAGAAGAGAGGCTCACCGGTTAGTGATGTCGCGAACATAACATTTTCGGTTCGCGAACCGCAAACGGGAACCACCGCAAATGTTCGCGAACCGGCGAACCCGGCGAACCGCCATAGACTTCAAAGGGCAGGCGGATTTTAAAACCCACAGGGACTCTTTCTGGCCACAATAGTGAGGGAAAAGTTGTTTTAAGGGGACTAACACCTGGACTGTGGCATGCCGGAGGGGGATCCATGTCAAAACTCCCACGGAAAATTACATAGTTGATGCAGAGTCTGGTTTTAATCCATAAAGGGCATAAATAACCTAACATCCCCCTCCATCATCATCCTCCCCTGTATCTCTTTACCCCCTCCCTCATCATCCTCCCCTGTGTCTCTTTCTTCCCTTTCTCATCACCCTCCCCTGTGTCTCATCCCCCCTCCCTCATCATCCTCCCACCTCCCTCATCATCCTCCCTTGTATCTCTTTTCCCCTCCCTCATCATCCTCCCCTGTGTCTCTTCCCCCCTCCATCATAATCCTCCCCTGTGTCTCTTTCCCCCTCCCTCATCATCCTCCTCTGTGTCTCTTTTCCCCCTCCCTCATCATCTTCCCCTGTGTCTCTTCCCCCCCTCCCTCATCATCTTTCCCTGTGTTTCTTTCCCCGCTTCCTCATCACCCTCCCCTGTGTCTCATCCCCCCTCCGTCATCATCCTCCCATCTCTCTCATCATCCTCCCCTGTATCTCTTTCCCCCCTCCCTCATCATCCTCCCCTGTGTCTCTTCCCCCCCTACATCATCATCCTCCCCTGTGTCTCTTTCCCCCCACCCTCATCATCCTCCCCTGTGTCTCTTTTCCCCCTCCCTCATCATCTTCCCCTGTGTCTCTTCCCCCCTCCCTCATCATCCTCCCCTGTGTCTCTTTCCCCCCTTCCTCATCACCCTCCCCTGTATCTCTTTACCCCCTCCCTCATCATCCTCCCCTGTGTCTGTTTCCCCCCTCCCTCATCATCCTCCCCTGTGTCTCTTCCCCACTCCCTCATTATCCTCCCCCCTCCCTTGATGATAAGGTGGGAAGAGACACAGGGATAAGTGTGAGGGGTGTTAGGGTAAGGGGTGTTAGGGATAAGGGTGAGGGGGTTAGGTGTTAGGGTGAGGGGTGTTAGGGCTAAGTGTGAGGGGTGTTAGGGTGAGGGGTGTTAGGGATAAGGGTGAGGGGGTTAGGTGTTAGGGTGAGGGGTGTTAGGGCTAAGTGTAAGGGGTGTTAGGGTGAGGCATGTTAGGAATATGTTTGAGGGGTGTTAGGTCTTAGAGATAAGTGTGAGAATGTTAGGGTTAGGTGTTAGGTTGATGGGTGTTATGGATAAGTGTGAGGGGTGTTAGGGTTAGGGTAAGGGGTGTTAGGGATAAGTGTGATGGGTGTTAGGGTAAGGGATGTTAGGGTTAGGTGTTAGGGTAAGGGCTGTTAGGGATAAGTGTAAGGGGGTATTAGGGTTAGGTGTTAGGGTGAGGGGTGTTAGGGATAAGTGTGGGGGGGTGTTAGGTCTTAGGGATAAGTGTGAGAATGTAAGGGTTAGGTGTTAGGTTGATGGGTGTTATGGATAAGTGTGAGGGGTGTTAGGGTTAGGGTAAGGGGTGTTAGGGATAAGTGTGATGGGTGTTAGGGTAAGGGATGTTAGGGTTAGGTGTTAGGGTAAGGGCTGTTAGGGTTAAGTGTAAGGGGGTATTAGGGTTAGGTGTTAGGGTTAGGTGTTAGGGTAAGGGCAGTTAGGGATAAGTGTGAGGGGTATTAGGGTTAGGTGTTAGGGTGAGGGGTGTTAGGGATAAGTGTGAGGGGTGTTAGGGTGAGGGGTGTTAGGGATAAGTGTAAGGGGTGTTAGGGTTAGGTGTTAGGGTGAGGAATGTTAGGGTTAGGTGTTAGGGATAAGTGTGAGCTGTGTTAGGGTTAGGGTAAGGGTTGTTAGGGATAAGTGTGAGGGGTGTTAGGTGTTAGGGTGAGGGGTGTTAGGGTTAGTTGTTAGGGATAAGTGTGAGGGGTGTTAGGGTTAGGGTGAGGGGTGTTAGGGATAAGTGTGAGGCATGTTGGGGTTAGGTGTTAGGGTGATGGATGTTAGGGTTAGGTGTTAGGGATAAGTGTGAGGGGTGTTAGGGTGAAGGGTGTTAGGGATAAGTGTAAGGGGTGTTAGGGTTAGGTGTTAGGGTGAGCGGTTTTAGGGTTAGGTGTTAGGGATAAGTGTGAGAGGTGTTAGGGATAAGTGTGAGGGGTGTTAGGGTTAGGTGTTAGGGTGAGGGATGTTAGGGTTAGGTGTTAGGGATAAGTGTGAGGGGTGTTAGGGTTAGGGTGAGGGGTGTTAGGGATAAGTGTGAGGGGTTTTAGGGTTAGGTGTTAGGGTGAGGGGTGTTAGGGATAAGTGTAAGGGGTGATAGGGTTAGGTGTTAGGGTGAGGGATGTTAGGGTTAGGTGTAAGGGAGAAGTGTGAGGTATGTTAGGGTTAGGGTGAGGGGTGTTAGGGATAAGTGTGAGGGGTGTTAGGGTTAGGTGTTAGGGTGAGGGGTGTTAGGGATAAGTGTGAGGGGTGTTAGGGTTAGGGTGAGGCGTGTTAGGGATAAGTGTTAGGGGTGTTAGGGTTACGGTGACGGGTGTTAGGTATAAGTGTAAGGGGTGTTAGGATTAGGTGTTAGGGTGAGGGGTGTTAGGGTTAGGTGTTAGGGATAAGTGTGAGGGGTGTTAGGGTTAGGGTGAGGGGTATTAGGGATAAGTTTGAGGGGTGTTAGGGTTAGGTGTTAGCGTGAGGGATGTTAGGGTTAGGTGTTAAGGATAAGTGTGAGGGGTGTTAGGGTTAGGGTAAGGGGTGTTAGGGATAAGTGTGAGGGGTGTTAGGGTTAGGTGTTAGGATGAGAGGTGTTAGGGATAAGTGTGAGGGGTGTTAGGGTTAGGGTGAAGGGTGTTAGGGATAAGTGTGAGGGGTGTTAGGGTTACGGTGACGGGTGTTAGGTATAAGTGTGAGGGGTGTTAAGATTAGGTGTTAGGGTGAGGGGTGTTAGGGTTAGGTGTTAGGGATAAGTGTGAGGGGTGTTAGGGTTAGGGTGAGGGGTATTAGGGATAAGTTTGAGGGGTGTTAGGGTTAGGTGTTAGCGTGAGGGATGTTAGGGTTAGGTGTTAAGGATAAGTGTGAGGGGTGTTAGGGTTAGGGTAAGGGGTGTTAGGGATAAGTGTGAGGGGTGTTAGGGTTAGGTGTTAGGATGAGGGGTGTTAGGGATAAGTGTGAGGGGTGTTAGGGTTAGGGTGAAGGGTGTTAGGGATAAGTGTGAGGGGTGTTAGAGTTAGGGTGAGGGGTGTTAGGGATAAGTGTAAGGGGTGTTAGGGTTAGGTGTTAGGGTTAGGTGTTAGGGATAAGTGTGAGGATGTTAGGGTTAGGGTGAGGGGTGTTAGGGATAAGTGTAAGGGGTGTTAGGGTTAGGTGTCAGGGCTAGGTGTTAGGGATAAGTGTGAGGGGTGTTAGGGTTAGGGTGAGGGGTGTTAGGGATAAGTGTGAGGGGTGTTAGTGTTTGTGTGAGGTATGTTAGGGATAAGTGTGAGGGGTGTTAGGGTAAGGGGTGTTAGGGATAATTGTGAGGGGTGTTAGGGTTAGGGTGAGGGGTGTTAGGGATAAGTGTGAGGGGTGTTAGGTTTAGGGTGAGGGGTGTTAGGGATAAGTGTGAGGGGTGTTAGGGTTAGGGTGAGGGGTGTTAGGGATAAGTGTGAGGGGTGTTAGGGTTAGGGTGAGGGGTGTTAGGGATAAGTGTGAGCTGTGTTAGGGTTAGGTGTTAGGTTGATGGGTGTTATGGATAAGTGTGAGGGGTGTTAGGGTTTGGTGCTAAGGTGAGGGGAGGATGATGATAAGGGGGGGAAGAGACACAGGAGTGTCCTTGCAGCAGAGATCAAAAGAGTCCTTCAGGACTGTATTGCACACTGTGTACAGTAGCCTAGCTTTGGTTTTCCCTATTGATGCAGTATCACCTACACTCAGCCTCCTCTCAGTAAGACTGCAAGTTAGTTATGATTCCAAAATGGCTGCTGTCCATGAGTTAGAAGGGTCTGGAAGGCAGGGTATGATGCTGATTGGCTGGAATGTGTCTGCTGACTGTGAGTTGCAGGGTCAAAGTTTTCTCAATGATAAAGTATAGGGGGCTGGTCCAATATCGCACATGTTCGCAGTTCGCCGCGAACGGCGAACTATTCGCAACATCTCTATCGGCGAACTATTCGCGACATCTCTATCACCGGTATATAATACCGCGGATTTGCTCTTGCTCCCTTTTTAAATAAAGGTATCACATCAGCTTTTCTACAGTCATCTGGTAGAGACCTTCTGTTAAATGTATTATGGGGGTGTGTATTGACCCCCATGAGTGCCAGGGTTATTTATTGTCTTATGGGGGTCTGTATTGACCCCCATGAGTGACAGGGTTAAGTATGGGTTTATGGGGGTTTGTATTGACCCCCATGAGTGACCGGGTTAATTTAGTGCTTATGGGGGTCTGTATTGACCCCCATGAGTGACAGGGTTAATTAGGGGTTTATGGTTATCTGTAGTGACCCCCATGAGTGACGGGGTTAACTAAGTGCTTATGGGGGTCTTTATTGACCCCATGAGTGACAGGGTTAATTAAGTGCTTATGGCGGTCTGTATTGACCCCCATGCGTAACAAGGTTAATTAAGTGCTAATGGGGGTCTGTATTGACCCCCATGAGTGACAGGGTTATTTAGGAGCTTATGGGGGTCTGTATTGACCCCCATGCATGACAGGGTTAATTAAGTGCTTATGGGGGTCTGTATTGACCCCCATGAGTGATGGGGTTAATTAAGTGCTTATGGGGGTCTATATTGACCCCCATGCGTGACAGGGTTAATTAAATGCTTATGGGGTCTGTATTGACCCCCATGAGTGACAGGGTTAATTGAAGGTTTATGGGGGTCTGTATTGACCTCCATGAGTGTCCTGGATTAATTAAGTGCTTATGGGGGTCTGTTTTGACCCCCATGAGTGACAGTGTTAATTTCAGATTTATGGGGTCTGTATTGACCCCCATGAGTGAGTGGGTTAATTAAGTGCTAATGAATATTTTATGTACATCTAATGTATTAATTTGTAGAGTGTTTTTATGAGCTAAATTGTTTAGGAGGTAAGAATATACCAGATATTGATAGATTTTTATTTTTTTAATTAATTTTGTTTTATAAAAACAGGACAACAAGATAAGACAGCAGCTTTTATTAGTTATTTAACAGTTTTTCAGAATTTTTTTTTAATAGATACGGTTGGTCAAACATTTCTTTAACAACCCCAAAGTTTTATGCAGACATAGAAAAATATATTTGTAAATATGATCTAATTAATATCAGTAAAGAAATTGTAATACGTCAAAAGAAATTAACTCAGTTTGTGGAAAATAGAATTGAAACTATACAAGTTGGAAGATTTACAGAAAAAAATATCCCAAAATATGGTTAAATACATCAGAGACAAAGTTAACAAATTATTAAAAAAGATTTAGCTAGGGCGGCAGTCCATAATTGTATACCGACAAGAACATTCCAGTACAGAAGAGGAGTAGTGAAGTGAAGAGTGTCTTAGAAAATAGGTGTAGGAATATTGAATCTGTTTTTCATTTGTTTTAGCAATGTTCTTTTGCAAGAAAAGTCTGGACAGAAATGTTTGTATTAATAGAACATATAGGAGGAATAAGAATAACGTATGAAAAAATACTTTATGGATTATTTGAATGTGACAATCCTAAACAAAAATTAATAGCATGGCAAAAAAAATTTTTTGTTAAGGAAGGGTTATGGAAAGCTAGAAATTTGTTTTAATTTAAAAGACCCTTGATGAAATACAAGAAACGTGCGTCAGGTAGGAACGCAGTCGCGGATCGATGACGTCACTGTTGTGCGTCTAGACCGCGGCGTGCTAAGCAGAGAGCTAGCGTGGTTTTCTCTTCAGGCCCATAGTTTAAAGTCCCTTCCCCGATGGTTAGAACTGAGCTATTTAGCCATTATCTACGTTTAGAAAGACATAGCTTTACTAGTCAGATCCTGAAGAACCACACAGTATTTATTTTTCAATATTAAGGCAATATTGGGTTTACATCTCTATTGGCCCACACTGTGACTCTAGGACAGCAATATATATTATTTAACTGTCCAGTCTTGGGACTTTCAATATTTTGGGGCATTTATCCCTCAATACTGAGTACAGTGGCTGCTATATAATTCCAGCAGTAAAGCTGGGTTACCTCATGTTCTAAGCCCTTACAGCTCGCTATATACACTATATTTATATACTAATCACTTGTTTAGGTGCACATCAATAGCTGTGCACCTCATAAACTATTAGCACTTGGCACTTTATACTTTGCACCTTTTTGCACGATAGTCACTTTAGTTGTGACATAAACATTAGCACTTTACATTGTATATAGCTTGGATATAGCCCGTCCATTTAGGACTTATTTCCTTTGGTACAGATACCCTCACTGCCATTTAGAACATTACTACCTCTCTGCTACCTATGTGCATATATTTTAATAAGGATTTTAAATACCATTAAATGCTAAGTTTTATTATTTAGTTTATTCTCTTCTTTCTAAGATTAGGATGAGTAGGTGTGCCCTACAATAGGATCTTTCTTCTCCTTCCAGTGTGTATCTATTATTTATCCTAAGGAGCACCCTACTCTAACAATTTTATTTGGTACTTCAGCAGTATACCTGAGCCACCACAACCCACTTTTTTAATTTAAAAGAGAACTTTTAACTTTAAAACTATGTGTTAATTTTATATTGAGTCAAATGTATTTATATTATCTATGAGATGAAAAATGGAATATGTTAATCATATGATGTCTTTTTTTAATTCTTTTAATATTAGAAATATGATTATTTTAATGAAAATAATTAATACATGAACTATTTTTATGAAACATTTACATTCCTTTTAATTTATTGATTATAATATTTAGATGAAAACTTTAAAAATGTATATGATTTAATAATTGGAATATGTTTGAGATGTAAACATATGAAATGTACATATTTTACCTGTTTTTTTATTACTTTTCAAGAAAAAAAAAAACCATACAGTGCTGTCTGTGGGTAGGTTTTCTGGTTTGAACATAATCCATCCTTTGCTATGCTTTAAAGCTGTTTAACACAGTGAGCCTATGATTGAAAACAAGCCATGTATATAGTGTTTTTTGGGGGGGATTATTAGAGTGAAAATATATTGTGGTCTAATTTGCATGTACCTGTCTCCGGTCATGGAAAATGCAGTGCAAGAGAGAGAGCTGCAGTAGATGATACATAGAATTTACTTTCATCAAGTGTGATAGAAAAGAGATCTGCAGAAATAGCTGAGCGCTAACTCGGCTCACCTAGCAACATTAGCCCCTCTCAAAACACTGCAGGGCAATTCAGATAAAAATAAAAATAAAACATTATATTTAAACTGATAGGATAAATAAAGGATTTTTCTGTTTTTTCTTAAAGGACCCCCATGGTATCTGTCTAAACCCTTACCTACCATGGAGGTATATATAGAGGCACATGGTACACTAAAATTATTCCATAATGTTCTGTGGTGTGAAAACACACTTACACAAAAAAGAAAAACACACAAAAAATTGAACCCCTGCCCCCCCCACACTAAATTATGAAAAATAAAAAATCTACAATACCAAAGATAAAAAACATTTGAATGTCACCCTGATCATTTTTTCAGGGAAATTTTATTTGACCAATCAGAATGCTCAGATTGATGCAGTTCCTAATTCTGAGCAAATTACATTTTCCATGAAAATGAGCAAAATTACATCTCAGAAACAATTCTAATTGCCTGAGATATGATGGACATCCATTTCAACCTATCAGAATGCTGCAAAATGTCTATTTAAGCAGCTAAAACACAGCAAAAAAAATGGAAAAACCAGGTGGAGCTCCGTTAGTTTCAGTAATTTTTTTTTATAGAGGGACGTCTTCTTTTTTGGAATGCCCTTTCCTGGCCAAGGTGAGGAGGACAAGGGCTTCAAGCAAGAATGAAGGGGACCAGAAGTTCTTTAATCAAGTTGGATAGCCCGAATAGTCAATGGCTTACTCTTTGTGCTACAGGGATTTGTTATAGACCATTTAGGTGCCACGAGGGTCATTTAAGGACCTCTATGGCATGGGTTTTTATTTTTAGGTGTCATGGGGGTCTCAGTAGAGTATATCTATTGGGGATTGAGCATGAGCAGAGAAGAACATTCCTTTCCCCTCACGGGTGGAGGGAATCCCTGTGGATTCTCATTGGCTTTAGGGTTGGTGGCAGTAAGATTTGAGCACCGTAAGTTTACTTAATCACTGTATTTTGTGTAATCCTAAACCTTGTAATTTTACTGGCATGGCATGGGTTTACTAGTTGTGAGTGAGTTAAGTAAAACTACAAGTGAATGAAATTGAATACATGTGTTTTAAAAAAACACTCACAGTTGAAAATCAGTCTCTTTATGAGTTGTAAGTGTGGAATTGAACAGGGCCCATAGTTTGAAAAGAGTTCTGATGCAAGGTTTGGTACTATTTTCTCTGTTGGGTTGTTCATTGAAAATCTTCTACTGAGCAATGCTTGTTTCAGATTTGGTGACTGTCTAAATGCAAGAGTGAGAGGTTTTGTGAATATATTTTTAAATTTTGCATCCTCTGTTATTAGTTTCTATAAATCTTTAAATGTTTCCGTATTTCTTCTAGAACCAGGTGGTATGAGGTCACTAGAGGTGACAGTGAATTAGTTTCTTAAGTTTTTAAACTAATTCAAACAGAAAATATAGGAGATTGATCATGGTTTTCTTTGCCCTGATGGAGCTATGCATTTTTGTTGATTAAGCTTCTGTTTGTCAATTATACAAGGAGGAGATATGTAGATAAGTCTGAAAACCACACATGGTGAGCATATAATAAGTGAAGTTTGTCTAAAAAACAGAATTAACTACAACCAGAACTATAATTAGTAAATCTCAAGCTGGCTTATTTTATACTACTGATACCAAAGGTTGAAAGTTGCTTTGTACAGATTTGCTTGTTTGTTGCCTAGGGATTCCAGGTGGGGGATAACCTCTTTACCATGTATTCATCCATTGTTTGTGATAAGAGGCAAAATGCGAAATTGCTCAGGCCACCAACTTAAGCTCACTTAATTGAAAGGCTATTGAGAAGAATTAAAAACATATTAGTTGCTGTACTATGCAACTATTCCCCACATCTGGGGTCAGACTCTGTCAACTGTATACAAGCTTCTAGTTTTCTTTCCTTTATTCAACATGTGGGAATTGATGCTATCTAGTATCCCTTAATTCCAGGTTTATATAACATTGTTTGTTTTGAAACATTCTGGTGTGCTAGTGTGAATAGTCATCATGAGAAAGACTGTGCTCAGAATGCCAGAAGGTTCCTGTACTATATTTCAGGACTGAATGAAAACTTAGTTTACATTATTAGGGTCTTGACTGCATTCTGGTAACATGTATTGCTTCTGTAATAAAGTAATGAATTATCAGCTTCTGGCCTGGATCAGACTGCTTTCTGTAAGGTAATCCAGCTGTATTTAGAGATAGTATAAGACTATGTGACTTAATAACTGAATTTTGTATTTTATTTAAATAATCATGTCACCCAGATAATAAAACAGGCATATGTGTTTCCTTTTTATCTCTGCTGCTAAAGAGCGTAAAACCATTGAAGATATTTGGAGCTGTGGCCACTCCTAGGGGAACCCCCAGAGTCTCTTATTTACTCAAAATAGACATACATTATATTTCTATTCTTCTGCAAAAGGGATGAGAGGATATTCTTACTTGAATACTATAGTGAGTGATCCATCTCCTTGCTGTACGAACAGACCATGGATTCCAATTTGACTTTCAGAACTTCAGATCTGAAAGGGTTTCACTCCTAGATAAACTCTTGATGTCATGGAAAGGTTGGAGAAGATCTCTTCTATAACTAGATTTAAGGAATGTTACATGCTTAGAAGGAAATAATTTGTTCTGAAATGGACCTTCAATTCTAGATAATATTCCTTTTAGTAGGATGGAAAGGACCCATCTGCTTTATACTAAATACATGAAACCGGATAGTCAGATCTTCATGAGGCATTCCCTAACCTTTGAGGGTTTAAAAAAAGAAACATATTTCCAGTGCAAAAAAAAACACTAGGTAATAAGATAATTTATTATAATTTAATTGTCTTCTCCCCAGCCACAGCTGCATCATCATCCGAACTACCCTCTCTATATTGAATAGAAGAGGGTTTCCATTTGAGTTAGAGAGGAAAGCCACATTTCTTCAATTTCTCTTACATGTGATATTTCCCGTTTTCATAGCCATAGTTACCTGGTCAGAAATATTTCTAAGAAGTAATTACAGTATCTGAGTCATGCATTTAATGTAGTCCCATGGAAGGCTACTTAGCTGACTGTGGAACATGAAAATTCAAAGAGTCTCACAGAGTTATCCAGTCCAAGATGTTGTGAGTGAATCTTTGTTAAACTGGGTTAAGGAACTTAATGCAGTCCCAACATAGACCACGTGTATGATGATTTGTAAAAAAAAACATTTTTTATTTTTCCCTAGCTAGAGCTATACAGTCAAATATATCTCTATGGATTCTTTGTTGATCTGGGTTATGCATCTTAATTCAATCCCAACATAACATACTTCCTTCCAAATAATGTTTACCACAAACTTAACAGTCCTCCCTTTTGCATACCTAATTTATTTCTCTAGGCAAGCTGGAAAGTATAAAACATATTTTATTTTTCAGGTTCTACACATCTCCTACTTCATTTTACGTTTCACATGTATTGAAATGACTGTACAAGCACAGGTTAGGGGACTCATATGATTGGCTGAGAAGACATTGTGATATTCATACTGGCAGAGAAGAAAGCATGTCTTTAGTTCTTTACATCACAGTATCATTAACAACTCAATTCAAATTTAGGTGCTAATTAAATATAAAAACATAAATGCAACTAGGTGCTGAATAAATATAAAAACATAAATGCAACTACATGCCATATACATTTGAAATTCACAATTTTCTATCTTGATGATTTAGGGATTGCATAATTAAAATTACATAAACTACATGTCATGCCCGGGGCCTGACTTGATTGTTGGGGCCTGTGGCCTGGGCCTGGGCTGGCAAGAGTCACCCTGTTTATTACTATAGTGATGTATTTTTGTTGCTTATGGTTTTAACATGACATCTGTATTGCGTGTATTATGATTTTGTTACAGTGTGAATACAGGTTTCTCAGGGACAAGAGAGCTATGGGGTACCATAATAACTTACATGACAGTAACAGGGAGGACATACACTGTTGTTAGCTTGTGCCATCAACTGCTATTGTCTGATTGGTCCTTGAGAGCTTGTTTAATCTTATGAAGATACTTGTACACATAGACATGTCTAGGCTATTACAAAGTAAACTGTGACAACACAGGATCTGAGTTAGATCACACAGGCACAGAGCCACATGGCTCTATATAAGTTCATTACCAGATAAGGACCCTTGAGTAGTTATCTACATGACCCACTGCAGAGAGAACATTTATTCATGTTCCCCCCCACATGGGCAGTCACCATTGGTAGATCATTTGTGTACCCAATGATTGGGCTTACTGTAATTGGCCAGCCTGTAATCAGAAAACTGTATATAAAGGAGTGGCAGTTTTTTGGACTTACATAATCAAGGTGTAAGTGTCATTTTGTAAATTAATCCTAATATTCTAAGGGATTGTATGGTGTATCCAGTGCTGGAAAATAGCCACAGTCGATGGCTATTGTGTTCCTGATATACTGGTCTGTTGAAGCAAGCTCCTGGGGTGTGTTACTTGGTTCTGATCCATCTTCTGCTATCAGAGGTATAAAAGGGCTGCACGATTCTGCTGGGTAAAATTGAACCAGGTTCTTACCAAGCCCAATTAAAGTAGCAAATCATGACATTACATCTGTACTTTCCCATAGCTATTATATCTGTATATTTTATGGAACCAGCATAGTGGGTTGAAAGAGAAAAAAGCACAGGTCATTAAAGAGGAACATCTAAAAATAAAACTCACTTAAGAAAGAACAATTCTAAATGGCTTTTGCTATATCATTCTTAACCATTTTGTATTCTAATAGCAATAGGTAAATAATGGGCTTATAGACCCTTCTCAATATATAAGTGAGAATTTCATGCAAAAATATCAATATTAATAAGTTAATTGAATTCACCTGTATGGGCAAACAAGTAGTTGTGCTTAAAATGTATTTTCTTTCTTCACTAGTTTTTTTAGGGAAGGTTGTCCTAATCACCATTCTACCAACCATAAGATAGTTATTAGATAGTATACTTTAAATGCTAACCCTAGCTTAATTTCCCATCTGCACATACCAACTTTAAACTGATGACCCCAATTTAAGGATGGAATAGTTTTCTGTAAATAGGTCCTTGGTATTGTACCTGAACTCCAGGTTAGGTCCTAAATACTACTGTTTAAAGAGCATACTCTACTTAAATGTTTATAATTAGTTACTCATTTATTTTTCATTCCCAGTGTTCTCTCTGATTTTCAGTGGTCTGTGTGGTGCAGGTTTTTCTCAGTGACAAAAATATGTGTGTACTGCATTAAGTAAATACAAATACATTAAAAAGGGGCCAAATAGGAGAACAAATAGTGTCAATGAATGTGGAAACAAATAGAAACAGAATGGGGAGAATAAAACAGTAAAATAGTGTAGTCATTTTAGTTTATTGATCCACTAGCAGACCCATTGGCAGAGCTCCTGCCGGTGCAAGCAGTGAATGTACCGGGGCCCTGAACTGCTGTGCAAATATATATATTTCTTATTTATTTATATTACATTTTATGTAGTGTAGTGTAGTGTGTGAAGCTGCGCCACCGCCCCCCCCCCCTCCTTTGACCAATCTGACCAGGGCCCCCTGCACCACCCCCTGCAGAACACAATGAGCTGTGCGTACACGATTGTGATCGCTCATGCATGCAAGCGATCCAGCATGCGCACTTTTTATGGACTCAAAGACAGCAGACAAGAGGTGTCAGATTGGTTAGTAGGGGTTAAGCATACTGGGGGATGGCAATTATTGCTCACCTTTTCAACTAGCAGTTGCACAATATAATTAACAGCTGGATAAATTACATATGTTTTGGCTTTGTCAAGTTGTATAACGTCAATTTTATCCAGCCATTGGCCTGTATGTGGTCAGACATTAGAAACATCTAGCTTTGTTTCTGGTCCAAGAGCTCAAGAGTCAAGAAAACTAAGCATCCAACTAATTAATAAAAGTATGACAAAATGGCTGCACATACTAAATGTAAAATTAATGAAGGCATACATATCCTCTCTTCAGGTTGTAAGACCTCAATAACAGATTACCACAGGAAAAAAGACAACATGGGCATACTGCCAACTGTAGGTAATATGGCACATTTCTAATTAAAGTTAAAAAAAATGAAATGCAGCATGCTTAATTGTTTGTAAAACTAATTGTACCAATTTAAAGTAAATTATCTCAGATATTATCACTTACCTTAAAATGATTCAGTGTTTCATTTTTATAAGCTATTTATTGTTTATGATAAGGGAGAAGCACAGTGCATATGAGTACCATTGTGGAAGTATGTGTATATGTGTATGTATATATATATATATATATATATATATATATATATATATATATATATATATGCATATTATGTGTATTATTTGTATTATATATCATATGTACTATATATAGGGCCCTACACAACAGAAATAAGAAAACAAAGAGTAAGATAAACAATCAGACTGAACTGGGGTCTCTATATACATGTATATATATATATATATATATATATATATATATATATTTATATTTATAACCCCAGTGCAGTCGAATTGTTAATATTATGTATTTTACATTTCTGCTGTGTAGGGCTATATATATATATATATATATATATATATATATATATATATATATATATATATATAAATATATATATATATATATATGGCCCTACACAACAAAATTCATTTTCTTTTAATAAAAACAACTAGACTGCACACTATGGCCCTATATATATATTTATATATATATGTATTTCTCTAGTGTATGCACTCCCTTAAATATTTAAATATTTTCGGGGGGGGGGGGGGGCAATTGTTTTTTTTGTACCGGGTCCATCCATTCCCTAGCTCTGCCACTGGCTAGAACATATGTACAGTAACATGCACTGGGAAAAATGTTTCCAAAAATTCCATAAAAAAGATGAATGGGACAAGGACTCAAATGGAATGCCAGCAGATTACAAAATAAAGAAAAAAGGGGACATCAAACACATTTTGTTAGTATATCAAATGGCTTCCCCAGGGAGAAAAGAGGAGGGGAAGAGAAACAAGTAACAGGTATATAGAAAAGCAATGGGGGATTGAGAATGGAGAAAGCTGTGTCAAGCGACCATGAGCAGTAGGGAATTTAATATTTTGTGCAGAATTTCCTGTATCTGTTGATTTCATAACCTGTGTGCTCGTGCTCACAAGGCACAGTTTAGAGGGGACATTGTTCCCTGTTCCCTTAGTAGGAGTGAAACATTGAATGCAGAACACTATTCTTCAGTTGATCTAGAAAATAAAATATTTAAAATTACCTTTTTAAATACCTTTTTTTCTATTATGGGAAGCATGTTTAGTAGACACAGTTTATTTTATTGACTAGGTAGAATTACATTTTAAACGGACTAAAAAAATACAATCCCACAGCAACTTAACATTTGGGCAGGAATGTTACCTAAAGAAGATAAGACAACTGTAGGTACAAGTATAGTGGCTACATTAAAGTGCCATATTTAAAAAAGAAAAAAAAAACATTAAAAGTAATGTAAATATTGTCTACAAACCACAAAGTTGCCGCATCTTACGTCCTCCGCACTTAAGCATAAGAAAAAATGTGACACTGTGTTTGTAATCTACATAGCCAAACAAAGCAATGTTGTTCAATTGCTTTAAACTCTTAGATTATGATTGGATGCGAATGTGCTGCTTTCATATTGAAACAGTTGTGTTACTTTCAATTTTTATTTTGGACTTATTATGCCTCATTCTCATCCACCTTTGTGTATATTTTCTGAAAGTAATGAGTCCTGTTATCTCTCTTATAATGTCTTGAATACAGAGTTTGGGATTATCTGCCTATTAAAGTGCAACATTGCTGGGAATGACCTACATATTGTATAAACAAGGTGCTGAGCGCATAGAGAAATAATAGCCACGCCATTCTAAAAATAACTGAATGAATACAATAAGGCTCTCCTTATTAGGATCTCCAGACCATGCCTTCATCTCTCCATCATTTTGAACGTTAGTTAATAATTGAATGTATCTTGTAAGAGGTAATACGTTTTCTTTTTAAGCTTTTAAAGGCCAAGGACCCAGACTGCTCTAATACAAAGTATATATTTCATAGCATGCGTTTGGATCACTATAAAATGAAAGTTATGATTATTGTAGGATTTCAATAGGCTTCATTTGTCATTCAGACCTCATAGAAGTTAGGAGTTGGGGTTTGATCTTTCAAAGGCACTTCCTAGAGGGCTATTCTGTATGCTGCTTCAAAATCTTCCACTTCCAGATTAAAGAAAAACTTTGCATGGAATCTTATATTTCTCTATGAGGTACAATTCACACTCTGTATAATTCATTCCATGTACTCCTATGCATCTCAGCAGATTGTACATTTTAATTTACAAGTAACTGTTGTGTTACTTTCATTTTCAGGACACATGCTTCTGCCTGTTGTAAGCATTTTATTAAAAACATATTGAAACAGTGTAAATGATGTTATATCTATTTATGTAATATCTATCATATATAATGTAAATTATATATATCACTATATATATAAATCTGTGTATAAATATGTAAACTGCAGAATCTTAACCTGGGAAACTCCACATAGCAGCTCGATTTTAGGGCATATTTAAAGGTTCCAAAAAGGCATAATAATGCTAAAAAAGGAATAATAATATCTTTGCAATGGGAAATGTGTTTTTATAAAATGTGCACAAATTTTTACAAAATATAAATTCATGTTTTATATAGACCTCCCCTAAAAATGTTCATGTGATCTTTTAAGCATAATTGAATCGTATATTCACATAAAAAAATGTAAAAATAGTGCTTTTTGCTTTAATCCTTTTTCGAACTGGTGATTATTAGTGAATATTCAAAGCATCACATCATTTTGTTTTTACATATAGTATTTTCAAATAAATATTGTCAGATTAGGATTTCACTTCTTCTAAGTAAGCATTATATTATCTTTTTTTTTGTTTTTAATAAAACAATGTCTTTTGAAGCATATAATGACTGCAATTTGCTAATGTTATACTGTATATTTCATTTTGACTACTACAGTTACCGTACAGCCTAGATTTCACTTTATTTAAACCAATGGCTTGAAAGACACACAATTCGTTGAAGCTTTCTTATTTTCCAGATGAGCAGTCTTACTCATATGATATGTGCTTTTATTGAGATGATAAAACCGTGCATAAAAATGCCGTATTCAGTATTCCGAGGTTTTCTGTGGAACAATGATAGAAAATGTTTAGATGGTTAAAAATTATAATCATGACTCTTCTTCAATGAGTACTATTACTTCACTGTATAACCCTCATTTGTAGTGTTTCTATGCGCTGATGCAGTTTTCTGCACTTCTATTAAGTACCTTATTTCCACTTGCTATTTATTCAGTAGTGACCTTTGTAATAAACCTCTTAAAATGAGAAATGTATCTCCCATTGAAATTAGACTGCTACTATTATATCTTTGAAACACTTCAGTTCTCATGTTTAGTGATTTTAAAGGGACATAAAGTCATTCTGATAGCCTTCTCTTATTAGTTTTCTAGTCATGCGACTAGTGTGAGAAGATCAGTAGATTTCAGAAGTAGCTCCTTGAGAGGATAATAACTATTCTCTAATTTAACTGCAGGTTTAGCACATTTCTAAAATGTTTAACTCCTTGGTGTATACTTCATCTACAGTGTTATAAGTTATCAGAGAAATTACTCATAATTTATTTGTTATTTAAACTATTTTTACTACTATTTACTACATGGCTAATATATTAACAAATAATGAATATCTATATTAATGCTAGTAGCTTGTTTAAATAAATATGTATACAACTGCAATACCAGGCAATAAGCAAATGCTTTAATAGCAAAGAAGTTTGACATACTGGATCAAATTAATAATATTCATTTACTTCATTAATCTCTTTATTTGCAGGTACATACTTATATATACGTTTTAATAGTATTTAGTAGATCAGTATGCATTTTAGTTTTGAATAATTATTATTTGTGACTTGTTTCTCTTATATAGCAATGGAACTTATATAGCCTGTCATCATCCACACATAACGACATAAAAGTCACATGAATAGCTGCAGACATTTGTTGCTTTGTCTGACCTATTCCTTTCCATTTCCTTCCTTAAAAACACTATCTATTATAAACAACTGAACAGGGCAGTAAATAGCATCCCTATATATTCTAGTAATTTATTTTTACATATTTAATGCAAAATCATGGCAGCATTAACAAAATGGATAATATGCCCTACGTGTCATTAGGGTATGTGTCAAAATGTCAAATATTAAAGTTTTTATTAAATGGTAAAAGGAGTCTCCAATTCCTGATTTTTTCTATGCTTTAGCATTTATGTTGGAATATATGTTATTTCTTTTTCTTTGCACCTAGAAGGGATTCTCCAATAAATAATCAAAATCCATCCAATGTCAGCCCCCAGATTATTTTAATATGCTATAATCCTAAGGAGCTCCCCTGTTATAAGACTTGGGAATTACCAAGGACATTCGGGTTAATATTCAGACAGCTGGATTTAGAGCACTGAGCTGGAGTGCCTTCCCTCTCTTTTTCCTCTCTCTCCCTTTCTTTTTTGTATGTTGCTTTTTAGTTTATTTTATAATTAAATGATGGTACTTGTATTCCCTCTACTGGCTTTTTTTCTTTTTCTTTTGATAGAATAGAAATACAAAAAGAGACAGAGGATTTCTTAGCGTTAATGAAGGCTCAGTTACATCAAGCATAACATTATGGATAGCGCATAAAGCATATATGAGAGGCCTATTGAAAAAGAGATCTATAAGGAAGGCCAGCCAAGTTAACGGGGTAGTAGTTAATTTAAACAAAATTAAAAACAATAACAAAAATGTCATAAACTAATGGATGCGAAAGGCAGGTATCATTATAAGTCGAGTGATATAGGGGAAACTTTTAGGGATTTTTATAGCTCTCTTTATAATATAGAAGGGAGATCTGACAATGTTAAATCTGCCTAATTGGTGCTTTCTTGAGAAAGCTAATATTCCAAAAATAAGCTGTGCTCAAAAAGAACAACTGGGTAAAGAGATCACTTTAAATGAAGTAGAGATAGCAGTCAACTCCCGAAAGATCAATAAAGCTCCAGGCCCAGATGGCTTCCCGACAAGCTAATACAAAATGTTTTGTAAATATTTGTTAAGTTACTTAACAGATGTCTATAATGAGATAAAAATGGCTAGCATGGCTTCAAAGGAAATGCTGGAGGCGGCCATTATTACAATTCCTAAAAAGGGTAAAGATGAGTCGGATTGCATCAACTATAGCCCAATTTCTCTTCTTAACATTAATACAAAAATATATGTGAAAATATTTGTCAACAGGCTGAATCCTCTAATGCATCATCTTGTAAATCAGGACCAAAGAGGTTTTATACAAAAAAGACAGGGCCCGGATAATATCCGTAAAATGATTAGTTTGATTGACTTTGTAAAAACGAGAAAGCTCCCAGCTGTTGCGGTCACTTTAGACACCGAAAAAGCGTCTGACCGCATCAACTGGGATTTTATTAAAGCAACCTTAGAGGCATTTGGCTTGGGATGCAAAGCTATTAGGGCAATTATGGCGCTGTATTCTAATGTATTGGTCTTCATTCATGGTATAGGAGACAGTTCTTCCTCATTTATGATAAAAAATGGGACTAGATAGGGTTGTCCAATGTCCCTGTTGATCTTTGATCGTTGAATCAAATCCTTAGCAAACATTATAAGAGGAAATGGGAACATCAAGGGAATAGAAATTGTAAGTTTAACTTCTCAGATTTCCCTCTTTGCAAATGATGTGGTAGTCACGATGACAATCACGAGTGAATCTATAAAACAGCTAATGTCAATAATAGAAGAATATGGCTGCCTGTCATATTACAAGATTAATACTTATAAATCAGAAATATTGAGGCTAAATCTATTATTAGAAGAGGTTATTAATTTAAAGAAGCGTTTCCATTTAGATAGGAAAATAATTCTATCACTCATCTGGGGATAACATTCTATCCAAATTTACTTTCCATTATGGATAAAAACTTAAGAAAAATATTTTGTCCAATTTGTATGAAACTTAGAAACTGGAATCGGCTAAATCTTTCCTTGGTTTGTTGGACAGAGATTACAAAGTTGGTCACTGTGCCGAAATTAATGTATATCTTAAGAAGCATTCCATTAAAAATTCAATAGAGTAGCATAATGAAATTTCAAAGAGCAATAGACCAATTTACAAACAGAAGTCATAAAGCTAGAGTGAACCGGGTGTGGATCAAAAAGAAAGTGAGATACGGTGGGTTTGCGTCACCACACATATAATTACATAAAGGCAATACATCTTAAACCTTTTTTGAAATTCAGAGATAAAAGCCCCCATAAATCGATCCAGATAGAACAAGAGCTCTGTAAAGAGAAGTCATTAGAACATGTGCTATGTCAGAAGGAATATCCAAAAAGGGAATTAGGAAAGATGCCTCTATTAATCAAAAGTTGTTTAGAAACATGGTACAATGTTAACAAAAAGTGGAGATTACTCCCCTTTCCCTCTCTAGCAACTCCGCTACAACTCCTGTATAAGATGAATAAGCTAAAATAAATAAAGTCAGAGGTGCTCCTCAGAGAATGAACTAACCTTAATAGGTTAGTTCTATGGACATGATAATCCACTCTGTGAGCAACCACTTTTTTTTTTTTTATGAATAAGCTAGAGCCATAGGTTAAGTGGAGGACCTGGAAGTTCAACACAACTGGTGATTTATGGATAGTTGGCCATCTCAAATCATTTGAAATCTCTATTTCCCATTGCGGTAAGATCTTAGAGGAGGCGAGAAATAAAAATAAATATCTGGGGATGTGTAATTGGGAAAAGGATCTGGGGGAAAAGTCGGAAGTAAAAGAATGGATTTGTGCCTGCCTCTTAACAGAGAAAAGTATTAAGTGTAGCTCACTGAGAGAAATACATTTTAAAGTGCTGAATAGATGGCACAGAGTACCATCAGCACTAAATAAAATAGATGCAAGCTTACACTCAGAGTGGTGTTGGAGGGGTTGTGCAGAGAAGTGAACACAGCTCCACATGTGGTGGGCATGTGAGAAGATTCAACATTTCTGGAAAATGTGTATAAAACACTTATCAAAAATTATAAACAGAAAAATGAAGTCAGTTCTAGAATCACTCCTTTTTCACATTTTTTCAGGGTGAGATTGAACATAAATATATAGATACTTTAATTCACATTCTTTTAGTTGTAAAATTGAAAGTATGGTTTATTCCCTACTTGGAATTAAATTAGAACCATCGTAGCCCGCAATAGGCAGTTAGAAGTGGATTATGCACTAGAAAATGGTGACCCTAGAAATAGAATTTCTCTTAAATGGTCTCCATGGGATGCCGAGGCACAGCAAACTGCCCCAGGGTGAAATTTCTCTGTACCTTAATGATGTTTGTACTGTATTGTTTTTATTTTTGTTTGTTTTTTCTGTCTGTGTCTTTTTTGTATTTTGTACAATTAAAAGAAAATAAAAATAAATAAAAAATAGACCACACATCCAATAATAGAGGAAACACAGTTACAATGCTAAAAGCTTTAACAAAGTCTCATTCTGCTGTGCGACAGATGTTTGTTTGCTTTATATATCCTAACTGCTTTATGTGTAATCTTTTTTTCTCACAGTAGCTATAAGCTTTACATATGGAAATAAAGGTTTTCAAAGTGGAAATTGTAAAAATTGTACTTGAATAAAAATGAAAAAATAAACTTTTGCTATAGTAGGTAATGGGTGAAGGGAAATATAACTCACAAAAAGGAATATGGGCAATGTGGTGCAAATCCGAAAAAAAATATATAGTTTGTTGCATTGAATATAAATAACATTACTGTGGTAAACAACAACATACAAAGGATAAAATATATTTGAACAGAGCATTCCATCAAGTTGCATACAAAAGGAGATGTGATCAAATCCTAAGGTAAAAGTGAATGTATGGTATAAAGTGACATATAAAATGTGAGCACAGTAAGATTTCTTAGTTTTATTGTTGTGTCTGGCATACAATAGCAACTGGAATATGCTTTTCAGATCAAGCAACAATTTGCAATGATTATATTATACATCCTTTTGAATTTAATTCCAAATCACATTAAACATGATATATTGCTTAGGAGATTGTTTTGAACATTAAATATAGTAAGGCAAAATTAGTCTTTTTTAAGAAGTCTTTTTTTGCAAAAGTACTATATAAAAGTACATATTTCTGGCCAACAGTGATATTATATAGTGTATATAGGCCCACATTAAATTCCAAGCCAGTAACTTTAACTTAAAGCCCGTAATGGCTGGGTGCTTAAAATTTGGCAGAGTTACGTTGCTAATAAATTAGAATGGCTGCGAGTTACGAGCTTGAGACGCAAACCTGTAAACCTCTGCCTCGCACACAAGCTGTAAGAGGGACGTACGAGCTACGTCCATCCTTTAATTACCACTTGCATTATAGCGTAGCATGAAACATGCCAAACAGCCAATAGAAAGTGATAAACCGCAATTAAAGCAGCAAGAAGGCCTTTGAAAGGGAGCTAAACCCTTAAATCATTGACTGTGCTGTAGCTGCATAAGTGAACACAGAGGTCTAGTCGTTACTGGGTTTTTGAGCTTTGGAGAGAGAGAGGAGAGAGCGAGAGACAGAAGGAGCATTGTACGTTTTTGATATTTTGACCTCTAAGATAATTTAAACCATAATTTAC
Organism: Discoglossus pictus; assembly: GCA_027410445.1. Classification (NCBI taxonomy): domain Eukaryota; kingdom Metazoa; phylum Chordata; class Amphibia; order Anura; family Alytidae; genus Discoglossus; species Discoglossus pictus. Next base: position 141,186,472 of record CM050166.1, on the reverse strand, counting down.
AGTTCACATAATTACTTATATCACATAATTCACACATATAGATGAATACGTACACATAGCTATACATAGTGGTAGGCCAGAGCACATCTACCCCCCATACCCCCACCCCCCCCCGCACGACCACCTTCCAAACAATTATTATACTACACATAATACTCACATTTTTGTTTTACCTCATACACATCCATATATATTTCTTATATTTCTTTATCCTTATTTTTATTTCTGATATCATAGGAGGATAGAGGGGGGGAGGAGGAGAGAGAGGGGAACACCAGAAGGGTAGAGTGAAGAGAAAGGCAGAGTGAAGAGAGTGAGGAGAGGAGGAGAGAGAGGGGAACACCAGAGAGGGCGAGTGAGGTGAGTTATTAGAGTAAGGAGAGCTAGAGGTATGGAGAGAGGGAGGTCCAGGTCAGGGAGGTAAGGTGAAGTGAGAGCAGCATGGGAGGAGGGATGTGCCCCCAGATGTAGGCACACAAGGTGGAGGGGCAGTGGGCCAGGGGCCTGATCCCAGGGGGGAGGTAGTGGGTATTAGGGAGCGGGCCCAGGAGCCTCAGGCACAGTTGGTAGGGCAAGAGGCTGTGGCAAAGTACTGGGCCTCCATATGTGGATACAGAGTCTGTAAGACTGCATGTGCGTGTCATATACTCTCCTAACCTGACCATATCTCAGCTGCATATTAACAACCACTGTTGGGAACATGTCACAGATTGGTCAGTCTCAAACACTGCACAGCAGATCCAGCAGATCACATGTCTGATGCACATACAGGTGGCACACTGCACCTGCAGTACATATATTCATATGAGCCATGATTCACAATGCTAATTATGCAAGCCGTGGTTCATCTGTGTAACACAAACACGATAGTCAATCACAGGTGACAGCACCATTGCAGCAATGGGGGCAGCCCACAACCACACCATAGGGTCCCCAAACATGGGGTCCCCTAACATGGGGTCCTCAAACCTGGGGTCCCCCAACATGGGGTCATCAAACATGGGGTCCCCCAGCATGGTGTCCTCAAATATGGGGTCCTCCAACATGGGGTCAACACACATAGAAAACACTCCAGCCCTCCTGCCTGCACCCTGCTTCCGTGACCTTGTCCACCATATCAATCCGCACTGCCACCAATGCAGCTGTTACTGATGCAATCACCACTGCCACCGATACCACTGATGCAATCACCACTGCCACCGATGCCACAAATGCAGTCACCACTGATGCAATCACCACTGCAACTGACGCCACAGATGCAATCACCACTGCCATCAATGCTGTCACCACTGCCACCGATGCCATCACCACAGCCACCAATGCCATCACCACAGCCACTGCTGTCATCACCACAGCCACTGCTGTAATCACCACAGCCACCGCTGCCATCACCACAGCCACCACTGCCATTCCCACAGCCACTGATGCAGAGACCTCCAGCCGTGCTGTTTCCCCATTGCCATCAGCACCACCACCACAGACATTGTGGGAGATCATGGCCCGGTTTGCCAGGGATGACATGGCACGCTGTAAAAAGTCTGATGAGAGGCCCAGGATGCTCCAGAGGCAGTGTCGTCTGACTAACACCCTCCTGGCTAGCTCTAGATCCCTCTTAGATAGCACTAGATATCTCCATGCTGGGATGAGGAGGCACAACCTAAGGATGGAGAGATATAAGGGAACAGAAGAGTCGTGAAAGACGCCAGCCCATATCTCTCCAGCCTCTGGTTGCACAACAGCAACAGGTGATGTCCGCCTCCTCATCTCAGACTTCGCCAGCACCAACGCAACAATGTAGAGGCTCCTCCACAACAAAGACGTGGAATAGGGAGAGTGGGACAGGCAGCTGGCACAGAAGGTGGAGGCCCAGTGCTGAGGAAGAGGAGGTAGTAGGACCATCGAGTAAGTCCTTCTTTGAATCACTCTTCACTGAATACTGATTGTTATAGATGTTGACATACTACTGGCTGGCTACAGAGTGTGTACATGTCTGGTTATGTTTAACATTTCAACACTTGATGTTCAATGTGGATTGACCTTGAGATGAGGTGTTGTAGTTAAACAGAATATTGTTATGATTGATATATTGTTCTTGTCTCTGTAGGTGTTAATAGCCAAATCTCCTGACCATGAAGTCATGTGAGTAAACACTCAACCCAGTTCCCAACAGGCATTAGATCAGTGCCATTAACCACTGCAGTTAGATCTGAAATATCTGCAATATTTGACTACATATCTCTTCACTGATGAACATGACTGGTGTGAGTTTCAATTTTAATGAATAGTGTCTCGGCTTTAGAGTTGCACGATCCTATTAGGATCTGCTAATCCAAAGCAGTAGTTATACATGCGTTTTAGTCTCAATTCATCCCGTAAAACAGTGTATGAAAGCGGATTAATGTATTTCATGTCAACCAAATAAAATGGGTTATTTCCTTTGTTTGACATCAGTATCAATGTGCATGTGTTTGGGGGTAATGTGAACAGTGTGTTTAGCCTTGGTACCACTCATATACCAGTGAGATGTGATATCAGCATGGCACAACTATTCCATGTATATAGTGATATTACTCTTTGCTATAAGATTGTATCCACAGTGAAGCATGACTTTTTGTATTGCATGTCATGAACATATTCCTGGAAGGCTGATTGAACAGTACATAATCAATATGGTTATTACTGCTTGTAGATGATGTTCATGTTAATTGGTTTATTATAGTGTCCGGAGTAAAAACAATGTACTATAATAACAGCTTATGATTGTTCACCTCCTCTTTATGTTTTCCAGATCCCCGTCATCTATTTGTCAAAATCTATTTGTCAATAGATCAATCATATCAATTAATAGTAATAATAGCATTAGATCTCATATAATATATCATATATAATTAACATAAATAGTTAATACACATGCAAATGTCCAGTTAGTGATATTGTGGAGTATAAACATTCCCCTGAGGGCCTGATAGGAATATGAAAGGTGATACTGGAGTGGATTGCCAGTTCCTCCTCTAGTGGACTGTGATTTGTCTGACCTCTCTGCTATGACATGCCCACCTACATTGGCCCTACATGGTATAGCTCACAGCTTCATCAGGTACACAAGACCGTTAACTAACAACACTTAGCAATCCACAAGGGGACCAGGGAAACATACACCACACTAATATAAATTGATGAAAAGTAAAACATAATGGGAGGTGACAAAATGGGAATGGATATACCTCTTGGCACATGGCAACCAGCAATGGCGTGGGACTTTCTAGGATGGGCGTAGCGAACATTACTCATGATGGAGGTGAGTTGGCTGTTGATCCCCATGCCTATGCACAGCCTCCATGTGTTTTTGTAGCCCTTCCTGATGGGTTAGAGTAGATTAGTGTGGGGGTTGATTGGAGTGAGAGTAGTGGTTGTCAGAAAGAGGTAGTTTATGTTTTTTGATTTTTTTGATTGCTTATATTATATTTCAGACATATTTACACTTACACATATTTACACATATTTACAGATTACACATATTTGCAATACGCATAGGTTAAATAAGACACATAGAGACATATATAGAGTTAGGACACACACCACACACACACACCAATCCCATCCCCCACACCCCATCCCCCAACACTTATTAATTACACATAGCACATACATTTATTTTACCCACGCTCATATAACAGTAAAACTTTTTTTGATTTATCCTTCTTTTAATTTGTAGGTGCATTGTTTTTTTGATTGATTTATATTATATTTTGTGTCTACACTTAAGACTTACGCATATTTACAGATTACACATATTTGCTATACACATAGGTTAAAGAACACACATATAGATATATATATAGAGTTAGGACACACACCACCCCACTCCACCCCCATCCCATCCCCTACACTGCATCCCCCAACACTTATTAATAACACATAGCACATACACTTTGTTTTCCAACACACATATTCCGGTAATACTTTTTTTCATTTATCCTTATTGATTTTTTTTAAGATGGATGGAGGAGCTAGGAGGAGAGAGGAGGGTGGAGTTGGAGAGGAGGATAGGAGAGTGGAGAAGGAGGAGCGGAAGGAGAACATGGGGAGTGGAGGTGGGGAGAAGGAGGTTAGGATTGAGGAGGGAAAGGAGGAAGGAGAGCAGGACAGAGAGGAGAGGAGGGCATGTAGGGAGGAGAGGCGTAAGAGAGGAGTAGGAGGGAGAGGAGGAGGAGGAGGGAAAGGAGGAGGAGGAGGGAGAGGAGGAGGAGGAGAGTACAGGGGCGGGTGGTGGAAGGGGACCCCAAGTGTCAGGAACACGTTGGAGAGGGACAGAGGGAAAGGGGCCTGATCCCATGGTGAATAGTGGTTTGTGGAAGGAATAGGACTCAGGGACAGGTCAGGGAGGCCAGGGTTCCCCGTCCACAGTCGAGAGGGCAAGAGGCTAGGGGCAAGCACAGGGCCCACAACTATACACACTGGGGGAATGTGGTCCTCCTCGCTGCGATCCGTGGCCATCCTGCCATGCTTGCAGGGGGCAGGGAAGTGAAGCCTGGGCCTAGGGTTCAGGCTTGGAAGGAGGTAGCAGCAGATGTGACATCGATAGGCAAAGCGCATAGGGATGAGAGGTCCGTGAAGCACCGGTTTGAGGATATCAGGGCAAAAGTGAGGAGGAGGATGTAGAGAGAGGAAGACAGACGAATGGTGACCTTTAAGAGGGGGAGAGGGTCGCAAGGGACCTTCTGAGACTGCTGCACCCGCTGGAGCTTCAGGCCCGGTAACCCTGCAGGACCCAGCCTCCATGTAAGGTGAATATGACATACACCAACGTGCTACCACATGTGCATAACACACTACACATGTACATGCGGACTAACAAGGATACTGACATGTCAGCTCCATAGAATTAAAAAGGGATAGATGGATGCATCATTAAATCCATAAAGCTTACAAATTACTGTCCTTCCAGGGCACCACAACAGTAATGAAGCAATAGAGAGTCCATTTATTGGTGTATCCACTGCAGCCTATGCAGTTACAGACCGCAGCCACAATCAAGATAGCATTAGGAGCCAAGAACGATCAAGACCAGAAACCAAAGAATAGATCAAATCTAGCATATGATAGCCAATCTGAGTTGCAATGAAGAAAATCATCCATGGCTAAATGTCCGATAGTTAGGAATTAACACATATCAATGTATTAATCATCATACTAATGACATGTACCTTTCTATTCTATCTCTCAGCATCCAGGAGGAAGTCTTGGTCCTTTGGCGAGTCAGAGGAGGGGGCGACTGCCCCGGCCAAGCAGTAAACAGTGCAGGGGGAGGAGGTAGGAAGAGCATCAGAGGGCCCTGGCTCTGAGGAGAGGGAGGTCCCCTCTTGGATAGCCAGCCAGACACAGAGATTTTGACCCAACCATCCCCCTCCTCAAACAACTCTGGATCTTGCTGGGGCCCTCAAAGTCGCAAGCAAGATGGCCAACACCTCCTTTCCCACACACCAGTGCGCTACACTGGCCGCCACCGTCATCAGGGACACCACCATCACCCCTCAGGCTCCATCCAGCCCAGGACCCTCCCCTCTCCATCCTCACCACCTCCTCACCCAGCCCCGCAACCAAGACCTCCATGCTCACAACCACTGAGCCAGGTTTCACAGGCAGAGATGCTGGCCATCATGAGGGAGCAGCTGGACTGTATGTGGAGGATCGAGGCCAGCATCTCTGCCAACCATGCAGAGGTGATGTGCAGCCTGGCCAGGTGCTCTAGGGAGAAGAGGAGGCACCACATGATGACAGAGAACTAGCTGGCCGGGCTGCTCAGATTGGGGCTTGTCTCCTGCCCACCTTCATCTACCCTGGAGGCATCCCTAAGGCATCAGCAGCCCAACCCCTCCTCCCTCCAAGCCTTTGTCCCAGCCAGGAGTGGTGTCACCCCCCCACCACCACCACCACCAACAACAGTGGGAGACAGCGTCCGGCTCCTTGATTCCCGAGATTGATATAACACAGAAATAAAAAATAAAAATAATAATTTTTGATTGCAGATGTGCAAGCTTGAGACTCTTGTGCAATTCATTGTTATGTGCTTCATTGCTTTCCCCATATTTTAAAGTGCAGTATTGTGTTTTTATTTGGTTTTATAGTGCTATGAACAATTGTTTAAACTCCTTGCGAGTCCTCTCTGGTACTTGTGGGATTTTTAGCTAAATTTGCCATTTACGGGTTTGAAAGCAATTGCGGGCTGGGAGGAATTGTAATTATAACTTTTGTGATTATAACTTTTGCGGGCTTCAAAGATCAAAGGCTTAGATGAGTCGGAGTTACAATTTTAACAACTGCAGTTGCTTTTTAGCCTGTAGCTCAAAAATAGACAACGGGTAGCTAGAAAAGGCCAATTTTATAGCAGTAACTTTTGCCGGCTATGTTACGGGCTTCAGTAATTACAATTTTGACAATGTAATGAGGCCCCATGGATAGTAACAAAGTAGCATAGTAATTGAGGTTGAAAAAATACTTTTAGTACATCAAGTCCAACCTCTTTAGATCATCTCTGTTCCTTGTAATTTCGAAATATAAATTTTTAATTGACACAGCAGAAGGCAAACAAAAAAACTCAAAGACTGCCAATTTGAAAAATGGAAATGGAAAAAAAACTTCCTGACCCTAAAATTTTGTTAATTGGATTACTCCCTGGATCACTACTCCTCGTTCTCAAATTATCCAACATAATCTTGTATGCCTTTTTTATTCAAAAATATTTCCCAGCCCTTTTTAAAGTTTCTATCCAAATTACTGACAATATTTTGCATTCATACTTCTAAATCATTAATAAATATGTTAAAAATCAAAAGACGTAATATTGAACCCATTAGTCCAATCTAGGGGTGTCTTCTTGTCAGCTGAAAACCTCTTTAAACAAATAATTCCCCTGACAAAGTGTTATATCAATCCTGGAAATATTTGTATAAGATAATCATATCCAGTCTTAAGAGCTTTTTGTCCAGATACAATATGTTTAATTGGTTGGACTTTCTTCATAACTAAGTCCATCTATTCCCGTAATTAATTTTGTTGCACTTCTCTGTACCTAGTCTAAAATGTATTTTTTTTAAATGGTGCCAAACATTGCATTCCATATTCCAAAAGAGGGAGTAATATGGATTTATATAGCAAAATAATTATATTTGAATACTTCTTAAAGCATCCTAATATTTTACTTGGCTTTGCAAATCCTGCTCCACAAGTGTCATTGGCAAATATGGCGACATTACTTCCAAATCCAACATCTATATTATTAATACATTTGTTAAAACAGGAGAAGACCACTCTGAACTGTGAGGAACCCCATTTAGCTAAATAGTCCAATCTGTTCAATTAAAAACCAATCATTTTTTACTATCTTTTAGCCAATTTTGAATTTATGTGCAATGCCAATATCCCTTACTTTGTAAAAAGCCGGCCATGTGCCACTATTTCAAAAGTGATGCAAAATTCATAAAGACTACACCTACTAAGTTGCCTCTTACCTTCTTATAGTAAAAAAAAATAGATTTGTTTAGCATGACCTATCCATCATAAATCGGGTTGACTCCTACTTACTATATTATTTTCATGGATATATAATCTTGTATAATCTATCCATAGCAAACCTTCTGAGAACTTCTCCACTATAGAGATGAGGCAAACAGGGCTGTAGTTCCCCATATTTCCTCTAGCTCCCTTCTTAGTAGAGCGTGAGTCTTGGAACATTAAATATAATGGAATGGATATTACAGAACCCAGTTGCCTCAGTGCACTTGGATGTATTTTACCAGGACCTGGTACTTTATTAACATTTATTCTATCCACCCTCTTTTTGGATTTCTCATGTGAACCAATTATTTGGTGAAGATAGTGCATCCCCATTATGTTTTAACGCCTCCCTTGTATACACAAAAGAGACATATTCAAATACAAAGCTGAAACTAGTTCAGCCCACAAGAATCTCACTCTATAAGGGAAAGGTAATTAACATACCATCCCTACTTTAAAACATTAACTTTATTAAATGTCAAAAATAAATATGCTTGATTAAATATTCTTAAAATGATGTGTCATTACTTTAACCAATCATTCTAATAGTTATAGTATAACTAGTCACTTGCCCGTCAAAAATGATGGCATAATATTTGCAAGACTCGCAAGGCTGTTGTTTGCCACACAATGCCAGGCTCGCTATGCATGGCTTCTCTCTCTCCTTCCCTCCTTTTGTTTCCTCTTCTCTGCTTCTCTTCTCTGCGAGCCTTGCAATGAGCACCTTCAGCACCCATTGCAGGCCTCGCAATGAGCGCCGTTGGCACACACAATGACGGGATAATATTTGATAATATTTCCCACAATCCCTCCCCTGTGTCTCTTTCTTGCCTCTCCCTCTCCTGTGTCTCTTTCCCCTCTCTCCCTTCTCTGTGTCTCTTCCCTTCGTCTCCCTCCACTGTGTCTCTTCCCCCCACCCTCCCATGTGTCTCTTCTCTTCCTCTCCCTCCCCTGTGTCTCTTTCCCCTCTCTCCCTTCCATGTGTCTCTTTCCCCCCTATCCCTCCTTGTGTCTCTTTGCCCCCTCTCCCTCTCCTGTGTCTCTTCCTCCCCTCTCCCTCCCCTGTGTCTCTTTGCCCTACTCTCCCTCCCATGACTCTTCCCCCTCTCTCGTACCCCTGTGTCTCTTTCCCCCACTCCCTCCTCTGTGTCACTTTCCTCCCTCTCCCTCCTGTGTCTCTTTGCCCCTTTGGCGCTCATTGCAGGCCTCTCACCCCCTCTACCTTGTGGGCCTATTGCGGGCCTCGCAATGAGACAAACACAAACTCACAGTACAACAACTATATATATGATATGTTAGTCAATTGCCCAACAAAATTGACTGCATCATATTGTGTGTTCTGTCTCTTTGTGCGCCCTTTGTACTCTGTCTCTCTCTCTGTGCTCACTCTTTCTCTGGGCGCCCTCTCTCTCTCCTTCCCACTCTCTCCCTCCCCTTCTCTCTCTCTCCCTCCTCTCTCTCACTCTTTCTCTCCCTCCTTATTGTGGTAACTTGTCTTCCTTGCATGGTAATTCAGGACCTCCTTAAACAGGTCTAGGTGGGAGGGCTGGGAGTCTTTGCTTCCCTCCCACAATTGCTGGAGGAAGTGATGCAACTAAGGGTATATCCAGGCAGGAAACTGCTGTTGCTTCCTGTTTCTTCCTTGATGGTGAGGGTGATGGTGGTGATGAATGGTGATGGCCTAACCGTGGGTGAGATCAAGCGTTTGGGGAAGGGGATTACTATATAGGTAGATAGATTTAAAAAGGGTTATTGCTCCGTGGGTCTGGGCTGTGTGTTTGTGATACATTTATAGTATTGTGTTGTTGCCTTTTAATAAATACCTTTTAATGTAGACGAACCTTGTGTAATATATATATATATATTAATTTGGTGATACACCACATTTGGCGACCACGAATTTTAGACTTCTACAAAGGTTATTTATGAGGTAATATTACATTAATAGATAGTCAGATTTATTTTTTGGGGGAAGAAAAAAAAAGTACTTTGTCTAATTATCCTCTGCAGGGGAAATCGAGTGCTGATTGTGTGTGTAGTCTAGGTTGGGCCTCCATTTTTAATATACAAGCTTGGGCATCAGGCCTCAATTATTATTTTTAATTCTTTATATTGTACTAGCTTCTGAGTTGAGTTTTGTTCGTACTAGCTTATTTTGCCACATAAAACAAAGATATCATACAGGTTGTTTTTGTGGGTTTATCTGAGTTGAGTTTTGTTGTGCTTTTGACTATCAAAGTACAGGCCTAGCCCTGCATTTGAATACAATATAGTAGGCTCCATGTGGCTTCTTGTGGTATTTGAATGCTGATTTGATTCCTAGTTTGGCCTACATTTTAATATACAAGCTTGGGCATAAGGCCACAATTAGTTTTGTTGTGTGTTTCAAATACCTGAGTTTGTTAATACTATTATTTTTGTTTGTTTGTTTTTTTGTTTGTTTTTATTTTTCTCTTCTTTCTTTTTCTTTCTCTAATCATTTATCATAGTACAGGCCTGGAAAAAAATAAATAAATAAACCATTTTAAATATTATATATATATATTTTTTTTTTTTCAGGCGTGCATTTTAATACACTATAGGCTTCCATACCTTATACTTTTTGGGTGTCTTGCATATCCTAGTTCAGGTATATCTCCTACCCTGCAGGCCTTGCTATTATATTTTAAGTTAATTAGCAAGTATTACCTTCACCATACTAAGGTAAGTATAATTTGCATTGTGGGTACTAGTCTATTTTTCTACATATTACACCTGGCCTACTGAATAGTCATCAGCTATTGTTGGCTACTCAGAAGCATGCTACTTTAGTCGCAAATTGATTTGGATTCTTACTTGGGTGAGTAAAAGAGTAGGAATGTCTTTTTAAGGGGCCAAATACTTTCCCACAGAAGTGCGTGAGTACTTTAGGAAACATATTCAAAAACATGATGGTCCATATGAGCTTCCAGAGCCAGCAAACCCAGACAGTGAAAAAGAGGAGAGATTAATGGATGTTCTAACACAAATTGTAAATAACAAAAAGTATAGAACAAAGAAGAGAAAAAGTTTGGTCACACAAGCTGTTGTAGCCACAATAGGAGGCCTAATAGACTTAGTTGTAGAATTACGGCAGCATAATTTGGAAACAACAAATAAAATGGAGGACGCAATGGACAAAAGGGATTGTTTAAAAATTGCAGCTTTGAGAACAACTACAATTGTTGGGGAACTAGAAAGGGAGTTAAGGGAAATAGGAGAGCAGAGGGATGCTTATGGAATAAAAATAACAGAACTTCAAAACATAATAATGGACTATAAAAATAAAACAAAGTTAGAAGGGATAAAAGGAGTCAGAGACATTGCCAAAATATATCCAGATCTGGATATGTTCGTGGCACAAAATAAAGAACCAGTGCCGAAAATGAACCAAGATAGAAAAGAGTTCTTATGTTATTCTGTTCCACAAGTAGATACCATACCACAAGCACCAGTTATTGTTTCAGAATTATTTAATGCAAGGCAAACTTTTTCAGGATTTTCTTTGCATACTCGACCGATGTCTATGGCAGATAAAGACAATTTCCAGAAATGGTGGGGAAGTATGCCAACTAACAACTTTAATACGTTTACACATTGGTTTATGAGGGGAGCAGATAGAGCTAAAAAAGGAGGTCTTAACTTAGAGGAATGGACAGAACTGTTAGAATACGCTATGGGTCCTTTGGCTAGTAGACTATTGGGATTTAATAACAGTGTGTCTGAACAGGCAGGAAGAATTGCTGCAACTAATTTCTATCTACTTAGCATAGAGAAAGAAATAGCAAATATTTCAGTGAGGCCAACAGATGGTCCTAGAGAGGTAGCTCAAAGGATATTTTTTTGGTATACTCTACGACAACCTCAACAGCCTCTAGTGCTGGGCTCACCAGAACATATAGCAAAAGTAATGGAAGCCCTTCCCTGGGAGTGTCAAGAATTTGTCAGGCTTTTTGATCCAACACCAACAGACTTGGAAATGGTACTAACTAGAGCTGATAAGTGGTGGATCAAGCATCCTTTCACAGAACAGGCCTGCTCTGTTTCAGCTGTAAGAACATTAAAGGTCGAATCTGGTAGAGATATAGATGGTAAATGGAGAAACCAGACGTGGGATGTACCCCAGAACAAGAAGGATGATCAAAACTGGAGACCAAAACAGAACTTTGACAAAAGATGGAGAGATCCACCTAGGGACTATAGGAATAGGGATGGCAGCAACTGGAGGGCTAATCAGGAGGGAGAGAGAAACGGTAACATGGGCTATTGGGAACTCAGGAGACAGAAGGATAGGATAGAAGAGGAAAATCACATACTTAAAAACAATGTAGCTGAGTCAGAGAGGAAATTAAAGGAAAATGAGGCAAAGATGATAAAAGAGGGACAGAGTAGAAGTGAGTCACAATGACAAATCTCAACCCCTGCGCCTCAGCATCTCATTCACTCAGCTAATTTAACCATGGATGAGGCAGGTCGGCCTACCAGTTATACAGTCATCGCAGGGGTAGGGAAAAATATGTTGGTAGATACAGGAGCAGCAGTTACAATGACCAACAGGGTCAAAAATGGGGATTCTTCAGTAAGTATTATGGGAGTTACTGGGAATCCACAGGAGGTTAGAGCAGGTCCAATTGATGTAGCAGTTGGAGAAAAAACAATACAAGTAGAAGCAATAGTGGGTTGGCCAGAGGAAATATTGGAAATAGAAGCTTTAAAAAAAGGAAATTTCATTGTAGATCTTGCCAATTTTTGTTTGTGGAAGACAGAAAAGGGGAATCAGGTAAGTACAGAGTTGACGAAAGGGGTTGTGCTCCCAATGGCATATATTGTCTCTCCGATAAAAAGTTCGAAAAAAAACAAACTGAAACTAGACGGACAACCAGAATGGCTGCAGAAGCTAATCCAAGACATACCTGCTTGGGCTACAGATAAATTAGACTGTGGAAGAATGAAAGGAATGGTCTTGTTGGAAGGAGGAGACCCACAATGGCAAAAGCAATATCCAGTCCCAAGAGAATCAGTGGCATCAATCACCGAGATGATAGAAATACTGGAGAGACGTGGAATAATTAAATCTGGAAATGGGTATGCATGTAACTCACCATGTTGGCCTGTGAAAAAAGCTGTGTTAAAAGGGAATGGTGATGAAAAAGCAGCCTCATCATGGAGACTTACCATTGACTACAGGGCCGTGAACAAACTTGCAAAAAGATATTTTTTTGTTTGTGTATGTATATGTTTCTAATGATGGAATCTAGTGTTCCCACAGAGCAAGGCTGTATAAGAATGAAGATGCGTGTCAACAGAAGATTGTAGTGGATCCTTGTTACAGGATGGATAAGTATAAGCTGTATCACAGTAGGAATGGGGAGACAGGCAATAAGGCCAGAAGATACCGCAAATAAGGGAGAGAGTTTGAAAAGATTGGAGTTACATTACGTTCAAGCAGATAGATTTATTTGGCCCATGGAATTGGAAGTAAAAGAGGGTGGAGGGTTACAAGTAAACATTATTTTGCCACATAATCGTACCAGGGGATTAGCTCTTAGAGCTCCAATACAAGGGAGGTTTACAAATACTACAGTAGTAGTGAGTAACTTAACATTAGAAGAAGGTGGAGAATGGGACGCTGCAGTTATAGCTGCCCAGCCTGATCTAGAGGAATTCTGCAATTTTGATACTGGAAAGGGGTGTGTTCTAACAATAGATGAAGTATTTGTCTCTGTAAAGGAGCTGCAATGTTGTAAAGATCAGAAGAAGGTACCATGGCCAATAGGCGGATTGGTGGTGGTACCAACACATGAAACAGTTGTGCAAGGGGTTGGGTGGACTTACTACCCAATAATTCTAAATTTTAATGATTTTTCTATTCCTCCAAAGTGCCTGGAATCACAGCGGCAGTGGTTGAAGCAAAGTATACAAGAGACCATCATTGAGTGGACCAGAGCAGGGAGTCGAGAAAAACGGGACACACTTGCAGCCCTTTTAGGAGGAGTCGGAACTGGATTGGGAGTATGGAATTCAGCAGACATCATTGGACTGAACAGCAGGATAAACTCTCTTACTGATGGCATGGGACATGCTATGAAAATAGGTGGAGTAGCTGACTCCCTTATAGTGAGTAGACTGACAGTCAATGTTGATGACATACACACCATTGCCAACAACCTGCATCTAGTTGAGCAAAATATTGCTTCCATTGCTAACAGCATTAAGAATGAAATAGTGGGAACTGCCATTTTCTGTTCTATGATTGGAGGAAAGCTGTTGGCAGATTTAAAGGAAACTATTAAAGACATCCAGGAAAACAAGTGGGCAAGACAAATCAATGCAACAAGGATTATCACGTCATTGAAAAGAAAAGGAGTGGACATCACTGAGGACAATCTTAAATACAGCTATATTGAAGGCCCAGATCAATGGATGCCACATGGACTACAATCTGGGATAATAGGACTAATCCTGGCAATTCCCCGTTGGGAGGGGCAGGCAGAGCAACTGAACTTTATACATAGCATTGGCACGTTAAGTGATGGAACCTACAAGCAACACTTCCCATCAAAAAGACTGGCCACTATTACAGGATTGGAGATGGATGAAAGCTGTTGCAGGAAATCTCAACACCGATGGCTGTGCAGTTGTGTTTGGGACACTCTGAGGAGGATGGCTGGGTGCAGTTGATAAAAGAAAACCTGGTGCAAGAGGTGATCCGCATAGGGGACATTGCATGCTTTATCGGCCACTCTGAATATAGGACAGTTGATGAAATATGTTTGGTGGAAGAAGGGTCTTGTATCATGGTAACCACTACTATACATGTAGGAACTCATACACTATTTCCATCAAGAAACCTTACCACTGAAATGATCAATTTTACTGCAAATGCAGATTGGACAAATTTGACAATGAAGCTTTTTCCCCCAATTCCAAAGCTTACCTTGGAACTTCATGAGTTAGTAAAACGTACCAAACAACAACTACACCCCATCAGCTTACTGCTGGAACAACAGAAAAAGGAAATAGAAATTACTACAAAAAACGTTGAGCATCCCTGGTGGGGAATTCTTACCAATGCAGAGACACATCCAGTCCTACGAACACTGTCCCTGGTACTCATGTTCATTCAAGTATTAACGACAATTATAATAATATACTTTTGTGTGGCAATGAAACAAATGAGGAAGAAACTTGCAAGGAGGATATATAATAATGAAATTTAAATGTTTTTTTTTTGTTTTTTTTGTCTTTTTCCTCTTCTTTCTCTCTCTCATACATTCTTCAATAAAGTTTTACATTGCACATACATAAACATTTATCACACACTCTCACCTAAATTCTATAAGTTCTGTTTCTGTGTAATATGTGGATTGACAGCCATAGGAAAGTACAGGAGAACTTATGTCACTGAGGGAACTATTCCGGAGGGACGGTGGGTTGAATTTCTCCTGTATATCAGGTTTTTGCTCCCACTAGGTTCTCCTGTACTAGAGGGATAACTAGAAAACTGAGCAACATAGAAGAAGAAAAAGTGAGGGAATGTGGTAACTTGTCTTCCTTGCATGGTAATTCAGGACCTCCTTAAACAGGTCTAGGTGGGAGGGCTGGGAGTCTTTGCTTCCCTCCCACAATTGCTGGAGGAAGTGATGCAACTAAGAGTATATCCAGGCAGGAAACTACTGTTGCTTCCTGTTTCTTCCTTGATGGTGAGGGTGACGGTGGTGATGAATGGTGATGGCCTAACCGTGGGTGAGATCAAACGTTTGGGGAAGGGGATTACTATATAGGTAGATAGATTTAAAAAGGGTTATTGCTCCGTGGGTCTGGGCTGTGTGTTTGTGATACATTTATAGTATTGTGTTGTTGCCTTTTAATAAATACCTTTTAATGTAGACGAACCTTGTGTAATATATATATATATTAATTTGGTGATACACCACACTTATCTCTCTCTCTATCCCTCCTTTTCTCTCTCTCTCCCTCTCCTTCTTACTCTCTAGCTCTTTCTCCTTCTCACACTGTCCCTCCCTCTCCTTATCGCTCTCTCTCCCCCTCATTCATTCTCTCTCCTTCCCTCCTTCTCACTCTCACCCTCCTTCTCCCTCTCTCTCTCCATCTCTCTCTCTCATTTTCACTCTCTCCCCCTCCTTACTTCTCTCTTCATACCTCCTTCTCACTCTCCCTCCTTCTCACTCTCTCTCTCCCCCCTCCATCCTTCTCTCTCTCTCCTCCTTTCATCCCTCTTTCCCACCTTCCTTCTCTCTCCTTCCTTCCTTCACTCTTCTTCCCTCCTCTCTCTCTCTCCCCCTCTTCTTCTCTCTCTCTCCTTCTCTCTCTCCCCTCCTTCCTTCACTCTCCTTCCCTCCTCTCTCTCTCTCCCCCTCTTCTTCGCTGTCTCACCTTCTCACTATCTCCCTCTCCTCTCCTCACATTTCTGGTTTGGCTCTATCTAAGCAGCACGCTAGGGTCTTGCTTACTTCATTATGATCAGGCCCTGAAATGCTACATATACAGCCATATTAAACTCCAGCCATGTAAGTCCAACGAGTAGCACGTAAGGGTTACGTGCTTAAAAACTTGGCCTACTTACGTTGCTATTAAATTAGGAAGGGCTGCAAGCTATGAGCGAGAGAGACTATTTTGTAAACCGTCGGTGTTGCATCCTCGAATGCAAACAATTAACCTATAACGTAGTTACAGGTTCAGATGGAGCCAATAGAAAAAGAGATTGTTAGCGGTACGTCACTGGAAAAGGGGAGGGTAGATTTCAAAGTCCTACGCGCTTCAAGTACAGTTTGAAATCACCCCCACAGGCTAGATATAATGCAATATCAATAAAGTCGTAAATATGATATTCTATTACATACCAGTTACAGTATATGTATTAACACATTGATTGCAGGGATCGATAAAACACAAAATATGAACATGAAATAAAGTATTTTTCAGGGCTAATTTGCGGGCTTGAGAATGTTGTGCTATTAATTCTCAGACCTAACATCACTTTCCCTTATAATAAATGTACAGTAGTGTGTTTTTATTTGCCTACAAAGTGCTACATATTGTACTTTACCCACCTTGCGGGTGCTCTCAAGCACACGTAGGCCTTTGGGCTCCATTTGCGTGTTACGTGCTTGCTCGTGAGTGACCACGTTTCACTGTAATAGCTGAACTGAACAAGTCGCGGTTACGGGCCTGACAGATCAAAGGATTGCCGTGCGCGAAGTTGCTCAGCACATAGCCTATTCTCAGCCGTCCTGGATGTTACCATGCAAGTCCGCTGCGAGCAATGTTACCTGGCTAATTTAATAGCCGTAACACGTAAATCTCGAGTTACGGGATACCCCTTCAATTTAATAAGGGCTGCTAGAAACATGATTTACAATTTTGGCTTTCTACCATGTACTTCCAAGCTTGATACAATTTAATCTTTCAGTAACTGTTTCAATTTTGAAGCCGGCAGATCTACAGCCTCAGGCATTGTAACTTAGCATGGTTTACGATTATGGCTTTTTGCCATGTACTTGCTTTGAATCACTCTGCAACTATTGCAATTTTCAAGGCTGTAATTTTGTGAGCGTTAAGCACAAACTCGCAATTACCACAACTATATATGTAATATGCAGGCTACAAAATGATGGCATGACACTGGCACAGGAATGATGTGTCAGCTTAATTAAATATGTTTTATTTCTTTAAAGCTGTTATCCAAGTATTAGAGTCACATGTAATACAACCCACTGTTGTTTATCATATGTTAGTGCTGTTGTCACCTTTACAAAACTAGCACTAAAAAGTGTTATATTGATAAACCAAAAAAAAAAAGCTTTCTGAGCTAGGCCTTACAGAACAGGAACAGACATGCATTAATGATTTATTGATGAGAATCAATGATTTAGGGATGATGGGATAGGACCTTCTTACAAAACTAAGACTATCCAGCACTTTTACTCCATTCAATATTTCACAATAGAAGTTTTCATTAATCTTGTAAAAAGTATTTGTGTAAATTGGATAAACTTGCCTGAAGTTTACTTCTAAAGGTAATCTCACAGGACAGGAACATAGGGCATTATCAGAATTACAAAATAATACATATATTACTATTAAACTTTCAGATAAAAGAGGCAATATAATAATTATTGATACAACTGCATATGCTTCAGAAAACTTCAAACTGTTGAATGATAATGATTGTTAAAAAAATAACTTATTATCCAACTAACAAGTTCATTTCTTAATTACAACTAATAGTTGATAAAGGAAGAAGCTTTGAGGTTATGGAGAAAAATGAGGTCATGTTTTTGGTCAACACATCACCTACAATTTCAACATACATACCCAGAGTTCATAAAAATCCCTATTGAACCTCCTGGTAAGCCTATTGTCTCTGGAGTTGATAATCTAATTCAAAATCCTAGTAAATATGTAGCATGGGTATGCCATGCGCACCCAACCATGAGAACTTATATGTAGATTAGGGGGAGAATTCAGTAGTATTTTCTGATATAATGAAACTGTGTACAGATAAAATAGATATATGAGATGTTATTAACATGGAATGGTACAGTAGAGGACATAGCCTAATTTGTAGCTATTCTGAATGACAACCCCTTTTAATTTAAATGAACTTCTCAACATCATGAATTTAATGATGTACAGAACTGAGTGCAATGAGCTTGCAAGTAACGTATGTATCAAAACCATTTATGGGTGTAGGAACTGGTGGGGACGAGAGGGGCAAATCGCCCCCCAGATTTTTCAATGTGTGTAGTGAAGCAGTTGTGTGGTATTTTTATACTATATGCGGTATTCCCCCCAAATTTTCTATGGTTCCTACACCCATGAAAACCAACAAAAACAATTAGCCTACCACATTATCACAGTCATAATCATGTGACTACACAATAAATACCTATGGGTCAATAACTGACATAAAGAAGGAATTGTGGTACAAACAAGGAATTTAAGGTACAGGCCAAAGAGTTACAGTCAAGATTTAAGAAACCAGGATACTCACATAACTCCTTTAAAAGGTCCTAACATAGAACCCTACAACCAGAAAATTAGGAGCCTTTGGTCACTAAATCTCTAAACATCCTATTAGATGTGTAGGCAGTTATACTTTACAATGGGACAGTATAAGACTCATTTTTAATCATCATTAACACATTTTAAGGTCTAGTGAAGATCTAGCCACAGTTTTACTAGAGTGAGCTGTAATCACAGCAAGGTCAGCTATAAACCTGAAATATATACTAACAATAAGCCACAATTGTGTTATTAGGGCTAGAAACTGGCTTGATGAATTTATAAGAGAGGGGTAATTCATGTGGCCTATGTAAGACATGTTTATGTGTGGATACCACTCAAGTATTTTCAGGCAGTACTGGTAAAAATATCTATCATATTAGACATCACATTGATTGTCATACTTCAGAAGTCATTTATCAAATCCAGGCGCTCATCTAAAGGCACGAAAGTTAGAGGCTTGACAGGGAAATGCAATGAGTGCTGAAGGCCATCAAGACTTTGAAAAAGTCAAAAGCGCTCATTGCCAGCCCCACGATGAGCGCCAATAAAAGAGGCTTGCCATAAGAAGAGGCATGCAATCAGCGCAGAAGGGGATCTTTGTGGAACTCGCAATGGGTGACGAAGGCGGGTTGGATAAGGCCTGCAATGAGCGCTAAAGGCGCCCATCACGAGGCCCGTAAAGAAGAGGGGGGAGAGGCTCACAATGAGCGCTGAAGGTGCTCATTGTGAGGCGTGGGAGAGGCTTGCAATGAGCGTCGAAGCTGCTCATCGTGAGGCCTACAAGTTAGGTGGGGAGACCCTCGCATTGTGTGGTAAACAGCATCAAATTGTATTGCCATCATTTTTGATGGGCAAGTCACTAGTATTATTAATAATCATGACAGCAATCCATCAGGTATTGATTATACTGATCCTCACATCAGTAAAGAAAGTGCTTCAAAGAGAATCACATTGGACATTTAATTTAAATACAAAAAATCTGTATGGTTTAAATTAAGGTTTTATCTTTTCAAACGGAAAAAAAACATTGAAATATTGCCAATTGTCTCAAAATGGGAAAAAATGTAATTCCTTCCTGACCCCAGATACTCCCTCTCTAATTATCCAGGATAACCCTGAATGTCCTTTTTATTCAAAAATATATCCAACCTTTTTTTTAAATTAACTATTGAATCTGCTGTCACCAGGCCCGGATCTACCTTTTTGGAGCTCTTGGGCAGCAAGATATGTACACACCCATTTTCCCCTTTTCTGTGCGTGTATATCGCTCTCTTGCTGTGTTTTCCGCCAGTTTTACAGCATAACTCATATTAATGCAGAGCTATAACTTGTTTATTAAATACTTTTGATGTGGGCCATATTATTGATATTTTTTTATGGGAGTGCAGTGAGTGCATGTTCCATAAACACATATCATGATAACATGTATCACACATAAAAACTGAGTATTTATGAGAGTTAAGGGTCCACACTGCACAATGAAAACAGAAATAGTTTGAAAACAGCTACTTTTTAATTAGATAAAAAATACATTTTGATGCCTCTGCTGGGCCCTGGTGAAATCCATTATATATATATATATATATATATATATATATATATATATATATATATATATATATATATATATATATATATATATATAAATAAATAAATAAATAAATAGTACATCTGTGTTCACATTTGAATGTCTAAAACAAGTTAAAAAACCTGCTTCCAGCTCAGAATTCTGAGAAAAATCAGTTAATACACTGCCTTTTGGGAAGCTGAGCTGGGACCTGCAAATGTGCCCACAAATGCCTCACTCTTCAATCCATAGCCATTATCAAACATGGCTTCCTCTAAGCTTATGCATGCTGTATTACACAGCTTTAATGCAAAGCTAAGGTTGGATTAAACACAGACTGAGTATCCTATCCATGTACAGCTTTTTCAAGCTTACTGGCTATCATCAGATTGGAGCGGGATCTCAGCCTGTGTTGTGGACTTTATGAGTAAGTAGTTCACCACAACAATCATTTATAATATGGTGGGCAAAAGACCGATAGAAGCCCTCCACCGTACAGTAGTGCAGTAAATAAATAGTACACATTTGAATGTCTAAAACAAGTCTAAAAACCTGCTTCCATATATATATATAATATATATATATATATATATATATATATATATATATATATATATATATATATATATATATATATATATATATATACACAGTATATACACATATAGATCTCCTACATTGAAATAAGTATACAGATATTCAGCCATGGTTCTATGCAATCAAATAAATATGTACATATTTACATATTTAGGTCCCTTCTAATACTATATATGTACACATATTTAGCCGGGGTCTCCTATAATCATATTAATGTATAAATATTCATAGAGGGTCACCTGGAATTATCATAGTAATAAAGTATATAAATATTTAGTCAGTATCTCATACAAACAGACACATACTCTCCTGTAGACACATACAGGACATAAGCCAGGGACCATTAAAATATAAATATTCAACCGTAATTGTCAATTATTATATGAATGTATACATATTCAGCCATGTTCACCTATAAGCATATACAAGTATACATATTCAGCCATGTTCACCTATATTTATAAACATAAATATTTAATCAGAGTCATCTATAATCATAATTCCTCCAGGGTGTCCTATTATTATTTTCTAAATATATATTCAGCCAGGGCTCCCTAAAATCATATACATTTACATATATTCCCCCACGGTTAACCATAATTATAATATAGACACATATATGTTTAAGTAGGATTATAATTAAATAAATGTACACTGATTGAGCAAGGGTCACCTATAATTATCATAACAGAATATCAATGTAAAGTCAGGGTCTTCTGTTATTGTAATATAAATATATAAATACATATTAACTCAGGAATGCCTGTAATCATACAGTATAGATAGCCTTTTACACAAGATACCTACTTTCTACCAATATTTCCTTACAAACAATGTTTTCTAGTGAAAAAAACATTACAGTATATAAACTTACGTATGCAGTTCCTTCCTTTACATGCAGGAAATGAATGGTCACAGAAAGGCACACTGATCTCTACACTGTAGTTCCACTGTGGTTCTACCTAGTGGCCAGTCTGTGAACTGCAGCATTTTGTTTTTTAAGCCCAAAAAAGTATTTTAAAAGGATCTTAAGCTAAAAAAAAACATAGAAGTGCCCTTAGGCAGCAGTCTAGTTTGTCTAATGGGTAATTCGCCATGGCTGTCATCACAGATTAACCACTGTTACTGTGAAGAACCCTTCTCTTTTCTTTAAGGTGGACTCTTTTTACTTCTAACTGCAAAGGATTCCCTATTGTCAGTTGAAAACCTCTCAGCACAAAAAAAGTTCACTTGTATTGACCCTGGATATATTTATATAAGGTAATTATATCCTCTTTTAGACACCTTTTTTCTAGAGACAAAAATTTTAATTTGGTTAGTCTTTCTTCATAGCTTAGTCCCTCCATTCCTCTTATTAGTTTTGTTGTCTTTTTGGCACTTTTTTCAGCTGTCCTTTTTTATGAAGTGGTGCCCAGAATTGTACTCCATATTCCAAATAAGGGCATAAAAGAGATTTGTATAGTGGCAGAATTATATTTTATTCCCTTGTTTCCATACCATTCTTAATACATAGCTGCTGCTTGACATTGAGCACTGTTATCTAGGTGGTTGTCTACAAGAACTCCCAAATCCATTTCAATATCTGATACCCCTAGATTTGCTGCACTAAGAATATAAATTGCATCACTATTTTTCCTTCCCAGATGCAAAACTTTACATGTATTCATAGTAAATAAAATAATCTTATCTAATTTATTATTAAACTGATCTTTCAAGCTTGCAAATATTACAATCGCTAAAATCGCATGGGGCATGGGGATTTTGTTAAATAAGCAAGGTATAAAATTATGGCCTGACACTGGCACTAGAATGATGTGTCAGCTAAAATAAACATTTTAATTTCTTCAGTGTCAGGCCATAATTTTATACCTTGCTTATTTAACAAAATATTATACTATTATTATTAGAATGATTGGTATAAGTCCCAACATGATTTTAAGAATTGTTAGTCAGGCTTATTTTAAAGCAATTTGTTTTATAGTAGAAAATGTACGTCCATGGAGGGAGCTTCTTGCGGATTGAACCAGTTTCAACTTTTTATTCTATTATGTTTATTCTTGCACTCTAGGAGTTACAATTTCTTAATTCCTTTGTTCCGTTTCTTTTTCTTTTAAGAATGTATACAGAAAATGAGAATTTGTTTAGCTAATCTGCCTTTTCCTGGTCACTATTTATTGACTTGTTTCACATTTTAAGGTGCCCATGTTTTCTTTCCTTGCCCTCTTTACATTAATATATTTTAAAAAACAAAAACTTTTAGGTTTAGTCTTACTCTTCTTTGCAAACCTGTATACATGCAAATATGCATGCCATCCCTCTTTTATTGTATAATTGAAATACTTACTTTTTACTCTTTACCATGATCTTTAATTAATTGTTGTCACATGGGTTGTAATTTATTCATTTTACTTTTAAAAGGGTCAGCCTACTATATGTACCCCAGTCCCATATGTCCTTATCATATTTGGTATGCACTACTATAACACAGATTTTATAACTAGATATCTCCTTCAATTTATGAATAAATTGGATGTTTATTGCTATAGAAATATGTATAATGTGATGGCTTTAGTAATATAGGAAGGTGAATGGCAAATGTAATACTGCAATAAAGATATCTGTAATATTTAATATATATAATAATATAATATATTTAATATAGATATATATATCGATATATATATAGATAGATAGATAGATAGATAGATATTATTAAATATTAAACATAATCAATATTTAATTTTTTTATATCTTTAGCATTCAGAAGAAAAAGTAACCTCTGGCACGCCATCAGATAGCTCAGTAATGATTTTTAGTAAAGAAAGCAGATTTAATGATGAATATAAGAAAAGACAGGTGGATGTTTGGAGGACATTAACAGGATATTGGAAATCATCCAAAGGTTCCGGAGCACAGTAAGTAGAATATCCAAGTAGATAAGATTGAAACATTCTTTGTTAAGACAGCTTTGACAACATTTACTGGCAGATAAGTAATAGATTGCTTTTTAAATCCATAATACAAGCTATTCTTTTTTCAGATTTACTATCACAACAATGTACAGCTGAATTTTATTTTATACATTCCACAGTACATTTAGCATTGTGAACAAAAATGTAACCTATTGCACAAACAACAAAATAAATACCAAGGTCTTATGAAAAAAAAATCTACCACTCATGAAAGCTCACAATCAAAGGGATGAAAACAGGAAGATGTTAATTATGATAAAAACATGCATTGCTCCAGTTTTGTATCTATTAGTTTTTGATCCACTTTGTAATCATGGCCATGAGCAAAAATAATATGTGCATGCCACAACCATTTCAACAATTGGGAGTATAATGATTCAGGAAAATTAGTGGTGTCATGTTCCATAACAGATTTCGCAACAACATCTGCATAACCATCAGAGGCAACCTCAAAAAACTATAACTAACTCTGGACAAGAATAATAACCCTATGCATGTATTCTTTTACAACAAAAAATCTTCATTGTACACAACATACAACTTACACCACGTTTACATTTGCTTGGCCTGCTTTGGGCAAGTAGAAACATGTCTTCGGATAAGTACAAACATATTTACAGAACCAATTTGCCAGTCTCATACAGATAACAATTATGTTGTTGTCTCTGACACCATAGAAACAAGTGAATATACCTGATTAACTGTTACAAACATATTGTCCTTCTTAAAATAATAGTAGGGTGTGACTTGGGGGAGAAAATAAATGACTGACTGAAGTTTATTGGAATCAAGATCATCAAGAACAGTCACATAGTAATAGTAGGACCATTGTTCACAATTATCTATTTACTGGTCAAAATTGTACTTAGTTATATAACACTTTAGCTTTAAAAAATAAAATAAATATGATAAATATGTAGCTATTTAATACCATTAATTGAAGTTATAGATCATAGTAAGTACAATTTGTTAGTTTACACTTTACTAAGGTCACTTAAAGATATGAAGCAATCTGTGTATATATTATGCTTTGACTCCACCCTGAGCTCTGGAAATAAGGTGTTAACGGGTACAAAAATAATACTAGTAAGTGTTAGATAAAACAAAATTATAGGCAGGCATATTCAGAACAGGATACACCAAAAATTAGTAAAACGTAACCTTTATTAGCTTCAGGAAAAAATAAATAACAAATCTGATGAAAAAATGATTAAAATCTGAAGAATAAAAGTTATAAAATGCCTCAAACTCACACATTTTGCTGTAGTTTTTTTCTAAAATAAATGTTTAGATGTATTCTATTAACTCCACCTTGCAAATTCAGACCTCAAGGCTAAACTCGTAAACTCTGCCATTTTAAGTAGGATTTCATATGATCTGACAATATTTAAGCAAGCCCATAATTTACTTCTTAAACAGCCAATAGTAAATGAGACCATCACGACATGGAAGTTACACATAATCTGCAATTGGAGGCTAGGAATTATCATAGGTTACAAATTAAATAGTGCCAATAAGTAATATTTACTGATCGGTCTAGCAATCAAGCAATCTATGAATATATAAAATGCATTAGATTATCTGCTTAAGTACATGTGGACATGTAGACATAATATAATGTATCCATTATGCATATGTATATTATGTGTTATCAGTTAATATGTGTTTTAAAGGATTAAGAGTAAAATAAATATTTGGAAATAGAAATCAATCAAACCACAATAAGATGCTCTCAAAAATCGCCTTCACTACAAGTCCAAAAACCTCCAGCTCCGAGACCTGAGTAATAATTTATTAAAATCAACAACACAGTCAACTCAGGAGAGTCAAGCTCAATTACTGATCCGTTACGCCATTTTCTATTGACTCCTAGGGCTGTGGCGCATACTTAAATTGCAGTATTGGTTTCACAATGCAAGTGTTATATAATATCACTCCCTAAAAGTTTGCGAGCGTGGCCAGAGTCTTAGAGAAAAAAACACCCTCAGACAAAATTACAGATAGAGTCACGTACGCGGCTACTTATTGAATAGGGCTTTTAGAAAGGTGTGCTTTACTAACAAACTCTGTGGTGTAGAGACACCTGAGGAGAATGTTTCACGACAAAAAAGAAGCATAGAGCCCGATTCAATTGCAATCCCGCAACTCGATCACTGTAGGCAGTATGTCTTCGGGTATGTTACAGGCTCCCATTCATCTCTGATTACGATGCTATTCAATTGAGCAAGGGCACAAGTTATGGGCCAAAGCCTCAAGCCCGTAAATCACTCCTGCGCCTGCAAACTGTTAAGGGGGTTGCCGAGAGGCGATCAGCCGTTATGATCCAATCACGGGATAACATAGTGCGACACAGGCCTTTCAGCCAGTAGAAAGCGGTCTAGCCACAGATAATTGACCAATTGAGATTTTACAGTTGCGGCCCACCGCCCATGCATTATCTGTGTGTATTTTCTGACGAAGTAGCATGCAGGGCCTGGAGTTGGAGGTTTTTCTGTGAAAGAAAGAGAGTAGGAGTATTTTGGGAGCAGTAATTTGTGGTTTGTGTATTTCTATTATACTATTTACGATTTTACACTTAATCCTTGTTGACACATATTTACAGATTCCACATAATTGCAATAAACATAATTTAAAGAACACACATAGAGACAAATAGAGTTAGGGGTGGTGGTAGTTCGGGGGAGAGACAGACCTCAGGAAAAGGTCAGGGAGACGAGGATCCCCATCCACAGTCAGGAGCACAAGAGGCTAAAAGCAAGCACAGGGCCCACAATTAAATGCACCAAGAGAAATTGGTCCTCCTTGGTGCCATCTGTTGCTGCCCCTTGATCCTTGCAGGGGGAGGGACATTAGGCCAGGGCCTAGGGCTCAGGCATGGAAGGAGGTAGTAGCTGAGGTTACAGCAGTGGATACAGCGCCAAGAGATATGAGGTCTGTCAAGCACCTTTTTGACGACATCAGGGCCAAGGTGAGGAGAATGATGTCCAAGGAGGAGAAGAACATGACTGTGCACTATGAGTGGGAGAGGGTCACTGGAGCTTCAGGCCTGGTGGCTCAGCAGAACCCAGCCTCCATATCACATACACCAACATGCCACCACATGTACATCACACACACTACACATGTACATGATGACCAACAAGGACACTGACATATCAGCTCCATGGAATTAACAAGGGATAGATGAATGCGTCATTAAAATTATGAAGCATACAAATCATTGTCATTCCTGGGCACAACAAGAGTAATCAAGCAATAGAGAGTCGATGTATTAGTGTGCTCTCTGTAACAGTTACAGACCACAGTCGGAATCAAGATAGTGTTAGGATCCAAGAACGATCAAGACCAAGAATCAAAGAATAGATCATATCTAGCAAATGATAGCTAATATGAGTTGCAATTAGGAGAATCATCCAGGTTCAAGCCTAGATGTCAGATAGTTCTCTCTTTCAGCATCAAGGATGTCTTGGTCCAGTGGCAAGCCCGAGGCGGGTAAGTGGAGGAGCAAGCAACCGCCCAGCAGGAACTGGCGCAGGGGGAGGAGGAGAGAAGAGGACCTGAGGACTCTGGATCTGAGGATGTAATCTGGCTAGTGGAGTCACCATCAGCACCATCCAGCTAGTTATCACCTCCTTCTCCCCTGCAGCAGTGCGCTGGACTGGTCGCCACCACCACCACCAGGCCCACCACCGCCCTTACTTCACCAAGTTCCAACCAGGCCCCAGACCTTCCCCACTCAGACACCACCACTGCCACCTCCTCACCAGGCCATGCCCCCGGGGACTCTATCCCCAACATCAGGTCAGGCTGCACAGGCAGAGATTCTGGTCCTTTATGCATCAGCTGTTGAAGTGTCTTCGGGGGATCCGGGGCATCTCCGCCAATCATGTGGAGGTGATGGGCAGCCTGGCCAGGCACAAAGAGGAGGAGAGAAGGCACCAGCTGATGACTGATTCCTGCCTGGCTGGGCTGCTCAGGATTGGGAAAGACCAGAGTGCATTCCAGGGGGTGACTGCAGAAGCAATGCAAACCGCTCTGGTGCCCACTCCCCGGCCAGCATCTCCTGGCCACCAGCAGCCCACCTCCTCCTCTCCTCCCACCATGCCTCTGCCACTGCAGGTGCCGCTGCCTCCCGGGGCGATGCCTGCCCCTGCCCCCACCACTACCACGAAGAAGTCGGCTGGGGGATTGGGGCCCTGTGTCGAGCTGAGAAGAACCTAGGGGTCTGCACAGATGTTTGTGCCTCCTCAGTTAAAATCTATTGGCCACAATGTTAACCTAATTTAGACCGGCTACATCTCCCATCACATGGTCCATGATCTTCTTCTCTGTGAACATCTAGGGTTCTGTTTAACATTTCACCAATTGATGGTCACTGAGGAATGCTGTTAAGAAGAAATGCTGCAGTCTGTATTTTTTTAAGGCCTTATTTTGAAGGTGTTATGTTTTTGTTTTGTTTTGTTTTAGGTAAAATTCAGGTCCATGAAGGCATCTTCTGCATCTGCAAGCATTGTAAAGGAAATGTATGAGGTGTAAGATTTTCACAGTGCCTCTCGGGAAGACATTCCTTCAATGACAGCCCCCACCGCCATACCATGTAGCTCCCACAATCTTAAAGCTATCATATAGTCAGATATCTAAGACATGATTGTTGTTAACTTAAATGTAGATTAATACTGCTATGGCGATGGACATGCAAAGTCTCACAATGGCATGTTAATGACAGCCAGCATTAATACATGCACTAGTGAATCATGTGATCCTGACCTCAATATGTTGACCTTTGTGTTCTCCCCTATTGATGATATCATGAGTACCCTTTAACATGTGCTAACAGCTGTATAGCTGATGGATGTGATATAATTGTTTATGAACAATATCATATGGAGAAGGTGATAGTAAATCTTAACCACTGACGCTGGTCACAGCTAAGCATTTATTGTGAGATGACACATCATTATTAATGGTCGTGGCCAGTGAGTTATCTTAAGAACTAGCTAATAGTAATGCTTGCTGATGGGATTCAGGTGAGCTGTGTATTGTTACTGTACATGCATGTTGATTTTTTTTTTATACTCCTCTGCCTTTTTTTGTTGACCACTTTTTTTCAGAGTTTTGTCACCACACTGTATGTGTGAAACTGTATTGGATTACACAGTCAAGAGGTTTAGTCATCTGTTTCATTGAGCAGATATAGACAAGTTGTAAGTGCTATGGTTTCTTCAATTAAATGGACTGATTTCTTATGATCCTTTTTTTCATCAGATTCCAGTTGCAATGGCGTAGTGACCACATGTGACCCTGGTAGGTGCTATGCATCATGTTTATTCTAGACTATGACATTACCCCCTTTAGGTATCTCCTTTTTCTTACAAGCCTCTTGCTCTCCCGGGATCCGCCCACAACACCCATGATATTAATGCACAGTCTTGTCCATTTTTGATTGTGCTCTGTGTATGAAATACAGCTTTGTGATACCGTTCTCACTGTGTCAGTGTGTTTTCAATGGTTGGGGTTATGGGACATCCACATACATTACATTTGAGTCATATTTCTTATTTATGTAAACTAATAAACCCTTGTTACTATGCAATAGATCAATACTTATAATAATAATAACAATAATAATACTCACCTCCATCAGGGGTAATCTCCGCTATACCAATCCTGTAAAGTCCCATGCCATTGCTGGTTGCCATGTGCCAAGATGTATACCCATTCCCATTGGTGACCTCACATTATGTTTTGCTATTTATCAATTTACATTAGTGTAGTGTATGTTCCCCTGATCCCCTTGTGGGTTGCTAAGTGGTGAAGGGGCTTGTGTACCTCAATGAAGCTGTGAGCTATACCATGTAGGGCTACTGTAGCGGAGAGAACAAACAAATCACAGTCCACTAGAGAAGGAACTGGCAACCCACTCCAGCATCTTTGTCATGCAAACCTTGTGGATACGCACAGACAGAGACATTAGTAGGTGTGCTGCAGTCCATAAGGTCACAGTGAGGGACTGAACAACCATATGTGAAATGTTCCCCTGGTACTTGAAAAATGCAATGTGGCAGTGTATTTGTTGTCCCAATGTAGATGTGATAAGTGAGATGTATATAAGATGATCTTTGTATTTTTAGGGTCTACAATTTAGAGCCTTTGTGAGTGAGGAAGGGTTAACATGTCAGCCATTTCCAAGTATTTGTGTTGCAATTTAATGAGGTATTATGTCTTAAATAGCTTTCAGCATGTTGCAGCATGGCTTTTCATATTGGCATATGCATGACCATTACAACCTATGAGGAAAATATATATATATTTTTTTGTTGCTATATTTGATATTTGGGAGTTGTTGTGTATGTAATTGTAATGCCTTCCATTGTTTTCCCCATGTTTTAAAGTGCATTGTTGTCTTTATTTAGTCATTTGCAGTGTTATAAACTAGTCTGTAAACCCTTTGCGAGTCCTATTTGGAACCTGTAAGCTTTGGGCCGCCATTTGGCGTTTGCGGCCTCCATTACAGGCTAACGGATCGAGAGAAAGCTCAACTGAATGAGACCCATAGTTGCTTACTATTCACGCAATCTAAAACAACTAGGTGAAAACAAACTTAAAGAAACATTGAAAGTATTTTTGTTTGTTATTTCTGAAATAATGTAATAATATAATACCACTGCTCATTTTCTTTTCTTTTTTTATTTAGCTCCCAAAGCAGAAAAAATTGATTCAAATGTTTGGAGACTTGACCCTGACAACCAATGATCAGTAATATATGACTCATACTTGTCTATCAATGAAATCTACATATGTATGCTTGGTGCATTTATTGTAAGTATCAAATATGTTTAAACAGGTTTTACTTTATATTTTTTTCATCCAAAACACAACTTTGGTATGTATGAAAAAAAAAATTGTCTTTCATGTCCCTTTAGTAATTGCTTTCGTATTATAAACATCTTAAATGTCCTTCCTTTAAACAGAAAATATTCTGAGCTGCATTATCCAGCTGAACTATATAACAATTTGCATTACATTTGTGTTTTAAAAAGAGCAGACATCTAAAGAAAACCATTTGCAATTTAACTGTCACGTTTATTTAAATAGCATTAACAACTGGCCTATACTACAGACTAGTTAGATAATTGTAAGCCAAATCGTTCTTGAAATACATTTACTCCAAATTCTCCACACAAATCAAGCATACCGTGTCACTAGTTAATGTATTGTGCTGCGAGTAAAGAGTGGAACCCATACATTCTTATGTTATCCTGAAATACTTTTTAACAAGATTTTACAATTCAAAAAGCTGTCCAACTTTTTATCCTTTAGGACATAAGGACCACTGTGTAATAAAGGATTTATAGCTCAAAAATTATCTACGGTAGTTTAAAAAAATAAAGTAAGTTATATTCTATTTTTAAAAAAAGAACTCAAGACCTTAAACATTGCAAGTCAATATACAGGAAAGATTGGATTCAAATAGGCCCTTTCAAAAGTAACACATTTATAGATTGGTCAATTTGGGAAAATATATAAAGGAATACAAAAACACATGATTTTTTTCTTGTTTTTTATTTTTATTTTAAATGTAAGACAGCAATATTTGTTTTTCTTTTGTTTTTCCTTTTTTTGTTCCTTATCTTTTTTTCTCTATTAACCTCTGTAAAAGAATGAAAGTAGAGTATGGATGGAATATTGTACATTATTTAAACAAGAATTGTATTCCTGAAGCCCACCTTTACCTGTGTATTAAATGTACAATATGTATGAAGTACAGTATATATTATGTATTGCCATGTTTACTTTGTGTATGTCTATATGTTTTATAAAACCAATAAAAATGTATTTAAAATAAAAAAAAAAAAAAAAAAAAAAAATATATATATATATATATATATATATATATATATAAAGGAACTTTGTAATTTATTTTTATGGTTTAAAGGACCACTGCTTTCAAAGAAAACAAATAAAACACTTCAGTGATACTATGGTGGAGATGGATGTCTCCCAGTAAAGGGTCCACCAACTCAAAAACAGAAGGTAGTTTACGCAGCGGAATGAAGTGAGACTGATGGCTGAAGCGTTCAACAATGACCCCTACCACAGTATTGCCCTTGGAGCAAGGTGGCTCAGAAGAAAAAAGTCCATGGACAGATGAGATCAATGACGATGTGGGATGTGCAACAGCTGCAGCAACCCAAAAGGTAGAGATCTAGGTGTCTTCATCCAGGCACAGACCACACATGCAGTTAAACTCCTAACCTCTCTCTCATAATGGGGCGACCAGTAAACATGTCAGAGTAACACAGTAGGATTAAGTATACCATGATGCCCTTTTGTCAAAGCCCATGTTCCCATCGCAAAAAAATACATCAGATTGAAGATCCAGAGGAACATATACGTTTGAGAGAGGCACTGAAAGATTATATGCTTAAGCCTTGTGGATTTGCTACAACAGGGGTATGGTTAGTGTAGCGAGGAAGCAGGTAGAATTTAGACTCTCTATGCCAGGTTCCTGCTTGAAGATCCTGGAAAGGGCATCAGACTTCAGAATCTTGAACCCAGGGAGGTAGGTAAGAAATAATTTGAAATGAGAAAAAGAGACAGTCTAGTCTGCATGTCATTTAATCACTCAGCTGACTTTAAATATATAGGTTTCTTGTTGTCCGAGAAGACTTGATTGGGATGTCTAGCACCCTCCAGTCTTCATTATTCAAAGGCAATCTTAATGGCTAGCAATTCCCTGTTGCCAATGTCATAGTTCCTTTCTGCACTGGTGAATTTTCGGGAAAATAAAGTTTGACAATTTTCAGTTAACTAGTGCAGCAGTTGTAGTGCAAATAGCACCATATAATCTCAATTATTTGTATTGAAGTTGCTTAAATTCTGCCCATTACTAGCTATAATTTCAGGCACTAAAAAGGCACATTTTCCTTTAAAAAAAGTTTATGGACTATGCGCTCAGATACATTACCAGATTTGCCAAGAAGCTTTGTCAAGGTTGTCTTCCGTTCTTTCAGATTCAGAAGAGATTGTAGGCTTTGTGAAGATCAAGCTTGGTGAACATCCTTGATCCTCTCAAGAGAACCATCAGTTCCAAAATTAGACGTAATGGGTAAC
Organism: Discoglossus pictus; assembly: GCA_027410445.1. Classification (NCBI taxonomy): domain Eukaryota; kingdom Metazoa; phylum Chordata; class Amphibia; order Anura; family Alytidae; genus Discoglossus; species Discoglossus pictus. Next base: position 141,153,616 of record CM050166.1, on the reverse strand, counting down.
GGTCCAGTACTATGATATTGTTCAGATATCTGTAATCTATACACAGCCTCAGTCCTCCATCCTTTTTGCCAACTATTTTACATAAGGCACAATTACAATTCTTATTCATTCTCTCATCATTTCTCGTCTCAACTATTACAATCGCTCCTTGCTGGCCTCTACTCACCCAACAATCCATAATGAACGCCTCTGCTAGACTCATCTGCCAAACTCAAAGCTGAATGTCTGCATCACTTCTCTGTCAGTCACTTCACTTATTACATCTTTTTTATTCTCTCTTTTCACCTCTTCTAACTCCCACCTTCAGGACTGTTCTCATGCTGTCCCTGCTTGCCTAGCTTGACTAGAATATCTTCCTGCCTCAAAACATTCAAAAATTCACAAAAAATGTTTTTTTTTTAAGAAGCTTATCACCTTTAGCCTTAATATGCACAGCATATCTATGACCCTCCTGGTTCTGATAGAAGGTATATTCTACCTCAAGAAGGCATGGTTTTAGGGAGGAGCTCAATGGAGCAATTGTATTCCGATGAGGTGGTAATATTTGTGCCTTAACTTTAGAAAATACTTCCAGATAGTCCAAGTAAGCAGCAGTGACATTAGAGAAATGTGTATTCATGATAAGGTGGTGTCAAACTTAGACATTAAGCTGGCCACCTCAGAATGTCTAAAGTTCCATTTGTTTTTTTTCTGCTGTTCATAGAGGATTCAGAAACAGGTTATTGTGGCTGGATACTTCTAGGAGTTTTTTTTTTAATTGGTTGTTAGGTGCTTATCAGGGAGGACAGGAAGGCATGTGTTGTGAGAAGAATCACTCCAGGACATGATCTGGACCATGAAATCTTGTGATTAGGATTTTGGAGCCATGGCATTCCAAGAGCCAGATCTATCAGATCGAGTAATTGCAGCTTTAGGGTCTCAGAGTGTAAGGGTCTAATAGTCATGATAAGGTCACAGATTTCAAGAGATAGGAGGCACTATCGATGGCAGAGATGAGTAATTTTCTTTTTTTGACTTGGGTGGTTATTTTGAAATATTTGTCTCACAATTATTTTGTTGATGAAATTGCCTGCAATACTTGATTTAATGAAACATAGTATCTCTATGACTTGATTGCCTCACGTCAGTCTGATTGGGACAAGTAGTTGCCTGACATGACGAGGAGCAGTGGCAATTCTTTCCGAAGGATGCTCCTCTTGGGCCTTCGGACTCGGACGTTTCCCACTTTTGAATCTATAGTGTAGTGAGCAACTGATCGACTACCCTGTTTCAAGTGAATGATGTCAGCGACAGAAGAATGTTTCTAGGCATAAAAGATTCTCCTTAATACTGCTAGGAACAGGTCTGGGTAATTGACTAGAGGTAAGATCTTTTCTCAAAGGAGCGAAACGCAGTCCACAGCTTCATGCACGAGGAGGTAGGTACTGTAGGCAGTTCTAGCATGAACTGTTGGAAATAGAGTACAGTCCACTGCAGGGTGCATTATTGAAGGAAACAATGGGAGGGGGCTAGGTCTCCACCATAATACCTTGCTACTGCAAGAAGATCCATCTTTGCACTGGACGGAGATGGTGAAATGGCATGGGTCTCATTACCTGATATAGATGGCATGGTAGTCACTTGAGTTGCTGGAATAGCAGGAGAAACTTCCATACAGGTGCAGAGCGTGGTAAATGCTTCCACCATCTATGACAGCTTGGTTTCAAAATAAGCAAAAAAGATCATTCATGCTTTTAGTTGTTCTAACTGATGGTCCATTTTGGGTAGTTGTGTTTCTTATACCTCTGTGTCACTATCATTAGTTGGTATGTCAAAGCCCCAGGCTGGGAGCCTCGGTGCAACAGTGCCATAGTAATTTCACACAGATCCATGACAATGATACTGAACTTGGCAATGGCACTTCTGTGACCCTTGGTGTGCTTTGTCGCAAACTAAAACTTTATGTGTCTCTTGGTGAAATTGGATCCACAGGAGCAGCAAAGATGTGGAATCAGTCAACATCTAAGGTGACACTCAAACAACAGCCAGTGCGCCATAGCCAAAATAAAAATGCCCTGTAACTCACTGATTGTCTCAGCCATTGCCCTGTTGCTGATAAAGGGAGGAACAAAGACACAAATGTGCAAATTCCAGTACCAATCAAGCAACAGAAGAAGACCTGCCAGAACATCCACATCACAAGGATATGGAAGGACCTGGAAGTAGCTCATTGTGCGCAAATGCAGATTCAGGCACAGAATACCCAGGCTTACCCTGCAGCCTACTCAGAATGTGTATCAGGTTTGACAGGCCCAGGTTCAGGATTACTCTGTGGCTGCTCCCATGGATGACCAGATCAGGCTACTCGTCCTGACAGGAATCTATATATTTATGTTTGTAATGGGTGCATTATTAAAAACACAAAAGAAAAAAAAACACCTGCTTCTGCTGTGAACAGTTAAACCGACTGGTTTCTTGCATATTCTGTAGATCGTTAGCTCATGCCATTTTTCAACATGTTCTGCATATGTGAATCAGACTTTTTTTTTATTAAGTCTTTGAAATCCTTAAACAGATGTGAGACATTATTATGTTCATGAACATTTACATATGGATTTTTCCATACTTCCAATTGACAAAAAAACATAAGGACTAATAAAAGTTCATTTTGATTTGCAGTGGATTATTTAGGCTTGTCTTTGATTATACCACATGTTCGCCATGTGATAGAGAAAGCTATTGCCCATGTGGTTAGCATTTTAGATGGTGATTGTAGCATTTCTAACTGATTTAAATATAGAATGAATGTAATGCCACAGCATTTACACCTTCTGTGTGTATAATTTTCCTATGAAAATATCTATGTTAATATGTGTTGATAAAAGCTGCTGCTGAGAAATTAATTTTGAAGATAAAATAATTTAAAATACAAGAGAACCTAAATAATAACCCATGGGAAGTACTGTCGGATGAAACCAGTAAACAAAACAGCTTATTCAATAAAAAATCAATATTAAATTTTAATGAAAATATGTTGGAGGTAAGCAATAAATCTTTGATGCTGACGTAAAAAATAATCTTTACTGACATAGAAATGCACTGAACTACCTATGATAGTAATTTTTGTTGATATAAATCACTTTAGAATACTGTGTATGAAGGATTCTTATTTATTTTTGAATGAGGCAGCCTTTTGGAGCTCTAAATGACTCATTTAAAATATAGGAATATATATTACACATAAACATAGTTCTTTGCTATTTTACTTTGAATTGATATTGCCAAGAATTTCATAAATATTGAACATAACAATATCAGAAGCAGCATTACTCTTTAGTAGCAAACCAAGCTTTTTTACATTTATCAGCCTGTTCATATTTTATTTAGAAAAATGCACCCATTGAAATAATGTAAATAAATGTTTTATGCTTAAACAAGAGAACATACTCTCCCAAGTTTTCATCACTGCTACTAATTGACTTAACAATGTTTTTATAAGAAACATCTAAAGTAAACATCTAAACTAAAGAAAATATCTAATATAGTGCTGCTATCGAAAAGGACATGGGATGAAAGTTTACATTGTAGGAGATATAGAGCCCCATTAAATTGCTCCGACTTTAGAAATCGTAGCCTGTAAAGGAGCCTGCAAGAGTTAAGGCTATTAAATTGGCCTCTTTCAGCTACGGTCTGCAGGTTACAGGCGGAAAAACCCTATGGGCCGTCAAAATCTGGACACCATCCGAGCAAAGCCTTTGATCTGTCAAGCCCGTAAATGTTACAATCGCAAATTTCTATAAAATTGCTACGAATCCCCAAGGACGCATTGGCGTTCAAACCCGTACTCAGCAAATGGAGCCAAAAATATTACGGCCTCCAAATAGCACCCATAAAGGGTTTACAGACAAGTTCTCAACACTGTCAAAGACAATATAAACACACCACTGGACTTTAAAATATGGGGAAAGCAATGAACGGTATTAAAAATCATTGCCCAACAATACACAAATAAAAAATAGGCATTTAAAACATTTTTTATTTCATCATATGTTGGACTGGTCATGCATATGCCAATATGAAAACCCATGCTGCAACATGCATAAAGCAATTAAAGACACACTACCTGATTAAATAGCAACACAAAAACATGAAACTGCTTGCCATATTAACCCTTTCTCACACACAGAGGCTCTAATGTGGACCCTGGTATATAAATATAATTGCATATACATCTCGCTCACCACATCTACATTGGGAAAAGAAATAGTGTCTAAATTACGCCGCCACATCACATATATCAAGTACCAGGGGAACATTTTAATATTTGTTGTTCAGTCCTTCAGTCATGTTCGACTCTCTGTGACCCTGTGGACTGCAGCACATTTAGCTAGGTCTGTGCCTGTGCCTCTGCTGTTCCACAAGGTTTGCATGTCAAAGATGCTGGATTGGGTTGCCAGTTCCTTCTCCAGTGGACGGTGATTTGACTGACCTCTCTGCTATGACCTGCTCACCTAGAATGACCCTACATGATATAGCTCACAGCTTCATTGAAGTACACAAGCCCCTTCACCACCACAAAGCAGCAATCCAGAAGGGGAACCAGGGAACATACACCACACCAATCTACTCTAAGCCATCAGGAAGGGCCGCAAACACACATTGAGGCTGTGCAGAGGCATGTCGAGCAACAGCCAACTGACCTCCATCAGGGACAATCTCCACTACGCCCATCCTGAAAAGTAGCACTGCTGATGGTCATGTGCCAAGATGTATAACCATTATCATATGGTGACAGCCCATTAAGTGTTTTGCTATCAATGGCTTCATATTATCACATGACATATTCCCATCAGGCCTTCAGGGGAATGTTAATAGTCCACAGTATTACAAATTGGACCTATCATGTGTATTAACCCTTTATTAATATATATTATATATTTTATTATATGATATCTTATGAATACGTATTGTATAGTAACTAGTGTTTATTGGTTTACTGATATAGGAATGTGACACAAATGTGATGTATGTGGATGTACCAAAACCCGAACCATTGAAAACACACTGATACGGTCATAACATTATAACAAAGCTTTATTTCATACACAAAGAACACTCAGAAATTTACAAGACTGTGCATTAATATCATGGACGTGGTGTGAGCAGATCCCAGGAGACCAAAAGGCTTGTGTGAAAAAGGGGATACCAACAGGGGGTAATGTCATAATCGGAAATAAGCATGATGGATAGCACCTACCAGGGTCACATGTGGTCACTACGCCACTGCAACCAGAATCTGATTAATAATAGGATTATCATAAAACACTCCATTTATTTGAAAAAAACATTAATGAGCATAGCACATACAGCTTATCTATATCTGCTTAATAAAACAGATGCTTAAATCTCTGGACTGTGTAATCCAATCCAGTTTCACACATACAGTTTGTTGATAAAACAAAACAAAAATGTAGTCAAAAAGAAAAAGGTGGAGGATGATAAAAAAGGAAAAAACATGCATGTACAGTACAGTGCTAAATACTGTAACTGTAACAATATTCCAACTCACCTTTCCCATCTGCAAGCATTACTAAGCATTAGCTAGTTCTCTTGAGAACTCACTAGCCCTGACCATTAATAATGATGTGTCATCTCACAATACATGCTTAGCTGTGACCAGCATCAGTGGTCAAGGTGTACTATCACCTTCTCCATGTGATATTGTTCATTAACATTAATATCACATACATCAGCTAGACAGCTATCAGTACATGTTAAAGGAAACTCCTGATATCAGCAATAGGGGAAAATACACATTAATATGGAGAGGACACAAAGGTCAGCAGCCAGATTCACTGTTACTCACATCAGACACAAGGATCTGTTCTCAGACTGATATTGAGGTCAGGATCACAAGCTTCACTAGTGTATATATTAATGCTGGCGTCCATAGCGGTATTAGTCTAAATTTCAGCTAACAACAATCATGTCTTAGATATCTGGCTATATGATAGTTTTAAAATTGTGGGAACTACATGTTATGGGGGTGGGGGCTGTCATTGAAGGAATGTCTACCTGAGAGGCACTGTGAAAACCTTACACCTCATACATTTCCTTCACAATGTTTGCAGATGCAGAAGATGCCTTCATGGACCTGAATTGTACCTAAAACAAGCAAAGAAAAAAATAACACCTACAAATTAAGGCCTTAAAAAAAGATAGGGACTGCAGCATCTCTTTTCAACAGCATTCCTCAGTGACCATTAATTGGTGAAACTCTACGTGTCTACAGAGAAAGGGATCGTGGACCATGTGATGAGAGGTAGCCATCTGCGTTCAAAACATCACCATCACATAGGCCAAGATCCAAGACTCTGTAACAAGGCTAGATTAGGTTAACATGTCATCACTGAGGAGTGCTGTTGAGAAGGCACACAAAAAATGCACAGCACCTACATCCTCCTCTGCCTAGCATCAGCGCCCCAATCCCCTGTGTGCGGCCGCCTACCTGAGCAGCCCGGCAAGGTATGACTCAGTCATGAGATGGTGCCTCCTCTCCTCCCTATTGCGCCTTGCCAGGCTGCTCATAATCTGTCGGTGATTGAAGGAGATACTGGCCTGGATCCCCTGCAAACAGTCCAGGATCTGTCTTTACACGGCCAGCTTCTACTCCTGAGCAGCCTGGCTTGATGGTGGTAGGAATGGAGGTCTGGCTGCAGGGCCCATTGGTGGTTGTGGAGTAGGTGGCGGAGGTGGTGGTGGTGGCCAGGTTGGGAGGGACTGTTGCCTGGCCGGTGTCTGGCTCCATTATGGTGGGGGTGAAGGTGGATCTGGTGGTGGAAGTCAGGCAGATGAACCGCAGGGGGGAGGAGAAGGTAGGGGCATGCCTATCCCTTCCCTCCAATATGTGTGCCCTTGTGATAGCTGCAGTTCTGGGAGGAGGGGGGCAGTTGGGTCGAAGGCCACAGAGGTGGCATGAGGTCCAACAAGTGGCCACACTGCCCAGGGGAAGTCCTCCTCCTCTTCCTCTTCTTCAATAGGGCATGGGAGATGATGGCCAAGATATAAGGGGGTGCGCTGTTGTTTAGGGCTTTGTAAGTTAAGGTCATGATTTTAAATTTTATTCTGGAGGGAATGGAAAGCCGTATGTAAATCCCTTTGAAGTGAAAGCACATCATTATCTGATTTAATTACCTTGCACAACTTTGTGTCATCAGCGAAAATGGAGACACTACTTTCCACCACACTCCAATCCCACTTCCAAATCATTAGTAAATATGTTAAAAAGAGGGGACCTAATACTGAACCCTTAGGAACCCCACTTACCACATTAGTCAAATCCGAGAATGTTCCATTTACCACAACCTTTTGTTTCCTGTCATTTAGCCAGCTATCAATCCATAAGCAAATATTTATGGCAATTCCTGTATCCCTTAGTTTGCTCAATAGTCTCACATGTGGCACTGTATCAAAAGCCTTTGCAAAATCCAAATAGACTACATCCACTAAGTTGCCTTGATCCAAGTTCCTACTAACCTCCTCATAGAAACTAATTAGGTTTGTTTGACATGACCTATCCTTCATAAATCCATGTTAGCTCCAATTTATAATCCTGTTTGAATAGACATATTCTTGTATATTATCCCTAATTAACCATTCTAAAAGCTTTCCCACTACCGAAGTGAGGCCCACTGGTCTATAATTCTCCGGATTTGCTCTTGCTCCCTTCTTAAATATAGGTATCACCTCTGCCTTTCTCCAGTCATCTGGTAGAGACCCTGTGTTAAGTGTATCTTGAAAAATTAGATATAATGGTTTTGCTATTACAAAGCCCAGTTCCCTCAGTACTCTTGGATGTATTCCATCAGGACCTGGGGCTTTATTAACATTTATTTTTTCCAACCTCTTTTGGATTTATTCCTGCGCTAACCAGTTATTTGGTGAAGGTAGTGTATCCCCATTATGTTGCTGTGTCCCAACCACTGGTACCTCCCTTGTGTAAACCGAAGAAAATAACCTATTTAGCTTATCTGCCTTTTCCTGGTCACTAATTGTCAGATGGCCTGTGTCACATTGTAATGTTCCTATAGCTTCCTTCCTGGCCTTCTTGCCATTGATATATTAAAAAAATATTTTAGGGTTAGTCTTACTCTCCTTTGCAACTAACTTTTCAATTTCGATTTTAGCCAATCTAATAGCCCTTTTGCAAGCCTTTTTGATTTCCTTGTACTTACGTAAAGCAGTCTCTGTCCCCTCTTGTTGTAATTGAAATGCTGTCTTTTTACTCCTCGTCTTCATCTTTAATTCATTGCTAAGCCACATAAGTTGTTATTTACTCCTACTTTTATTTTCACATGGTATATGGTGGTAAGTATATTTATTTAGTAAGGATTTGAACATCATCCATTTATGTTCAGTATTTTTACCTGTCAGTTCTCTGTCCCAGTCTATACTTTGTATTTATGCCCTTAGACCGTTAAAATCTGCCCTTTTAAAATGAAGAGTTTTTGTTAGCCCCTTACAGTTACCTATGACTAGTTAAACACTTTCATCCATAGTTCCCATAGAGTGCCCTCAGGTAGCACTCCTCTTCACCCTGTCATGCAGAGTTTCACAGGGATCAATTTTATCACACCTGTTGTTTACTGTTGTGAGTGGACACCATATGATGATAAATAAACTGTTTCAAGTTCAGCAAACTAATGTGGAAGTTGTAGAATTCTGCTACATAATCCAGAACATGCTGGAAATGTAGGTATGGTCCTTTGGATTATGACTTAAAGATCGGGTATCATCAATTACAAAAGCTTCTTTCTTCCACACCTTTGTGACATATATGCCTTTGTGATATCCAATCCTAATTATTGTTGTGCAGTAAGCTTAGGACTTCTCTAATGACAAATTTAATTCAAACTGTGCTTGCTGTCTTTGAAACTCTTGATATAATAATTGTGTTATCACATATATAGTTGTGAGCATATGAGTTGTTGTTAACGCTTGTGGGCTCGCGTAGCCGAAGGCGCTACTTGCCAGCAACTGCGACCCTCGCAAACTTTACATCTTAACGCAAACAAGAGTACAAATGTACATTATATGCTGCAGGAACATCAAAAAAGATTGTTAGCTCTTCAGGATATTGCTTGATGCATATATTAATTACAAATAAGTAAAGTATATAAAGTATGATTTTATTAATTCATTAATTATCATTAAAAAATACATATAAAAAAAAAAAAAGGACCAGATGACAGGGTCACCATGAGCGCCGAGGGTGCTCAGAGGAGCAAAAGTACACCAGGGGAGAGGCTCGTAATGAGCGCCAAAGGCACTCAGCACAGCCCTTTCAATGAGCACCAAAAGGGCTCAGATGACCAAAAAAACACCAACAGAGAGGCTCGCAATAACCGCCAAAAGTGCTCCTTTCAAACCACGCGATGAGCACCAAAGACGCTCAGCGCAAGGCTCGCAATGAGCTCTGAAGGTACTTAGATGACCAAAAGACTTACTTTGTGTGACAAACAGCATTACCTGCCTTACAATTTTATGACCTTCATTTTTTGATGGGTAATTCGCTAGTAACTGATGATGCTAAGCATAGCAAGTACATGGAAATGATTGCAATTATTCTGAAGCATTATTTATTGTATATTCATATATCACAAGATTTACTTATTTATCAATAGAAGCCTTTTTTACTAATATACTACATGAGGTACCATAGTGGTGCTTTTTCAGTCGCACAAAAATTTGCTACTTGGTATGTATATGTTTTTATTATAGTTATTAGTAGTGTCTTATCTTAGCTCTTCATGGTGTCAAAGAGTACACGATTATATGTTAAAATTATCTATTTTTTTATTAAACAGATAAAAAAATCTAAAGTTTACATACAAAGTGTTTCCTGCCTTCTGACTATTGAATGAGTAATAACAGATAGCTGAGGAACATGTGGTGTGGTGATTGTCTATAGAGAAGACTGTGGTTGATAGCAGGTTTTTTTGTTGGACTCAGAACTTTATTGACCAGTTAACTCATAACTGACCTGTTTAAGAAAATCCAACATTACATGCCTGCACAGATAGATTTGTTAAGGCTCTTTTATTTTATGTTCATCTCTACACAGACTAGAACTGGAGCAAGCAGAGCATTGTTAAAATTCCAGAGAGGCAATTGAGCAGAAACATGAATTTCCTTTTAAGAAAGTAATAAACATTTTAACTTTTATGTAGAAATGCTTAAAATGTCTAGAAGCTTTAAATAGAAAATGGTATGAAGCCTGAAGAATAAAACATCTCACTAAAGGAGGACATAGGAAAATGAAAAGGTCTATCCTTCTTACCAAAAAAGAAATTTACATTTTTTTGTAATTATTTATTAATACTTACTTTGTATTAGATATCAATCCACATACTAACTTCTAAAAACTAACACAACATATAAGTATACATGTTGTAATATAAATTATTGCCCGTTAAATATATGAGTGTCCTGTGTCTGTCTAGTTTAGAACTGAGGTCAGATACTGAGCAGACAGGCTGATAGTCTACTTCATTTGCCCCACCCCTAATTATGCAAAAGGGGCAGAGCTAAGCAACAAACCTCATCAGCCAGAATTGTAAAAAAATTAAGAGCTTTGAAGTATAACTACTAGCATTAGCAAAGTTTAAATATTATAAATCAAGTATAGTTATGCATGTACTGTTATTTTAACAGTAATTTATTGCATATACAAAAATATGCCTCAATTTTGGTTTCTGGGAGGAGAATCCGGAAGAACTAGCAGACAGAATTCCTTTTCAAAAAAGAAAATTTAAATTAAAGAATAATGACATATACAACATAAAAATGCAAAGGCTGTGTTTCATATTTGTTTTAGAAAAAATATTTTACCCACTATCTTATTTAAATCAAAAGGCTACATAGAAAAAAATACCACAGTGGCCTTTTAAGGTGTCTTGTTCAAACAAACAATGTAATCAAGTCTTTTCTGAAAAATGTGCGTGTCTTCATCTGCAAGAGAGATTCACTAAAACACCTGGGAATTAGAGCTATTTTAAATCAAAATGAAAGGCTCAGATGTGCTTCATTTGCAAAACATCACAATTTACTGCAATCGATAAGCTTTGTTATATAATTTGATTATATTAATTTGCAATGCTTAATTCACCTAGACCATGCAAGCAAGATTGAGCAGATAAATGTTAATTTGGCACATTGAAATTAAATTTGCTTAATTTGTTAGTTTTTTTTTCTGATTGTATATATGCCCATCTCAAGCTGTATTACAAAACCATAAAAAGGAAAATAATATTTTTTTTAAATATATAATTGTGTATAATTTTGAATCACTATGTGTGAATAAACATTAAATTCATGAGATTAGCTCAGACCAAAACAATGAATTATTGTAATTATAATATGGTGTCAAATATGTATTTCTTTTTACCATCTCACTTCTATAATTAATTTATGAAATTGGTGTTATCTCATTAGGCTAAAAACATTTTGCAAATTTATGACATTTTCTTTATAGCCACAGTTGTGGAATACCAGAAAACTAACAACTACTGATCTCAGCCTCAATGTGCCAAATAAAAATGTTTGAAGAAATGTAGTGTGCAAATAAATGGATAACTGATGCTATTTTGTTATTGATTTATGACAGGTCTTGTCAGTGCTTGTTGTAAATAAACATGACACCTCAACCTATTTATGATGGCTAATAAATAATTTCTAATCAAATCATAATTATCAGAATTTATGAGGCAAAAGGGATGTTAAGGACTACAATTTAATCACATTGATAGGAAGTAAAATAAAAATAAAACTGATTTTATTAACTGAAGGTATTGTCTCAAACACTTTATCGTTTAGATAAGTGGTTCTAAATCATTTCATTGCTTTCATCATAAGTTCATAGATCAACCTCAGTTAATTCCTGTGATGATAGGTCTATGATAGGGACAATTTCCAATTGCTGCTCCCCATCCAAGACTCCACTACATAGCTGCTTGGGGGTGGGGGGCATGGTGGACTAGACTGGGGTAGAGGAGCACTACACTACAATAAAGCTTAAATGCAAAAACAAAATATACAATAGACAGCACTGCAGCACCTGCACCACTGGTAGCTCTGCCACTGCCTTCATCCTCATTATATATGCAGTTTTTTGCATATCTAATAATCAGTCATTTATAATCAGGACTATAAATTATACCATTCATATTGAGGTGAATTACACATAAATATCCAACAGTTTGTTTATTTTAATAAATACGCATGGGTTAGAGACAGTATTATATCCTTACGTTGGAATCTATGGGATGTACAAAAATTGATATATGCTTAGAAAGAAAAATATTGTAACCAACAAAAAATGATGTAATCACTTTCTATTATATATAAACTCTTTGTATTTTTAGCTGGTGATATCACACTGCTTAGTCTTCCCATTGGGTGAAGCTCTGTCATTGTACTCTCCGTCTGGGTGCAAGTATAGGATTAAACCATATACTAAGTGTCAGTAGGGCACAATAAAAAAATAAATAAATAATGTTATAGGGGGAACCAGACATGGCCTCTTTGCCCACTGTGCCTTAAGAAGTACAGCTGATGAGGCCAAGAGAGGCAGAAACCTATGTCTGGGGTTTGCTGTTTCTACTATTCAGGGTAAAATTGCCTGATATTTTGGGGTGGATCACTCTTTTGAAATACTACAGGATATTGCTCCCTGTGGAGAGCACAAGTGAGCTAAAAAAGGGTGCTCTCTAAGTAGGAAACCAGATCTATAGAAAAAAAAAACACAACTTATCGTATATACTTGAGTATAAGCCGACCCGAGTATAAGCCGAGGCACCTATTTTACCACAAAATACTGGGTAAAATGAGTGACTTGAGTATAAGTCGAGGGTGGCAAATGCCCCCTGTGTCCCTTTTGTGCCTTCTGTGCCCCCCCTCTCTCTCCTGTGTCTCTTCTCCCCTCTCCCTTCCCTTTGTCTCTTCCCCCTCTCCCTTCCCTGTGACTCTTCCCCCCTCCTCATTCTCAACCTCCCTCCTCAACCCCACACCTCATCCTCAACCTCCCTCCTCATCATCCCTCCTCAACCCCCTCATCCTCAACCCCCTCCTCCTCAACCCCCAATCCTCATCCTCAACCACCCTCCTCCACCCCCTCCTCAACCTCAACCCCCTCCTCAATCTCAACCTCCCTCCTCATCCTCAACCCCCTCCTCATAATCACAGCCCTTCCTCATCCTCAGCCCCCCTCCTCATCCTCAGCCCCCCTCGTCATCCTCAACCCCCTCCTCAACCTTCCTCCTCAACCTCAACCCCCCCTTCCTCAACCCCCTCCTAAACCTCCCTCCTCAACCTCCCTCCTCATCCTCAACCCCCCTCATTCTAAACCCCTCTCCTCATTCTAACCCCCCCTCCTCATTCTAAACCCCCCTCCTCATTCGAACCCCCCTCCTCATACTACCCCTCTAAATACCCCCCCCCCATCCCCTCACTTACCTGCTCCGGCCTCTGCTCCTTCCGGGTCTTGATGTGCCGCGCATGTGACGTCACATGCGCGCCACGTCATTAGTATATACCATGTGCTTGCACCCGGTATATGCTAATGACATGGTGCGCATGTGACGTCACTTCATTAGCATATACCGGGTGCCAGCACCCGGTATATGCTAATGACGTGGCGCGCGTGTAACGTCAAGGCATTAGAATATATCGGGTGCTGGCACCCAGTATATGCTAATGACGTGGCGCGATCATGTGATGTCACATGTGCGCCACATCAAGACGAGGAAGGAGCAGAGGCCGGAGCAGGTAAGTGAGGGGAGAGGGGGGGGTTATTTAGAGGGGTAGTATGAGGGGGGGGATTAGAATGAGGGGGGGTTGACGATGAGGAGGGGGGAGGGAAAGACACAAGGGGGGGTTAGAGATACAAGGAGGGGGTAGAGAGACACGGGGGGTAGAGAGACACGGGGGGAGAGTGATTCGAGTATAAGCCGAGGGGGTCCTTTTCGAGTATATACGGTACTTAGGTAATGTTTGATCTCAGAAAAGCACCTCTACTCTTTTTGTTTGCACAATAAAAAAAGACAAAAAATAAAACAAATTTATCTGTCAGAACTCCAATTGGGCCTCTGGACCTGGCAACTGAACTTTTTGTGTAAATTTTTCTTTTGTCTAACAGTTGTCATATGCTTACCATGTGTTTTGGTTAAATACACTGCATAGGGCCAATAAAAATAATTTAGTATCACTTTAAGAGTAACCAATAGCCACTTCCCATAGCCAACAGCAGTACTCAGTTCGCTCCCGGTCCTTTGGCAAGCTAAGTTCCTCAGTGAAACCTAAAAAAAGAGGCTCCATAGACTTCTATGGGGAGATCCACTGATCTGATTGAGTCATCAAGTATAGTTAATTAGGTTGTCAGACAACAATTTAAACACTTTGTGATCTTTGTTTCAATAGGCAAAGGTCAAGTAATGTCAAGTGCTGTGTAAGTGATATCCCTTTAATCCATTGTCTTGCAGGTAACCACTAATTAGTATATACTTGACCGTAGCCATTGTTCCTGACCCCTCAATAAAAATGTCATGGAAGTCCTGCAGCCTTATTAAATTTGAAGCCTGTAGTGGCATTGGCAAGCCTGCAAAGGCTGTGGCCTTGAAATTCAGCTGCATTACAGAGCTATTAAATTAGACCATGCCACAAGTTACGGGCTAGAGACGCAAACCGTGAAAACCATTTGTCGTACGTTGGATGTGCCGCCGTGAACATGATCAATTAGTCAAACCCGTAGTTACGGGTTTAGGTGGAGCCAATGGCAAAATAGATCGCCATCATTACGTCACTGAAAAACGGAGGTTAGATTTCAAAGCCTTATGGCCTTCAATTACGAGTTTCGATCGGACCCGCATTCCAGAAAAAATGCAATATTGATGTCAGTAAATATTATATTCTAGTCCATGCAAGTTCCATTATATGTATTAACACATTGATTGCCGGAAGGATATAACACGGAAATTAAACTGAAAATAAAGTATTTTATATTGCAGATTTTCAAGCTTGAGAATGTTGTGCTATTAATTGTAATATCTAACATCACTTTCTCTTTCATTATAAGTACATTAGTGTGTGTATATTTGCATTTACAGTGCTACTGAAAGGACTTTAACCCCCTAGCGGGTCCTCTCTAGTACCCATTGGCATTTTGGCTCCATTTGCGGGTTACGGCTGGAATGCCAGTGAATTTATGGGCTTGACAGATCAAAGGATTTGTGGGCGTGCAGTTCAAATATTCACGTCCCGTAGCTTTTTTTTTGCCCTTACCCTCCAAGTAGTTAGCGGGTTGCTTTACGGAGCCTATTTAATAGCCGCAAGGTTTGCGGCCTACATTTAATAGGGCTACTGGTCCCAAAAAGTGAATACACCCAGCAGCTACCTCACTCTCCTAGACAACTCCTCTCCGACTAATAAAAAGGTAATTCTAAGCAAGATGAGGTCAGCTGGGGAATGGATATACACAACCTCCATGTTTCCTAGAAACAGGAGGCTCCATCCTTGCTGCAGGACACATTGGGCCTGCTAATCCACACTACACAGCTTCATTACTAAAATAATACCCCCACCCATCATCCAGATGCCATGTGTCCATTATTTGTAGCAACCCTGCAAACCCCTGTGGTACCTAGACAATGACCAGAGGTGTCACGGCCCAGGGGTGAGGGGACCAAGTGAACCCCAAAACCTTCCTGCTTTCAGCTTACAGGACAACCCTTGGGACTGTGATGGATTGCTTCTCCAGGAACAACAGGAGCACATGTAGGTCCCTATAGGGTAGGACCTAGGAGGAGAAGTATCAGGATACCAGCAAGTGATTTAGCTCAAGCCTTTCTTCAAGAATGGCAAGCACACAGTGGAATTATAGTAATTGAATAGCGATTTGCAGACGTGAAAGATCAAAGGCTTAGATGGGGTGTAAGTTACAGTTGTAACAAACGCAACGGCTCGCAAAAAAACGCCAATTGAATAGCAAATTAGCTTACGGCCTCCATTACGGGCTCTAGTAACTTACAATTGCTCAATTGACTGAGGCTCATAGTATTTTAGGTTGAAAAAAGACTTATAGTCCATCAAGTTCAACCTTTTAGGATATCCTCTGATCTGCAGTATGTGGATTAGTTGTTAAATTGATCCAGAGGAAGGCAAACAGAAGAAAAAAAAACATTGAAACATCGCCAATTGTCTCAAAAAGGAAAAATAATTACTTCCTGACCCCAGATACTGGCAAGCAGATTCCTCCCTGGATCAGTACTCCCTCTCTAATTAACCAAGATAACCCTAATTGCCCTTTTTAAAAATATATATATACAGTTCCCTTTTAAAGTTATCTATTGAATCTGCTGTCACCACCTCCTTTGGAAGACTAACTTCCCATACTGTGAAGAACCATTTTTTTTCTTTAATGTGGAATCTTTTTACTTCTAATCTCAAAGTATGTCTTCTTGTTCGTTGAAAACCTCTTGGCACAAAAAGCTGCTTTGACAAATCTTTATACTGACCATGGATGTATTTATATAGGGTAATCATATCCCTTCTTAGACACCTTTTTTTCTAAAGAAAATAAGTTTTATTTGGTTAGTCTTTCTTCGCAACTGAGCCCCTCCATTCCCCTTATTAGTTTTGTTGCCCTTCTCTGTACCTTTTCAAACTCAAAATGTCATTTTTATGAAGTGGTGTCCAAAATTGTACTCCATATTCCAAATGAGGGCATACTAGAGATTTGTATAGTGGAAGAATTATATTTGCTTCCCTTGCTTCTATACCCCTCTTGATACATGCTAATATTTGATTTGCCTTTGCAGCTGCTGCTTGGCATTGAGCACTGCTACCTAGATGGTTGTCCACAAGCACTCCCAGATCCCTTTCAATATTTAATACCCCTAGATTTGCTCCATTAAGATTATAAATTACATGGTTATTTATCCTTCCCAAATGCATAACTTTACATTTATTCGTATTAAATCTCATTTTCCATTTAGATGCTCTTTCTTCTAATTTGTGTAAATCCCTTTGGAGGGAAAGTACAGTCTGATTTAATTACCTTGCACAACTTCGTGTCATCAGCAAAAATGGAGACACTACTTCCCAGTCCCACATTTAAGTTATTAATAAATATGGTAAAAAGGAGAGGACCTAATACTGACCCCTGATTAACTCCACTTACCACATTAGTCCAATCTGAGTATGTTCGATTTACCACAACCCTTTGCTTCCTGTCTTTTAGCCAACTCAATCCATGAGCAGATATTTACTGCAATTCCTGTATCTCTTAGTTTGCACAATAGTCTTTCATGTGGCACTGTATCAAAACACCTTTGCAAAATCGCAAAAGACTACATCCACTGATTTGCCCTGGTCCAAGTTTCTACTAACCTCCTCGGAGAAACTATTTAGATTTGTTTGACCATGTTGACTCCTACTTATAATCCTGTTCAAATAGACATATTCTTGTATATTATACCTTATGAACCCTTCTAAAAACGTTCCCACTACAGAAGTGAGGCTTACAAATCTATATTTCCCTGGATTTGCACTTGCTCTTTTTTAAATATAGGTATGACATCAGCTTTTCTCCAGTCATCTGGTAGAGACCCTGTATTGAGTGAATCTTGAAAAAATAAATGTAATGGTTTGGCTATTACAGAACCCAGTTCCCTCAGTACCGTTGGATGTATTCCATCAGGACCTGGAGCTTTATTAACATTTATTTTTTCCAACCTCTTTTGGATTTTTTCCTGTGTTAACCAATTATTTGGTGAAGGAAGTGTAGCCCCATTATGTTGCAGTGTCCCAACTACTCCCTTATACTATATATACTGAAGAAAATAACTTATTTAGCCCATCTGCCTTGCTCACTAATTAACAGACAGCCTGTTTCACATTGTAATGTTCCCTTTAGCTTCCTTCCTGGCCTTCTTCCCAATACTACATTTAAAAAATATTTTAGGATTAGTCTTACTCTCCTTTGCAACTAACTTTTCATTTTGTATTTTGGCCAGTCTATTAGCCCTTTTGCAAGCCTTCTTGATTTCCTTGTACTCAAGTAAAGCAGTTTCTGTCCCCTCTATTTGTATTATTTAAATGGTTGTTTTTTAATCCTCATTGGTGATCAATGAGTAATTGTTAAGCCACATCGATTGTGATTTACTCCTTCTACTTTTATTTCCACATGGTATATGGTGATAAGTATGTATATTTAGTAAGGATTTGAACGTTGTCTATTTAAGTTCAGTATTTTTACCTGTCAGTTCTCTGTCCCAGTCTATACTTTGTACTTTTACTCCGGATCTTGATCTTTAAATCACTGTTAAGCCACATTGGATGTGATTTACTCCTTTTACTTTTTTACAATTTAATTGACCTCCTCTGGATACCTGCAATGTATTTGCGAGCTACAGGCTAAAAATTCCTACGAGTTGTAAAAACTGGCACTCCGACCCATCAAAGCCTTTGATCTTTCAAGCCAGCAAATGTTACAATCTCTAAAATCGCATATATAAATTTAATTGCAACAATTCCACAAGCCCGCAATTGCCTTCAAACACGTAAATGGCAAATGTAGCAAAAGATTCTACGAGTACTAGAGAGTACTCACAAGGGGGTTATACACCTGTTCGTAACACAACAAAAGCAAAAAAAAACCACAATACTGCACTTTAAAATATGGGTAAAGCGATGAAAGACATTAGAATTAATTGCACAACAGTCTCAAACTTGCAAATCTGCAATAAAAAAAATTTTTTTTACACTTAATATCTGTGTTATATCAGTCTTGGGAATCAACAGTTAATACATATCAGGACTATAATAGTTTGGCCATTCTTTTTCTTGATTTTTACATTGCTGGATTGTGAGCCCAATCATAAAATGGACTTCTAAATGCTAATTGATTGACATTTAAAACACATTATTTAATGATGTCATGATGACGGTCTCATTTACTATTGGCTCTTTCTAAATTGTAACTTACAGACTTGCTTAATTGGTCATGATCAACGAAATGCTACGTACAGGTTCATGGTTTACGGTTTTAGACCTTGACCCTGTACTTGCGGGCTTTAATTGGAATTAAATGCATTCCGCTGCAGTATAGTTACACCACCTTTTGTATAAACTGATAAATTGGGATCAATTTATTTTACTCTGTAAAATGTTGGCGCTTCAAGCCAAAATTGATAGATTTTTTTTACTAGAATCACAAAGAAAAGACAAAATGGCTTACTGTAGAGTTCAATTTATAGGCTATTTAGAGTTCCTAATCTCTGCGGAAGGACAAATATGAGAACAGCAGTGAGGCTGCCTAGGGTCATTTGATGTATAAGATGCATGATCACTGTTGACAGTGGGATGAAAAACAATTGCTCTGTGATCTCTACTTCCTCTGTTGCCAGCTCTTATTCACATAGAGGCAGAGACACTTAGATGAACTTATACTCCCATGTAATTTTCAAATGTACTGGTTGTCACTTGTTACATAGTTCACTTGAAGTAGTTTTATGAGAGATGGCATGCAAAATCCCAAAAAGAGTAAATTTTTCATTCCAAATACTTCAACATATAAAAGGAGGATAAAGTATTAACAGTATGCTTTTTAAAGAACTATGAAAATACATTCACTGTTAAAACTTTTACATAGCCTTTATTTTATTCCTTGTTATATGTGCCGTGTTTTAACATGTACATCTGATGCTTGCCATTTTCCATACAATGTAATTTCATATCTTCTGAAATATGATTATATCTTAAAGGTTACATTGCAGATCTAATGATGCAAGTTTCTAAAATCTTGGAAACTAAGGACAATAAAGGGATCTCTTCTTTGTGTGTCTGCTTCTTTGGATTTGTTGTATGAGAAATAATTAAAATATGGGATGCCAGTAACACATCTGCACTACAGAGTTTCTTTTCTCCTTATTAAAAGGAGACACATGAAATTGTGTGTTAATTTAAATGAGGATAGCAGATGAATGTGCTAGGTAATAATAATCAATATTACTGGTTACATTAATCAAAAACATAACTATTCTAACAGTGTTCCCGGTATATCATTCACTATTGACCCATGTCTGACTATTCTTTTACCATATCCTAAACCCAAGATAGACCCACTAGTCCTCTACTCCTATGCTATTCCACAGTTTTTGCCTGCATTACCACAGCAACTCTTATCATATCATAGCACTTCATAATATAAGCTATTTTCATGACAATGCATCAACCAAACATATTACACCACAGTAACATGGGAAATAGTGAATGATATACAGGAAAAACTATTTATTTACTTTGCCACTTTCTTTACGCATGAAGAAAACAGGATTACTGTGACCTATATAAAATCATAAAACAGAAATATGGAAACATCAACCTGATTCTATAGTTTCAGTGATAGTTTGGTCCAACCAGGATGATAGCTGAAAAAAAAAAAAGTTCAATGTTCAAAGTGTTAATTAATGACAAGCAGTACAGAAGACATGACGTTTTGCTAGTTGTTTGCATTTAGTATACTGAAAGTACATTTAGTATACTGATTACATTTAGTATACTGATTACATTTAGTATACTGATAACTTTCCTTAGAGACGGTGTTTAAGGATGCTTCATTTCTCTTGGGTTTGTAGCTCCATAAGTATGTTATTAAATAACTATACAGAAACAAGATGGAAACCTTTCCTCAGAGACAATGGTTAAGGGAATTACATTTCCCAGAGAAAAACTAAATTAATCTGAAAAATGGAAAAAAATATTTAATGGGAATCCTGAGCAAATTTTTTGTTTTATATAAATGGTTTTAATCAATCAATTGATGCTAAAGTAAAAAAGGAGAGTGGCCATACAAATATCATGGCCTACAAGTCTGACCTGTGGAGTGAAGCAGCAAGGGTCTGACCCGAGTTCTCCTTATGTAATATTTCAGGGGTGAGGTAGGTTCAGCAATGCTTCTAGTATTCTGGAGTAATATTTGACCATGCTTTCCAAGAGGCCACCCAGGTCCCAACGTTCTCCTCTTTTTCTGTCTCCCAAGCCCTAATGTAATGTCCATGCAGGGGGAAATTAAATGGTTATAAAGGTCTCCCAGTACACCTCTTGCTATTGGATCATTCTGCACACAGGTGAAAACCAACTGCTCTGGGAGGTATACAAACCGATATTGGCTTTGTAAAGTTGGGAATAATGAGGTGTAATGTTAATTCCTAAACACCTTATGCAGGATTAAGCCCTTTCCATAAACTCTTCAGTTTTAGCAGTCTAATTGCTTCAGGTGGTGAGGTCAAATGTAGTGCTTTGTTCTTAGCTACATTGAGCCTCATTCAGTCAAGGCTTTCTGGATATACAGGCTTGAAAACGGCACCTGTAATATATTTTGCTATTCAATTGGCTTCCGTTTGCAGGCTCCGAGTTATGGGCTCCGAGCTGCGATTCATTGCGATTCATAGCAAGTTAATGCCCTCCAAGCCTTTGATCTTTCATGGCCGCAAGTGTTGCGATATAAAATCACTGTAATCATTGTAAAATCACAAAACGCTATTCAAAAGCTCCAATTCTCCCTCGCTAACCACTCCATCAAGCCCACAAATGGCAAAAACGAACCACAAGTTACTGGTACCAAGGAGATCTCACAAAGGGCTTAATGACATGTACGGAGCACTGTAAATTCATATAAAAAAACTCTACTGTTAAGCAAGCCTGTAACTACCCATTTCGCATTAGCCAGTAGAAAATGAGACTGTCATTATTACGGCAGTAAAATATGGAGGTTACATGTCAATCAATTAGGTTCGGGGGTCCAATATGCAACTCGCAAACCTGCCAAATAAAGAGTTATGAAAATGAATGCCAATACAGTTCTAGTCCATATGGGTGGCCTGATATGTATTAACTCATTGATACCCAAGATCGATTTAGCCCCAAAATGAAACATAAAAAAAATAAATAGAATTTCTAATGTCTATCATCACTTTCACCATTATATACAGTGCAATATTGAATTCTTATTTGCTTTTACAGTGCTACGAATAGGTGTTTAACCCCCTTGCAAGTTCTCTCTAGCACTCATAGGATTTTCTCCTTCATTTGCCATTTACGGGTGTGAAAACATTTGGGGGTTGGGGAAATTATGCAATTGAATAGTGATTTGCGATTTTAGCCTTGCAAAAGTGAAAGATCATAGGCTTCTGGAGGCTGTAAGTTCCGGGTTTAACCATCGCAAAATTTTCAAGGCCATAACTCGTAACCAGTTTGGAGTCCACAAAAAGACACCAACTGTTTAGCAAATTAACTTTTGACCTCACTTACGGCTTACCTTATCGCCCGAAACCGGAATAGAATATGGTCCATAGTATCTAGCAGTATGTTATGTATGCCAGAATACATCCATTTGGTTGTGGAATATTTGGTATATAAATATGTTCCCTAGGTCATGTATGTCTTTATTAATCTCTGACAGCAGAAGATAATTCAGCATTAAGTAATTTTAAAACTTTTAGTTCATAAACAAAGAGTGTTGGGGTTATGAGTGTTTAGGGGAAGTAACTACTTCTGGTTATGAGCACTCCAAATGGCTTGATAGGTAAGGAGTCAACTGCATTGACCTCTGGCTAAAATGCTCAGGTATACTTTTGCTTTGACCATATTCATAGACACATTAATAAGTATAGTGAAAAGATGTCCTAGATAAGAAGTTCTCAAGTACTGCAAAACGTGGAGAAGATGGAAAGATACAGGGTTGATGCAATCTCTCTTAAATATCCACATAGACCACAGTCTGAAATATACGGTTCTCATTCTGACATAATGAGGTGTGGGGGTGTAATGTAGATTCTCCCAGATCTAACATGTCCCATAGAGATTATTTAGAGGGAAGCACGCTCAGTTCTATTAGTGCCTCCCAAGCTCAGTTCTAACATGGGAGAAGGCCAGTAAAGGATATTTGCTAGGAACCAAGAACATAGGGGTGTCCACATAGGATAACTTTAAGATGCCTCTGAAAGACGTGCTGTAACACTCTTTGAGATGCTGACCTGTTTTTATGTGGTTAATATTTTTCTAGCTCCAACAAAGGGGTGTCCTTGCACAGTTTTAATTGACTTGGTGGCCCCTTCTGTTTTTCTGTAATTAGTTGGTGGGAGCATAAGATATTACTAAGTGGTGGGATACCAGTACCTAAGTGCCCAAATTGTAATAACAATCAGTCTGTTTTGAAGTCCAGGATGCTTCCTAGAAAAATTGACTGTGTATATCATTACCAATGTGATGCGTTATTAGAAAGATGAAGTAGGGTATTTATAGCCACATTAAGGGTTGAGGAGCTTGTCACACTTGTGATGTGTTCATCCCAAAATGGCAAGCAAGCACCCACAGCCGCCCCTCCCCCACTTGTTGTTTTCCGGTGTGTGGTACAGCTTGCCAGAGTCATATCATCTGTTTGAAGAAGCCGGCGAGTCTTGATGCTCTTGTGCAGGAAAGTGGTTGTCACATATTGTGGCACTCTGCTAGGAAGGGAGCGGTGGTTGCATAACCCCTACAAATGTGCAAGGAGATAGGTTCTGAAGACTGATGGAAGGGGTCCAAATACATACTCATAGGTGTTCCCAAAAGTTCTTCAGGTGGTCCAGCTGATGGTAAGAGGCTTTTGGAAGCAATTAGCATAAACAATCTCAGTTTATTGCAGATCAGTCCCCTAGCATCTGAGCCTACAGCAGTGAACTATAGAATTACTTAGTTTAACCTTCTTCAGTTTATTCTTTATTTACAAAAAAAGAGATGCACATCTTGTTGGTTTTGTACTGGCAAAGCACAAGCTCACCCTGATACATGAACACATAAATATGAGACTTGAATTCTGTGGAGATGTTGTGGCCATTTTGATAGTTGTTAATAAAGATTATGAGAAAAAGCTCTGTAAAATACTTATTTAGCATATTGCTTGACTTAGACCATAGATCATTTTAGTGGATACATTTAAATGTATCATCCATTAAGTATAGGGCATTTGTTGTCCTTTTAGCATTAAGTACCATATTTAACGTAAAGCAGTAGTACTGCAAAATATACTACTATTCATACGAGTCCAGGTACTTGTAATTGCTTTTTCAGGGATTATCATAAGGCCCTTAGTCTCTTTGATCATAAGCAACATACCTGCGTTTACACTTTGTTGCTTTAACTTCATTAGCAGACTTCTCAACTACTCCTCACTTTTAGCTATAACATATCTTGCAATGTTCAAGTTTAAATTTACTTTCAATGATTTAGTGTTAGCCTCTAGTTGAGCCCTTTGCCTCCTGCCTTAAAATGTGCTTAAAATGAGATTAATTGTCAATTATAGATTTTAGTCATTCCTTTTTTGACAGATCAAGTGAAAGAATTTTGCATAGATACATTTGTATCCAATTTATAAAGTAAGTTTCTTTAGATAAACATATGTGGCTCTATCATAATTGATACATGATTGCTCATTAGAAAACAAGGATGTTTATTTTTAATATTTTTAATTGCCATTTTTTCATATTTTACTTTTTATTGTTAATAAAAAAAAATATTTTAATAATCTGTGCTTTTGGTTATTGATGAGATATTTTTACTCCCTTATGGGGAATTGTCCACTTAGTTTACAAATTTTCTTTTTCTTTGTTATTGATGTTTAAATATTCTATTCTTGATACATGAAAAACTTATATTACAAAAATTGTCATGGGGAAATGGGAATGATGAAATATTTTTACTCAGTATCAGGATTTGCATAAGTAAGAATATGTCCTTAGATACCAAGTAAAAGGCTATTATCAATGTGTTTAGGTACTGGGATTATTATGTAGTTGCCTTGAGTAGGTGGCTATTACAGACCTTTGCGTGTAGTAAAAGTTAACTAACACCCATGATAGGTGAGCCATACATGATGATTATATCTGTGACGGGGCTAAGTATATTTTTATCTTTAAACAGAAACAAAGTCAGCAGTGGTAAAGAAAAACTTATTTGGTTGTTATGTAGATTTTAGCATGTCCACAGGTCTCAAATATGCATATTAATAACAGTAAGAAAAAATGTCAGGATATAGCATTAGCAGGTTAATTTAACCTATGCCGCACCTAAGTGAGCATTGGTCAACATGTGCTACTGATGTCATTGTTACCACAATGATTGTTATCTCTGTTCAGGGGTTGCCATTAAACATGGCTAAATGCTCATTTATCATGTGAAGCACTTCTTACGTTACAGAAGAGGGAGTACCTCAGCCAATGTTGCACTTTGGTAGGAAGCAAGTGTAATCAAAGATGGAAAAATGTATAAGGAAGCTCTTAGACTCTAGTAAGCAGCCATTCCATACATTGTCGTAAAATCTTGTAAAATCTTGTAAGTTACAATTGTCTTGCCGTACTGGCCATTAGTAAGGCATTATGTGAATATCATCAGTCCAGTTTGAGCAAGGAAGCCAGTGCTATCTACTGTTACATGCTAATACCACATGATGTATACTAAAATTAGAAGAATAGTGATTCAACTTGGGTTATTAATAAATGTGGACTAATTATATTTTACAATTTACTGTACAATATGAGCTCAATTCAATTGAGCCTTTGTATGTTACTGTAGCCCGTAAGTGAGGTCGCAAGCTATATTGCTATTCAATTGGCGTCTTTTTGCGTGCTTCAAACGGGTTACGAGCTACGGCCTTTAAAAAATTGCGATGGTTAAACCCTTACCTTACAGCCTCCCGAAGACTTTGATCTTTCACTTTCGCAAGAGTTATGATGGCTAAAATCGCAAATCTCTATTCAATTGCTCATGACTGCTAGAGAGGACCCGCAAGGGGGTTAAACACCTATTTGTAGTACTGTAAATGCAAATAATAAATCAATACTGCTCTGTAAATAACGGGGAAAGCAATGATAGACATTCAAATGCATTGCACAACAGTCTCAAGCTTGCAAACCGTCAGGATTTTTTTTTTTTTTATGTTTCATTGCAGGGTATAATCGATTGCTGGTATCAATAAGTTAATACATATCAGGACACCCATATGGACTAGAACAGTATTGGCAATCATTTTCATTAATCTTTGTTTTGAGGCTTTGCGAGTCTGATTGCATATTGGACCCCCGATCCAAATTGATTGACATGTAACCTCCATGTTTTACTGCTTTAATAATAATGGGCTCATTTTCTATTGGCTGATTCGAAATGGGAGGTTACGGTCTTGCTTAATTTATCATATTCTCACCCTGAACTGCTACAAACCAGTGCATGGGTTACGGAGTCGACTTTGGGCCAGTAACTTGCAGTTTTGAGCAATTGAATAGCTCCGGGTTCGGAGACAAACGGGAGCCCACAAGACACCCGCAGACATACGGCCTACATTGCTCGAGTTGAGGGCTTGCAATTGAATTGGGCTCTATGTCTTTATACCATTTGTTGGTATTAAATAAGGATACACTGTATGGAGAAAATGGCCTTCTCTGTAGAAATTAGGACAGAACAAAATATTTATAAAAATGAAAATATTTGTATAGTACTTTTATCCACTTAATCTATAACACTCTGCTCTTATCACAGCATTCTCCTGTCAGGCTGCTTTATCCTAATAATAGCATTTCACTTTTCCTGTGATAATAAATGATCTGAACACATGCTATGCATAGATGATTTATGTTGATGATATAGCTTTGCACAGCTTTCATTTAACATAATAGAAAACAACTTTAAAACATGTTAGCCTAGCTTGAAAAATCAGTCAAACTGAAGGGAAAAATCCCCATTAACCAAAAAATTAAATGATCGCGGAAAATGCTGACTGGGCGAATATAAAAAAAGAAAATATGCCACAATAAGCCTGGACCAAAATCAGTTGTGCTGATATTTTAAATATTATTGTAGTGACATTTGAAGTGGCATGCTTTTCAGCTACATTTTATATAGAAATGCAATTGACATTGTTCGTTTAATAATAGGACAAGTAAAAAGAAAACAAAAGAAATCAAAGAAAGTGACATCGCAAATTGCAATACTTGCTATGAATAGTAATAGTGTGGCATTTTTGTCTAAAATAGTAACACTAGAAGAGGCTAAAGGTTTTGAACATAAAGCTAACCACTGGCTGGATATTTGCTGTCCTGAAATGATTTGCTATAGGTTTTTCTTTACCACTGCTGACTTTGTTTCTCTTTAAAGATAAAAATATACCTAGCCCAATCACAGATATAATCATCATGTATGGCTCACCTATCATGGGTGTTATGTAACTGTTACTACATGCAAAGGTCTGTAATAGCCACCTACTCAAGGCAACAGCATAATAATCCCAGTACCGAAACACATTGATAATAGCCTTTTACTTGGTATCTAAGGAAATATTCTTACTTATGCAAATCCTGATACTGAGTAAAAATATTTCATCATTCCCATTTCCCCATGACAATTTTTGTAATATAAGTTTTTCATGTATCAAGAATAGAATATTTAAACATCAAGAACAAAGAAAAATAAAATTTGTAAACTAAGTGGACAATTCCCCATAAGGGAGTAAAAATATCTCATCAATAACCAAAAGCACAGATTATTAAAATATTTTTTTTTTATTAACAATAAAAAGTAAAATATGAAAAAATGGCAATTAAAAATATTAAAAATAAACATCCTTGTTTTCTCATGAGCAATCATTTATCAATTATGATAGAGCCACATATGTTTATCTAAAAAAAAATACTTTATAAATTGGATACAAATTTATCTATGCAAAATTCTTTCACTTGATCTGTCAAAAAAGGAATGACTAAAATCTATAATTGACAATTAATCTCTCTTTTAAGCACACTAAGAACCTTTCAAGTTTTTAATTAATTAACTATTGCTAGCCCTTAATTTTCTTTTGCAGCTTGTGTCACATACCCACATTTCCTGCACTGTTATCTCTATTGGGGGATATCATCAATTTGCTCTCAATTTGTTTTGATCATGATGTGTGATGTGATCTTATCAGGAGTGCCAGATTTTGAGATGATAATAGCCACATTTATATGGATACATAGAGCAAGAGTAATACAAACACACTGCTTGTGTAGTGAATTAAATATTTAAATCTTTCACAACTTAGTACTGGCATCGTAATAGACCTAAATTCACTTTTCTTTTAATGAGTAATGCGATTTTGAGTGTGTTCTGTTACCCCTAAAACATGAGGATATATATATTCACATAGTTTGTAACATTTATTTAAGATACTATCCAGGAGTTTTGTCTGAAATGTTATAGGCCATAAAATACATTTTCATATTAATCTTATTTGTGCCTTTGAGGCACATGGGATTAGACCTGCTTAACCATCAAGATCACTTCTGTCCTATTTTTCTACCTTGCTGCAGGCTCCACGGATGTTTGATCTGTATTGAGCTTGATGTTTCCATAGAGTAGTGATTGACTTTGAGTGGTGTTAACTAGTATCTTCTGCACTAACTGGCCTTCGGTGTGACTGGTGATTATCAAATTCCTCACTAATTGACCTTGTTTCCGGCGAGCTGACTTTGTGCTGTCCCATTTGACTTTTATGACTGCTGTATTGCTCCTGGCTGTAGAGCTTGATTATTTTCTCTCTCCTGATTCTGTTCAGTCCAGAGAGCAAATGTCTTTAAGTTAGAGAAAAAAATTATTTCCAGAGTTCCATTGCTTAAATGACATGTGTATGCTATTTCCTTATAATTAAACAAAAATAAATGTTGTTGGCAAATTTTCAAGTTATCCAAAAATGTAAAAATACAAAACACTATTCCATTTTACAATATCACTATATAATTATTTTTATATTATTATTTTTGCAATATTATAACTTGCATTTACTGATTCTTTTTATATAGATGTTGCCTGAGTTAATGTGTCTCAAAAATACATGATATCAGCGGTGCATAGAATATGTAGTACTGGGCATGCTTAAATTCCTCATCAACCCCCAGTTAGTGATAATTATTGGCCATTTATAGCAAAAAGAAATCATGTTATGTTATGCTTAAAATTGTCAAATTTCAGGTTCAATTATCTAATATTACTGTACAAAAAATAATTAAAATCCAATTGCAAATATGTTTATTTATTTTCAGCTCTTCCTCTATAAATAGAAAAGTGAATATGTGTCCTTAAAGTGTACCAAATGAACAGCCTTGTGAATACTTTTATACAAAGAAAAGCAAAGCATATGATAATAATCTCATTACTCCAACCACCACAATTGTGTGACCATTTACATTTTATGTGTTAATTATATGTACAAATCATCACCCTTATTAAATTGCGATTCGGACAATTAAATAGGGCTCTATATTAGCAAAGAGCATATTTTTTTTACATACATTTTTAGTTAGTGAACTTCTATCCAACAGCAAGGTCTTCACTAACTAAAAACTTCTGTAAAAAAAAAAATGCTCTGTGCTTATATAGAGCCCTATTCAATTGGCCGAATTGCAATTTAATAAGGCTGCATATATTTTACTTCTTTACTTAAATTCTTCACAACTATCTTACTTGTGTTTGATGTGCCTCAAAAAGAAAACACACAAACAAAAACAATTGTACTGTTCTTAAACACATAGGGCCTCATTCTATTATCGGCCGCAGCCGTTGCGGGGCCGCAAGGACCGGCCGCAAGCTATTCGGCTATTCTATTCCCTTACGGCCGGGGATTCCGGCAGGCTTGCGGCCGGTGCCTTGCTATCTCTTGCGGCCGATCGCGCCGGAGGAAAGCCTTTGATCTAAAACGGCCGCAAGAGATTTGCAATTCAATTGCTCCGGGAAACCTCTCTGCAAGGCTAAAAACGAGCCGCAGTTACTTGCAGGAAAAAGGTCTCGCTAGCACCAATTAAGCACATAAAATAGCTCAAATAAAGCCATCCTGCACTTTGAGAAGACTATAAAGGGATTTTAGGTGTTAGAAAAAATAGCACATAATTATCCTGTACTCAAATCCGTAAAATATTTCATTTTTAATATCCGTAAAATATCCATGTAAAAAGTCCAGAGTGCTTGGAGCACCTCAGACACACCCCCGCCGCAGCCGGCAAATAAACAGTTAATTTGAACTCGGGTTTGGGCTGATGTGCAAGCTTGAGAGGGGGTTACTTTTAATCCTCATGTCCCCCAATATGATCCCTAGCATTTACAGAGCTGTACAGTGCAGGCTTGAATTTATTTTTCAGTTTTTATATTTCACAGATTACGGCCGGTTCCAAGATATGCGGCCGGCCGTAAAAGGAGATCCTTGCGGGGCCGTATAATAGAATCGCGAGTAAACTGAACCCCCGCAAGGAATCGCAGCCTTACGGCCGATTTACGGCCGATAATAGAATGAGGCCCATACAATATACTAATGTGCCCAATACCCCTTGTTCACGATGCTAAAAGAGGGAGCAAATATCTGCTCTTAAAGTTAAAGTATTTTCAACAATAAACCATTTTTCCTTATTTTCGTATTTTGTGCTTCTGAAAAAGGGAAACACATGGAAAAATCGTATTGTGCAGTATTTAACTTATTTTTAATTCGCCTTTTCTCTGGTGATTGGATTAACAGAGACTGGAAATTTGGTGGGAGGATAGGGCCTTGAGGTGGGCCATCATAAAGTCAATCTCAGAGAAGCCTACATCCTAATGTAAAATTGTAAAATCCATGAGGGAAAATTGGAAAGGACATAGTTCTTTTAGGGAGAGGTTTTCAGTGGCGATCAGCAGGCTCCAAGCTGATCATCACAGGTAGTTTATCTGTTCTTTTATTTATATTTCAACAAAAATTGATTGATTACATTAAGTCCAATTTGGTGGCCCTCTAACACAGCCAACTAGTGGTGCTGGCTACTGCTTATTGGCAGCAAGGAGACCTGGCATTGTTGTGTCTTCATATTGTTGAAAAGTATTACAGGTGAAGTCACTATAGTTAGTAGATTATGCATTTATTATCTCGCTAGGACTTGTGGCAATCATATCTAAATTTCTATGTTGCATTCTCTTATTTCCGTCTTTCTGAAGTAATGAATCTGAAGAAAGTATCAAAGTAGCATCAATGGGAATACCATGAAGTATGCTTTAGAGAAGGAAGCAAACTGTGAAAATGTCTGATATCCATAGGCTATGTAATAAGAGAGATCTTACAGGTTTTTTCCTGTTTGATAACAATATAAGCAAAAGTTGGATTTGTTGAGGATATATTTTGGACAAATACCTTTATCCAAATAAAAAAAAAATCTGTATGAGAAATTATCGGTCAATGAGAAATACTGCTTTGCGTGTGGGCCACTTACTCTTGATAAAGATTTTTTCAAAATGTGTCAAATAATAAGATTCCCCTCGTTTTATCGGGCATCCTGTTTCTGTTCTTTGCTCTAGTACACTTAGATAAAAATCAATAACAAACATGTTCCAGTACTATCAAAAAGACTCACAATAGGTCTTATATTAGGAAGATACTATTGTTCAAAGTCAATCAAGACATTAGATAATTAAAATATATAGGAATTAGATCAGTGATAGATAGTAGAATAAAAGGTTTCAAAATCAACAATAGGGGATAACTAGAGCAATATATTCCTAAGAAAAGAACCAGGAATAGTAATCCAATCAAATGAAGTATTGATTAGAATTATGTACAGTATTTTTTTAATTTATGAGGTTACATGGAGAGTTAGCACAAGCTGTATATAATGGTATCCCATCCTCCTTGAAAATGTAACCTTAGTTTTTTTAATTAAGTATGTTTGTGTGAGTTTTCCTACTCTTTATAAAGAAGACATTTTAAATGCATTAATTAAAGGTTATATTTTAAGAATCAAGTGTGCAGGAATATTAACTGTGATTCTGTTCTTTAATTATTTCTTGTTGCCTATAATGAGAAACTTTGCTCAACATTTTCTCAATAGGGAGTGCGCCCACATAGCCTTACTCCAGGAAATAACATTTATTACATTCATTTTTTATCAACATTTTAATATTCATTTTTTACCAGTTCAAGCAGTAAATATTAGCTAATTGCATTTAAAAAAAACTACTTTGCAACTAGTTAAAAAGAAGGGTTTGGAATTTAAAGGGAGCTTGAGAGCCAAGGCCCTTAAAATGATATACAGTATATTAATAGAGCACAGTCAGTCTCTAATAGTTAAGGTTCTGTCAAATGTTCCATAGTAAGCACATTTTTTATGAATTTATAACTTTGCTTTATCATAACATACGTGTTTGAAATTCAATATTTTAGAAAAATTTGGGGTCTGATTTTTTTGCCAATTTTCCGGAAATGTTATTTCTCCCCTCCCCATGTCTAAAACCCACCATTCCCATACCCTACACAGAAAACATTATAACATTTTCTCACTGTCTTTTTAAATAAAAGTAATATTTTAAAACAAACAATACTATTCTCTTGTCCATCTTTAGTGAACATTTATATAATTAAATATTTGCCCCCCAACACTGGCATACTTTTTAAATATCCACTGGCAAAACCTTTTCCATTATATAGGGATAATCATCTAAAGGCAAGGACCTACATTTTTGTAGCTTCAATTTTAGTATGGAAACGTCTTCAAGAAAAAAGGTATACAAGAGCAAGAGGTCATCATTTCAAGTTTGGAAGCTGGAACATTTGGTTGTAATGTGAGAAAGGACTACTTTATAAAAGAGTAGTACATAACTGGCACAGTCTAGCCTTGCAGTGCAAGGGGTAGGATCAAATACATTTAAGTGTGCCTGGCATAAGGCTACCCTCCGGGTAAATTAAGGCAAACTTTTAGGTACATAGAATGGGCATTTTGAATCTTAACTAAATATATTTTTCCATGTTAAACAAAAACAAAAATACAATTTTCACATTTGTTATGCAGCATTTTGCTTGTATAAAAATGCATATTACTTAAAATACATTGACACAATTCATTTTTGTTTGGTGATTTATTTTATAATGCTGCAATTGGTTATAATGATGCATACATTAATATGGATTTGAAATTGTACCGATCTGTCTTAACAAAGAAAATACTTTTGAATTAAAAAAAACAAACCCCAACTAAGCAAGTACTATACATTTATAAACAATTTTTATAAAAATAAATTGTAGCTGCTCTGATTAAAGCTTCAATTAATTTGTGCAATTAGAGAAAACAGTTTCTGTGTGCAAAAAACCTGCAAAAATCAGGTTTTGACAAAAAAAAATCAATCCAAAAAGTCCCAAAATGAAATAAAGGGGTTCACCAAAGATTTATGAACAAAATCATACATTGTTTTTCTCACATTTTATCTCAAAAGAACTCTTTTTTATAATAACTTATACAAGGAGAGGAAGAACCATGGCTGCTGTTATACTGAGAGATAATTTACAGACACTCCCCTTATTCAGTTTGCATGTCTTATTTAATCAAAAACAGATCTGTGAATAAGATTGTTTTTAACTAATTCCATGTTTAATTTTGTTATCTTTGGAAGTCAGACATAATTTCTAGGCAACAAATAACTTTTGATGAAAGAGCTGTTAAATCCATAGGTATATCCATAGTTAGGTTTGCCGCACAGAAGGGGGCAACTAAAAGCTAGAAAAATGCATGCAATTGAAAATGTAATCCTCCTTTTGCAAAGGATTTTCTGATAACATCATTCATAATATCATATATGACTTGAAGTAAGAGTATTCATGACATTACATATAATATGAAAAACTAATGACATTACAACATTGTTATTTAATACAATGTCATGTTTATATATCTAAGCAAAAAGTGTAGAAGTGCTCATCTGAGAACGAACAATACCCATTCAAAAGAGTGATCCAGCCCCAAATGACCAGGCAATTCCACCCTGAACAGAAGAAACAGCGAACCCCAGATGCACATTTCAGCCTCTGCGGGCCTCATCTGTGAGGTGCAGCTGTATTCCCTAAGGCACAGTGAGAAAGGAGTCCACATCTGGTTCCCCTATCACCCATTAGATGTTCAGGTTGCAATTGCCTGGTATTTTGGGGCTGGATCACTCTTTTGAGTGAGACTAGACTGATATACTACAGGATATTTCTCCCTGTGAAGGGCACAAGTGAGCTAAAGAGGCTGCTCTTTGTGTAGGACACCAGATCTATAAAAAAAACTATTTAGGTATTGTTTATTCTCAGATGAGCACTTCTACTCTTTTTGTTTATTTTTATATAACTGTCTTATACCAATGAACCTCTATTAACAAAATACAGTTGCTAAATATTAACATAACATAATTTTGTCAATAATTCCTAACTTGTTTAAATTAAATTATGCAATTACTCAAGAGTGCAGAAAGAGCTAATAACCTTTTATAAAATAATCAAATATAGATGTAAAATTGTGTTTCATATGCTACATACACTTGGTGCATTCTCTGTGGTAGTGGTTCCAAACCCTCTTCTCAATTCTCACCAGATAGGTCATGATTTTGGTTTAACACTGTCAATTCAGGCGAGACATTTAATATTCAACAGGCTATGGAGCCTATATTTTTTTCATTTGTATTCACAAATCATGCTCTGTTTTGAGGAGAGGGTTATGAACTACCTCTCTATAGCTTGAAGGTTAACAGCATGTTTTACTTTTTCTTTATTTCATTACATAACTCAAAATTCATTCAGCTTTTTATCCTTGGCTGTGGTCAACTTATGAATTGAGCATTATATGTTGTTATAAAATAGTCCTTACTTTGAAGTGTAAGTCAAAAAGACACAAACATTTGATAGAAAAGATACATTTTAATGGCTAACTGGCATTGTCTCCAACAAATTGTTTTCTTTTGTTCTATGGCTATCACATTGCCACACCTTGCATAATTCAAAACACTTTAATATTAATTTAATATTAATATACATTCTCACTAGTTTCATATATTAATTATTTAATTATTTTGGGATGCATACATTAAACAATATTGTTACCATTAGGCAGCATCAAAGGGAGTTTAGTGTGATGTAATCAGCAATATAATGGATAATTGTTCATATTATATGTGATTCCATGAGTGATGTCATAGTTGATGTCATTATTCATATCACATGTGATGTCATGAATGATGTCACCTAATGTCATATATGATTTCCTAAATGATGGCATAAAAAAAGAGGGACATTTATTTTATTTTGTGTTAACTTCACAATTTCACAATACTAATTTGGTAACCTTGTTGATTTCATTGAAAAGCTATAAACAACTTGTTTGAATTTCTTATCTTGTTTGTCCTCTGTAAATAAAGGCTTTATACACATTTTGACATTTAGTGTGAAAATTATTTCTTGACCATTCCTAAGATTTGCAAAAAAAACAACAACAAAAAAACAGGTAAAACAATGTATTTTCTGATATGGAGATCTGATCCAACTTTTGGCTTAGATTCCAGAGGAAGCCTTAAACGAACTGCTTTCTCCTCAAAAACTAATAAGTATTTAATATTGACAATTCTTGATAGATAACCACTTAAATGCGCATTCTTCTAATGGCTCCAAAGCATCCTTTATATGGGCTTCTAGTACCCAAGCAGGAACTTATCCTTGTCTAATGGCACATGTTCCATGCAGCTTGAATTAATCTGTTCACTTGAATATTGTCAGCCAATGGTATTAGAAAAAAACAAACCCAATGCTGAGATCTGTACTTTTAGTGCTTTTTTGGATGAAACCCTTTACCCAAATCCTCTTTTAGGAAATTGATAATAACCAACAGCCTTATTAAGTTGCGATTCAGTAAATTTAAAGGGCTCTATTAAAGCACACAGCATATATTTTTTGCAGAAGTTTTTAGTTAGTGAAGACCTTGCTTTTGGATAGAAGATCACTAACTAAAATCTTCTATAAAAAAAATATGCTATGTGCTTAAATAGAGCCCTTTTAAATTTACTGAATCACAATTTAATAAGGCTGCAAATTCCAAGGTAATATACATTGCCTTCTATTCTCTTTACACCATTTTTGACATTTTAACACACAGACACCTATGTTTTGCTCTTTAGTAGAGTCTCCACCACTCTTGTAGATAATCCCTTTTGTATCAACCACATCTGCTCAATATCCAAGCAGTCAGTTTTAGTTTGCAATGGCATCTGACTCAACAGGCTGCAGTGTTGGGTAAGAAAATTGGTTTCTTGTTGGACAACATTCGAAACTCGCATAATCATACTCCCCTTGGCTTACATGGTGATATTATAATTAAATGAGCTTTTAGTTTTCTTATTTTTCCTGTACCCTTCAAATTCAGGGAAAAGCAGAGAATACATAGTTGAGCTTGAAACACCGCTGTTTTAATGCGTCCTACGTAGTGTGTAGTAGTGTGTTGCAGTATCACTTTAGTGACATGAACACTTCTAACTTCTCATCCTTGCTTGCTGCCATTAGATCCAGTTCTGCATTTACAAACTGTTGAACTATTTGTAAAAATACTTTGTGATTCATTTCCCATTCTCCTGGGACAATCTTTGAACCTTTTTTGTGTATTTTAAAATTGAAATAACATTCTTCTCTGACCATGTTATCAGCTTTGTTGTAACCTCGAAAGTTTTTTAACTGCTACTTCTGTTGCATTTTCAGATTGCATGATTACAGGTTTCTTTTGAATTTCTTATGTTAGGAAGATACTATTGTTCGAAGTCAATCAAGACATTAGATAATTTAAATATATAGGAATTAGACCAGTGATAGAGACATTTAGTAGAATAAAAGGTTTCAAAATCAACAATAGGGGATAACTAGAGCAATATATTCCTAAGGAAAGCACCAGGAATAGTAATCCAATCAAATGAAGTATTGATTGGAATTCTGTACAGTATTTTTTTAATTTATGAGGTTACATGGAGAGTTAGCACAAGCTGTGTATAATGGTATCCCGTCCTCCTTGAAAATGTAACCTTAGTTATTTTTTAAGTGTGTGTTTGTGAGTTTTCCTACTCTTTATAAAAAAGACATTTAAAATACATTAATTAAAAGTTATATTTTAAGAATCAAGTGTGCAGGAATATTAACTGTGATTCTGTTCTTTAATTATTTCTTGTTGCATATAATGAGAAACTTTGCTCAACGTTTTCTGAATAGGGAGTGCGCCCACATAGCCTTACTCCAGGAAATAACATTTATTACATTCATTTTTTATCCCCATTTTATTATTTATTTTTTACCAGTTCAAGCAGTAAATATTAGCTAATTGCATTCTAAAAAAACTACTTTGCAACTAGTAAAAAAGAAAGGTTGGAAATTTAAAGGGAGCTCAAGAGCCAAGACCCTTAAAATTATATATATTAATAGAGCACAGTCAGCCTCTAATAGTTAAGGTTCTGTTGAATGTTCCATAGTAAGCACAATTTTTATGAATTTATAACTTTGCTTTATCATAACATACGTGTTTGAAATTCAATATTTCAGAAAGATTTGGGGTCTGATTTTTTTGCCAATTTTCAGGAAATGTTATTCCTCCCCTCCCCATGTCTAAAACCCACCATTCACATACCCTACACAGAAAACATTATAACATTTTCTCACTGTCTTTAAAAAAAATCAAAAGTAACATTTTAAAATAAACAATACTATTCTCTTGTCCATCTTTAGTGAACATTTATATAATTAAATATTTGCCCACCACCACTGGCATACCTTTTAAATATCCACTGGCAAAACCTTTTTCATTATATAGGGATAATCATCTAAAGGCAAGGACCTACATTTTTGTAGCTTCAATTTTAATATGGAAACGTCTTCAAGAAAAAAGCTATACAAGAGCAAGAGGTCATCATTTCAAGTTTGGAAGCTGGAACATTTGGTTGTAATGTGAGAAAGAACTACTTTATAAAAGTAGTACATAACTGGCACAGTCTAGCCTTGGAGTGCAAGGGGTAGGATCAAACACATTTAAGTGTGCCTGGCATAAGGCTACCCTCCGGGTAAATTAAGGCAAACTTTTAGGTACATAGAATGGGCATTTTGAATCTTATCTCTTATCACTCCCGCTGGTATATATTCAAAAAGAAGTGGGCTTTGTGCTAACTGTACTAGAAGACTATATTCCCTTAAAAGGTTTTCTTCCACTTTCTTTTTTCCGTGGAGAAAACTCAAAGACTGATCTTGATGAATTTAGCTATGTATGTATGAAAACCTTCTCTATCAACCTCTTTGAGTATATCTGAATAAATTGGTATTACATTTCGTTCTAAACATGCACCTTGAGGCAGTTTAAAATTATCTTCCGTCAGTATTTCTACCAGAGTTTCTACTTCTGTTCCAAACATGGAAACTCCTTTCAAAGGACAAGTAGTCTTGTTTCTGAGGCTTCATCTGCATGCTAGGCCTTAGGCCACAGTGCCCTTCTTGCCGTTGTGGACAAAGCAGTTCCCATGGTGCCACTCTGATGTTCTCCGATGAGACGTCACAGAGAGAATTTGCTGTATTATGAAGCATCAGGAACATTTGTATGATCTGTTCCCTTGGAACCCTTTCAAGTAATGCTTCTTCCACCTGCCTGAGCCAATGATGTATTGGTCTTGCCACACAAGTTTCTTTGCTGCCTAAGCTGCTGGGAAACTCCTTCAGATAGAACATTCTGCCTTCTTTTCCAATGAAGTTCTGATGCATCCGCTAAAGTGATTGTAGATCTTTTTGCTATCCTGCCTACTGGTACATTTACTTTGGGAGGTACTTTCCATCCTACTGTAATTTCTTGATCTAGAGCTAATAAGTGCTTTAATCTCATAGGTATTGCTATATTTCTTTCTTAATAATGCTTTTTTTTGTTTAAGAAATAACTCTGAATTAGCTTTGTGCTCTTGAAAAACTTTTTGCTTCCATTAATGACATAGAACAGCTTTGTACTGCATAAATAGCTTCTCTATTTTCTCCTATTCTTAATTATATTCTGACTTCTGAAATCTGGTTGCTTAAATTTTCTTTCAAGACAAATAAATTTGCTTTCTTGGGTAAAGACTGCTCTTCTTATTATTTCAATGAGATTCCTTCTCCCTTTTTTAGATCTTAGGAAGATATTTCTGATCTTACCTTTGGGAAGTCATCTACATTTGCTTCAGGAGACTTCCAATGGGCTTGGAAAGGAGTGTCTCTCTGGTTCTTATAGATTTTTTTATCCACTACGGTCCGACAACAGACAGAGTGTCATGGAGTGCATTCTGAAACCAACCCATAAAGTGTTTGAACTCCTGTTGTGAATTATTCAGAGTTAATCTTACTTGTTCTTTTCAACATTCCTCACAGACATTGTTAGCAAATCCTTCCACTAGCTTTATGTCACAAATGGCACACTATGAGAGCCTGTCATTTGCTTTTAGCATAGTGCTATTTTTCAATATCCATGTAAACCCAGCAGTGTCTTCCCTCGTCCCTTCAGCTTATGGAGATTTCATCTGTAAATTATAAACCTCATGAGACAGCTGCTTGTCTATGCAAATTGTAACATTATTTTTTGCTCTGCACTTAACTCCACCTTTTCAACTGTCATGTCAGAATCAACACAGGTAAAGTGCAGGAAAAGGATTAGAGTGATGTCATAATCCTCCAGTAGAACTTACCTCTCAGGTGGTGACCAGTATCTCCTTCCTATCTCTTCAGGAGTAATATCTTCACCTTAACCTATCTTCTTTTCTGCATATCCATCCTACCTCAGGTAGGAAATAAAGAACACAAAGGGAAGCTTATGGGAGAGGAATATTTTGTTCATATGGCTGTTCTGTCTTACTGAGGAAATGTATCCTCCTTCTCATGTTCTGTGCTGCCTAGAGGATGCTAAGGAAATTAATTTGGGGTTTGAACTCCCAACCTCTTATATCAGATTAAAGAAATCAGTGAAATTAAGATATAATCATTGTAATATTATAATCTCTTATTTTACCCTCGTCAATAGGTCCTTTAGTTCCTCCTCACTTTCAGCCATCAGAGTAGTATCATCCTCCTATCTGAGGTTATTGTTATTTATTTTAGCGGTATACAGGCCATATGTCTGCAGGCTTGCTGTTGGCTTGAACTCTGCTACAATTACAGAGTGATTCAATTGAACAAGGCCACAAGTTACGGGCCGAAGCCTCAAGACTGTAAAACCTGGTTTCATATGTAACAATTAAGAGTATTCGATCCAATGACAAAATCAAGCAAGGCCGTAATTTGCGATCCTGTCCCAGGTCAATTAACCAATAGGGACTGGAGAACACCAATTAACTGAAATGGCTTTAAAAGGCAGCGAAAACCGTAACTCCTTGACTGTACTGTAGCTGAGAAAGTCAACACACAGGTCTAGGCATTGGTGGGCTTTTGAGTGCGATATAGAGATAGATAGAGAGATACAGACAGATAGAGACAGAAATAGAGAGAGCTAGAGAGAACAAGTTAGAGCGAGGAAGAGATAGAGAGGATTGAGAGAGCGAGTGAGAGCAAATGAGAGATAGAGAGAGAGATAGAGAGAGATAGAGAGTAAATGAGAGATAGAGATAAAGAGAGTGAGAGATAGAGAGATAGAGAGAGACAGAGAGATAGAGAAAGAGAGATAGTGTGAGAGAAACACCAGAGGAGGAGGAGAGTTAGTAGAGAGAGAGAGGGGAACACTGTAGGAGGAGAGTGAGGAGAGGAGGAGATGTAGAGGTATGGAGAGAGGGAGAGGAGGAAGAGGCTGGTCATGGAGGGGAGATAGAGGTGTAGGAGAGCAGGAGGGGGGGGGGATGTGTCCCTAGATGTAGGCACACAAGGAGTAGGAGCATAGGGTCAAGGGCCTGATACCAGGGGGGAGGTAGTGAGGATGAGGGACTGGCCCCAGGGAGACAACATGGTGGTCAGGAACACCAGGCACAGTTGGAAGGGAAAGCGGCTGTGGCAGAGTACAGGGCCCCCAATTATAGCCCAGAGGAGATGGACATCCTCCTCAGGGAAATCCATGCCCACTATAGCATGGTGGGAGGAATGTGAGGCCTAGTCGGAAAACACATGCCTGGATTGAGGTTGCATCAGCTGTTACATCATTAGGGGTTCAAAACAGGAATGTGAGGTCTGTCAAACACTGATATGATGACTGCTGGATGAAGGTAAAGAGAATGATGGCAGCGGAGGCCAGATCAGCACGTGCAACTGGTGGTGGACCACTAGCCAACATCACATACAGTGGAAGGGAGAGGACTCTAAAGGAGTGGAGGGAGCCAGAGGCAGTAGTGGGCCTTCCAGGACAGCTGGACTCTGAACTTTAGGCAACCCTGTAATGTGAGTATCATATGCACCATCACACCCTCATATGCACACACATGAACCCCATACACACAAATAACTGACATAAAATAGCACTGTGAGCTCTCTGGTTATGACTACTGATATATGGGGCAGCAATAACCAGCAAAAACTGATTCTGAATAGCAATTGCCAAATAGATAATATTGATTTTACAACCAAAAGGGAGTACATGTATGGGTGTGCACACTTCAGCATATGTGGATACAGACTCTGAAGGACTGCATGTGCGTGTCATGTACTAGCCTAATCTGGACCATGTCTTGATATGAGCCATGGGACCTTTCCTGTTATCTGACCATGACTGCTTCTAGCTGCAGTCACAGTGAGCAGCCTCTAGATGTCGCTGCATTTTACTAGGGATTAGATTGTCCTGCCGATATAGTGGGATAGGGGAAGGGTTAGGGTAAGAGTTAGGGGGTTAGGATTAGGGTGTATAGTGAAAATATTGGTACAACTGCCATCAGCCGCGGTCTCCTAACAGGAAAGATCTGAGCCATGACCCACAATGCTCATGATACAGGTCAATGTTCATCTGCATAAAACAATCACCACAGCCAATTACAAGTGACCACGATGTCAGGGATATGGAAACACACAGCAAACAATTGTTTAGAGAATCAGTACTCAAATACTATTGTCCTCTTATTTCAAAACCCTAGAGGTGCACCATGCCCACTGAAACAGAGCCGGTGGCTCCACTGGAGTAGGAACCACATTCACCAATGCAAGTGCTGGTGGAGGAAGCTGAGGGCCTGGGACCATCACAGGAAGTGGGCCCATCAGCAGAAAGACCATTGTGGGGAACACCCCCGAGCCCTCAAATGCATCATGGGCACCTTTCAACCACTTCACATATCATGGAGCCAGCAACCACTTCCAGAGATGTCTCGGTCCTGGAGATCACCCTTAACAGGCCCGCCACAGCCACCTACTTAGATGAAATGGATGCATTGTCAGGACCCCACTGCTCTTCCACTCCCAACCATGCACCAACAGACCTGGCCATAACAGACCTGGCTCCAAAAGACTGGGCCCCAACAGACCGGGCCCCAACAGACCTGGCCCTAACAGACTGGGCCCCAAGAGACCTGGCCCCAAAAGACCTGGCATCAACAAACCTGGAACAACCGGGCCAGCACCACAGCCACGGGCCACATTACCACCATCACCATGGGCCACACCATCGCCACAGGCCACACCATCACAGCAGGCCACACCATCGCAACAGGCCACACCATTACCACAGGCAACACCTCTGGCCTCAACACACACACCTCCTCAGAAGGCACTTGGAGGGACTTTTTGCACCACATCCGCATGGAGGATGAGTGTAATGTCATGTTAATGCAACAGCTGACATCTCAGCTTGAAAGGCAAAATTATATTGCAACCGATCATGTAAAGAGCATCAGCTCACTGTATGGTGCGGTGAGGAGGCACAATCGAAGGATGGAGAGGTGTAAGTGAAAGGCTCATAGAGACAGACAAGCCCATATAATATATATATACATATATAATTTATAATCATAAACGGTTAATACACATGAGAGGTCCCCAATCTGTGATAGTGTGGAGTATCAATATTCCCTTGAATGACTTGTAAATTGATTGATAGCAAAACAATAATGTGGGATGTCACTAAATGATAATGGGTATATATCTTGGCACATGGCCATCATCAATCACGTGGGACTTTCCAGGATAGAGGTGAGTTGGCTGTTGATCCTAGTGCCTCTCCACAGTCTCCATGTGTGTTTGCTGCCCTTCCTGATGGGTTAGAATATATTAGTGTGATGTATTCCCTTCTGGATGGCTAGGCAAATCACAGTCCACTTGAGAAAGAACTGGCAACCCACTCCGGTATGTTTGCCATGCAAACCTTGTGGATAAGCACAGACAGAGACATAAGTAAGTTTGCTGCAGTCCATAGGGTCACAGAGAGTCGGACACAACTGAGGGACTGAGCAACCAGAAATGACATGTTCGCCCTGGTACTAGATATATTCCATGAGGCGGTGTGATTTGGCCACTATTTGTTTTCCCAATGTAGATGCGATGAGTGAGTGATCTTTGTATTTTTAGGGTCCACATTAGAGCCTCTGTGAGTGAGAAAGGGTTGCAATGTAATCAGGATGTGTGTCTTTAATTGATTACAGCATTTTGCAGCATGACTTTTCATATTGGCATATGCATGACCATTTCATCATATGAAAAGAATAATATTGTTAAGGCCTATTTGTTAATTGGGATTTGTTGAAAGTCTATTTAGTCTACTTAGTTTAAAGTCTATTTGTGTGTTTTTATTGTCTTTTGCAGCAGTACAAACTAGTCTGTAAACCCTTTGCGGGTCCTATTTGGAACCTGTAAGATTTTGGCCGACATTTGCCATTTGAGGGCTTGAGGAATTGTGGAAATTGAATAGCAATTTGTGATTTTAGCGATTGTAACTCTTGCGGACTTGGGCTGTAAATTCTGGTTGTATCAACCGCAGGGATTTCAAGCCCGTAACCCATAGATCTCCTGTGCCTTTTACTCTGAGAAACCCGGCTTGCGCACCTGGTAGTTCCCAACCCATATATTTTTGGAGCCGAACTTGTAGGATCTTAAGCTTTACATTGCTGGCATGAGAATGAGTGCAATTGTTTAATAATTGGAGCACTCTTTGGCACTGCC
Source organism: Discoglossus pictus (assembly GCA_027410445.1). Classification (NCBI taxonomy): domain Eukaryota; kingdom Metazoa; phylum Chordata; class Amphibia; order Anura; family Alytidae; genus Discoglossus; species Discoglossus pictus. The sequence goes on along the minus strand of CM050166.1, from coordinate 141,109,668 downwards.
TTTTTGGGGGATTTGGATGTAGACTGACCTTCTCCAGTCTATTGGCAATTGGCCAAATTTGTTGGCATAAGGCAAGCAACACTTTCACTGGATTCATCTTGTAGAATTTGTGAATAGTTCAATTGGGATTACATCAACTCCTGCAGCCTTGTTATTATGAAGACTTCCTAGGTCGCATCTCACGTAGCTCTCCAAAATGTCTGGCTCCAGCTCATTGGACAAACTATTGAGGGAATCACTAAATAAATCCTGCATAAATCGTCAGTGTATTCCTGCTACCTCTTCTTTATATGATCTTCTTCTGTTAAGTCTCTACTATTTTGCCTTTTATCACACCCACTTTGGCATGAAAGGTTCCTTTGAGATCCTTAATTTTCTTGAAGAGATCTTTTGACTTTCCGATTCTGTTATTGTCTTCTGGCTCTTAACCTTGCTCATGCTTGTCTCTTCTTGCTATCCTATGTAATTCTGAATTCAGTTGGACAAATATTTTCTTATCTCAACTACCTTTCGCTTTCCTTTTTTTCTGGGCTTGTTTCGAAACCTCAGCAGACAGCCAGTTTGCCTTCTTAGTTTTCTTTCTTTTGGAGATATTTCTTGTTGCAGTTTCCTGGATAATTTAGCAAACTTTGGTCCAAAGTTCTTCAGGCATTCTGTCTTCCTTGTCTAGTTCCTAAAATATATTCTTTACTTACACTGCATATTCACAGAAGATATTATTTATTTCTTATCTGCTTGGTCTGCCAATTTTCCCTCTTTTCTTCAGTTTTTTTCTGAACTTTCCAATAAGAAGCTCATAGTATAAGCTCCTCCATCTTTTGCTACAAAGTATATAGTCAATCTGATTTCTATATTGTCCTTTGGGTGATGTCCTTGTGTAGAATCGTTACTGAGGCTGTTGAAAGAGGCTGTTGAAGACAATTATCTTGACAGCATTTTAATTATCTCTGACCTGCTTCATTTTGTCCACCAAGCCCAAACTTGACAGTTATTTCTGGTATCTTTTGGTTTTCTACTTTATCATTCCAATCTCTTAAGATGAGCGTAAATTTTTTTCTTGATGTTATAACTATGACGTATTGAATATCTTTGTAGAACTGATAAAACTTCAGCCTCTTTAGCATCCATGGTTGGAGCATAGACTTGGATCAATGTGATGTTAAATGGCTTGCCTTGAATTAGAATTGTAATTATTCTGTCATTTATTAGGTTGTAACAGAACACTGCTTCAGTCACATTGGCCTCAGAAAAATCCAAAACTTAGTAAGTACAAAGTTAACTTACAATCACATTAAACATCAGTCCTTAACATGGCTGCCATAAGAAATCTTGGGACCCAGAACAAATTTAATAGTTAGGGGCCCCCAGCCCAACACAACAATTTTCCCCATGTTCCATAGTCAACCCTAATATTTACTGCACAAAAAAATAAATATCTTAATATCTTAACTTATTAAATTAGTATATTTTTTAGACTTGGGATTTTTAGCTCATCTTTATCTATATGTATATAAACACAGAGAGGAAGAGAGAAAAAGGTATAACACTTAGGAGCCAGACAGACTATTTTCTCTGTTCCTTTTTCCCCTAGTGGCAATTGTCTTAGAACATAATATGAATTCCTGCCAGCATTAGGTGTAGCAAAGATACTGCCTTTCTTCCTGTCAATAGCCCTGGTCCTTAAACTTAACTTTGTAAGCAGAAAATACCAAACTAAGCCATTTTAAGCACATTATCTTATCAAAATCAAGTAACCAAAACAGACTAAAACACACTAGCTACCATAAACACATAAAACAAAATGTTTTGCACACACAACCTTGCTAAAATTGCCCCCTCCATATCAAATAAAAAATAAACTCACTGGAACACATTGACATGGTGCTATTTATTTTTTGTTTTAAATATCGGGATTGAACTCTCTTTTTCATCAGTGGGTGGGAGATCATATATGCCAGTATGTAACCAGCATTATTTTTTAGGCCAGAGGGATTCTGGAAGGGATCCAGAGATTATTTCTAACTTTTTGCCAGGTGGGATGCAAACATCCTCATTAATTGCATCAATTTTGTTATACATTTTTGGCTACCAGAATGCATGATAAAGCTAAAAACATTTTAAAAAAATGGTTTGTAAGTGTGTGAGTTAGGCATTTTGAGGCAAATGTGAATCGGGATCTCTCTAAAATCTATTATTTCCTATGGGGAGATTTGGAGCAGTTTGGGTGGCTGAGAGACCACACATTCTGGATGGGGACCTAGTTAAATATGAAGCAAGTTTAGAGGGAAATTGTTTAGTGTGTGTTCTATATTAGCTAGTTTGCCCTGGAATATAATGTGATTGAGTTTGTTATCAGCTGAAAAAAGGGTATTTGATTGAATTTAAATACCTGGATTTTCAGAATATTAGCTCATCTTAAGAAAACCAAGTCAAAATCAGCTTTAAGCTACAATGTCTGACAATCTATGACTTCAATCAGTGGTCTTTGAATTAGTATAAAATGAGGTTCATTCCGACTCTGGGTTACCCAGAAAGACCAGATTAATTTCTTTGTGTTGGCAAACTATTTTATTAAACTAAAAATGTCACTGACAAAATTAGCAATATACTGTATTTCTTGTATAATGGAAAAAAAGTGAGCATATGTTTTGTCATCTTACTGAAATTGACATTAAATCCATTCACAATGTTATTAAATTAAATTGTAATATTACATTTCTTCAACCTCTTTATGACCATTATATTTTTTGCAAGTCTGCAAAAAAGTATTTTTCACAATCTACCTACTTCTTACTTTGTGTGACCGATGTACATACTTTACAATTATTGCACCTGAATGTAATCAGACTGCCTTTATACAACCATGTTCTTTTTGTGCCTGGTCAAAATTGACAGTATTGCAAGCATAACAATTTTCTCTCCTCCTAACCGTAGATGGTTTTGAATTTAACTCTTCATTAGTTTATTTTGCACTGAAATTCACTATACATATAAGGTAGAATGCATAACTTCATCAACATTTCAAGAATATTGGAGGTGATATATTGAGCTATAATACAGAATTATCATGCAAAGTGTGACTGTGAAATTTATTAAGCACTAATCAAGATTCTTTGCTTTAATTTCAATACTATCAGCCTTATTAAATTGTGATTCGGCCAATTGAATAGGGCTCTATATAATCACAGAGCATTTTTTTACAGAATTTTTTAGTTAGTGAAGACTTTGATAGAAGTTCACTAACTAAAAACTTCTGTAAAAAAATGTTCTATGTGCTTATATAGAGCCCTTTTCAATTTGCCGAATCGCAATTTAATAACGCTGTATATTTGGGACGCATATAAATCACTATTACGTGTGAAAAAGTGAACCAAAAATAATAGATTCAAAAGCATGATCTATTCAGTTAACATTATGCAATATGTAAAACAATGTAAAATGTACCTTACATGCATATATAAATGTGCATATGCATTCACACTCTTGGAGGCTTCAACTAGTGAGCTGCACTGTGACAGAAAACTAGGTGAATAAAGAAAATATGTCCTCATCACTTTTGGGTCACTGGAGTGTTTCAAAGTAAAAACATTCATCATTGAGCATATAGATAGAACAGTTGAGCGAATGGATAAATTGGGATAAGTTATGTCTAGGCTTATACATAGTAATTATTTCACTTTTGCAAATATGATATTTTCCAAAACATAACATATCACAAATGTGTTCAAGACATAAACAGACATCCGAAAAATAAGTTTAACAATATTTGATAATATGTAGAGTTTGATAATTATGTATTCTGCAGAGACATATCAACCTAAAGTGTATGCATGCTATTTCAAGAAGCTTGCCATGGAAAATGGCAGAGCTTGAATTGTTAAGAGTAAATGAGAAATTGGATTTGATATGCATTACAGAAACATGGTGGGATGGTTCTCATGACTGACAGTTAACTTGGAGGGTTATAACATCACATATAATAGTTGTCATAATTGCAAATTTGACAGTATGTTAAAAGTTACGGGCTTGCGCTTGCGCAATGTGCTCTGAAGGCACGCAAGTTAGAGGGTGGAGGGCCTTGCAAACAGCATTGACAGCCTTAAAATGTTATTGCCATCATATTTGACGGGCAATTCCCTAGTATTAACATATCTATGAGTGATAGGTACAATAGTATAAAAGTGTTAGGGGTATGTATTTATATTAATACTTATTTATATTTTTAGAAGACTTATATTGGAGAAACAAATCATAAAAAAATATTTGTAGGAGCATGTTATAAACCCCAAAAAAGAAGTACTGTTGAGCAATTGCAATTACTGCTACAGATTGGAAATGCAACTAAGCATGGGCAAGTTCTATTATTGGGACTGTCATTATCCCTTACTCTCTCTAGGCATTTGTCTCATGAACTGCAGCAGATCTTGTGGTGGCTGGAACTGCATCATTGTGTTATAGGGTTTGCTGGTTGGGGATGACAGTTTAAAGAGAGATGCATTGGGAGATTTACTGTATGAGAATATTCACCAGTAGAAAATAACAGTTTTAATGGAGATACAGTACAAGCAGGTGGCAGTGGTGAGATCCTTTTTTGCACTATAAAGATAGCTGATTATGATAATCTGCGCACTGCTGAGCTGCAAGAAAAGATTTAGACTTGTGTCACTGAACTGACAGACTTCTGGACCTGAGGAGCCATGACCCAGGAAGGGAGTACCACTATCAACAGGAGGTAGCATAATGGACTGGTGACCAAATATAGGAGGAGGATGAACTGATAAGGCAATATTGGGCCATAATGGTCACTCTGCCAGGTGAACTGCCCACTGACTATGCACTGGATTTGATAGATTGCATCAGCCAGGAACTGCATAGCAAATGGGGCTGCATATTGATCTCTGCATCTGCCCCCTCCGTTATGGATTTGATGATGCCACCGAGGATATTGATGTTTTTTTTCAAGACTTCTCCACCACATTGACAGCTCAGACTGGGTCAAGATCTTGGTCAGCTGGCTTAGTGGTTGAGCCAGCACTGCATATCGGTCCATTCACTGAGATCTGGCAGAGATCTGGCAGAGGATTATGATGAGGTGAAACAGGTTGCCATCACTGCCAAAACTTACAGATGGCAATTTATGATTCTGCCCAAGAACCCTTGGGAACACCTATAGGGAGTTAATCTGGAGATTGTGACATGCTTGTGAGGGCTGGTGGAAGTCCAGTAAAAAGTTTATGCTCTCTTTTGAACAACCTATATACAGTGTGTTTTTACTGAAAAAAAGAACATATGTGATTGTAATTCTACATCTCATCAGACTATTCGAATGAGGGGATATCAAAGAAAATCATAGACCTAGGGAGTAGGATTGGTAGAATATCTAGTTAAAGCTCCATGAAAACACTATGTAGTCAGAGGGACATTTTTACTACCCAGAAATAAACTGATTCAAGGAGACTAGCAGTTCAACCAAGGGAAGTAGTTTTTATATTACACTTGAAGAATTAATTTAGCACAAAAAGCTAATAGAAATGTGGCTAAGCTAGACCTAGTCATCTCAAATAATATAATATCAAATAATAATATGGTAATAATAATAATAATATCAAATGATGAAGTAGGGAAACCTTTAGGAAACAATGATCATAACAAAGTCTCAATTTAAATGGGCACGATCTAAGGACTGCAATACAGTCTATCGACTAACACAAAAAATTGGCAAATAAAAATACAGACAATGAATGTAAAGCTGTACTAAGTAAACATACCTAAAGTAAATAACCCCAATCCATGTGTCAATCATTTAACAATAATGATAAATAGTATAAGCTGGCATTTTAATTAAAGAAAGAGGGAACTGTGGCAGTGTTATGCGATCGGACTCGCAAACCTCAATGTATAAAACAATAAAAATGAATGACAATTCTGTTCTAGTCCATGTGGGTGGCCTGATATGTATTAACTCCTTGATTCCTAGGATCACTATAACATGGAAATAGAATGTGAAAAAATGTTTTAAAAAAATTTAGATTTGCGAGCTTGAGACTGTTGTGCAATTAATTCTAATGTCTGTCATGGCTTTCCCTGTCTTTTAAAGTGCAGTAATGATTTTTTATTTGCATTTACAGTGCTATGAACAGGTGTTTAACCCCGTTTGCGAGTCTGATCTGGTACTCGTAGGATTTTCTTCTACTTTTGCCATTTAGGGGTGTGAAAACATTTGCGGGCTTGAGGAATTGTAGCAATTGAATAGCAATTTGTGATTGTAACATTTACGAGCTTGAAACTAAAGGCTTAGATGGGTTGGAATTACGATTACAACCGCAGGGATTTTCCGACTGTAACCCACAAATTGTTTGCGGGTAGCTAAAAGACGCCAATTAAATAGCAAATAAGTTTATGGGCTATATTACAGGCTCCAGTAACTAATAATTGCTCAAATGAATAGGGGCCAAAGTCTTGCAAAAAGCTATAAGATTGGATAAAAAAGAAAATCATAATATACCATATATACTCGAGTATAAGCCGAGTCACCCCCCCGTGTCTCTCTAACTCCCCCATGTCTCTCTAACCCCCCCGTTTCTCTCTAACCCCCCTGTGTCCCCCTTTCCTTCCCCCTCCTAATCCTCAACCCTCCCTCCTCATTCTAAACCCCCCTCCTCATTCTAAACCCCCCTCCTCCCTTTACCCCTCTAAATACCTCCCCCTCTCCCTTTCCCCTCACTTACCTCCATCTGCAACTTCTGCTCCGGCCTCCGCTCCTTCCGGCATCTTGACCCGGCCAATGCTAATGATGTGGCGCGCATGTGACGTCACGTCATTAGCATATACCGTGTGCCGACGTCCACTCATCCTCTCCCTCCCCTCATCCTCTCCTCTCCCGCTTCTCCCTCTCCCCTCATCCTCTCCCTCTCCACTTCCTCCCCCTCCCCCCATCCTCTCCCTCCCCTCTCCCTCCCCTCATCCTCTCCTTCTCCTCTACCTCTCCTTCCCCTCCCCTCATCCTCTCTCTCCCCTCTCCCTCCCCTCCTCCTCTCCCTCTCCTATCCCTCCCCCTCCACTCATCCTCTCCCTCCCCTCTCCCTCCCCCCATCCTCCTGCAGCTGTCCAGCGCCTCTTCTGTGTCGGTACCCGGTATATGCTAATGACGTGACATCATTAGCATATACCGGGTGCTGACGTCCAGAGAGAGGGGAGGGAGAGGATGAGTGGACATTGGCACTCTTTATATGCTAATGACATGACGTCACATGCGTGCCACGTCATCAGCATTGGCCGGGTCAAGACACCGGGAAGGAGCAGAGGCCGGAGCAGAAGCTGCAGATGGAGGTAAGTGAGGTGAAAGGGAGAGGGGGAGGTATTTAGAGGGGTAAAGTGAGGAGGGGGGTTTATAATGAGGAGGGGGGTTGAGAATGAGGAGGGGGTGGAGAATAAGGAGAGACGTTGAGGAGGGGGGTTGAGGTTCAGAAGAGAGGTTGAGGAAGGGGTTGTGGATGGGGGAGGTGAGGATAAGGATGGTGGGTTGAGGTTGAGGAGGGAGGTTGAGGAGGGGTTGAGGATGGGGATGGGGGGTTGAGGTTGAGGAGGGAGGTTGAGGAGGGGGTTGAGGAGGGAGTTGAGGAGGGAGGTTGAGGATGAGGAGGGGGTTGAGGATGAGGAGGGGGGTTGAGGATGAGGAGGGGGGTTGAGGAGGGAGGTTGAGGATGAGGAGGGAGGTTGAGGAGGGAGGTTGAGGAGGGGGTTGAGGATGAGGAGGGGGTTGAGGATGAGGAGGGGGGTTGAGGAGGGAGGTTGGGGATGAGGAGGGAGGTTGAGGATGAGGACGGAGGATGAGGAGGGGGGTTGAGGAGGGGGTTAAGGAAGGAGGTTGAGAATGAGGAGGGGGGTTGAGGAGGGTGATAAACTAGGGGGGAGAGACACAGGGAATGAAGAGGGGGAAGAGACACAGGGAAGGGAGAGGGGTGAATATACAGGGGAGGGAGAGGGGAGAAGAGACACAGGGGAGAGAGAGGGGGGACACAAGAAAAGGGCACACAAGAGGGGGACACAGAGGGCACAAGAGGGACACAGGGGGCAGCACATTTCCCACCCTCAGCTTATACTCGAGTCACTCATTTTTCCCAGTATTTTGTGGTAAAATAGGTGCCTCGGCTTATACTCGGGTCGGCTTATACTCGAGTATATACGTTAATTGCTAAGAGCACGGAGTAAGGCTAACCCTGAACATTTTTTAAATATTAATGAAAAGAGGTTATGTTTCTCTGTATGCATTTTGGAAAAAGCATGCAATTTATGGCCTAAATGGAAAAAATCTAGGGGTGTAGGAGATAGAAATCTACGAATTTAGTAATGCTTGTGGAAAAAACACCTACGTAACCCACTCAATGCCAAGCAGCATCTACAAAGGCAAGTAAAATATTAGGATGCATTAAGATTCGTATGGAATCAAGGGAAACAAATATAAATCTGCCACTCTATAAATCTCTACTTCATTCTCACTTGTAATATGGAGTACAATTTTGGACCACATCAAAAATAGGACATTGTCGACTTGGTAATTGTACAGTGAAGAGCAGCAAAACTAATTATGGGAATGGAGGGATTAAGCTAAACTTCTTTTTTTCTAGAAAAAAAAGATGCCTGATAGGGGAGATGATTACCATATATGAGTACATCCAGGGTTAATATTAGGATTTGTCAGGGTAAATGTTTGTTCAAAGTGGTTTTCAAATGACAAGAGGTCTAAAGGAAAGAAAAGGGTTCTTCACCGTAAGGGCAGTCAGACTGTGGAATTTTCTATCAAAAGAGGTGTTGAATATATTTGCGTATTAAAAGCACATACAGAGTTATGTTGGATAACTAAGGCATTGATCCATGGCCTAATCCAGTTGCCAACATTTGTTTATTTCAATGTGGTTTACCTTCCTCTGGATCGATTAATGATTAGTTTACGTATTACAAGTATCAATTATTATGTTACTCTATACCTCTATGTGATTCATATTATTTTATTAACTTTTATTTGTATCCCAGTAAGGAATGGTATAACATACACAAGTTAAAGAAATAACCCATAAAAGTTAAAATTTTAGGTCAACCATGACATATATTCTGCACTTTGGAATTCATATAGTTACAAGAAATGGAAAACTTTTGAAATGAAATATCAAAATTCAGGAACAATTCTCTTCCTCTTAAAGTAGCCATTGTATCTGTGCCTGGACTTTTCCCTCCTAGGAAACTGGGAACCACTGAAACAGCTCCTCACTAACTGGAGAAGCCATTTTAAACTTTGCAGTCTTGGGAAATTGATAACCACTGAAAAAGCTCCACACTAATTTGAAGTATTTACAAACTATGGGGATGCCGTCATTATATTTAAGAATATTTAAATTTTTTCTAGCTAAATTGTTTATCTTTACCCTAATCCCCGTTTTACTACCTCCTTCTCTCTGCACCGACCACAACCCTAATTTCTCTGCCACATTTTTTTCTTCACTTTCTTTCTATCTTACTCCTTTCTAACTCTAATATCAATAATTATTTGTAAGTTTTACTTTTGTGTTATATCGATAATGGGAATCAAGGAGTTAATACATATCATGGACAAGAACAGTTGATTTATTGATTTCTACTTTTCTGATTTGCGAGTCTGATTGCAAATTGGACTTCTAAACTCTAACTGATTGTAGTTTTACTGACGTCATAATGATGGTCTTGATTACTATTGGCTCTGACTAAATTGTAACTTACGGGCTTGCTTAATTGATCATGTTCTAAAATGCTACTTACGGGTTCATGGTTTGCGTATTGGGGCTGTGAGCATGTAATTGCAGGCTTTAGTCAATTAAATGCATCTATACATTTAAAAAATGTGGAACCCGCAGCCAAAAGTTCAGTTTGAAGGTAATTACTGGCTTAAATACACAATATGGCTACCCTGATCCACCTTCCACCCTTCCACTAACTCTACCCTGTTGTGTTGCTGCATCATGACCATTATATATTTCTTCTAACCGTCCCATCTTTCTTTACTGTTTTTTTTTATGTACTCTTCTCCAATTCTGTATTTTGTCTAATTGCACTCTGGCTTCAATTTCAGTCAGATTCAAGTATCTAAGAAATCCTGCTGAATTCATACTGTCCCTCCTCCACCAACCAACCCCTTCACAGATGTATAAAAATATACCCTCTTGATCCAGCTCTCTAGAAGTGATACAGCAAACACAAATGGATGCCACTATTTATAAACAGAGCTTTCGTAAATCTGATTTTTTTCTAAAAATATGTTTACGACCATAGATTACAAAGCAGCTAATATTTTTAGTTTTTTTTTAAATACTTGAAGATATAGCCTCCAGACCACAGTGTTTTAGAGCTCAGATGGACACTGATTTACTTTTTTATTAGACTAATCATAATAGATTGGTCATCACCCTATCTATAAAATACGGTACAATAAATGAAAAGCAAATTAGGTAGATGAGCAAAAATGAATCCTGGGAGGGAAATACCAAGGTAAGGCTTTGTCCTCTGGGAGGATGTCTGAGTTTACCTCCCAGCCTCAAGGCACTCTTCCCAAATATGGTAGCACATCAATGCCAAGAAGCCACCTTCGACCAAGATTTTGTGTTGGTTGCAGGAGTAGCTTTCCTGGCATCTGATATTGTACCAGGAGCTAGGGTTGTGTTTTTCTGGATCCCTCCTTTTACCCCTTCTGCTTCTTAGGAGTAATTGTTATATATTTTTTTATAATATAAGAAAAATGAAAAATGTGTGAAATGTGAGGGAGAAAGATAGATACTATGACAGTGAAAGGATTAAACTGCTACTGCTTGTTGGTTGCAGCAGCACGTAAAAATTTATTTATTTTTTTTAATTTTCTTTTTATAAATATTTATTTTGGTGTTTTGTGGTAGTTGCAGATTAATTCATTTTTTTCTTCCCCTTTCTGTTTTGTCTTTTATAGTTTCTTTTATGGTTTCCATAGTTTTGTAAAAATAAAAACTCAAAACTTGACAAAATCAAGTCCATAAAGCTTGAGAAAAAAAACAGGTGCAAAATGCCAGGTACATCTGTCTGTGTTTCTGGTTGTGCTTATTCATATGGTTTTCATGCCAGTTCCTTCTTCAGTGGACCGTGATTTGTCTGACCTCTCTGCAATGACCTGCTCATCTTGGGTGACCCTACCACGATAAGGTAGAGATCCAGATGGGGAAACTGGTATTAGTGTCGCTCTTTCTTCTGCTATTAATTCCTCTGCTATTACAACCAAGCATGCTACTTCTTTTTCATGTGGCTTTGATGGATTGCTTGTCTAATAAATGGTGTTTTTTTTTTTTTTTAAGTAAAATAGTCTTTTTAATCATTTCATTTGGTTGCTTATTTTAAAAGGTCAAATAGATTAGTCTTGGATCTTGTAAGTCGTTGGACTTTAGATATGAAGCATCTCTCTCTCTTTAAAAAAAACTTTTCATTTACTTTAAAAATAAAAATAAATGTACAGTTCTTTATTTACCAAAGTCTTCCTTTTTGCAGCCAGCATGTTCTGGCATTTAAGTTTGTTATTTTCACACAATTGTTTTGCTAGTTAATAACTTACTCAATATAGTTCTCTGAGTCATCCATCCCTATTTTGTTAGAGCTATACGCCTGTGATAAAGCAAAGAAAATATTGTAAACCACAATATAATCAAAAGGTACGTGTAAAGAAAATGTTATCACACTAGACAGAGGTATACAATTGTCTGAATAGTGTGTTTTAATTAGAAAAACAGGGTTAAATGATTGATGGTAGTTTGCAAAGTCATTATGGAACTGCAAATTTAATGAGCAGCCAAGCTAATTAATGTTCTTAAAGCTCTAATAGGTGTTATAGGTTTCTCATAAGTCTGACTAATGAGCGAAGAATCTTAGCTGAATTTAATTTTTTATCAAATTTGTTGATCAAAACAGCACATCAGACCTACAGCCTTATTAAATTGCGATTCGGCCAGTTGAATAGGGCTCTATATAAGCACAGAGCATATTTTTTTACAGAAGTTTTTAGTTAGTGAAGACCTTGCTTTTGGATAGAAGTCCACTAACTAAAATCTTCTGGAAATAAAAAATATGCTATGTGCCTAAATAGAGCCCTATTCAATTGGCCGAATTGCAATTTAATAAGGCTGTTAGTTTTTTTGAAGTTACTACACTGAGAATGTCAGCAGGATTTGCAGATTAATAATAAATAATTTTGTCACTTTTGAGGTGAATATTTCAGAATACTCACTCACTCAGAGTGAAGTCTTTCAAGTACAGAATATATTCAATGCACTCCAATAAATTAATCTTTGAAAAAAGCTGTTATGAAGAAGTGGTTACACATAGAAGAGTCATAAGGCATTGTAAAACATATGGAATTATAGGCAAATATTATACATTTCTCTGTGAGAGAGCATCTAGAGTTAATAAGCCATTGGATGGAAGGGGTAAGAAGGTAGTGCTGCTGGCAATACTGGGGTGATTGCTGAGTTACAGGTAGTAAAATAAATTCATATGGGAACTCAGTTATTAAATGACCACAGAATGTGTTATACATTTACATCCTATTCCTTAGCCCATCACCCAATGTTATATGTGAAAAATAGTATGTATGACTATAAGAACTTGCTTATCTTTTTTATCTTTATGTACCTAGCTCCGCCTCACTTATTAACGCTTATGCATGTTTTGGATGTAGGACCTGATACCCTTTGTGTATTCCTTCTGGGAATTGAGCAATAGGTGGTAAGAGGGCAGTGTTTCCAGCACAAGGGTTTGCTACATGTGTAAAGAGGCCCCTGTTTTATATACATGTGATTCCAGTTCCTTTACAAAGTGTATATGCAGATGATGGTATGGAGGGTGGAACATTTGAGGCACATATAGCACAGTTCTCTACATCATTACATAATTTATAGCAATATCACAAGAATAACAGCAGTATAACAAGAGGACAGGAAGATCAGAATTCAAAGAAAGGATTTAAAGGACTGGCACACAGTGCCTACCAAGTAACCTCAGATCACAGGTACATGGGATACTAGCCCATGGGTCTATCATCAAACTACTGTACACTAAGCAGTGCTACTGAATACTAAAAGCTTACACACACATGATGTTGACGTAGCGAGCCTGCGGCCCTTGCAAAACTTACGAGGGCCGCAGTTGCTGGCAAGGAGCGCCGAAGGCACTTTTTGCCAGCAACTGCGACCCTCTCAAAATTTACGTTGTAACGCAAACAAAATACAAGACACATTACAACCCATTACGACCTCGCAAAAATCGTCCGCAACACGCGCACATGAAAACATTAAAAATACAACAAATACACACAACAAATACATAAAAAGCTTACTTACAGGAAGAGGGAGTATCCAGGACCTCGAAAACTAAAGTTACAACTCAATTTAAGTCAAATTAAAAGAGTTAAGACACTACAAAATTCTCTAAGAGAGAGAAAAAATGGGCGCCGAAAAAAATGAAAACGAGGCTACAGCTGTCTAAAAACGCAAAACACCAACAAACACCTACGTATTTGCCAAAAAACACATTGAAGATTGAGATTAAAAAACAAGGACGCAACCCGTGCAATCCCAAAAACATTACAAACACAATAAATACAAACAACAAACACATAAAAAGGTTACTCACAGCAAGGGGGGGCAGAAGTTACACCTCCATTTAAGCACAAATTTCGGAGTTTAGAGACCCGAAAATTACCTAAGCAAGAGAAAAAATGGCCGCCGAACAAAACGAAAACGAGGCTAAAGGTCCCTAAACACGCAAAACACTACCATAAACATGCAAAACACCACCAAACAGCTACAAATATTCTGAAAAAGCCCACCAAACAGCTACGGATATTCCAAAAAAGTCGCACGACATAGAAAACGAACGATGCTACATCACATTATATACACCAAACACCCTTAGCTCACTTACAATTTCTTTGCTGTATTTTTTTGACGGGCAATTCGCTAGTTGGGTTATATTTACCAGTTGAATAAAATACATGGAATAGGTGGAGCTAAAGACCCACTGAAGTGTAATATTTATAGCATGCTGTTCTGAAGAATGTGATTGTATTCAGTTTTGCTTTAATGAAGACATTTTGCCTTTGTAAAAGGATCAGAAACCTGGGAGGAGTGGAAGGAACAATGGACACATATACAATCTGAATTCACTTTCGCTAAAACATCCTCTTCAAATATCCCCTTGACAATACAACTCAATGCATCATAGGATAACTCACCCCAAACTATAGACTGAGGAGAAGTCTAAGATGAAAAATTCCACATCACACTATCAGAAACATATAATTTAAAGAGTTTCCCTAAAATGCTTTTATCTTTCTGTAATGTAATTTTGTTACATTTTTCACCAGCATGTGATGTTATTACCAAACTACAGTGGTCAGTTAAGCAGAATTTACTTTGTTTTATGGACCTACTTGTCAAGTGGTAATACATATAATATACCTAGTGAGTATATGCTTTTTGTTTACTGAATGCAAATGCGGTTTCTCATTTCCATCATTAAACTGCTCCTTAGCCTATAAAAACATGGGAATACACAATCAAATTGGATGATCTTGAAGAAAAATCAGTAGCCAGGAGTAGCAAGAATAGGAGGTCACCTGGCATGAACCAGGGGCAACTAGGGTTGAGACTGACTCTTACACCTCACGTCTTCCACAAATAAGCCCACTTCCAGGATACTCACATTGGGAGGACCAGAATTATATAGGCACTACCACTACCCACTACTATGGGGCCACCATCTCCTTCAGCACCAACTGTATCTGCAACACTACTACCAGATGCTAGAGCATGCAGGAACAGCAAGAGCTACTGTCTCCACATCACCACCACCAAAGCCAGAGAAAATGGAGTCCATAGACATGCTCGAGATAAGTCATTCATGCAGAGGCATTTTGAAGTGATGGAGGAATAAATAGACAGGTACTAAAATAGTGCACTGTCTAAGATGTGGTCAGAAGGAGTATGCACAAGCAGGAGTTGGGGGCACAGAGGGAGATGCTCCAAAGAGGGAAGAGTTCATGCTATGAATGAAAAATGTGCTTATATTGGTAGGAAGATTACAATAATGGGGGACCTCTTCAATGTACTTGTGGATACATTCCAACAACAGCAACAGCCATCATCTCTAAGGAGTAGCACCAGGAAGAGAGGTTCCCAATGGGAAGATTAACCCCATTCCCTCACCCTCCACCTCCACCCCAACTCCCAGAGCACATGGGAACCATAAGGTTTCCTTCTCAAATAATGGTAAAACCCTGGTTCAAAGAAGTGGGTGTCATGATTTAATTGTTGAAGGACTCATATTGCCAGTAATTTATTAATATGGCCAAGGAACCATGACATTGTTGCATTGGGATTATGTGTTATTGTGTGGTTATATGTTGCCTGTACATGGTTATTATGTATCCTAGTTATAATATATTAATGTTATATAGAACATATGGGCAATTGGTAGAAATGCTCTGCATAGAAGTTAGCTGCAGATCATTGCACACTTGCACATACAGACCTTGGGTCAAGACAGATGTTTGTACTTCAAGTAGTCCTAAGCAAACACTTGAGTTTAACATAAAGGTTTGTTCACTAGCCAGCTATAGATATCTGGTGAATTTGATCTCAAGAGCTTTGATAGCCAAAGGTTGCAAGCCAGATGGGCTGACATCACACATACACAAATGTACACAAGGGTGTGGTATTGGAGAGTATAAATATGTTGTTTTGATCATTTAATAAAGGTTGAGAGATAGTTTTCACAGATCCACATTGTGAGACTATTTCTGTGTTTTGTATCCTGGCTTGGGGAGTGGTCTTGCCATGGTCCACTAGTAACCTGTATGCAGTATTCTCTGCTGGTACCTCTTCAGAATCCATCTTTTGTGCCACAGAGAACACTACACGATTCTGCTGCGGTAGGTTTGAACTAGGTTCATATCAAGCCGCCTTGAAGCAGATCGTGACAGTGGGATTTTGTCCAACATTGTTTTTCTTTTAGATATCTCTAAATACTGTGATACTGTGCATGTACCATATACAGAGCACACAACATACATCTATAATTCTACATTTGATCCATGTTAACCTCTCATATATTAAAAACTTTAAACAAACAGTAAATTACACCATAATGTTGTTTTGCAAACAGCAATATTCACCATCAATAAGTCCTAATGCAGATGAAAGTCTCTTAATATGGTTAGAGGAACTACTTCTCTTTATGTTTTTGTCAGGTAAACATGCCTTTGATACAACATACATTGATGAGAACTTAAAAGCATATCTAAGTGAGTTGGATTATGAATGCATCTGATAGAGGAGAATTAGTAGTGCAAACATTTTTGTGCATGAAAAAATCCCAAAATAAACATTTAAAAACTTACTATGAAGTCAACAAAATTATCTTGTAAATTAGGGTTAACACCCTGAAAAAAAAAAGCTAATTTAGCACAAATTGTAAAATGATTTGTTTTGGCCAATCATTTGGCTGAAACTTTTAAATTAACTCTAGTTTCCTGTTTGTGGTGCAAAACAGAAAATAGTAATAAAAAAAATTGCTCCCCTGATTGGTGGGGGACTGGGTACTTTTGTAGACACCCCCTGGAGGTGTCAATGTAATCATTAGAGGGATTTTTAGATATTAATAAAAATAAGATGTTATATGAGATGTGCTGCATATGTATAGGCTGCTTTTTGCCTAAGGATTGCAGAAATGTTATAATCCAGCTCACTTTGATATGCCTTTAAGTAATTCAGATTTTCATCAATTGGACACTAATTTTTTAAAGAACAATATGTTAGCCTCTCTGGAGAAACACTATGAGTTGCACAGTTACCATAAAACCATAAAAAAGAGAAAGGACCAACTCTTGATACTAGTGTAAGTCTCCTCTAGTGTTCTATAAGGGCAAAACTGTGTGTATTAATACACAAACTCTTACTGTATAATATCTATATATACATGAAGACTAACAATTCCTTATTATATTGTCAATTAAACCATTTATATGTGTAGAATACTTATAAGAGACCTATCAAATGTTTAAAATGTATTTATTAGAGTATGAACAACAAAAATAGAAAACACCAAACATAAAATCACAACGGGACACCCACCAACATATAGAGATGGTAAGTATGTAGGAACGATATCCCACGCCATCTTTAAAGGGATTTAATACAAAGTTGCAATAGTAATATTAGGTGTATTTCACCAAAAACTTGTGAGTAGGTTTCTTTGTTTTCTAATCATTTCAATTTATTATTATCCATAGATAAATCAAAATAGAGCAACAATTGTCTCTCAGAGTAAAATGTTACCAATTGCCAAATGATTATGATTGGGTTTATGTTGTCTGTTTTTTTATCATAGATTGATTGTAAAAATAAAAAACAAAATAAGATTACATTGAGGTATTATCATTTATTTGAAAACCTCTAGAGATATTTTGTTATCTTTATTTATAAAGACAGTAATAAGGACAGTAATCATCACTCAGATCTCTATCTCCTCTATTTGGAAAGGCATAGTGGGCATACAACTGATTATTCTGAGCTATGTAACAAAGATTACAACTATTCCCATAAACAGTGTTGCTAGGATTTCTGTAGTCAATAGTTAGGAGTTTGAATAATTCAAATGTGTTACAAAAAAGTAACCAGTGTGGCTAAGATAAACTTATACTATAGACAATTCCCTTTATTTGTAGTACAAATAGCACTCTTAGATAAATAAATGCTTTGAACAGGCATGTACATTTCAACAATCTATTTTATATTCAGCCAACGTATTGTGTTTGATTCAGAGCAGAAGAGTTTTCTCTAACGTTAACTGCTCAGATTTCACATTAAAGGTATTATTTGACTGTTACAAGTATCTCTTGTGTTAGATTTAGAGCAGGAGTGTTTTCTTTAACTTTAGCTGTTCAAAATTTTCAATAAAGATGTAATTTCACTGTGAGAGGAAATATTTACTTTAACTACCCACATCGCTGGGTTAGGGTCTTAATATTCCTATAACCACTAGTCATAATTTTATTCAGTTTCCTAAAGAAAAAAATCTTTAAAATGATTTTCTAGATGATTTCGCACTTCATGCACTTCCATAAATCACATTTTTCAAGTGTTACTTTGTTATCATTATCTGTCCTCCACCCAGCAATACTCTAGATGTAGCATTGTAAGTAAATGAGCCTTATTTGCTCCGCTGTTCCTTTTTATAATGGATTCTAATTAAAAGCTCTTTTATGTTGTGTCGCCCACAGTTTCACAAACTAAGTTAACGATTAACAGGCTTACCTCACATTAAATTACTATTGCTGGGTGTTAGAAGCGCCCTGAGGCCTAAAGTGTCCTAGTGCAGGAATGCTATCTCCCTATCTGCATGACAAGCGTGTTTGGCTGATGCTTCTACGGAGGCCGGGTTATTAATATATCCAAATTTTCCAGATTACGGTAGTTAGGTTCTAATATATTTCAAGCAAGCACTCACTATTTTTAACACGTTACTCTAAAGGGCTCGCTAAACTTTTTGGTGGTTTTACAAAATATACATTTTTTTAGTCTTCACTAGTAATGTCGCGAACATCAAATTTTCAGTTCACAAACAGCGGACACGAACTTCCAACAAATGTTCACGAACAAGCGAACCCGGTGAACCGCCATAGACTTCAATGGGCAGGCGAATTTCAAAACCCACAGGGACTCTTTCTGGCCACAATAGTGATGGGAAAGTTGTTTCAAGGGGGCTAAAACCTGGACTATGGCATGCCGGAGGGGGATCCATGGCAAAACTCACACAGAAAATTACATAGTTGATGCAGAGTCTGGTTTTAAGCCATAAAGGGCATAAATCACCTAACATTCCTAAACTGATTGGAATAACATGCTTTAAAACATTAGGTATGATGTTGTATCGATCAGGTAGTGTAAGGGTTACACCCGCTTCACAGTAACAAACCAATCTCCCCGTTTAATGCACCGCAAACAACCGCAAACAGTCCCTTTGCACAACCGCAAACTCCCCATTTGCACAAGGTTGGATACCAAGCTAGCCATGTCCCGTTCCTTGTCCTCACTGATGTCATTGAAGGTCTCTTCCTCCACCCAGCCACCAAGGGTCACCGAAAGGTGACAACAAGCCCCCTGGGACGTCTGCTGTGTTTGGTCTTCCACCTCCTCAAAGCCACCTTCCTCCTCTGACTCCTCTTCTTCAGACTCCTCTCTCTGCGTTGCCTCTGTCTGCATTATTATAAGGTGTGTACTGTTAAGTAGTACTATTCCTATCAGTTTAATCCCTGTTACGTCCACTATTAGGGGACGTGTATATGGCATTGATTTTTGGAAGCGGGAGATGGAAAAAGATGCTTGGTCGGACCTCCTACTTCAAATTTGGGGCACTGCACATGCAATGTAATGTGCCACCAGATAGGAGTGGTGTATTGAGTTGTACTATTTATTCCTATCAGTTTGATACCTGTTACGTCACCTATCAGGGGACGTGTATATGGCATGGATTTTTGGAAGCGAGAGATGGAAAAAGATGCTTGGTCGGTCCTGCCACTTTAAATTTGGGGCACTGCGCGTGCAATCTAAGGTGCCACCAGAAATGAGTGTCACTGTGCACTGGCAAAAGTTGGCAGAGTAGGCGCTGTAGGCCTCACACACACGCCTGTAGGCAGGCAACTGATATTCAATCGATTACAGTCAAAAAAGTGTTGTTTTATGTCACTGTAGACTACAGTTGCACCAGATATGACGTATCACTGTGCACTGGCAAAAGTTGGCAGAGTAGATGCAATAGGCTTCACACACACGCCTGTAGGCAGGCAATTGCTATTCAATCTATTACAGTCAAAAAAGTGTTGTTTTATTTCACTGAGCACAATATAAACTGTGAGCCTGACACAAGCAGGCAACTGAAATTAGATTACAGGAAAAAAATGGTTGTTTTCAATGTATGGTACACCACCAGGTATAAGTAGTGAAAATAAGCACAATATAAGCTGTTAGGTGTTAGCCTGTCACACACACACACGCTGGCAGGCAGGCATATGCAATTAGATTACACAGAAAAAAATTATAGAATAAAATAAATGATGTTCTAGCCCTAAAAAGGGCTTTTTGGGTTGCTGTCCTTGCCGCAGATATCAGATGAGTCCTTCAGGTCTGTAATGGAAGCTTAATACACAGCCTGGCTATCTATTTCCCTATTAAATCTCCAGCAGCTACACTATCTGTCCTCTCACAACGAATGCAGTTTCAGAATGATTCTAAAATGTATGCTGTCCTTCAGATGGAAGGCTCTGGAAGGGAGTGTATGCTGCTGATTGGCTGGAATGTGTCTGCTGACTGTGAGGTGCAGGGTCAAAGTTTCCTCAATGATAAAGTTTCGGGGCCATCCCGAAAAGCGCATGTGTTCGTGTCCGCTGCGAACGCGAACATGCCAAAATCGCCGCGAATAGTCCGCGGGCGAACTGTCCGCAACATCTCTAGTCTTTACAAGTGGTCACGGATCCCATTCAAAATTATAATAGAGCAACAGGAACGTAGGGTAGCTAAAACTCACAATCAATTATAGGTTTGGTTTGTTTCCATGCAATTGCTCAGTTATTTTTAAAGTTTGATTTTCACATGGAAAAATGTAGCCAAAGCAACACTGAAGTTTTTGTCTTATCTTGCAATGTCCCAGTCAAAACTTAGCCGAGAAGAATAGGAAAATTGTAGGATCCAGATGTTAAAAGAGTGGGGTTTTGCTTGGAATTAGGATGACCTATTTAATTATTCATTCCTAGTGCTAATATTAGGGAGGGGTTATTGTATAATGGTTATGTAACAGGGGCCAGCTTATATATACTACCTCACATCCCTTCACATAGTCAGTTGGGTCCAGATATCAGATTGCATATCCCGTCTCTCCCTCCCATAAATGTACTGATTTTTTGCTAATTTGTTTAATAAAAAAATAATAAAACATATATGTGTACTGTATTACTGGTTATTTGTATATATAGAGATATAGAGAAAGAAAAGTTTTTAAATAAATAATAACAAAAATATATATAAAAAAATAAATAAATAAATTATAAATTAAATATATTTTGTTTCTGTCCTAGAATGATTCATTGAATTTCCATGTGTTGATTGTTTGTATTGTCCCAGCAGGTTTCTGAGAGGGTGCTTGCCCACAGGTGATTAGTGAGCTGTGTGGTGAGCTCATTTTGTTGTACTCTGCGGGCACAGGGTCCCCTTAAGTCGTTAAATGTGGGAAGGTAGGCAGCTCTTGTTATTTATGTGTGTTATTGTTTATCATAAACAGAGCTGTGGCCATTTTAACCCCATACCTTGTGTCTAGTATTTATTGGTTTGGTTCCACGATATAAGGGTATCCATATTTACAATGCACAGGTCAAAGACTCAGAGCTACAACTGAAGCCAAAGGTCCTACAGTGTTGACAGTAATTGGGAAGTGAATACATGTGCACCCAACAAATGTCTTTTAATCTTTGCTTAGTTAACTTTTGTGTTACAAGGAAGAAAAAACTTTTTGGACCTTGTAAGTGTTAAGTATTTTGTGGAAATCAAATAAAAAAAATAAAAATCCACATAAAAATGTCTAGGTTTAATGATACAAAATGTGGAAATGTCGAGAATGGATACTTATGCAAATTATGCTTCTTTAGTTAATCAGCTGCAATCAGAGCAATGCATCTTAGTTATCTTGGAATTGCCTCTACCTAGTATGTACAAAAGAGATTAAACAGCATCCTTTTACCTCCATTAATGATCATGCCAGAGTTTACTATACAGTGGGGGGGGGGGGAGTATTTGATCCCCTGCTGATTTTGAGGGAAATAAGTATTTGACACCATTGAACTTAGTACTTGATGGCAAAATCCTTGTTGGCAATCACAGAGGTCAGACGTTTCTTGTAGTTGGACACCAGGTTTGCACACATCTCAGGAGGGATTTTTTCCCACTCCTCTTTGTAGATCCTCTTCAAGTCATTAAGGTTTTGAGGCTGATGTTTGGCAACGCGAACCTTTAGCTCCCTCCACAGATTTTCTATGGGATTAATGTCTGGAGACTGGCTAGGCCATTCCAGGACCTTAATGTGCTTCTTCTTGAGCCACTCCTTTGTTTCCTTGGCAGTGTGTTTTGGGTCATTGTCATGCTAGAATACCCATCCATGACCCAGGGAAGGAGGTTCTCACCCAAGATTTGATGGTACATTGCCCTGTCCACCATCCCTTTGATGTGATGCAGTTGTCCTGTCCCCTTAGCAGATAAACACCCCCAAAGCATAATGTTTCCACCTCTGTGTTTGACAGTGGGGATCATGTTCTTGGGGTTATAGGCAGCATTCCTCCTCCTCCAAACACGGCGAGTTGAGTTGATGCCAAAGAGCTCGATTTTGGTCTCATCTGATCACAACACTTTTACCCAGTTCTCCTCTGAATCATTCAGATGTTCATTGGCAGACTTCAAATGGGCCTGTACATGGGCTTTCTTGAGCAGGGGTACCTTGGGAGCACTGCAGGATTTCAGTCCTTCACGGCGTAATGTGTTACCAATTGTTTTCTTGGTGACTATGGTCCCAGCTGCCTTGAGATCATTAACAAGATCCTCCCGTGCAGTTATGAGCTGATTCCTCACCATTCTCATGATCATTGAAACTCTACGAGGTGAGATCTTGCATGGAGCATCAGACTGGCAGTTATTTTGTGTTTCTTCCATTTGCGAATAATCGCACCAACTGTTGTCACCTTCTCACCAACCTGCTTGGCGATGGCCTTGAAGCCCATTCCAGCCTTGTATAGGTCTACAATCTTGTCCCTGACAACCTTGGACAGCTATTTGGTCTTGCCCATGGTGGAGAGTTTGGAATCTGATTGAATGCTTTTGTGGACAGGTGTCTTTTATACAGGTAAGAAGCTAAGATTATGAGCACTCCCTTTAAGAGAGTGCTCCTAATCTCAGCTCGTTACCTGTATAAAATACTTATTTCCCTCACTGACCTGCAAATCAATTTATAACTTTTTTTGACAAATGCATTTTGCCTGTTTTTTTTGTTTTGTTATTCTGTCTCTCATTGTTAAAATACACCTACCATTAAACTTATAGACTTATCCTTTCTTTGTCAGTGGACAAGCATTCAAAATCAGCAGGGGATCTAATACTCCCCCCCCCCCCCCCCCACTGTATAACTAATAAATACATGTTTTACTCTTATACTTAAAAACAACTGGTCTTTTCTTGTAACTCTTCTTTTCTTCATGATCTTTTAAATGTATTTTATTTAATTCTTAGTAAAAATATCTTATATGAAATGTGCTGCATACATATATTGAGAAGCATATTTTAAAATCATCTTGAAAAATGGTGCTGTTTTTCACTCAGAATGTGTTCTATAGGTTTACTAATAGAATCCAGAAACCCCATTCAAAATGGTCATAGTCAATGGAAATAATGACTTTATTGTAGGTATTACTTAGAAATGGGAAAATGTAAGAGTATGGAAATTAATTGTATGCACTTATTTGCAAGCTTCTTATTTTACTTTGTATACTCAATGTTATAATCTCTGTTGAGGAAATGATTAGGCCCATGTCTTTGACATTGTTCTACATTTTCATAAATATAATATTTTGTAGTAGTTAAAGAATGGTATTCTAAATAAAGGAAAATGTAGGTGCTTAGGTCTTATCCCATTAATTCTACATTACATTTCCGTAACCTTTATCGTAATGAAAAATGTGGTCAAAGAAATGCACTTCACCACTGAGCAAATTTTCTCTCCAGGGGTAAGGGATTTACTTATTATTCAGGTAATGGCTGCAGATCGCACATAAGGCTGTGCAATATTGTTTTAAAGCTTGTTATCTGTTGGGTACAATGCACTACATGTGGTGGACATGCTCATTAGTTTATATATATTTTTAGCACATGATTTGTAGTTTTCATATTGGAACTACAATTTCTAATGATTCTTATTAAATTAAATTATATTAGTCAATTATTAAATGTTCTTATTAAATTGAATATCCATACAATGTATCCATCAAGAATTCCCTTAGCTAATTACATTATGTTACAAGTAAAACTATGATTAGCATAATCCTGAAAACAGTCAGCCTTATTAAATTGCGATTCGGCCAATTGAAAAGGGCTCTACATAAGCACATAGCATATTTTTCTTTACAGAAGTTTTTAGTTAGTGAACTTCTATCCAAAAGCAAGGTCTTCACTAACTAAAAACTTCTGTAAACAAATATGCTCTGTGCCTATTCAACTGGCCGAATTGCAATTTAATAAGGCTGAGTGTGTTCAGGATTCTTTAAAAAAATTATGTTGTACCCCTGGCTGACATAAAACAACATTAGGAGTGACTTTAAACTAGAAGTTCTCAGAAAATACCCTATAGTCTACTGATTATAATAATTTGTACACTTATTACATTATTATCAATGCTTGTGTGTATCTGTATTTATCCATTGTAAACATCACTTTGAATTTCATTATAATATTTTTTTCCAGCATATATGGGGCCTCATTCTATTATCGGCCGTAAATCGGCCGTAAGGCTGCGATTCCTTGCGGCTGTTCAGTTAACTCGCGATTCTATTATACGGCCCCGCAAGGATCTCCCCTTGCGGCCGGCCGTATATCTTGCAACCGGCTGTAAGCTCTGAAATCTAAAAACGCAAAAATAAATTCAAGCCTGCTCTGTAAATGCTAGGGATCATATTGGGGGACATGAGGATTAAAAGGAACCCACTCTCAAGCTTGCACATCAGCCCAAACCCGAGTTCAAATTAACTGTTTATTTTCCGGCTGCGGCGTGGGCGTGTCTGAGGTGCTCCAAGCACTCTGGACTTTTTACATGGATATTTTACGTATATTAAAAAATATATATTTTACGGATTTGAGTATAGGGTAATTATGTGCTATTTTTGCTAACACCGAATATCACTTTATAGACTCCGCAAAGTGCAGGATGGCTTTATTTGAGCTATTTTAGGTGCTTAATTGGTGCTAGCGGGACCTGTTTGCTGCAAGGACTATTTTTTATATTTTTTCTATCACTTTATTTAAATTGTATTAAGAATAATATTAACTTTAGTAGCCTTTATTAAATTTGTTGCAAGCCAACATTAATATGGTTGCTTCAATCTAAAAAATATGTTTGTTTTTTTAAATACAATTTACAAACTATCAATTTCTGTGTGATATGCAACATTATAAACTCCACTAGAATTTTGCAACTACAACCTTCTTTTTAGTTTCCTAGATACAAAAAAAATTTAGATTCAAGAGACTTTCATTTCCAATTGGGAAATATGAACAATTTAAGAAAACTTAAATTTTTATTAAGACATCTACATTAAAAATAAATAGTTTGTTCTACAATTACAATTATATTTTTTAAACTTGAATGTGACCAACAATATTGATCACCTTTAAAAATGTGCCCCATAAAAAGCACAAACAGAATACTAATTCTTATTTTTTATTGCCAAAAGTTAATATTTGAAAGAAATTAGCTGCTTTTCTTAATATTCCTATTAAGGAATTAAAAATGTTATATAATACATTCATATTACATTATTAATAATATTTCTATTAAGAATTATAAATAATATATATAAAAAAAAATATTATTTAAAAATTTTTTAATTGTCTTATGAAAAGAATGACATTAACGGTATACTTTTTTGAGAAATATACCTAATTCTAATAGAAGTGTCATGATTATTTACAAGTTGTTTATATAGCAATAATATTGTATATGTGTAAAGGAACATATTGAAAATATATGATATTAGTAAAAGGATCACTTTTCTTCCAAACAGTGCATCTCAGAATCTGCCAGTGTGCTTTTTTCTCATATTCTCTATGCACCATTTGATGTTAAATTTAATTTTCAAACTCTCCCAAGGGCTGGGGAAACATTACAGTATCCAGCAGCTGTTATAGCATTTCAGCGCTTCAGCGACTTTTCTTATTTGAAGAACCAAATTTAAATGTGCAATTTCTGTAGAATTTCCCTGGGCCCTGAACAGCCAGAAATACACAGTCATCCATTACAAAAACAATGTCCTGCAATAGTAAATACCTTGTGGCTAATGAACACATCTGTGTGTATAGGATCTTCCCTGAGGTACTGTTTGTAAAACAAGGCTTTAAATAAGAGACTTCCAATTTATAGTGTGTTGATTTGCAAAAACAATAAGGGTTAACATGTATTACATATGTATTTTACGAGTTCGTCAGATACACATACTCCCATTATACTAGAAGCAAAGAAGAACACTTAAACATTAGTATTTTTTTTTTTAGTGTGTATAACATCTTTTAGATAATACAAATGAATAATCAGGAAAGGGAATGCCATTGTAAGTAGACATATCCATTTGTATATACTCTATTCCAGATAACTGTACAATGATGTTAATGTTAACAAAGTGCATTGTGTTCAAAGTTTGAGTATTTGTTAGTGTATGTTGGTACATTTTTAGTTTATGTGTAAGTGAAGAAAAAATATAAGTTGGAAAAAATTAAGTCTGATTTCGAGCATACTTTTCAGGTAAATCGACATACAGCTAGTTTTTAATTAGGAAAAAAGACATTTCGATTTTTCTGCACAACTCTGAAGGGATCCATAAAACATTGAGGGAAATTATGTGTGTGAGAGGGGTGTTTATATTTTTGGAGTCCATGTTTGCATTGAATGATGCAAGAGGGAGTGGAACTGGTTTAATATCAATTTTAATCATATCCTATTATAAAACAAAGGCTCTTGACTGTTTACTCCTCCTGCACCCACTTCTCTCCTCTGATAACCACAAACATACACATCCCCCATGATCCAGCTCTCAGGATGTTATGTGACAAATGGATTTCTGTACTCAGAAACAGAGTCTTCAAACATTCAGATATTCTCCAAAAATGTTTTATGGTCATTGCTCCTCCAGCTCTGAGGCCTGCTCCAGTCCGCGGATCCCCGGTGTTAGTTTAGTACATAACTAACAACAACTATATGTTTTTCTTGAACTACAGGGGGTCTTTAACCCTGTACAAAGTTCACTGGTCTATATACAATAAACTGTCACTCCTAGACTAAGGAAACTCGCTTGTCCTTTTATTCTGGCAATAATAGTGACTTACAGCCCTAATAAATTCCCTCAATGTGTAAAATGTAGCCCATAACGCAACCCGTAAGACTTGCGGCTATTAAATTGGCACTGTAAAGCAACCCACCACCAACTTGAGACATGCGGGTTGAGGGCAAAAAAAAACTATGAAATGTCGAAAATTGAACTCCATGGCCGCAAATCCTTGGTTCTGTCAAGCCTGTAACTGTTACGTTCGTAAATTGCTATTAAATTGCAACAAATACACTGGTATTAGGACCAATAACCCGCAAATGGAGGCAAAAAGCCAACGGTTACTAGAGAGAACACGCAAGGGTGTTAAAGTCCTATCTGCAGCACTTTAAATACAAATATACACACACCATTGTACTCATAATTAAAGGGAAAGTGTTGGTAGGTATTCAAATTAATAGCACAACTTTCTAAGGCTCGCAAATCTGCAACATAAAATACTTTTTTTTATGTTTAATTTCCATGTTATATTGATCCCGGCTATCAATGTGTTAATACATATAATGGAACTCGCATGTACTAGTATATCATATTTACTGTAATTGAAGCCCGCAAGGCTTTGAAATCTAACCTCCATTTTTCAGTGATGTTTGTAAGGATGATTATCTCTTTTGCCATTGGCTCCGTCTAAACCCTTAAGTACTGGTTTGACTACTCACGGCCGCACATGCAACACATGCAAGAATGGTTTACGTGCTTGCATCTATGGCCCATAACTTGTGGCATGGTCGAATTTAATAGCTCTGTAACGCAGCCAAATTTCATGCCCACAGTCTTTGCGGGCTTGCCGATGCTGCTACGGGCTTCAAATTTAATGGGGCTGATGGTATACTGTGGGTTCTTGTTCCTATTGCTAAGGAAGAAAGTTGGTTGGAAAAGGTGCAACATGCACCCCTGGAGATCTGGAAAACAGGTCTAGCTGACCCTGTTCCTTGGCATATGGAATGGACCGCACTTCCCCTGCCTCCTTAACATCACCTTCAGCAACCATTACCCCTGGTTTCATGATACTGTGATTTAAAAATGAAGAGACACAATATTGAACAAAATTAGTGCATTTTATAGAGGAGAATCAGTAGTGTATGAACACATTTTGGCATGAACAAAATACCAAAATAAACATTATTATACTTACCCAAAAATTTTCTAAATCGCTTGGAAATCCCTGCTAAAATTCATAATTTGTTTTGGCTAGTCCCAGGCTTCTAATACATTGTATCAATCTGTGATAGCAGTTTGTGCACCACAGACTCATGGGATGTGAAGTCCTGCACAAGGAAGCAGGAGGAGTCAGACATTGCTCTGTAAATCTCTGCATTGTGCTGCTGTTGGCTTGAAGGCTAGTAAAGTGTTTAAATCCATATCCAGATGCAGTGTTACTATTGGGAGGTTTGCACCTATGTAAGCAGCTGTAGTGGTATAGAAAACAAGTTTTATTTCTAAATAAAATAAATCTGTATGTGTATAGAATGACTCCATGTAATGTGTGTTTCTGATATAAGCAGCAGGTGTTAGATTAGAAAAAGATAAAACAGGGAAACTTAGATATACCTTAAGCACGAAAATCTGCAAGTGTGTAATGGTTACCCATCTCAAGAATGTGTTTCATCTGTCACTGAATTTCAATCTTTCATATATTAAGTACCATTGGAGACAGAAATGTAATTACATGCAGGCATTTCTTTTCATATGCGTACACTATTCCATGCCATTCAACCAGCAACTAAAAGCAGCCTATTCTTCCATGAAACTGTGTTGTCCCAGACGTGTGCCTTGGCAGAAATACACCACTGTTCACCATTGAACTACCAACAGCTTCTGCTTTAAAGTAAGCACAGAGGAGACACTTCCGTATGTGCAAAAGCAATACGAGAAAGAATGATATTCAGTAAATATTGTGATATAGTTTGACACAACTTTCTCATGATTATTTGTTCATGGGTTTTATTTACTACGGACAACTGGTTTCTTTATTTATCAGGCACTTGGATTAACTTACTTTGTGTATATTCATTTTATTGCCATTCAGTAATGTTTTCTTTTGTTAATCTACTATTCTCCACTTAAACATGGAATATAAAATATTTTGACCTTTTCCATACTAAATTCACTATATTTCATCAAGTGTGGTTTTGCAATACATAAATGTGTGCATCGGGAGTCTAGATGCACTCAACACATATAATTTATTGTGATGCTATAAAAACGTAAGTAAATGCTGTCCAGATAGTTCTACACATGGGTTATACCCATGTTGCTACAAGAATTTCAACTGCTGTCTGTTTCAGATTTGATTGGCAGGTAACCTGCTAGCTAATATAATGTTTTTTTTATAACTTGGGATACTGCTAGAACTAGTAGCTACCCCCTCAGCTGTTCTTGGTGTATGTCCTTAGAGCCTTTGGCTATTTAATACCATAAAACATTATCAAAGAAAGGCAAATGTGTCTCTCTGCACAGATCTAAATAGTACAAAGTTTACCAATGCTACTAATTTATCTGGACATAACATTTCACAAATAAGTTAAACTGTACTGATTGGTTCCTCAGTCCCCCTCCTTTTAAAGCATGGCCAATGATGGTACACCATTTCATGTGACTATAACGTGCTGTAAATCAAGTAATGTATATGTTGTGCATCACTCTTACTTCTGAAGTCTTTCCTTCTATAACATTATTTTCTTCTCCTTGCTTCTCTTTCTTATTGTAGTTACATTATCCATAATCATAGACCATTATTAATGCAATTTGAAAACATTTCACCATTTCAGCAGAACACGTCAATGGGTACATCAAATATTTTTTGTTACAACTTGTGATGGGGTGCTCTTGGGGATATAAGTGCTGGTAGCCCACCATCTTACATTGCTTACCCTTCAACCCGGAGGCAATAGGAGTTTGCTTTGTAAAAATGTTGGTGTCAAATACACTCTAGCCCAATTCCAGTTTCAAAAAAATGTATTTTTGAGAAAATGCCTTTAATGCACAACATATGTCAGACAGTTGGTGACATCTGAAACTGACCCCAGATTATCATTCGCTTTGCTTTGTCTGTCATGATATTTTATCAAATGTGCCAGTAAATAAGTTTTCATTTTTGTTGAAGCCCACATCCTGTGCCTTTACCTCAATGTAGCTGTGAGGTTTTATTAGTTTTTTTTTTATTCTTATTTTTCAGTTTAACTTATGCTCATAAACCTTTATAATGTAAGATAACACAATTCATACATAACACTTGTTTGAGTTATAATATATTTGTTATATGTAATTTTCGAATGTCTACAATGGCTTCTCTACTTTACAAAACTGTAGAAGATTTCAACATTTTATATATGTATTCCCTTTAAAAAAAGTGAGGAGTATTAAGTGGATAATATAATTCTGAATAATGCATAATAAATATTGCTTTCAAATATGTGTACTAAAATGTAATTTAGAATTTCACTTGGTTTCCCTTGGTTTAAAGTATTTTATTCTTTTTTAGAGATGAATTAATAACCCAAGAAATACTATGGCAGTAAATTATATTGATATATGAATACATTTTGTTAAATATTTCACAGTACACAAAATGTCATTGTTTAATTATTCATAGAGTTATTCTCGATACGAACTGGTTGATGACGTCATTCCCAGTGGTCAACAAAAGCCATCAGATTCAAACGGCTTCATTTGCATAAACTAATTTATTTACGCTGAACCTACACAAAACTAGTCAAATATTTCAGTGACAGATATTTAAACAGAAGGCGACTCCATTTCAGTTGCAAATTGCACTTACAGAAAATACATAAATTATCAATAAATACTTTTCTCGAGCTTGCTCTTTGCTTGCTGGAGCTTTCTGCATTTTAATCCAGTGAGTTGAATGAACATCAGAGAGGCCTTATTATGTTTTGTACAAAAGTTCCTGTGTTCACTGTTTGCCACCCAGTGCACCCAAAATAGCATGCTGTAAAATACTGTGAGATTTGTAAAACTGAAAACACAGGCGTGCTTCACTGGAAACTGCAGGATGTGCAGCTCTATACTAAGGATCTTTTTCAAAATGAGGTAAACTATTTGTTGCTTTCAGAACACATAATTTTATATATATATATATATATATATATATATATATATATATATATATATATATATATATATATATATATATATATATGCTATTGTTGCCAGTTCCACAAGAGAAGTTTCCAAGCACTGTAAGTATTATTGTTTCTATATATTTCTTGAACAGAAGAAGGACAATGTTTTCCAGGAGTACAATATCAATGAGTATCAAAGCTAAGCAATTATGATGATATTGTATGTATAACAAATTATTTTACGCTCTTACATTATTAAAATAAGACAAAGTACAATTTAATTTTAAATAGTTAGTGTAAATAATAGTAGATGAAGCCTATTAGTTTTCACATGAAAAAGTCGTTATTTTCCTTTTGTTTCTTTAGCGGGTAATGATTATGAGAAGTATATATGAAATGCATTAATTATACAAGAGAAAGTTTCAGAAATGTAAAAATGCTGTGGATATAACCATATTCATTACCTTGATTATTTGATTTAAAACTTTTAAAATTAAGGCTGTATACATTTGGAGCACTTAAAAGTTTAAACATTAGGAAAAACATCTAATTTATAATATTTCAATATAATCCAGTAGAAATTAATGTACAATTTGTATAGCACTTTTTTGATTATTCTGTTTTTACTAAATTGTTAACACATTTTTCAGTTTTGACAAACCATGTTTATCACAGTGTTTGTATACAGTATCTTAGAAACAGAGAGCTTTCTGGGGATTTAATAAAAGAAATAGCTATTTATAAGCTCTACATATTAAAAAATAGGAAATATATGTATTGTTTTTTTGGTAGCCTGCTTGAACTTCAAGGTTGTTCAATTGTATAAAATTTGTAATAATGGCCATAAATTGATGATAAATAAATATATTTCTTAAGACAAATTAAATATTTTGACATGCACTGTATATTACTTAAATGTGCTGAATATTTTATTGGAATTTGAATATGTATTTATATAATATTTTGGAAAAGAAACAAGATGTAGCTTTTAATATTCACTAGTTTCCTAACAAAGGGGACTGAACACATCTGTGTCCAGATAATTCATTGATATGAAGCAAACAAAGGCATATTTGTTGTGGCATATCAGTTCATCAAATGAGGATATCATTATATAATTATTTTTGAATTCAGGATGAAAAGAAAAAGATTGTCTGCTGATTTGCCATGTAGAGCAAGTTTTTAATGCCCTTTAAGCTGAATGCAGCTTCATGTTGGGGTGGCATGTTCATATTAAAGGGACACTAAGATCACATGATATTGCAGGTTAAGATCAGGTCATAACTTGGAAGGTAAGAAAATGTTATTGTAAAAATGCATTGATATTGCATGTATTCAGTGTATTAGTTACATGAAACACCTAACATTTTTATCGTATGGCTTTGCAACATAAGCATGTCAAGAACCTGCTTCAAGATGCAGAGTGATGTGCACCGACATTGAGAAGGGCTACCACATTGGCACATGCCTCTTGAATTTTAGGACAGAAAGTGGGGAAAGCTCTATAATAGTGATCTGTTGTTTTCACTTTGTCATGATATTATTCATTTTTATGGCAAATACAAATCAAGATCACATCCAGTGCATTCTATAGGGGTAAAATATGAGTTAGGTAGGATAAAAGTTAAAGTGCCCCTGTGGCTATAAATTTAAACTATACTATTTTAAATAACCACTCTTAAAAACATGCAATATGTTTTAGAATGGAAAATAACATAATACAATCTGTTATATATGATCTTTTATATATAATTTTATTGCTGTGTAATTACCCATATTTTTCCCCTTAGTTGGAAAAGCCTTTGAGTACAAAGGAAGTTCTATCTCCATAGTGTTAATGTGACAAGTGCCAGAGATCTCAGTTGTAGTCATAAAATGCTCATTAGATTACTAGGCCACAAAAGGAAATGGATGCCTACAGTAAAGAAAAAAATTCTAAAAAATGCAAAGGCTATTTTTATTTTTTTACTTTCTAAAATTATTTTGCGTGTTATTAAGTTGTAGTTATTCAAAAAAGCAAATACAAAAGTAATTACAGTGGTCCTTAAATATGGAAAATGTGGGCAGAAAGAATATCTTATATGACTATATATTACTGCTACTATATTTACAGTAATTCATTTTCTGATGGTATCATTTCCATGCTGGCATAATCTATTTTATATCCAATTTTGTGACCTTTGTGAGCATACTTAAAAACTACTATGTTAATAGGCTTAAATAAATGATGTGCATAAGCAGTTTATGGTGATTTATACATAATAAAAATTAATATCAACTAAGCCTGATACCAGAAAACTCTAGACACTGATGCTGCAAAGGTTAATATGTATTTATATATACAGTATTCATCTAGATAAATAAATGTATAAATACATTACATATTTAGTAAATAAATAGTACATTTTTGTACATTTGAATGTCTAAAACAAGTAAAAAAACATGGTTCATGCCCAGAATTCTGAGAAATACAGTTATTACACTGAACTCTGGGAACCTTGGCAGGGACATGCAAATGTGCCCACAAAGGCTTTGCTCTTGCAATCCATAACCATAACATGGCTTCCCTTAAGCATATGCCCACTGTATATATATACCCACTACACTCCCCTACTCCCTCCCCAGCACCTCCCCAATTCCCTCCCCAGCATCTCCCCTCCCTTCCTGCATCTGGATCATTCTGGTAGCCGGGTCTCAAGAGATCACGCAAGAGGTGTCGGTAAGGGAGTGGAAGAGATATAGGGGAGGGAGTGGAGATTATATAAATACTCGGGGGTGGGGGGTGGGGGGGTTCCCCTCCCCCCGGGCCCCTAGTTCTATATATCTACTAATTAGGAATAGGATTTTTTTTCTATAGTACATTATGACATAAGTAAAATTAATAATTTAGCAAGGATACTTAATTATCATTCTTTTATATTTAACAATATAGATAAATAGTCTGTATCTGCTTAAAACCTTTTTAAGAAAATAAGATGATCAACTTGCATATAATTGGTATTAAAATTATGAATGCAGGCACACTTAGTATAGGCATGATGATATTAAGCTCAGAAAACAGGCAAATGGTCAATTTTCATACATTCAATTTGCTTTGCCTTGAAAGAAGCATGATCTTTGGAATGGAAATTAGCTTCTTTATCTTGATTTGATTGATAAAATTAGGAATTCAGTGATGTTACTGGAGATGTCATAGGTTCACTAATGTTGTTCATGGTGACATATGTAATGCCATTGTAATGCTGATGATGAGGTTATTTTTGATGCTGTCAATTACACTATCAGTGGTATGAAAGAGAGTATAGTAATACTTGTGTGCAAACCGTACCTGTGCATTTTCTGGCTTTTGTGTTTAACACTTAGTATTTTAATGTTGGCTTAGTGGCTTATGTGTTTTTTATCGTGAACCTTAAAGTTGGTTTAAAGTTAACATTCACCACCTCATTTTATTGATCGAGGGGTGGTGGGTATTAGCAAAGGGCGTCATAGCCCCTTCACATTTCCTTTATATAACTTTAACCCCTTCCTTGATGTGACTACCTTAAGGAATAACCCAGTTTAATTATATTGAGCATCCTGCAAAGTAGTTTCTGCTTACAAGCAACATTTATGGTCAACTAACTGATCCTAATGTAGATTCTCAGTAACAACCAGAAGCAGATATTCTTATGTTATGTCTATGGTCGTGTTTATCCATAAGGTTTTCTCAGCAAAGATACTGGAGTGGTTTGCCGGTTTATTTTTCAGTGGACCGTGATTTGTCTGACTTCTTTGCTATTTCCTGCCCATGTTGGGTGACTCTGCATTATATAGCTCAAAGCTTTACTGAGAAACATAAGTCCTTTCACCACAACAATGTAGAGATCTAGAAGGTTATATTTAACCATGTACAATATCAAAGCTAATAACAATAAAAATAAATAATCTGTATCTACTGAATACCTCTTTTAAGAAAATAACCTGATCAATTGACATATATGTAGCACTTCGTGGGATATATTTCTCAAATGGGCCTAAACAAAATTGAATTGAATATCCCTATGTCCGGTGCTTTCTATGGGAGCTAAGCTTGTCCTAACAAGACAACTTCTTAGAGGACCATTGAAATCACTGTATCTTAAAATGATCTATATTTTTAATTACACTAGTAACAGCTAAATTAAACTTACCTTTTAAATATTTGTTTACTGCCCACTAACTGTTACATTAGTAATAAGCAGAGTGAGAGGCTCTATGGGGGAATTATGTGATTGATAGCACAGCTTTCCCCTAGACTCAGGTTACATTGCACTGATCAGTTAGCCCATGGCTGCCGTTTCCTGTTGTTGGTGAGTACCAGTCTTCCATGCTTGCACAGACATATGTGGTTAGGGTTACATTTTTGTTTTTGTTAAGAGCAGTGCATGGAGCAATAAGGTTATGGTTGAATTTGATTTATGATCTCAAAGGAGATACTGAGTTTGTCTGAAAGCATAGCTCTAAATTCCAACGAGGCAAGAGTGCAGAACATGAATTGTGTGCAAATAAGAAAAAAAACATTACAATGTCTGTCTTTGATAAATGTAAATAGCATATCACGAATAGCTCATATGAGTAACATAACCACAATATAAAAATACCAGCATCAATGTGACATGTAAATACTACTACTAATTATTATTATAATACATATCAAAATAAGTGCCATGTCAACATCTTAACAATATAGAAAGAGATTTGAGTACATATGTGTATTTTCATAGTTTATTATTAGGTTCTAAGCATGAAGTCTCTTTAAGCGTTCCCAGGGGTATGAGATCAGAGTTTACAGTTTGGTTACTTGGAACTTTTAATTCACGAGGAATATTGTCAAATTCTGAAGAAGCACAATGTTCCCTTCAAACTAACAATTGACTTGACCATAGGTAACGTATTTAAACAATTCAAAAAGTATTTCAACATGTTTTTAGGATATATTTAACGTTATGTAGTCCAAGTCGTGCTGAATTAAGTAGCCCTTTTATACCATTCTAAATGATATATATAATATATATATATATATATATATATATATATATATATATATATATATGTACAAATGCAAACAAAAATCAATATTTTTAATTGTTAATATTTTTTTCTATTTTCAAATTAATTTGCCATTGGATATGGGCTTTTTTAAATTGAATTAGTCACTTAAAGGGTACAAAACAGTTCCTGCTTATCCTTGACTGATAATTGTTTTCTCAAAGAAAACATAGCAAATTGAGGTATTTTAGGTTTAACTTTTAAACAGCATATCTCCCATCCGTTTCAGGAACATTTAAAAGCTTCTCTCCATTGACAAGATGGAGCTATTGCTTTTTTATCTTTTATTTTGCTATGAAAGTCTATCTATCTATCTATCTATCTACCTATCCATCCAGCTAGCTATCTGTTTTTCCAGAATCCTACTGAATTATTATTAAACATGTTTCATATTTTATTTTGCACAATTTTAACAGATTTAAAACTTGGTTACATTTTAAATCGTTGTAAGGTCATAGAAAGATAAAGACAGATTTTCATGCATTGCAATATGGTGAATAAATATAATCATGTTTTTGTATTCCTCTTCCTTTAGCTTCAACCAACTCTGTTGTTTTCTGTAGAACAGCACTTTATTACATGTCCCCATAACACTCCATCCTTTTGTTTCCTGGTTTGACCTTCTCTTCTTTTACTTCTGTTTCTGTGAGAACAAAGGATTGATGGATGTCACTGCTGTTTGCAAAACCCTGTAAACTAGTATTAAAAATACTTTTTTTCAATACATTACAATCAACCATATAGTTACTGATCCTATTATCGTTGAAAATAACAGATCGTTCTTAAAGTATTTTCTATTAGATGCTAAAGTGCCCATAATAGAGAAGTAGAATATGAAAAACACCATAATTCATGATTTCTTAGAGAGTATGATTAAAGGACATCCTGTATGATGATATGAATTGTCTCATGTTTTGGTCTGTTAGATGGGCAGAGCTTTTTGATTCTAGAAGTTAAAACTGGATAATTATATATAAACATTAATGACATTCATATATTCATTTCTGTTTAAAGGATCACTATGGCTAATTTTCTTCTGTATATCATTTTATACAAAATAACGGGCAAATGTTTTTTGGAAGCAAATGTTTTGTCTCCTATTGTTGTGTCCTTGTAAACTAATAAGCTTCACTATAGTCGTGCTGAGAGGACTATACTTTGTAACTGCCAGATTCACTTTATGCCGAAACAAAATTTCGGGGTATTCAAAGTTTCCTCTCACCTCAGAAACTGAGATGAGAGGCTGAAATCAAAATGGCCAAAATCAAAATGGCTGAAATCAAAATGGCCAATTCCACAGACACATAATTGCAGAAATAAACAGAAAAAAAATTAGATGCTGTATATTTTTTTACATTAAAAAAATATGTTGCGTGTTTTAAAGTGTAGTTCTTAAAATAGTAATATGTAAAAAAAACAATATGACCACAGTCCTTTTTTAATTTATGTGAGCTAAAGGTGGAGAATGTGTATAATTATTTAACCTATGTGGATTTCTATAATAATGCTGTATATACTGGAATAAAACATTGTACAGTTATAGCTGAACTCCATTATGCACAACAAGTCTGAAAGACATTCCTCCTAGTTAGGAATATTGTATAGTCTTTAGGTACAATGAGAAATATGCTGCCATATAGAAACATAACCACATAACTGTTTATAACCACGTAACTATAATTATTCTGTAGAATTATATTTGTACAACATTTTTTGTATTCCATAACAGCTGTCTGCATGCTCCCATTATCAGGTTATAAGTGGATCCTGCCCAGCTATTTGGATGGTAAAACCCCCTATGACAAACTGAGCATTATCATGAAGATCAGTGCATACAGTAAGATTATAAGTAAGTGTTATGTACTACATTTTCACAAATGCGTTTACCCTCATTCTCTCTACACCACAGAAAAAACACATATTTTTAAATGTTCTAACACTGCAACATACATTATTTTTGCATCTACAATAAATAACATACTGTTTTAACTTACATTACACCTTAAAATTTTCATTACATTTATATTTTGAAACGTAATGCATTTTTTACTTTTTTTATTTAGCTGATGGTACTGAAAAAACATATCCAATGTCATAGTTCATTATATTAAAAGCAATCAATAATCCATTTACTAATAGTGAGTCTACTTTGGCCTTCTAATGTAAAGCTTTAGTGACATCGAATTCAGTATAACATTACTTGAAGTTGACAGTAGTATCATTTATAAATTGTAAATGACAAACAGAGCATCCCAAGGAAATTCTATCCCTTTGGCTATGAGTCCCTAATATATTTGTTTCAGCAGCAAACATTTGCAGAGGACATTATCTGTTTACACAGCAGCATATCTTTGTGTACTTTAAATAAGGATTTTAAATTCCTATTTCCCTGTTGCCTCATCCTTATCATTTGTATTGCCTTCATCTCTTTGGAAATATAGATCTCATTCCATGATATATGTACATCTGTCAGTACAAATTCTGATAAATAATGTCATTAGAATTATGCTGTATGTTCTGTCACCTCTGTCCCTTTACTAATGCCTTAATCCTCGCATGCTGTGTATAAATAGGGAGAACATTTTATCTGACATTGGTATATTCTCTAAAGTATATATTTTTTCCTAGTAATAACAATTTAAATTCAAGGAACACGCACTAAGCTTTCTTAATCTTTATAATATGAACATTTAACATAGCAAGCATTTAATAGTTAAACATTAATGCACAAGGGGTAATTTAAAACATGAACAACTAAATATAATTAAAAATGTAAAACAAAGAGTCAGAGGCGCTCAGTCTAAGAACAGAAAATACCTGAAGTAGGTTTGTTTAATAGGCCTGGTAACATGCTCAGAGAGCAGACCCTTCTAGCTTACTTGTGCCCTTCACAGGGAGAAATACCCCCCGTAAAATATATCAGTCTGGTCAAACTCAAAAAAGTGATCCAGCCCTGAAATACCATGAGAAACAGTAAACTACAAATGCAGATTTCAGCCTCTCTTTGACCTTGACAGTGAGGTGTATCTGTACTCTCTAAGGCACAGTGAGCAAGTAGTCCATGTGTGGAGCCCCCTATCACCCTTTGGGTAACAAAACCCATAAGGGTCGTTTGCATAAGTAAAACAAAGAGTCAGAGGCACTCCAAACTGAGATGAACAACACCTGAAGTAGATTTGTTCTATAGGTCTGGCAACCTACTGTGACTTAGGGAGTTCAGCTACACCTCACTGACGAGGCCAAGTTAAGGATAAAAAGTACATCTGGGGTTTGCCGCTTCTCCTGTTCATGGTAGAATTGCCTGGTATTTCAGGGCTTGATCACTCTTTTGAGTGATACAGGATATTTCTCCCTGTGAAGGGCACAAATGAGCGAAAGGATAAGGAACTCAGTAGTGATGGAGCAAGATAATGGAGGGCCCTGGTGCAAAAAAAGGTTGCAGTGACCTTGTAGTACCAAATTATTCAGTGCGCCCAAAAATGCCTTTCTATAAAAACACCTCTCCCAAAGACCTTTTCCTGCAGCTACTGCCCTGCCAAGACCCCTTTGCATAGCTGCTTCTCTTCCCATAGTTACTCCCCTTCCTGCCTGTGCTTAGCTCCCCTGTACAACTCCAGGACACATGCGCTCCACTTTTCAGAAGCCATCCTCATACAGTACCCAGACCCTCTCAGCCCCCCTCACAGCTTCAGTAGAAATGCTCTTTCTTAAACAGGCCCGGATCAATTATCTAGCCAGGGGGGTTGTGCGGCCAAGGAGGTGCAGGGGAGCCAGGTGGGTGAGGTGCAGGGGAGCCGGGTGGTTGGGGGGCGGGGAGGCAGGTCAGGTGGGTGGGCCACTACAGAAAAAAATTAAATGCTTGTATATCCGCCCCTAGCTCTTAGAGTTATCATGTCCATAGTACTAACTTATTAAGGTTTGTTCGTTCTCTGATTAAGCACCTCCATCTTTTGATATTGCTTAATTAAAAGTTTAGTTAGGCATGGAATTTCATTACAATTCATTATTATTATTGAAATTGTTAATATTAATAATAATAATAATAATAATAATAAGAAGAAGAAGAAGAATAAACTATTATCTTCTTACTTCCGAAAAGCTTCAAAACAAAAGAATATAGCATCACTGGGCAAATCAAGAAATCTCTTCTCCTTCAGTTTTATTTTCTAGCATATTCAATTAAATTGTGGTACTAACAAGAATGTATGCCATTAAAATGTTTAAAGATTAGGATAAAGTGACAACTATAAATCTGCAAGACAAAAACGCATACACTGTAACCATTATTCAAAACGCATTTTCAAAACAACAATGAAAATAATATCCATAAGGTAGATACTAAAATATTGATAGTACAGAGTGCTTACATTCAGTAGATATGTTATATAGTAATGAACTGTTAGGAGGTTAAAGGGAACTGAAAAGTCATTAGGAAGCAAAACCTTGTGAATGATAAAATAATAATTAAGGATTCCCTCTGTAGAGTTGTTCTCAGCTTTTAACAATATATAAGAGCAATAAAAGAATAATAACAGAACTGTTGCTGAGTTTATTGGCTGTTAGAAGCCCCAAACTGAATTACAAACAGCAAAAAATGTTATGGAAAATAAAACTATATTTTGGAAACACAAACAGCTTTCATACAAAAAAAGGATATGAATATATTTCATAGCAAAATTCAATAAAGCTAGTTAAGAATATCTGGGGGTTGAATGTGTATATCCTTCTGAGTTCTGCATGACTGGATAGCAGCAGGACATCTACCACTCTAGGCTGTGCCACGAGTAATTGAATGCCAACAAATATTAATTAAGGAAAGGTTCTATATTATATTGTGGTTTCCTCTCATTGTGTGGAATACATGTCTTTTAGAAAATGTATTTTAATACCCCAATGTGCTGTGCTGAAGTACAGGATGATCCTTTGCATCCTTTGCAGGCAAACTGGAGAATTAAAAAGGGGGAAAAAATTATACTCACAGGTCCTGGTTCCAGCGTTGTCAAGCAACTTCCTCATATCCTTTCTTCAGGCCCTAAATAAAATCTGTGGCCCTCTCTAAAAAAATAAATTACTCAACTGAAAGAGCTGTCAATCACTTTTCATCCAATCAGGGCATGGAAATAAAAATTCTACATATCTGATAACTGATAACTATTAATCACTAGAATATTGCCCGTCAAAAAATGACGGCAATGAAATTGTAAGGTAGCTAATGCTGTTTGGTGCATAATACTGAAATATGTAATAGATTACTAAATGAATATACTTTACCTATTTTGAAGCATTGTGTTGAAGAGCTGGCAATCTGTTTTGATGTTGCTGGAGCATTAGTGGTGTGGAGCTGCTGTGTAAGCATGCTGAATGTGTGCACTGTGTGGTATGAATATCTGTAGGTCGTTTGTGCTGTTTTGCGAGTTTCTTGTGGTGTTTTGCGAGTTTAGAGTGCTGTAGCCTCGTTTTCGTTTTGTTCGGCGGCAATTTTTTCTCTCGCTTACAGTTTTTTTTAGTCTCTAAACTCTTTTATTTCGAGTAAAATGAAGGTCTAAGTTGCATTTTTGAGGTCCAGGGTGCTCCCTCTTGGTGTAGGTAAGGTTTTTATGTATGTGCTGTGTGTATGTATTGTGTTTTACATTTTGTAATGTTCGCGAGTTGCGTCCGAGTGTTGCGAGGCCGTAATGTGTGTGAACGTGTGTCGTATGTTGTTTGCGAGTGTCGTAATGTGTGTGTCGTGCTCTTTGGGTTGCAACGTGAACTTTGCGAGGGTCGCAGTTGCTGGCATAGAGCGCCTTCGGCGCTCCATGCCAGCAACTGCGGCCCTCACTTTGCGAGGTCCTCAGGTGCTGGCATGGAGCGCCTACGGCACTCCATGCCAGCAACTGAGACCCTCGCCCAGTGCCCTCGCTTTGTGAGGGCCTTGGCTCGCTGTGCGAGCCACGGCCCTCGCTATGCGAGGGCCTTGGCTCGCTACGCGAGCCCGCAGCGTTAGCAACAGCTCGTACGCTCACAACTATATATGTGATTACTATATAATGTGTAGATGTACCGGCTGGGTGTATGTATTGTGTTTTACATTTTGTAATGTTCGCGAGTTGCGTCCGAGTGTTGCGAGGCCGTAATGTGTGTGAACGTGTGTCGTATGTTGTTTGCGAGTGTCCTAATGTGTGTGTCGTGCTCTTTGGGTTGCGACGTGAACTTTGCGAGGGTCGCAGTTGCTGGCATAGAGCGCCTTCGGCGCTCCATGCCAGCAACTGCGGCCCTCACTTTGCGAGGTCCTCAGGTGCTGGCATGGAGCGCCTACGGCACTCCATGCCAGCAACTGAGACCCTCGCCCAGTGCCCTCGCTTTGCGAGGGCCTTGGCTCGCTATGCGAGCCCGCAGAGTTAGCAACAGCTCGTACGCTCACAACTATATATGTGATTACTATATAATGTGTAGATGTACCGGCTGGGCATGCTCTTGTGCATTATTATTATTATTATTATTACTATATAATGTGTAGATGTACCGGCTTGGCATGCTCTTGTGCATTATTATTATTACTATATAATGTGTAGATGTACCGGCTGGGCATGCTCTCTGCGTGTGCGCTTTCTCTATCTGCACCCTATGTGCACTGCTGTCTGTGTGCAATCTCTGTCTCTGTACCCCTCACTCTCTTTGTCAATCTCTCTGCACTCTCTCTCTGTGCGCTCTATCTGTGAACTCTCTCTGCGCTGTCTTTGTGCTCCCTCACTGTCTGTGTGTGCTCTTGCTCTGTAATTCTCTTTATGTCTCCCTCTCTCTCTGTACCTGACTCCCTCTCTCTCTGTACCTGTCTCCCTCTCTCTCTGTACCTGTCTCCCTCTCTCTCTGTACCTGTCTCTCTCCCTCTCTGTACCTGTCTCCATCTCTGTACCTGTCTCCCTCTCTCTCTGTACCTGTCTCTCTCCCTCTCTGTGCCTGTCTCCATCTCTGTACCTGTCTCCCTCTCTCTCTGTACCTGTCTCCTTCTCTCTCTGTAGCTGTCTCCCTCTCTCTCTGTACCTGTCTCTCTCCCTCTCTGTACCTGTCTCCATCTCTGTACCTGTCTCCCTCTCTCTCTGTACCTGTCTCTCTCCCTCTCTGTGCCTGTCTCCATCTCTGTACCTGTCTCCCTCTCTCTCTGTACCTTTCTCCTTCTCTCTCTGTAGCTGTCTCCCTCTCTCTCTGTAGCTGTCTCTCTCTCTCTCAAATGGCCGCCACGCTTCTGTTAAGATCAGGTGTTAGGCCCACCCCCACTTACATCATAGC
This sequence comes from Discoglossus pictus, assembly GCA_027410445.1. Taxonomy (NCBI): domain Eukaryota; kingdom Metazoa; phylum Chordata; class Amphibia; order Anura; family Alytidae; genus Discoglossus; species Discoglossus pictus. The sequence goes on along the minus strand of CM050166.1, from coordinate 141,066,024 downwards.
CACGCCCCCTTTATGATGTCAGCGTTAGCAACATTTTCTGCTGCTCACAACTATATATGTGATTGAAGGGCGCCACTCAATTTTAGTACAGTACTAGCGAATTGCCCATCAAAAAATGATGGTCATAAAATTGTAAGGCAGGTAATGCTGTTTGTCACACAATGTAAGTGTTTTGGTCCTCTGAGTACCTTCGGCACTCATTGCGAGCCTTGTGCTGAGCGCCTTTGGCGCTATTCGCGTGGCTCGCAATGAGCACCTTCGCGCTCATTGTGAGCCTCTTCCCTACTTTTTTATGTTTTAATAATAATTAATTCATTAATGAAATCATAAATTAATGTACTTTACCTTTTTTTAATTAATATATGCAGCAATCAATAAGCTGAAGAGCTAACAATCTGTTTGTATTGTGTTGCAGCATAACATGTACATTTTGAGTGTTGGTGACCTGACGTATAAGTGTCAGCAATGTGGCAAGTGTGCAGTGTAGATAGGGTGCGTGCGCGACTGCAAACTGTTTGTTTTGTTGTGTAAATTCCCATTTTAGGATGGTACTGTTATTAGTTGCAAGTTAGTGTTGTAAAATGGCTGCGATTGTGTAAGTGTTGCGCGGGTCTGGAGCATTTTCCGTACTTACTATTAGTGTATTTTGTACCTCGTAGGGTCCTGGGTAAAAATCTTTTGTGCCTGACAGTGTTTTCGGTGGTTAGGGGTAGTGTAGGCTTGTTTTGGGTTTTTCAACCTGGTATTTTTTTTTCTAAGTCCCGCATCTGGTATTTGTTTTTTTCTAAGTCCCACTTTGAGTCTTATGTGCCTGGCGGTGTTTTGTGTGGTTAGGGGTTGTGTAGCCTCTGTTTTAGTTTTTTTGGCCGTCAGTTTTTTTCTCACTTAGGCGATTTTCGAGTCCTGAAACTCAGCAAATTCGACTTAAATTTGCATGCAACCTCATTCCCAGACGTTCTGGATGCCTCCCCGTGCTGTGTGTGATGTTTTTTTGTATTTTTTTAAAAAACCTGCTTCCAGCTCAGAATTCTGAGAAACACAGTTATTACACTGCATTTTGGAAAGCTGAGCTGGGACGTGCAAATGTGCCGACAAATGCTTCACTCTTCAATCCATAGCCATTATCAAACATGGCTTCCTTTAAGCTTATGCATGCTGTATTACACAACTTTAATGCAAAGCCAAGGTTGGATTAAACACAAGCTGAGTATCCTATCCATGTACAGCCGTTTCAAGCTTACTGTTATATTATATAGGGGGTAGGGGAGATAAGGAGAAGGGGGCAAATGGGAGATGAGGAGATGGGGAAAAGGAGAGGAGGAGAAGGGGGAGATCGGGTAGGGGGAGATGAGGAGAAGGGGGAGATGGGTAGGGGATATAAGGAGAAGGGGGAATGGGAGACAATATTATAATTGTCAAACTACGAGACATCATCACGCTTTGCGTGGTGTGTCCGACTTGGGCGATGAGCGCCGTTAACTCGGAGCACTTAGGAGATGAGCGCCAAAGGCACACATCGCCTGCGAGCCTCGCATAGTGAGGAGAGCCGTTAAGGCACTAAAGCTCGCTTCACTTTAGCGATGAACGCCAAAGGCGCTCATTGCCTGCGAGCCTCGCGAAATGAGGCGAGCAGTGGAGGCAATGAAACACGCAGAACTTAGCCAGAAAGGAGCACCAAAGGCGCTCCTTTGAGGCGAGCCGATCACAAATTGAAACACACGGGACTTAGCCTCCAAACACTCAGGAAATGTGGGATCACCTTAGGCTGCAAGCAGTTGACAAACGCAGGACTTAGAAAAAAAAATACAAGATGTGAGACAAAGAAAAAAAAACAATACGAGATGCGGGGGAAAAAAATACGAGATAGGAAAAATACGAAGTAAACGGCTGAGCCTCGCAAAACAAAAAACATGTAAAACCCACAAAATACCCCCCAAAAAATACAACAAAAACATCACACACAGCACGGGGGAACAGCCAGGGCAAATTTAAGTCGATTTTGCCGTGTTTCGTGACTCGAAAATTGGCTATGCGAGAAAAAAAATGTCGTACAAACAAAATGAAAACGAGGCTACACGACCCTGGACTGCGCAAAACCAACCACGTACCACTTTCACCCAGGAACGTACGAGGGACAAAATACACTATTACAAAGGAAGGCAAATGCTTGCGAACCGCGTAGCACATAGGCAAACGCAGCCTATTTCTAATGCACAGTTGAGATATTCATAACACTATCTCCTCAGGCCAACAAAAGTACAACTGACATTATTTGCTGCAGGACAATAAAAAGAGATTGTTGCCTCTTCAGGCTATTGATTGTTACATATATTAATTAGAAAAAGGTAAACAATATTAATTTATTATTCAATGAATTCATTAATTAGTATTTTAAAAAAAATAGAGAGGAGCCAAAGGCTTTGGCGCTTATTGCGAGCCACGTGATGAGCGCTGAAGGCACTCAGCGCGAGGCTCACAATGAGCTCCAAAGGTCCTTAGAGTACAAAAAGCTTAACATTGTGGGCCAAACACCATTGCCATGGCTTCAAATTGTATTGACCATCATTCAAGTCGTACACACCACGCAATGAGTGACAATGTCTCATAGTTCGACAATTATAATATGTGATATACACAATCTATTCAAGCTCCCCAGGGCATCATGGCACACCATTTCCCCTCTCCCGTTCTCCTCATCTCCCCTTCCCCATCTCCTCATCTCCCATTTCCCCCCTTCTCCTTATCTCCCCTACCCATCTCCACTTCTCCTCATCTCCACCTACCCCATCTCCCCCTTCTCCTCATTTCCCCTAACCCATCTCCTCATCTCCTGTTTTCTCCCCTTCTCCTTATCTCCTACTGCCCCATCTCCCCCTGTTCCCCTTCCTTATATCCCCTCTTCTTCTCATCTCCCTTTTTATCTTACTGTATGATGCTGATAGGTGATCAGAGGCTGTGCAGCCTTCCCCTGCCGATGCATCATTAGGCTGGGGCAGGATATCCTGTGTCACACAGTCTCTGATCACCTGTAAGCAACATACAGTAAGAGAAAGGGGAGATGGAGGGAAGGAGAGATAATGAGGGTGGTAGGGAAGATGGGAAAGGGGAGAAAGGTAAGGGAAATGGTGTAGACAGCACTGGGCCTCCCTGGACCAGGGGCCTCTATGCCACACACCGGCTGCACCACCTGTGGATCCGCCCCTGCTTATTGGGTTGGTAGAGAGGGTAGGTAGGCTTACCTTATAGGTGATGGGGTTGATGGGCCACTCTATCCCAAATGGGCTAGTAGTGGCTAGGGCAGGCCTTTTTAGGTAGATGTTTTTATTTGCCTACCAACCCCACCACAGCAGAGGAGGCAGAAAGGGACTTCCTACTGGTTACCATTTTAAAACATGGCCACCCAATGGCAAAGTAGTATACATTTTATTTTTAACCCCCACTATCCCCTTTATATTTTAGACATTTTAAAAACTATACATTCTTCATTCTTGATACATATATATTCAATTGTAATTAAAGTATATATAAAATACTAATATAAAAATACTTAAATATACATTGGATTTAATAATAATGAACTATATTAATAATTTTACATTAATGTTAATTCCACTGAGAACTCATGGTGGCCTCTAAGGACCTGCAGGGTCTACGGGAGTATAGCTGAGACCACAGGGAGCCTGCGGCGGCCATGGAAGGGCTGCGGGGGGCCACAGGGGAGCCATGGAAGGTCCGCAGGGGCCGCAAGAGGTCCTGTAGCTCCACCTCTGAAGGGCATTAATACAGCTAATAGCCTGGGGCATAGATCTAGCAAGTTAAAATACAGAAAATAAATGGACAACATTTAAAGTTCTATTAAATATTCATATGTATTAGCACATAACATAAGAAAATAAAACTAAAAGAAATGAATTGCAACCATTGTGACTTAACAATGATTTAAATAACAAGATAAGGAGTAAAACACAGACATTTTCATTATGCAAGACAAAGAGAACAGAGACAGCTTTATGTGTGTACAAGAAATATACCAAATCTTGCAAATAAAAAGCTTTTCTTGCATTTAAAGGAGCATGTTTTAAATATTACCAAAAGCTATTATTACCAAAGCTATCTTACTATATTGCTTCTCATTCACTGACAATCAGTTAAACTTTTCAACTTTTTTTTAGATTTGAGAGCGTCAGTTGAAGAAAGTAAACACATGGTGATATCAAATAACCTCATTTAGATTCATTAATGTGTTTCTATATCCTTAAAATATAAAACTTCCAACTTAGAAATATTGACTAGGAGAAGTCAGATGAGCTAAATACATAATTTTCTTTGTATGCACACAGGGGGTACCTACTGGGTCACTGCAACAAAATCGGGCAGCACCACCTTCCACCAAATAATTGATTAACGCAGGAAGAAATCCAAAAGGAGGCTTGAAAAAATACATTTTAAAAAAAACGCACCAGGTTCTGATTCAATACGTTCAAAGTTACTAAGGGAACTGAATTGAGCATCAAACCATGTAATGTTTCCCCTCTTTTCGGTACAAAAGGGATGGCCATTCCTGATCTTCCAAGTCATGCTCTTATTACCGGATAAAAAATAAAAGAAAGAATAAATTAAAATATAAAAACTTTACACAAACAAAAAATATTCTACGTAGTTCTACTGCTAAGGTGTCACACACTTTCAAATTTCTCTATTCTTCCTCTTTATTGAACTAACTCCAGCATTTATTATATGAGCCTACAGATAAAAAAATGACACAGAGTTGTTGCACAACAGTGATCACTTGGCTCGAAATAGATCATTAGTAATCTCATTTGATTCATTAACAAAGAGAGTCATTCTCTATCAAACGCCAACACTTTTTAGTAATACGGAAAGTGGACATGCATATAGGCATCCCTTTATCTATTTCTCAAACATGATTGAATGCAAATGATTGCACTACCACAGCGATCTTCCAAAATATACCTTAAAAATGTTATCATTTTGAAAGAGAAGACTCACAATCCTCCCTACGGGCAATTATAGGTTTCCTCTACCGTAACACACTAGGACATTTTTATGTCCATGGTAGTGCTGATCTTTATAGTTTTCATAGCAAAGATACTGGAGTGGGTTGCCAGTTCTTCTCCAGTGGGCCACAGCATACTGCTCCTGGTATTCCTAGGCGGTCTTCCATCCAAGTACTGACCAGGCCCAACCCTGCTTGGCTTCAAGGTGGTGTGACCTCTTGATTCCCAGACTGGAATAGAACCCAGGTTGCAGTGGTAAACACACTGAGTCCTAATCACTGGACCACCAGGGAACCCTCTATCATTATAGCTTCCTGTTAATAAGGCATAAAAATCAGCCATCAAAGGGTGCAGAGAGCGATACATGCACTTATCCTATCATCATGATATGTCATAAAAACTTTCTTCTGCTTACTTTGTAAGCTGAACCTGACAGTTTAAAATACATTTATAACATATGTACTTATAGCTCTTGACTTTCTGCAGTTCTATTATTACTGTAAAATGATGTGAAAGTAAGTAGAAAAAAAGATAAAGATGGAATAAAACACACTTTCTTTGTTTTCCATATTTCTTACTGGGTTAAACAAAAAAAAAAATATTGTGTTCTTTCAACTCAATGGAGTTTCAACCACATTAAGATATGATAATGCAGACAGATTTAGAGCATATTCTTTAACCAATCTTCATGTACTTACAAATTTCAGGAATGTAAATGCCAGGTTAATTAACCTGGAGGTGTGGGAGGGGCTGGAACTCTCCCACAACCAATAAATTCCTACCTCCTTCTATGCGCAAATCTCTCCAACCATCCCACCCTTTTGTCTAACTTCATTTCAGTTCCCCTAGACCCAGGCTAGGATGATGTAACTAAAAATGTCACACCTCAAACTACTATCACTAGAGAAAGACATGACCACAAACATTTGTTATAGGGTGATGAAAACGGTCATGTATTTCTCTGCTGTGTAGATGAGTCAATCAGAACGTTTGAGACAGTTATTACTTCACCGATGCACAGCAAGGAAATCCTGAAATCCATGACTGCGTTCAGGACTGACATACCCCTGCATTTGACTGAAAAAATAATTAGCATGGTACCGTTCGTACTGATTGCTAACATGGAGCCACATTCAATTCTATCGTAGTAGGCCGAATGTCTGCGCATGTATTGTGGGCTTGCACTGTGCTACAATTCCGGTGCTATTCTATTGAACAAGACCGCAACTCGCTGCCCGAGATCCGAAATCATAAACCCTGGTTCCATATGTAAGCAGAGCAGGGCCTGCACATGCAAGCCCGTAGCTACTGCTAAGACAGAGCCAATAGAAATTGAGTCCATCATCATGATAAACTCCCGCAGGCTCACTAAAGGAAACCTTGCTGCCCGGTCCCCACCGGACACCCACAGGGTCCTTACATTAACTCTTGCAGCAGGTGCCCCGATCAGGACCCCCACAGCATTTAAAATTCAAATTTCCCGCCTTGCAGGTCCTTGATTGGCTGAAATCTGAGTGACAGCAACTTCAGCCAATCATAACGCACACTTTGTTTTTTAGATCGGAGCATGCACGGGATCCTTTATATGCTGCAGGAAACTCCTAAAGGGAGGAGCTCCGTTAGTAGCAGTTTTTATTTATAGAACATCAGACTTTTGATGGAGGGGCTTTTCCTGGCCCAGAAAAGTGAAGACCCTTTCTTTTTTACAGGTTAAGTCTTTTTTATTTTAATAGTGATTTTAATTTTATGTAATCTTCTTTATTTTATGTGTAGGTCTTCTTTTTCTTTTACTGTAATGCTTTTGTTATTTTCATGTAATTAGTAGTTTGTTATTTTTTGTACTAACTGGGGTGTTTTGGATTTTATTAGGGGTTAGGTAGGTAGTGTAGGGGTTTATAGAGTAGGGTAGAGGGGGGTTAATGGGATAGGGTTAATAGGATAGGGGTTAATAGGATAGGATAGAGGTTAATAGGACAGTGGTTATTAGGATAGGGGTGTCACAACCTGTCTGTTTAATGGGGTATGATAAGAGCCTATTGCCCAAACCTCTCCCCACAGCTGTGACCAGTTCGTTTTACCTCTGTACAGCAGGAAGAACTTTCAGCCCTTAGGTTAGACTGAGAGATGTCTGTGGTCTTGTATAGCATACAAATATTTCTAAGTTCTGAAAATAACTTACTCCAGGAACAAGCATCCAGCGTCAGTAACAAAATTCACACATTAATTATGTGAACCAGATAACAACTTTTTTAGTGAAACCATCAGACATATTTATACCACATTCTAGCAACAACAGACCAATCAATTCAAATGTGCATCCCTGGTTACACCCAATACTTCTAGCTCACGTTACAACTGATGCCTGCAAGTCTAAGAGAATTACCCATTGTTTTCCCATTTCTGCTGTATTCATGATAGGGGTAATTACATAAAATAGGCATGGGGACACCAGTCTAAGGGCTTGTGATCGTGGGAGAGATACTGGTGTCATGTGACTCCTAGGGGTCAATTATCTCCCTAATCTTGTTAATAAGGGACTAGTCCATTACTATGAAATATTGGGCATATATTTCCCTTGTAAGTGCTAGCCCCCCAAAGCACAACAAAGACATACTTCCCATCACTCCCATCATGTTCATAAGCACACCCCAACTATAAACATGGGTACCACAGTATTGGCGCAGTGGCACCCAGGCAACTTTAAACAGGCATAACAAGGAATAACACATAAATCACAACATCCCCAATGTTAATCCCTTTTCTCCTGGCACAATAAGCCTATCTTATAAGGTGGAGGGAATCAGTCTGTAAGGTATTGTACAGCTGGTGCCTTGGCATGCTTCAGCCATGACAAGGGGTTAATAGGATATGATAGAGGTTACTAGGATTGGGGTTAATAGGATAGGGGTTTATTGGGTACAGTTAAGGGTAATTAGGTACAGGTAGGATTTTTTGGGTACAGTTAGGGTTAAATAGGTACAGTTAGGGTTTAATGGGTACAGTTAGGTTTAAATAGGTACAGTTAGAGGTAATTAGGTACAGTAAGGGTTAATTGGGTACATTTAGGGTTTATTGGGTACAGTTAGGGGAAAATAGGTACATTTAGGGTTTATTGGATACAGTTAGGGTTAAATAGACTATGTGTTATGAGGGTTAATGTCAGGGTTAATTATTGCCCCACAAGGGTCTATATAGACCCTGATGGGACTGATGGGGTTAATTAGAGGCTCATGGGTGCCTGTATAGAGCCCCATGAGTGATTGGGTTAATTTTTGGCAGGGGTTAATTACAATTGTAGCTCGGGTCCTTTAAGGACCTGCAAGGTGGGAAATTTGTAATTTTAAACGCTGCGGGGGTCCTGATTGGGACCATAAGGGGGTTAATGTTATGTGCTGCGGGGGTAATACCAATACCCCCATGGCCGGGGTTAACTATTTGTGTGCCGCAGGCCCTTTAAGGACCCGCAGTGGGGGATTTCAATTTTTTAAATGCTTGCGGGTTCCCGATTGGGACCCCTGCAGCAAGGGGATTTACTTTAGAAGTGGGGATGGGTTGGGAGCAGAGGGGATGTTTAGGAGGAGCATACATGAGGGCTTTTAAAGCCCTTTCAAGGCCCCTCTAGTAACTGTTGGATTTTGGGCTACATTTCCCATTTACAGGTTTGAACGCAAGTGCAGCCTTGGAGAATTGTAGCAATTGAAGAGCGTTTTGCGATTTTAGCCTTTGTAACTGTTGAGAAAGTCCAAGATCAAAAGCTTCGGGAGACTGTAAGTTATGGGTTCAACCATCAACATTTTTTCAAGGCCGTAACTCGTAACCCATTTGGAGCCTGCAAAAAGATACAGAAAGCTCAATTGAATGGGGCTCATGGCCTTTTTTTATTATCTAAAAAATGCTGCAGAGAAAAAATATTATCTCACCTTACTTTGTAATATTTCATCATCCAAAATTTAGATTTGTTCTATTTTAACAGCTGGTTCAACATATGATAACTTGAATTTATCTCTGATACAGAAGCTGTGACAACTATGGATTTTTTTCAGCACATTCAATTTCCAGTATGCGGCTTCACAATGATAGACATAGACATAAATCCTGCGTGTCACTGCCAACTTCCCCTTGACAGTGGTGTCATTAAAAAATATAACACAAATTACAATCAGGTTATAATAATTATAAAGCATGTTTGTGAGCATAGTCACCAGAACCCTTTTTGAGGCATTATTAAATAATTATAATGCAGTTTTAAGATGTATTTATCAATAGCGTTTTTTTCTGGCTAGTTTTAGAGTTTGGCACAGAAATGCTTGTTGCTGAATCTAACAATAGACAAACAGTATCAGTTCACTAGGGACTGGCACAGGCATCCAAATATGCCAGATATGCTAAAAAGAAGAATGTTCAGTGTTTATTGACTTGTGTAAGCCTGTTTTGTCCAATTGTGATTAAACAGTTGACATAATGAAATTTTCAGTGTTCTGATGCATCATATGCATTTATTGAAAATTGCTTAAAGGGACACTGTCCCCACAACAGGATGTTGAATTCATTTTAAAGAATATTAAAAGTTGGCTCTATATTGTACTAGCAGTTTTTCTTCTACAGTTCATGCTTTCTGAAATGTTTAGAAATTATTTTGTGACTTCTACATGCAAATGTGCTTCTCGATATGCTATTGTGCAGATGAGAGTACGTGATAAGAGTGGGAGAGGATTCTAACTGCCTGATAACATTGCAGGTCTTTAGTTTTGTCGTTACAGAAACAGGCAAGGAGAATGTTATCCTAATTAACACTTCAGAGCAACTAATTAATATACATTAGCTGCTCATTTGCATATAAATGCAGCACCAATAACATAGAATGTCCAAGGATTGATTCACTTTAGAATAAGAATTAATAACACAACATATAGACAGTTTTTAATGCTCTTTAAGAATACCCTAAAAAAGAACTTGATTTTGGGGTGACAGCATCACTTTACAGGAATTCTTTAGACAAAATTTTGTTTTGTATCTAAATATAATCACTGATGTAAAATTGACATTTCACTTGCATCTAAGAAGTCGCCGGAGTACATGATTCTTATCTGGAGCCTCCCACTTTCTTCCTGTTCTCTCTCATTATATTACGATTTCATTAAATGTGAGTTAAGTTCACACCAAGTGCGGATTGACCTTTTTGGAGCCCCAAGGCAGAGAACTCTAAGGTGCCCCTGGAAGCATGTGACATTCAACATTTTTTGCTTAATGAAAATTATATCCCCAATATTGTAGTTTACACCATGTTTAAGGCCAAAGTAAATCCCGCTAGCTATGTTAGTCGCCCATCCTGGAAATCTTGCAAGTTAACTTCTACGAGTGACTGCGGCACAACAAAGTCGAAAAGCACTGCAAACTTTTTCATTGATTTCTTTACTGACAAAAGATTACGAGTTTCTAGGTTAGACTTTTACACCAAAACCCTATGCTAATAAGACTTTATGGATCACTCGCCGACCAGGGCAGTGGAGTAACTACAAAAAAGTGAAATAAATATTACGGCTTTTTGGTTTTAAATGTTTTTTAAACAATTGCTGAGTGCCGCTGCTGCAGGTAGAGTGCAGTATAGCACCAAAAAACAAGTCAAAATTATGACATTTGAAAATGATGTGACACTTTCATACAAGTGCCACATCTATTACATTTCAAAACATATAAATAATTAAAAAAGTAATACATAAGATATTAATATATTTATAAACATATTTATAAATAATGGTTCTTTGTTGCAGATACGGCACTTGTTCTACACTATAATAATTACAACATTCTCATTTTCTATTGGTTCCTAGAGCCGTTTCTCACCCGTAAAGCTTGGTTTGGGTACTTCCTACACTCATATCACGGATAAGGCTGTGAGTTACAGTTGTTGGCTGAGTGCCATAATGTAGGGGAACTAAAGATTAATATAGACATGGTACATAGGGAAAAAATCTCTCACAGACGGTTATAACGCAATTTATACCACCCGATTAACATAGGGCCCCATATTTGTATGTTTACATATGTACAGACATATAAACAGGGCAGACCAACATGCTGCAGTTGAGCAACTCACCTCCCAAACAAACCAGGAGGCTACCAGTAATTTGTCTATAATAACAGCTCATAATGACTAGGGGAAGGCCATATTATGGTGTGATTTCTGGATTTCTCTGATGCATAAATGTGTCAATCAGAATGTTTGAGGCAATTATTACTTCACGGATGCACAGCGCAGTTTGTGAACTGTTAGAGTGCTGCTGTGGTTAAAGTGTACTGTGACTGGACAAATTGCACCATTGTGAATAAACGGTGTGGAAACCATGTGCCATTGAAATCAGAGGTTAACGTCAACTGAGAAGCAGCTCACCTTCCAAAGAAACCAGGAGGCTACCAGTCGCGTTTAAAACCTTTTGCGTATTGGGCTCTGAAGCAAACGACTAGTCACTGCACCGATGCTGTTGAGGGTTGCCTTCTCTGGTGAGTCATGTTTTCTGCTCCATCGTGTGGAAGGACGTTAACATGTCAGGCGCACAACCTCAGAGAACAAACACTATGCAACAATTGTTGGAAGAACGCAAGCTAGTGGCAGCAGTGTTATGGTCTTTGTAATGTTTTCTTGGCATTGGAAGGCATTCTCATCAGACTAGGTTATCTATCAATCATTGCAGATCAAGTACACACATACATGTTGACTGTCTTCGCTGGAGCAGGTGGGATCTTCCAGAAGTGACAATTAGGGATTTTTTTCAGCACATTCAATTTCCAGTATGCTGCTTCACAATGCTAGACATAGACATAACTTCTGCGTGTCAGTGCCAACTTCCCCTTGACAATTGTGTCATTAAAAAATATAACAAAAATTTCAATCATGTTATAACATTTCATATGGCTAGAATTCTCTGGGAGTGGTTGGAAGACATAGACTTCCAAGTACTTTCCTGGCCTCCAAGTTCCCCTGACTGTATCCTCCACCACAAACTCTCAAGCAGCTGTTGGATGCACTGCAGTCTGCATGGCTCCATAAACCCTTGCAAAACTTCAAGCATCTTATTGACTCCCCATCATGCTGTTCAGCTGCTGTCAGTACTGCACACTGCGGTTAATCGGGATATTAGCTAGTGGTCATAATAATGTGACTGGACCATATATGTGTGTATATATATATATATATATATATATATAAATAAATATATATGTATTTGTTTGTATATATATATATATATATATATATATATATATATATATAGTAAATAAATCGTACATTTGTGTACACATTTGAATGTCTAAAATAAGCATCAGACATAAGGAGACTTCAATTGGTGTTTCTTCAATTTGCAAATTATCGCACCAACTGTTGTCACCTTCCCACCAAGCTGCTTGGCGATGGCCTTGTGGCCCATTCCAGCCTTGTGTAGGGCTACAATCTTGTCCCTGACATCCTTGGACCGCTCTTTGGTGTTGGCCATGGTGGAGAGTTTGGAATCTGATTGATTGCTTCTGTGGACAGGTGTCTTTTATATAGATAACAAACTTAGATTAGGAGCACTCCCTTTAAGAGAGTGCTCCTAGTCTCAGCTTGTTACCTGTGTAAAAGACATCCATGAGGCAGAAATCTTGCTGATTGATAGGGGATCAAATACTTATTTCCCTCACTGACCTGCAAATCAATTTATAACTTTTTTGACATGCATTTTTCTTGGGGTTCTTTTGTTATTCTGTCTCTCACTGTTAAAATACACCTACCATTAAAATTATAGACTGATCATTTCTTTGTCAGTAGACAAATGTTAAAATTCAGCAGGGAATCACCCCCCCCCCCCCACAATGTTTTTTTATTTATTTAAGTATCCCTGGGATTTGCATAAGTCTATCCTGGGGGTTAAGCCAAACCTTTAGGTAGATAGAATGGCCAGACCAAATGGTCCCTTTAGTTCTTCTATGCTTCTAACTTTATATGTGTATCTGTACACGCTAGAGATGTTGCGGACAGTTCGCCCGCGGACAATTCGCGGCGATTTTGTCATGTTCGCGTTCGCATCGGACGGCGAACACATGCGCTTTTGGGTTCACCCCCTATTCTTTATCATTGAGGAAACTTTGACCCTGCACCTCACAGTTAGCAGACACATTCCAGCCAATCAGCAGCATACACTCCCTTCCAGGGCTTTCCATCTGAAGGACAGCATCCATTTTAGAATAATTCTGAAGCTGCATTCGTTGTGAGAGGACAGATAGTGTAGCTGCTGGAGATTTAATAGGGAAATAGATAGCCAGGCTGTGTATTTAGCTTCCACTACAGACCTTAAGGACTCTGATATCTGCTGCAAGGACAGCAACCCAAAAAGCCCTTTTTAGGGCTAGAACATAATTTATTTTATTTTATAATTTTTTTCTGTGTAATCTAATTGCATATGCCTGCCTGCCAGCGTGTGTGTGAAGCCTATTGCATCTACTCTGCCAACTTTTGCCAGTGCACAGTGACACTCATATCTGGTGCAACCGTAGTGTAGAGTGACATAAAACAACACTTTTTTGACTGTAATAGATTGAATATCAGTTGCCTGCCTACAGGCGTGTGTGTGTGAAGCCTATTGCATCTACTCTGCCAACTTTTGCCAGTGCACAGTGACACTCATATCTGGTGCATCCGTAGTGTACAGTGACATAAAACAACACTTTTTTGACTGTAATAGATTGAATATCAATTGCCTGCCTACAGATGTGTGTGTGAGGCCTACAGCGCATACTCTGCCAACTTTTGCCAGTGCACAGTGACACTCATATCTGGTGGCACCTTAGATTGCACGCGCAGTGCCCCAAATTTGAAGTAGGAGGTCCGACCAAGCATCTTTTTCCATCTCCCTGTTCCAAAAATCAATGCCATATACACGTCCCCTAATAGTGGACGTAACAGGGATTAAACCGATAGGAATAGTACTACTTAACAGTACACACCTTATAATACTGCAGACAGAGGCAACGCAGAGAGAGGAGTCTGAAGAAGAGGAGTCAGAGGAGGAAGGTGGCTTTGAGGAGGTGGAAGACTAAACACAGCAGGCGCCCTAGGGGGCTTGTTGTCACCTTTCGGGGACCCTTGGTGGCTGGGTGGAGGAAGACACCTTCAATAACATCAGTGAGGAAAAGGAACGGGACATGGCTAGCTTGGTATCCAACCTTGTGCAAATGAGAGTTTGCGGTTGTGCAAAGGGACTGTTTGCGGTTGTTTGCGGTGCATTAAACGGGGAGATTGGTCTGTTACTGGGAAGCGGGTGTAACCCTTACACTACCTTAACGATACAACATCATACCTGATGATTTAAAGCATGTTATTCCAAACAATTTAGGAATGTTAGGTGATTTATGCCCTTTATGGCTTAAAACCAGACTCTGCATCAACTATGTAATTTTCCGTGGGAGTTTTGCCATGGATCCCCCTCCGGCATGCCACAGTCCAGGTGTTAATCCCCTTGAAACAACTTTCCCATCACTATTGTGGCCAGAAACAGTCCCTGTGGGTTTTGAAATTCGCCTGCCCATTGAATTCTATGGCGGTTCGTCGGGTTCGCCCATTCGCGAACATTTGATGAAGTTCGCGTCCGCGGTTCGCGAACCGAAAATTTGATGTTCGCGACATCACTAGTACACGCACATTAACCATGTAGGTAAATACAAAATACAGGCTACTGATAATGAACAGTCATATATTGTCATAAACATGGCTGTTTAATTAGGCTTTTAGGTATTCTAGTAGTACAGTATTACAATAAAAGAGATGCTTACTTTCATTTATTCTTTAACCCATTCTTTGAAATGCTTTATTTCCCCCTCAGCCAGTGAATTGGTTAATGGTAAACTTTAATATAATTTATAACTTCACCCCTGGCCCAGCTTGTTATCTGTGACATTTATTTTATTGTGAAGCTTGATGCTGTTTAGATATCTTAGAGACGAGACTCCAGTGGTTCAGCTTGTCAGGGAGGATGACCGGTGGTCTATAAACGTTCAGATGGTTGTGGGGATGTGATAAATAATGGAGTTAATTGTTGTCTGGTTCTCCTAACCACAACTGGGCAAAAAGTCTGATAATGGTGGTAGTGTTAGCAGGTCTGACAGGGAGGGGTACTGAAGTTTCAGACAAATTGCTGTCAGTGGATCCTGTCTGGAGGGCAGGCACTTTCAACATGGTATCACTGAAAGTGGAGAAGCTGCTGCCTAATAGCAATGGTGATGCAAGCAATCAACATAATGTGTGCTGCATCAAAGCATTAAGAGAGGGGAACAACATAACCCCAAACACACAGCCCCTGTGATCATACACTCAGCCTTCCATTCTTCTGGGTTCAGTTGAGTAGCACATAGGTAGGGTAGCCTGCGAGCAGATCAGAGCACAGCCACAGCTCTCTTCACTCTCCCCCCTCTCCTCCACTGGATGGCAGTAGAAGGCACACCCTTGTCCCTGCACTGCACTGTTATATGAGCCCTCACCACTTAACCAACAGGTCTACTTTACTAACCGGTCTTCCCACAAGCACGTAATATGCAAAGAAGGCAGAACCAATACAATAAATGATTTATTATTACAAATAAGGCTCCTCTTTTTTAAAGCGCATATAGACAGTTGCCTATTTTGCCCAATCATAAATCTGGCCATGGTCACACCCAAAGTGTAGGGGCTTCAAACTACCAATAAAGTGTGGCAGCATGAAGACACAACTTGCTAACAGAAATATACTTGTAATATGAATTATGCTTTGAAAAGTAATAATAATAATAATAATAATAATAATAATAATAATAAATAATCTGTGGATGTAGCCTTAAGCTTCAACTCTGAATGATGACCCCTGTTGTGAGAGAGAACAGTTAAAAAGGAGAAGTCTGCAGAAAGTTACTCCTGAGGGCTTCGTAGAAGTAAGTTAAATATACATTTTATATGACAATTACAAGGAGGATACAATGATTTAATTAACGTAGTTATAAAATTATACATTTGACATTATCTTATACTTTCTCTCATAAATTAGAAATTCTCAATAAAAGCTTGATAAATTGTTCTGCAATGTGTAAAAAATCACTGCAAATGTGGATTGGTAATAAAACATTAGGAAGAGTGACATTTTGCAAAATGTTGTATGCAGTAAAATTTATCATATAGCTTCTTAAACATTAACAGCCTTATTAAATTGTGATTCAGTTAATTTAAAAGGGCTCTATTTAAGCACACAGCATATTTTATTTAC
The DNA here is from genome assembly GCA_027410445.1 of Discoglossus pictus. NCBI lineage: Eukaryota > Metazoa > Chordata > Amphibia > Anura > Alytidae > Discoglossus > Discoglossus pictus. The sequence continues at coordinate 141,049,742 of CM050166.1, read as the reverse complement.
AGAAGTTTTTAGTTAGTGAAGACTTTGCTTTTGAATAGAAGTTCACTAACTAAAAACTTCTGTAAAAAAATATGCTGTGTGCTTAAATAGAGCCCTTTTAAATTTACCGAATCGCAATTTAATAAGGCTGTAAAGCTTCTAAAAAGCAGATGCCTATGCCTGTTATTTTATCATTTTCATGTTAATTTTTGTGTGTATTAAAGTTTGTTACAGTAAAATTACATTAAATTAAGCTTAAGCGGTTCAATGAATATATTAAATTTAGTTTCTAATGTCTAAATGCACCTTTATCTTCTATTTCTATTTCTATTTTTAGGGTCAAAGAGTAAATTTCTGTTATGTCCTGGCACACAATTTGATCTTAATGAAACAAGACATATTAATGTAAAATAACATTATATAAATTAACCGAACATTAGAAAAAGTTGTAGAATACTTCTGACAAAAAATGTACACAGTATTAAGGCTCTGAAAGGGACTAGGCATATGATTACAAATATTAAACACTTTAAGACAGAAGTGAGATTTTCTTTTGCTCTGGACACTCCTTTCAATTAATTACATTAGTTTGTCAGTCCTCATATTTATTCTGTCTTCCAAAGAAGAATTGGTATTATGCTTGTACACTGAAATCCTATCCACCTTATGATCTTCCTTTTCACCTGCTCCCTCTAGCCTCTATTTACCCCATTCTCTTCTCCTTTTCAATTTTTTTAATTAGGAATGTAGATGATTGACTCAAACAACCTTTTTCAGAATCCATTCTTTGCACTAGACTCTATTTACAAATTTTGACTCACTGCACCTTAACCTGCATTCATTAGTAAATGCATTAACATCTCCAGATTGTATATGAGCCAAATTCATGAGCGTTTGTCAAAATTTGTGTTGTTATAGCCTCAAAATAGTTAAGACCTGCTCTTGAAGGAAACGGGTGGGTATGGGGTGTTATTGAGGGATTGTGAACTGTGAGAAGATGATTTCAGTTCTGGAGAGAGCTGGATGAACTCTGTGGACAAGTTCTGTTGTTCCTGAGAGAGGCTTTTAGATTTCTGTTCTTGGGTCCAGGGATTCCACCCAAACCTTTTAAACCCAAAAAAGATTTATGGCTGAATTAATTTGGTTTTCCCTGCTTATCTCTACTTCAAATATATACCATGATATTGAATTTGCTTATGGGGGATATTTACCATAATTTATAATGAGACATTATCAGTTTATATTGTTGCAACATAGATTTATAGATGGAGATTTATTAATTTGAAGGAAGCCTCATTTGAAAATGTTTTTAAATAAAATCCAAAAATCCAAATGCACACCTTTATATAGTTTATTACCTTTGAAAAATAATTAGCATTTTCTTTTCTTTTTTTACAACTAAAGATTGATTTGGCTTATTAAAACTTGTCCAATTCTACAAATGTATTTAAATAATGCACAATTTAAGATTTAAGTGTATATTAATATAGCCCCATATGTACTTAAAATAGTAAATTTTAGATTTATTTCATAACATTCTTACAAAATTCACGTTAAAAGATCCCACTCAAAAGTCACCTTAAAAGATCCCACTCAGATCCCATTCAGTTGTCCTTTAAAGATACCATCTTTCTGTTCCCTAGTTTACAAAGTTTTGTTAGACACAGAATTTTAAGAAATGAGAATAAGGCCTTTTTTTTAAATAATAAACATATATAGATTTCTATTTTTTTAAGACTGATTGGTTTTATGAAATATCTTATCGATTTTATTTTGAGAAGTTTTAAGATGACATGATTAATATACATAGATAAAAAAGCTGAAGTTTTAACTTACGACAAACCTTCTTAGAAGACCTTGAGCAGTGGATCTCTAAATCTAAATACAGTATGCTATTATTATTAAAATTGTTAAAAAGAAATAGCTAATGATAGTGAATGGCAAAAAGCAGAACAAAAGAATTGCAAACTGGGCACACTGCCTTAAAAAGATATTATAACATTTTATTGTACTACAATTCACTGATTAAAATTTTTAAGCAGTTGGCTCAGTCGCTCAGAAGTCAATCATAAATATAGCATACTTTGTCTTTCCATAAAGGCTGGCAGAAGAGGCAGTGAAAAGATTTGTGTTCCAATATGAAAAATTAGTGCCATTTTTAGCAGTTTCATGTTTACCTGAAAAGGACTGCAGCCATTTTACAATTATGATTCTATATAAACATTATATATAAAAATAAAAATGTTTTATAACTATATAGTTCTCAATTAATACCTTGCACTAAAACATATTAGTAATTATAAATATAATCCCCCAAATCCCTTCTTTCTTATATATGGTTTGTGATAATCTTCATTTAAATGATGTTCTAGAGAGAGATACATTGTCATGCTGTTATACATTTAATTTTTAAAGTAGAATTGACTCATAATAGATTACAGATGCAGCACATTTCCATTCTTAAGTGTCACCATGTGTTGTACTAGAACTATATAATACTGTACATTAAAATTATTCCAGAGGCACGTAAGCATGCAAACAAACAGTAGTAGCAGTAACAGTTTACACATTTGTGAATGTATAATTTTAAATGCAGCTATCTTTTTACAAGTATAGTAATTGTAATTATATTTTCCCAATAACAAGAACTGACTGGTATCAAGTTATTTTAATGAGACTCTGAAATAACCATTTTTCATTCACACATTTTAATAAAATACCCTAAAAATTACAAAAACTTGCTTAGTATTTAAAATATACTTTAGGAAGATATTTAAAGTTGCCAAAAAAATTATAAAAAATAATTGCAGTATACACATCATTCATATTATTTCCATTATAAACGAAACCTTAAGTAACAACAGGTGTCAGTTTGTTAAACTGATTGCAAAGTGTATAACTTAATTCCAAATGAATTAGAAAATATATAAACCTAACGTAGTAACAACACAAATCAATTTCATCATTCAAACTTTATGGGCCTAGAAAATCTAATCTGTGGATACAGTAAATTTCCCCTTGACATTATCTCTTATTCTGTATGTATCTCCTTGTCTAATACTGACTACATAATAGATATTAAATCAAGATAATATTTAAAATACTGTACATAAGAAAAAAAACAATCCAGATAATAATTTACAGTATAAGTCCCTGCTTTAATCTTATTAGTGAACATTATAAAGAAATCTACTTTGTCACTGTAGGTTGTTTTTGTAGTCCTGTTAAATAACTAACTATTCGAATGTGCAATGCGGTGTCATCAAACAAGGATTACGGCTTTTAGAGCCTGACCATATTTTGGTTCCTTGAAAAGCATAAAAACTGTGAATAGGTTTTTCTGCAATGCAGAATTACAAATTAATACATTTCAGTGTATTTCAAGAATACAAAATGTAAAAGCTTTTGTGCATGAAAAATGATGTGTGGAACAGGATTTCTCTTCTATGTAAGAGATGTAATTGTCACCTTAGTTTGCAATAGGATTCTCAGACATTTAGCTCAGAGGATTTGACAATGAAATGTATGTGTCTAATGCCAAATGGAGTAGTAACTTGTTCTCAGAACTGCAGCCATCATCATTCTTGATATTTAACATGTACTATATTACTATTTTAATACATTAATGTATTATAAACTCATAATAAAATTAGACATTTTCCAGATTTGACATCGCTTTTGGTTTATTTTATTTTTTATGTTTATTACATTTTAGATATTTAATTGTTTAGTCAAACGGTTTTGTCAATCTGTTACTGTTTTAATCCATTGTTTGGACCAGCCCCTGCATCATCTTCTGTGCAACTTGTGAGCTGTATATGTAGAGTTCTTGCCATCACTCTTCCTCTGGAGAGTATAGCGCTCTCAGTTTGGATAACACTGCAGGCTTTTACAGAAAGCATGTGATTCTATTTAGCCACAATTATAACAGTTGCAGGGTCTGAACAATCAACAGATTTTCTGTTAATGTATTAAAAGGCAAGGTTATTTCTATTGGTTTTTAAGCTTCTCAGGTTACCTTAATTCAAAAATAAGTACCTTCCTCACCAGGCACCTAGATAATTGCACTTAACTTTAAAAAGAGTGAATATGTTCCAGTATTTATCTGCTGGTTCCTTGTCGCCTCAAATAAAGCATAAATGGTGCAGTCATTAGGGGTTTAGTCCAGGGGTAATCACTATGGGCCTCATTCTATTACCGGCCGCAGCCGATGCGGGGCCGCAAGGACCGGCCGCAAGCTTTACGGCTATTCTATTCCCCTCCGGCCGGGGACTCCGGCAGGCTTGCGGACGGCGCCTTGCTATCTCTTGCGGCCGATCGCGCCGGAGGAAAGCCTTTGATCTAAAATGGCCGCAAGAGTTTCGGCCGTAAGAAATTCCTATTTGCAATTCAATTGCTCCGGGAACCCTCTCTGCAAGGCTAAAAGCGAGCCGCAGCTTACTTGCAGCAAAGAGGTCCCGCTAGCACCAATTAAGCACATAAAATAGCCCAAATAAAGCCATCCTGCACTTTGAGAAGACTATAAAGTGATATTCGGTGTTAGAAAAAATAGCACATAATTACCCTATACTCAAATCCGTAAAATATTTTATTTTTAATATACGTAAAATATCCATGTAAAAAGTCCAGAGTGCTTGGAGCACCTCAGACACACCCACGCCGCAGCCGGAAAATAAACAGTTAATTCGAACTCGGGTTTGGGCTGATGTGCAAGCTTGAGAGTGGGTTACTTTTAATCCTCATGTCCCCCAATATGATCCCTAGCATTTACAGAGCTGTACAGTGCAGGCTTGAATTTATTTTTGCGTTTTTATATTTCAGAGCTTACGGCCGGTTCCAAGATATACGGCCGGCCGTAAGAGAAGATCCTTGCGGGGCCGGATAATAGAATCGCGAGTTAACTGAACCCCTGCAAGGAATCGCAGCCTTACGGCCGATTTACGGCCGGTAATAGAATGAGGCCCTAGGTGGACCTTGGGACACCCAGCCTATTTTTCCAGAACTCACAGCCTTAGAAAAATGAGATTCAGTAAATTTAAAAGGGCTCTATTTAAGCACACAGCATATTTTATTTACAGAAGTTTTTAGTTAGTGGAGACCTTGCTTTTTGATAGAAGTTCACTAGCTAAAAACTTCTGTAAAGAAAAAATGTGCTGTGTGCTTATATAGAGCGCTTTTAAATTTACAGAATCGCAATTAAATAAGGCTGTCAGTATCTTTATTAGTTTTTCTATATATTCCTCAAAAAAGCTTCCATATCCTTAAATAAGCTTTTAGTTACTTGATAGCCTTTCTTTATGTGTCATACCATATGCAATCATCCTTCCTGTGGCCTTTGTATTTGTTTGAATAAGTTATGGACTCCAGACCTATACTTCATTTTTCCAGAATACATTTGGACATCAAAAAATAATTCATTATTCCTACTAAAGGCCCCCATTGAATTGTTCAAATTACAAATTGCATAAGCCCATAATGGAGCATGTAAATGTTACTGATGTTTAATTGGCTACATTTTGATACTCGCATTCGTTTTGAACTCTGTCCTATCTCCTCAAGGCTGTGAATATTACCAGTGCTAAAGACGCAAAATGCATATTTAATTACAACAATTCAACAAGCCCTCAATTGCCTTCAAACCCGTAAATGCAAATGTATCAAACAATTCTAGGGGTACTAGATAGGACTCGCTAGTGGGTTAAACACCTGTTTGTAACACTGCAAAAGCAAATAAAAACACACTGCTGTACTTAAAAATACTGGGAAATCAATGAAAGACATTATAATTAATTGCACAATAGTCTCAAGCTTGCAAATTTGCAATAAAAATATATTTAAGTTTGCGTTTTATTTCCGTGTTATATTGAACCCGGGATTCAAGGAGTTAATGCATATCATGGAACCTGTATAAACTAGAACAGTTGATTTATTGATTTTTATTGATTTCGACATTTCTGGATTGTGAGTCCAAGGGCAAATTGGACTTCTAAACTCTAATTGATTGTAGTTTCAACTCCACGTTTTACTGACGTCATGATGACGGTCTCATTTACTATTGGCTCTGTCCAAAATTGTAACTTAAGGGCTTGATTAATTGATCATGATCATGCCCTGAAATGCTACGTACCGGTTCATGGTTTGCATGTTGGGGCTGTGTGCATGAAATTATGGCCTTGAGTCAATTAAATATATCTATATATGTAACTAGCCCGCAGACAAATTGTCAGTAGGAAGGTAATTACGGTCTTGGAATTAAATATGGGCCTTTGTCCTTTCAGTTGGTAATTGGTAGCAGGAGCTCTTGGTTCTTGCTGTGCTTCTTGATAAGGTGGTATTGCAACATTATGATGTTAATGTTACCAAGGAGACATGTTAGTAGCAATCACTGCATGAATGTCTCTGCGCGTTTCGCCCACTATGGAAGTTTTCGTTTCATTTACTTACTTGAAATCAGAGCCTGTCTGACAAAGCACTCTTTTCCACTCTGACACAGTAGATTGTCTGACCCTCCGCACACAATATGTTATACGACAGCATTTCATCTCCTTGTTTATGCACGATTGGACAGTAATGCTCCAGCACTACACTGTACAATGCAATAGAAACATATTTCCAAATGCTTACTTTATGAATATTCTTTGTGAAATTATATTTGTCACAAAATAATAGTGATTATCATTTGTGAAAAAAGTACTTTATAATATATCTTCATGAATCACCACAAAAAAAAGAACTTGGCCAAGTCTCACAGGAATTTAAACCAATAAAGATATTTACACTTCTTTTCCAACCAAGTGGTGATGTCTTTATTTTAGAGCAGGTCACATAACAGCCATGTTTCTAGACAGAGATATACTATCTTGCAATATTGCTCTAAATATATGTGTTCTACCACTATCTTCTTGTTTCTACATTAAATTGTATTTGCAAAATGCATTGTTTCTTTACACTCATTAGCACATTAACTTCTATTACTGAATCATCATGCATTATTATTGCCACAGTTCAATAAAATCGCTGCCTAGGCTGTATGAATATTTTATCAACAGCTGCAAGATTGTCTTGATTCTGTTTTCAAATTCCTTGATATTGCTAGAGCTAAATGTTGAAGTGTTTGTAAATAATGGGAGGAGCAGCACATTCAATATGAGAGGAAATTAGTTACTTTCTACTGCAATTTTCTCAGTGAAATCAATTTTACAATTACAATTAACGTAAAAGGTGTGTACGGATGTTTAATGTTCACATTGTTGGATAGTTACAGGGGCCCACATATTCAGTTATTACCAAAAGCTCCCTGCTGCTGCTTCTGTCCAGTTGATTGCTTAGTTGTTCAGGTTCCATTAAGTGCTTTGCTGCATTATACACATACTGCTATTGCCTTTTGCAGAGTATGCCGTGCAATGGTCTTTCCCTGCTGAGAAGATGAATCTAGGCACTGCTGTAAGAGTTAAGAATTCTTGCTTGTTCAGTCTCTTGATTTTCTATTTAATTATCATAAATTCCTAAAAGTCTTAACAGTTTCTGAAAACTTCATGATTGCGACTTTGCAGCACTTGCAAAACAGCCAAGATCAGCAGCAGTGAGCAAAAGATCATGGCAGCTTTCTGTCTCTTTCTCATGTTGGGTGATTTATCAGAGACATGCATTGGCATAGATAAGAGTACAAACTAGTAAGATTAGGATATATGTCAAGAACACATGCAGGCACAGTCGTGATATAGTAACAAATTAGGATTTAGGGCTATCAGGAGCCATTCGCATGTGTCAAGTATAACAATCACTGCTTTTAGCGCATGGATGTAAACTGTAACTATATACATATCAGCCTTATTAAATTGTGATTCGGCCAATTGAATAGGGCTCTATATAAGCACAGAGCATATTTTTTTTACAGAAGTTTGCTTTTGGATAGAAGTTCACTAACTAAAAACTTCTGTGCTCATACAGAGCCCTTTTCAATTGGCTGAATCACAATTTAATAAGGTTGATAGTCTCTAACAAATTCAAGAATTATTAATTATGGACATTATGGTTGTCATAGGTGTTCCACTGGCATCTGTAGAAATCAGCACTCTGAAAAACAGAATGTTTTAGTTTAGCTCCCTTTAAGGATAACTTAATATAATAGTTTATTCTAATCTCCTATCACTATGACGTTAATCTTGCCAAATAGTGCTACTTCTCATCATTATTATTGAATTTGGCCTTCAATCTCTACATTTAACACTCTCCGCTGCCCTCCGCCGTCACTCGCACCTTCTTGTGTCACAGCTGAAAACTTTGCTAGCCACTTCAAAATTGCAAATTTCCGTAACAAATTCTCCTCTCTATGTAGCCTTTACTCATTTTCCCTCAACAAAACCCTGCCTTCAACCTTCCCCAATCCCATATGCATCATGGAATCCTTTGACCCTGTAACTGAGGATGAAGTCTCTAGTCTTCTATCAACCTGTCATCTTATAACTTGTCCCCATGATCCTATTCTATCACAGCTGATCCCTCCCCTCTCTACCACACTTATCCCAGCTCTCACATATCGGTTCAACCTTTCCCTAAACGCTGGCAAATTTCCATTACCTTTAATACACGTCATAATTACACCCATTCTTAAAAACCTTCTTCTGATCCTGCTTCTACACCTCTCTTGCCTTAATAAATTCCAATCTGCTCTACTTCAGTTCATAGCATATATTCCTATAGCCAGTGCCCCTACGACTATACTCACTAATCACCTTTCTCTGATGGGCCATTATAGTTTGCAACCAATAGCAGAAGCACACTCCACTTTATTCCAAAAGACTGACTTTTCTGACTATCCAACCATATCATTGCTTCTCTGTTAACATGCAGATGTAAGCCAAATGGAAATAAAGGCTAAGAATAAATTAGCATACTTGAGTAATAGTGGTGAATTTTTATTGCAAATATACACAGGAGAAATAATTTCATGTATTACAGTATATTTGTGTATTCCAAGTGTGTTATAACACAAATCCAAACAGTTTACAAATCAACAGAACATGCACATTATCAAAATATATTGCTATATGTCAAATAATGGGCATTTAACCTGAAGCAGCTACAGTTTACTTATGGAACTCTTTTGTAATTCAAACTAGTAACTTGCCCATCTTAAATGACCTTATCATAGAATGATATATTGAATTGTCTGTGCTGTCTCATTCTGTGTTGTCTCTCTCTGTGTTGTCTCTCTCTCTGTATTATGTGGTAAATATACTGACTCTCCGTGCTGTCTGTCTCTGTGCTGTCTTTCTCTGTGCATGCTCTCTCTCTGCATGCTCTCTCTCTCTGCGATCTCTCTCTGTGCGCTCACTCTGTCTCTCTCTGTGCACTCTCCCTGTCTCTCTCTGTACACTCTCTCTCCGCAGACGTTACAGACATATGGTTAAATATTATGGAGGATATGCATGGTTAATATTATTATATTGTATGTGTCTACAGATAATTTGTACTATGAGGAAAATATACAGGTGTACTGTACAAAAACTGTTAATGTTTCATGGCAGGCTCATTCTGAGTTCCAACAATGAAAACACTTATTGAATAACATGAAGGATTCATGGCTAGTTGTTTACATAAACAAATGCTCTCATTGGTCACATGTTAATGAGAATATAGGCTAGCAAATATGAAGAAGGAGTTATAATGGTTGTGATGCTATAAGAAAAGGGTTATCAACTTTGCACTTAAATCACTAATGTTCTCAGGAGCTATGTAAGTTCAGGTTTATCGAGTTTATTTTCATTTTTGTAAATTATGTTATATTTGTATATTTGATCAAAGCTAACAGAAGTTTAGATATTCTATCTCCATATATTGTTATGAGTATATAGCATACCTTCCAACTATCCCTTTTTTGGAAGGTATGTTGGAAATCCCCCTTTGCCTTTTAGACCTTTTTGCACAAAAGTCCCACATTAAATAGCAAAAACCTATTTTCGCGCCCTCAGCATGTTCAACTTTTTTCTGGTTCTTCTTGTTGTTTTCTCTCAAAGTCTAACAGGAATACAGAAGACTAGACTATCCATGCTACAGAATACATGTCTGAATGGAGTATTGTGTACATATTAATGTTGTGTATATAACTAAAACTTGGTTTACATGCTGTACAGTTTGGTGGTAACCAAACCTAATAGTTCATTATTTTTCTAAGAATATAAGCATCCATTTTTGTCCATTTAAAATTTTGGGAGGAATGTTATAGCATTTACAAAAATGATGTCATCAACCGAGATTGTAACCAATGTCACACCTTCTTCTTCAAACTGTATATTGTGTCCATGTTTTGCTCCTTTTATCTTATTTTTTTATCTTCTTTTTTAAGGTATGCTTATGTCAGCTTGTATGATGTTTACTTGAATATGATACATTTGCTTTCATATAAATCTAGTTGTCTATATCAACTTGAAGATTATCTTGTCATCTAGTGAGTGCTTTATTTTTTTCTCAAACTGCAATTAAAATGGCTGCATATTTTTTTTGTGAGTCAGAGAGCCCTCCAAATGGATCTGCTCTAAAATTACAGTTATAGGCTACTCTGAATTGATTTAATTTTCCAAAGCTTTATGTTCTATTGACTTTTGCAACAGTATTATACTATACATTTATTTTCTCATACTAAGCAATTTAATTTTGGACATTCAAGTGCTGATTTATCTTTCCCCCCCAAGTTTGCTTTGGCTTTAGATAACACAGAAGTACTTCTGTATGTAATTTTATCTATGAATACTTCAGTGGTTGAACCATTTCTTAGCAAAGTAAAGTTATGCTCAGTATATTCATTGTCAGTGGCATACACATGCCCTGAATCAGCAGTTATCTATGTTTCACACTGCTCTCTAAAGACTGTTAGATTATTACAATGTTAGAGCTTTTTGTCAAGGAATGGAAGCCTGAATTGCCTAGATGATTCAAATTCTTTTTTTAAAAATAATTTTGATTTTGAACCGAGGTGAAAATTCTTATAAACTTGTATGTTTCCTCTTCACTCACTTCGGAACAGGTTGGTGTTAAAATTCAAAACACAGAGACCTCCATGTTATGAGCAAGTTCAATACTTATATTCAGTTGGCTACATTTTGCTACTCGCTACTCGCTACTTTGCTACTAGCGAGTTACAGGCTCAAAATCACTGTCAAAAATGTAACTTTATCCTATCTCTTCCTTTGATGTTTAAAGCCTGCAAATGTTACCAGTGCTAAAGATGCAAAATCAATATTCAATTACAATTCAACAATCCTGTAAATTAATATGTATCATAAAATTCAATGAGTACAAGATAGGACTCACAAGTGGGTTAAACACCATTTTGTAAAACTGCAAAAGCAAATAAACACACACTACTGTACTTAAAAAATGCTGCGAAAGCAATGAAAACCATTAGAATTAATTGCACAACAGCTCACAAATTTGCAATAAAAAAAAATATTGTTTTATTTCCATGTTGTATCGATCCTGGAAATCAAGGAGTTAATACATATCATGGAACCCGCACAGTTGCTTTATTAATTTTTATTGATTTCTACATTTCTGGATTGTGAGTCCGATTGCAAATTGTACTTCTAAACACTAACGGATTGTAGTTTAAACTCCATGTGTTACAGACGTCATGAGGACGGTCTCATTTACTATTGGCTCGGTCTAAAATTTAATTTACTGGCTCACTTAATTGATCAGGATCATGCCCTGAAATGTTACTTGTGGGTTCATGGTTTGAATGTGGGGGCTGTGTGCATGTAATTACGGATTAGGGACGATTGAATATGTCTACATGTTTAGAAAATGTTTGACCCACAGCCAAAAGTTCAGTTTGAAGGTAATTACGGGCTTGCAATTGAATAGGGCTATATATATATATATATATATATATATATATATATATATATATATATATATATATATATATATATAAATATATATATATAAATATATATATATATATATATATATATATATATATATATATATATACAGTATATATATTATTTTTTTATTATAGCAATTTCCCATTGTACTACAACCTCAACACCATTAGCTGTACTTATGTGGCCAAATCATAATACAAAAACATATTTACCTCCGCGGCTTTTACTCTCATCATCAATGACTGCCCCCTTCATTCTCATACACATCCATGGCATATTAAAGGTACTATGGAACTACCGATTGACTGTGAAGGAAATCTAGTATTTCAGTAGACTTCCTCTAAAACTTTATTCTAGGCTATTACACATTTGCCATCAATCTCTCCAGTCTCATTCACTATTATTATTATTATTATTATTATTAATAATAATAACTTTTATTTGTAACGCGCCAGCATATTCTGTAGCGCTGTACAGGGCATAAGAACAAGGAAGAACACAATGTTTACAAACTGCAGAAAATGGAGGGTCCTGTTTTGAGCTTAGAATCTTTGTAGAAAGTACTTTTTGTCCAAAGCACCCTACAAGATTGGAAACTCTCCACGTACAATCTAATATCCCTCACTATTGTGCTCTAATGCCAAAGTTTGTTCTCTACATTTAACACTCTCCACTGCCCATTCCAATCTCTAACCTGTCCATCATCTCCCAAACATACCTTAATAACACCCATGATTAAGAGACCTTAACTTGACACTCCTACTCCATATAGCCGTCACCCTAACTCTCAACTTCCACTGGCTTCAAAACTGCCTTAATGAAATGTCTTGTCTAAAACTGCTTTACTCATTTACTTCCAGTCTGATATAACCAAAACATTCCACATATACATTCCCGACTCAAGTCACTTCACTAATGGCATGCTCACTGCTAAGTCAAATTCTCCTTGGTCTCTCTGCCTCCTTAAAAGCAGATGACATCTTCTGACATTTGTTTTTTGCTATGTACTCAACCCCTGTACAGCTCTACGGAATATGTTGGTGCGATATAAATAAAGATAATAATAATAATAATAATAATAATAATAATATGTCAAGCATAACCTATAGACTGTAAAGTTTAGGGATCACACAATGTTGCACCAATTTGTCTGTTGTCTAGTTGTATTGTCTTTGTATTTCTGTATGCCTAATAATTTGTTCTTGCATTGTATTAATTGTCCCTACTTTACTGTAAAGTAAATTATGACATTTAATAATTAAATAAGAAATAAATAACAGTAATAATAACTCAGTCAACTTTTGAAGAACTTTTTGTAAAGATTGTTCATGTTCATAAACATCCTTCATGTATGCTCAGAACTAACCCTTGGTGCACCTTAATAGCTGTCATACATAATGTATAGTGACATTCTATGAAGTGAATGTTGTAGCTATAGGAACTTCAATAAAACAATATATTGCTACAAAGATCACTGATCTTTCTCACATTTCCAATCCCTTAAGAAACAGAAATCATTTTGTTTTTACTTATGTGACAATTTAATGTTTCATAGAAAAATAAAGTTGTACATTCTATGTTTGTCTACCCATCTATGGATAGTATACTGACATTTTCCTTGCAAAAAGAGCAGAATAGGTAGTTTATGAATGATCTGTGCTAAACAATTTAAAATGATCCCCTGCTCTACATACAGCTCACTTCGCACTGAAGCGGCGAGGAGAATCTCATTGTATAATTAATGTAATATTCGCTTTACTCCTATGTTACTGAATACATTTTAATATAATGTAGCCTTTTACTATCCCTGTTTCCCCAGATATACACTTACTGCCTAAACGGAAATGTTCATAATTGCTACTTTCACAAGACAAAACTGTTTAAGGTATTCAAAGAGATGTATTAATAAAAATCCTATTCTCTGCCATATTTTAATTAAATCTGCAGGAAAAGACTGTTTATGATGTTCAACATACTTTATTACTAGATGTAAGCAGGTTGTTCCTTGCTCTAAACATCAATTTCTTAGATCATGCTAGAAAAAAAACGATAAACTAGATGTAAATTTGCCATGATATTTAAATAATTTGCTGTTTGCTCAATCATCTATCTGATTGAGAGCTTCGCTGTTTTTAATAAGCATTTCTAAAACCAGTCAGATATAACATATGGGTTTATTTAGGTAGCTTGTGATCTGAATTTAAAATTGTAGCAATTTAAAATGTCTGTGCTATGAATATGAAAGACACCTGATTAATATGTGTGTAATTTATGTGGTTAACAACTCAGAAAAGCTCACATGAAACTATGCGCAATAGCATTTGTTATGGCAGCGATGGGCAACCTACTTCACTTGAAAAGTCTCTTCCCCGTCTCCCTTCCCTGTGTCTCTTCCCCCTCTCCCTTCCCTGTGTCTCTTCCTCTCCTCCCTTATCACCTTCCTCAACCCCCTCCTCAACCCCCCTCCTCAACCTCAACCCCCCATCCTCATCCTCAACCCCCCCATCCTCAACCCCCTGATCAATCTCAACCCCCCATCCTCATCCTCAACCCCCCCATCCTCAACCCCCCTCCCCATCCTCAACCTTCCTCCTCAATGTCAACCCCCCCATCCTCAACCCCCTCCTCAACCTCAACCACCCCATCCTCATCCTCATTTTCAACCCCCCCATCCTCAACCCCCCTCCTCATCCTCAAACTCCCTCCTCAACCTCAACCCCCATCCTCATCCTCAACCCCCCCATCCTCAACCCCCTGATCAATCTCAACCCCCCATCCTCATCCTCAACCCCCCCATCCTCAACCCCCCTCCCCATCCTCAACCTTCCTCCTCAATGTCAACCCCCCCATCCTCAACCCCCTCCTCAACCTCAACCACCCCATCCTCATCCTCATTTTCAACCCCCCCATCCTCAACCCCCCTCCTCATCCTCAAACTCCCTCCTCAACCTCAACCCCCATCCTCATCCTCAATCCCCCATCCTCAACCCCCTCCTCAACCTCAACCCCCCATCCTCATCCTCAACCCCCCCATCCTCAAACCCCTCCTCAACCTCCCTCTTCAACCTCAACCCCCCCATCCTCAACCCCCCTCCTCAACCCCCTCCTCAACCCCCCTCCTCAACCTCAACCCCCCTCCTGATCCTCAAACCCCCTCCTCCTTCTAACCCCCCTCCTCATTCTAATCCCCCTCCTCAACCTCCCTCCTCAACCTCAACCCCCCAATCCTCAACCCCCATCCTCATCCTCAACCCCCCATCCTCAACCCCCTCCTCATCCTCAACACCCTCCTCAACCTCCCTCCTCATCCTCAACCTCGATCCTCAACTCCCATCCTCATCCCCAACCCCTCCTCATTCTAAACCCCCCTCCTCACTTTACCCATCTAAATACCTCCCCCTCTCTTTTTCTCCTCAATTACCTCCATCTGCAGCTTTTGCTCCTTCCGGCGTCTTGACAATGCTAATGACGTGGCGCTCGTGTGACGTCACGTCATTAGCATATACCGGGTGCGACGCAGGAAGGAGCGGAGGCCGGAGCAGAAGCTGCAGTTGAAGGTAAGTGAGGGGAAAGGGAGGTATTTAGAGGGGTAAAGTGAGAAGGGGGGTTTAGAATGAGGAGGGAGGGGTTTAGAATGAGGAGGGGGGGTTGAGGATGAAGAGGGGGGAGGGAAAGAGACACGGGGGGGGGGGGGGGGGGTTTCTCGAGTATAAGCCGAGGGGGCCCTTTTTAGCCTTAAAAAAAGGGCTGAAAAACTTGGCTGATACTCGAGTATATATG
This sequence comes from Discoglossus pictus, assembly GCA_027410445.1. Lineage (NCBI taxonomy): Eukaryota > Metazoa > Chordata > Amphibia > Anura > Alytidae > Discoglossus > Discoglossus pictus. Next base: position 141,034,095 of record CM050166.1, on the reverse strand, counting down.
GTAGGTAACTTGCTGTGACAAATATGTGTCTACCTGCACAATTTCACCAGCACAGTATACACAATAAAGTAATAATTAATCATTTCCTTTTTTAAATTCTTTTAGCATGTGAGAGTAATCATACATCTGATTATGAGATGTATAAAAGGTTTTTATAATCCTTTTCTTTTCTTACCCTTAATAGAGGAAACGTGCAAAATGTGACTCATCTCTCTGTCTGTTAGCTTTCGTAGCCAACTAATGATGGGAAAACTGCCATGGCTTTTTGTCACAATTATTAGAATATTCTATTGTTTTTCCCCTTCTGATACTATGTGCACAAGAACAATTCTTGATGCAAATAAGATTCTTCTTTCTCTAGTTAGTCTAATCTCTAATAATTTATAGAAACTATTTTGAATAGACAGAGACCTGGGCTTAAAACTGTTGAGTTTATTTCATAATTATTTTTTTTTTTGTATTGGCAGATTATAGTTAGCAAAGCATATATTCTAAAAAACTTACAACCATTTACACAGCTTTGTGATTATTGTTATATAATATGACACATACAAAAGAAAAATATAATTTTATACCTAAGGATAAAAATATTTATGTGTGCTCTCTCTCTTTTTACAGATATGATTCTGCAATAGTTAGTGGAAAACAAAGCAGCACTATGTGAAGTTTTTATTTTACACATTTGAAAATTATTTAGCAACTTTTAAAATGAAAAGCTTTTTGATACGACTGTTCCTACTTTGGGAATTTTTTTCATTATGGCCATATGTCTTCAGTATGGATATCTTTAACTCCTTTAATGAACAACGGCGAGGATGGAACCAGTTGTATGTCTTGGAGGAACAGACAATAACAAATCCTTTGAAAGTTGGACAGGTAACAGTTGCTATTTCATTATATTGCATACAATCTGATTTAAATAACAATAGATAGATAGATAGATAGATCGATCGATAGATTGATCGATCGATAGGTAGAAATATAGATAGATAGGCATGGATGTGCTAAAATGTATTCTCCATCATGTTACTGGGTTAAGTAAACCTAAATATCAATTTATATCTCTAGATATTGATTTAGTGGATCAGCAATCTATTTAATATAATGCCTCAAGGCTTCCTTCCTTCCCTCACATTCGAAGCAATACAGGTGGCTAGATGGAACTTTCTGGTTTAAATTTAAATGTTAATACAAAGTGTGGGAACATCATAGGATAAGATGCATATTGTGGAAGGTGGAAATATTATATGGTACTATAGCAAAACTAAACAAACATTTAAATTGTGACATTAAATTAACACCCTTATTAAATTGTGATTGCAATTAAAATGGCTCTATATAAGCACATAGCATATTTTTTTACAGAAGTTTTTAGTTAGCGAACTTCTATCCAAAAGCAAGGTCTTCACTAACTAAAAACTTCTGTAAATAAAATATGCTCTGTGCTTAAATAGAGCCCTTTCAAATTTACTGAATCACAATTTAATAAGGCTGTATGTATTTATAGTATGCCAGAAAACCACTGAATATGAATTTAGCTGGTTTATTATTATTATTATTATTATTATTATTATTATCATTATTATCATTATTTATAAAACACCAACAACAGACATGAAAAAAGTACAGGGGGGCTCTCTTTCATTACAGCTTACAGTGTGAGTGGGCATATAAAAGGACCCCAGAGCTAACATTGTAAGTGGACATATAAAAGGATCCTAGAGGAGCTAGTAGTTTTAATTAAGCGATTATAATTAATACCATTCATATTCTATCATTTAAAACATTAATAGTCAATGTCAAATTTCCTTTCCATGATTAGCGGATCTGTCCAAGCTTTGTTGTTGGTCTCCATCCTCTACCTTAGTGATATCAAGAGGGAGAGATGTCTAAAACTTTAAGAACAATCTGTTTAGACAAAATTGGGAATAAAAATGATGACAAAGGAAACCACTTCAACACTTTAAGTCAATGAAGTTCATTGTGTTAATAAAACCTCGTACTTACAATTTAGCCTGTGACAGACACCTCCACTTTTGGCCTTATAGTGCGTGGAGACCAGCAGCTTCTAAATCTCTTCTTTGAAAGTAAGTAATTATTCAGTATTGCATTTTTAAATAAATTGAAATGAGATTTCTCAATGATCTTCTGGTGTTACAGAGAGACAATGGGGGCATTTCCTGTTATCTGCTACTTCAATGTTAGGAGTTTAGGTTTAGGCTTTGTTTATTCAAATGACCCTTAGGGATTAGTCTCCCTAAGGGTGATAGGGAAATCCAGACATGGACCCCTTTCTCACTGTGCCTTAGGGAGTTATCAGCTACACCTCATTGACGAGGCCCAAAGAAGGCCGAAACGTACGTCTCGGGTTTGCTGTTTCTCCTGTTCAGGGTTGAATTGCCTGGTATTTCGGGGCAGGACCATTCTAGTGAGTGGGACCAGACTGATATACTACAGGATATTTCTCCCTGTGAAGGGCACAAGTGAGCTAAAAGTGGTTGCTTTCAGAGTGGGCTATCATATCCACAGAACTAGCCTACTAAGGTCAGTTCTTTCTCTGACTGAGTGCCTCTATTTTGTTTTGTTGTTTCTTGCCTGGATGATACTACATTATCTGCTGAATGAATACCCATGTTATATAACATTCAATAAAGCATTTAAAGACTTCATCAATTGGATATGTCAGTAATACCTTACCAGAAAATTAGTAAAAGAAAAGTAGCAAAAGCCATAAGCAAACATGATCACCTGAATCATGGGCTTATTGTGTGCCAAGGAGAATAGTACTGATATGGTGAATACAGTACACATTGGTACATCTGTTTTCTAATTGTTTGGCAGAGTAAGAGTCCAATTTAATTGCAAGCCTACATCTCGTGGCATCCTGGCCGTATGTTTGTGGGCGTGTTGCGGGCTCCCGTTCATCTCTGATTCTGGAGCTATTCAAAAGAGCAAGGGAGCAAGTCGCGGGCCGAGGCCTTAAGTCTATAAACCCCTGCCGCGCCAGCAAACTGTTAATGGGCTGGCCGAGATGCAATCCACTGTTATGATCCAATCATGGTATAACGTAGTGCAACACAGGTCTCTCAGCCAATAGAAAGCGGTCTAGCCGCAGATGAGTGACAGAGGGAGATTATAAAGTTGCGTTTCACCCGCCCATCCGTTAACCTTGTTGAATTCTCCCGAAGTAGCACACAGGTCCCGGAGTTGGAGGTTTATGAGAGCAGTATATTGAGGTTTTGTTCATTTCTATTCATCTAATTACGAATTTACACTTAATACTTGATTACACATATTTACAGATTACACATAATAGCAATACACACAAAGTAAAGAACACACATAGATACTCATAGAGCTAGGTCACTCCTTACACACACCCCACCCATCCCATGCCCCACACTCCATCCCCCAACAGTTAATAAATACATATAATACACACATTTTTTTCCTTTATATATATATATATATATATACAGTATATATATATATATATATATATATATATATATATATATATATATATATACAGAAACACTTATTTTTATTTATCCTTATATTCTTTTTGGGATTGTAATGGAGGGAGGAGAGAGGAGGGGCGAGGAGTGGAGAGGCAGGGAAGAGGAGATGAGGAGAGGTAATGAGGAGAGAGAGGAGAGAGAGGAGGCCCATGGTGAGTGTTGGAGGAGAGGAGGTTGGGAGTGGTGGAGGAGGAGGTTGGGAGTGGGGAAAGAGAGGAGGAGTTAGTGGAAGTGGTGAAGGAGGAGGAGGTGGTAGAATTGGTAGAGGAGGAGGTGGCAGAGATGACAGAGGTAGAGCAGGAGGTGGAGAGTGGAGAGGAGGAGGTGGGTGGGTGATGGCAGAATGGCCCTAGCAACAGGCAAATGTAGACCAGGGACAGAGGGGGTGGTGCCTGATCCCAGCGGCGGTTTGGGGGAGGGACAGGCCTCAGGGACAGGTCAGGGAGGCAAAGATTCCCTTCCATAGTCGGAAGGGCAAGAGACTAAGGTCAAGCACAGGGCCCTGAACTACATGCACCAGGAGAATGTGGTCCAGCTTGGTGCCATCGTGGCCACTCTGTGATCCCTGTGGGGGGGGAGGGAATTCAGGCCAGTGCCTAGGGCCCAGGCATGAAAGGAGGTAGCGGCTGAGGTAACAGCAGTGGGCACAGAGCAAAGGGATGTGAGATCCGTCAAGCACCGTTTTGATGACATCAGGGCCAAGGGGAGGAGGATGATGGCCAAGGAGGCAAAGCAAGCAGCAGAATCCAGTGGTGGCCCCAAAGTGACCGTATGCTACAACGAGTGGGATATCGTGGTCAAGGACCTTCTGAACCATGTGCCCACCACTGGAGCTTCAGGCCTGCAGGACCCAGCCTCCATGTCAGGTGAATATGACATACACCAACTTGCCACCACATGTACATCACACACACTACACGTGTAAATGATGACCAACAAAAACACTGAGATGTCAGCTCCATGGAATTAACAAGGGATAGATGGATGCGTGTTTAAATCCATGAAGGTGACAAATCACTGTCATTCCTGGGCACAACAAGAGTAATCAACCAATAGAGAGTCCATGTATTGGTGTGCCCACTGCAGTGTATGCACTGACAGACAGCAGCCAGAATTAAGATAGCATTAGGAGCCAAGAGCAATCAAGACCAAGAACCAAACAATAGATCATATCTAGCAAATGATAGCTAATCTGAGTTGCAATTAGGAGAATCATGCAGTTTCAAGCCTAGATGTCAGATAGTTTGGAATGAATACAAAACAATGTATTATTCATCATACTAATAACATATACCTTTCTTTTCTATCTTTCAGCATCATGGAGGTAGGGTCCAGTGGTGAGCCAGAAGTGGGGGCGTCAATCCCATTGGAGCAGGAAGTCAAGGAGCAAGCTCCGGCACAGCAGGAACCGGCACAGGGGGAGTTGGAAAGAAGAGGAGCCGAGGGCCCTGGTTTGGAGGAGGAGGATGTCATCTATCTAGTGGGGTCACCAGAACAACCACCAGCCGCACTACCATGATTTGACCCCACTATCCCCCTCCTCCAGAGTCTCAGCATCTCACCAGGACCCTCCCACTGGAGGGACCAGCTGGACTTTGACACCACCTCCTCCTCCCCTCAGCAGTGTGTCCGACTGGCCACCACCACCACCACCGGGCCAACCAACACCATCGCCCTTATTGAGCCAGGCTCCAGCCGGGCCCAGACCCTCCCTGCCCTGCCTCATCCAACCTGGAGGCATCCCCCGTCCACCACCAACACCAGGGAGACGGCGGTCAGCCACGGGGGATCGGGGCCCTATGGCTAGACGGAGGAGGACCTAGGGGCTGCGCATATGTTTGTGCCTTCTCAAAAGCACTCCTCAGTGACAATCTATTGGTCCAAATGTTAATCTAAACTAGCTTGGCTTCAGAGTCTTGGCCTATGTGATGGTGATATTTTGTATGCAGATGGCTACCTCCCATCACATGGTCCATGATACTCCTCTCTTTGGAAATGTAGGGTTCTGTTTAACATTTCACCAATTAATGATCACCGAGGAATGTTGTTGAGAAGAGATGCTGCAGTCCCTATTTTTTTAAGGCCTTATTTTGTAGGTGTTTTGTCTTTGTTAATTTAGTTTTAGGTACAATTCAGGTTCATGAAGGCATCTTCTGTATCTGCAAGCATTGTGAAGGAAATGTATGAAGTTTAAGGTTTTCACAGTGCCTCTCAGGTAGACATTCCTTCAATGAAAGCCCCCCCCCCCCCCATTAACATGTAACTCCCACAATTTTAAATTTATCATATAGACAGATATCTAAGACATGATTGTTGTTAGCTTAAATGTAGACTAATACCGCTATGGCAGAGGACTTGCAGAGGTTCACAGTGGCATTTTAATGATAGCCAGTATTACTATATGCACTAGTAAAGCATGTGATCCTGACCTCAATATCAGTCTGAGAACAATATCAGTCTGAGAACAATGTAAGTAATATTGAATGTGGCGGTTGACCTTTGTGTCCTCTCCATATTGAAAGGTATTTTGCACTGTTGCTGATATCATGGTTATCCTTAAACATATGCTAACAGCTGTATAGCTGATGGATGTGATATCAATGTTGATAAACAATATCATATTGGTCACGGCTAAGCACTTATTGTGAGATGACACATCATTATTGTCATTATTACATAGTTTAGTGACTGTAGTATTACCAGTAATTATGGATATGGCCAAGGGTGCATGACATTGTTGACAAGTAATTATGTGTTGCCTGCACATTGGTATCTTGTATACTAGTTATAATATGATATAGAGGGAAAATGTGAACAGAATATATGTAGAAATGGTGAAAATGCTCTGCACAGAAGCTTAACTGCAGAACATTGCATCTCCACACATACAGGCCTTGATTCAAGGCAGATGGCTGCTCCTTAGTCCTGAGCAAACACCTGAGAATTAACATCAAGGTTTTCTGCCCTAGCTAGCTATAGATACATGTCATGTAGTTTAGATATCTGGTGAGTTTTATCTCAAGAGCTCTATAGCAGCTAAGATTGCAAGGCAGATGTACTGACATCACACACATACACAAAGGTACACAAGGGTTTGGTATGGGAGATTTAAAAAAAAGGTTGGTTCTATAATTCAATAAAGGTTTAGCTCTAGATACACATATCCACAGTGTGAGGCTGTTTTTGTGTTTGTATCCTGTAAAGGGGAATATTCTTGCCATAGGCCACTAGTAACCTGTATCCAGTATTATCTACCTGTATCTTTGGGCATTGCTCTCTTCAGAATCTACCTTTTGTGCGAAAGAGAACAAGAACCACATGATGCTGCTGGTGTAGGTTTGAACTAGGTTCATATCAAGCCCCCTTGAAGAAGCAGATTGTGACAATGTTTAATGGTCATGGTCAGTGAGTTATCCTGAGAACTAATAATGCTAGTAACAAGTAATGCTGCAGTTGGGAATCAGATGAGTTTGTATATTGTTACAGTTACAGTATTTAGCACTGTACTGTACATGCATTTTAATTTATTTTTATCCTTCTTCGTGTTTTTTTTTGACCACTTTATTTCAGATTTTTGTTTTATCCACACAGTGTATTTGTGAAACTCAATTGGATTACATAGTCCAGAGGTTTAATCATCCGTTTCATTGAGCAGATATAGATAGACAAGTTGTAAGTGCTATGCACATTAATGGTTTCTTCAATTAAATGGAGTGATTTCTTATGATCCTTTTTTTCGGCAGATTCCGGTTGCAGTGGTGTTGCTTGTTCTACACTATGACATTACCCCCTTTAGGTATCCCCTTTTTTACCTGTTTTCTGATTGTGCTCTGTGTATGAAATAAATCTTTGTTATATCGTTCTCACTGTGTCAGTGTGTTTTCAATGGTTGGGGTTATGGGACATCCACATACATCACATTTGTGTCACATTCCTAGATCAGTAAATTAATAAACCCTTGTTACTATTCAATGGGTTAATACAAATAATAACAATAATAATAGTAATAATATAATGAGATATAATATAATAATACAGTGCTTTGCAAAAGTATTCTTTTTACCTATTTGGTTACATTACAGCCTTAAGTTCAATGTGTTGTTAATCTGAATTTAATGTGATGGATCAGAACACAATAGTCTAAGTTGGTGAAGTGAAATGAGAAAAATATAAACATAAAACTATTTTTTAGAAATAGAAAACAGAAAATTGCATGGGCGTATGTATTCACCCCTTTTTTATGAAGCCCATAAAAAGCTCTGGTGCAACCAATTCCCTTCAGAAGTCACATAATTAGTGAAATGATGTACACCTGTGTGCAATCTAAGTGTCACATGATCTGTCAGTACATATACACCTTTTTTAAAGAGGCACCACTAACCAAACACTGCCACGAAGACCAAGGAACTCTCCAAACAAGTAAGGAATAATGTTGTTGAGAAGTACGAGTCAGGGTTATAAAAAAATATCCAAATCTTTGATGATCCCCAGGAGCACCATCAAATCTATCATAACCAAATGGAAAGAACATGGCACAACAGCAATCCTGCAAAGAGACGGCCACCCACCAAAACCCATGGAGGGCATTAATCAGAGAGGCAGCACAGAGACCTAAGGTAACCCTGGAGGAGCTTCAGAGTTCCAGAGCAGAGACTGGAGTATCTGTACATAGGACGACAATAAGCTGTACGCTCCATAGAGTTGGGCTTTATGGCAGAGTGGCCAGAAGAAAGCCATTACTTTCAGCAAAAAAGGGCAAGTTTTGAGTTTGCGAAAAAGCATGTGAGAGACTCCCAAAATGTATGGAGGAAGGTGGTCTGGTATGATGAGACTAAAATTGAACTTATCGGCCATCAAAGAAAAAGCTATGTCTGGGGCAAATCCAACACATCACATCACCCAAAGAACACCATCCCCACAGTGAAACATGGTGGTGGCACCATCATGCTGTGTGGATGTTTTTCAGCAGCCAGGACTGGGAAACTGGTCAGAGTTGAGGGAAGGATGGATGGTGTAAATACAGGGATATTCTTGAGCAAAACCTGTACCACTTTGTGCATGATTTGAGGCTAGGACGGAGGTTCACCTTTCAGTAGGACAATGACCCTAAACAAACTGCTAAGCAACACTTGAGTGGTTTAAGGTGAAACATGTAAATGTGTTGGAATGGGCTAGTCAAAGCACAGACCTCAATCCAATAGAAAATCTGTTCACAAGTGCAAACCATTCAACTTGAGGAATGGGCAACAATCCCAGTGGTAAGATGTGGCAAGATCATAGAGACTTATCCAAAGTGACTTGGAGCTGTGATTGCTGCAAAAGGTGGCTCTACAAAGTAATGACTTTAGGGGGGGGGTGAATAGTTATGCACATTGACTTTTTATTTTATTTTGTTCTATTTGTTGTTTGCTTCACAATCAAAGTTGTGGGCATGTTCTGTAAATTAAATGATGCAAATTCTCAAACAATACATGTTAATTCCAGGTTGTGAGGCAACAAAACACGAAAAATGCCAAGGGAGGTGAATACTTTTGCAAGGCACTGTATATATATTATTTGATAATAAAGGGTTAATACACATGCAAAGTCCAATTAGTCATACTGTGGAGAATCAACATTCCCCTGAAGGCCTGATAAGAATATCACAGGTGGAGGTCACCAAATGATAATAAGCATACATCTGGGAACATGGCCACCAGCAATGGCGTGGGACTTTCCAGGATGGGCGTAGCGGAGATTGAGGTGAATTGGCTGTTGCTCCACATTCCTCTGCACAGCCTCCATGTGTGTTTGTGGCCCTACCTGATGGGTTAGAGTAGATTAGTGTGGTGTATGTTCCCCTGGTCCCCTTCTGGCGTGAAGAGGCTTATGTACCACAATGAAGCTGTGAGCTATACAATGTAGGGCCACTGTAGGTGGGCAGGTCATAGCAGAGAGGTCAGACAAATCACAGTCCACTGGAGAAGGAACTGGCAACCCACTCCAGTATGTTTTCCATGCAAGGAGCTTCAGAGTTCCAGAGCAGAGGCTGCATGCAAATATGAACAGACAGAGACATAAATAAGTGTGCTGTAGTCCATAGGGTCACAGAGAGTCGGACGCAACAGAGGGACTGAACAACCAAATGTAAAATGTTCCCCTTGTACTTAATATATGCCATGTGGTGGTGTAATTTGCCACTATTTGTTTTCACAATGTAGATGTGATAAGTGAGATGTACATACAATGATCTTTTTTGGGTCCACATTAGAGCCTCTGTGAGTGAGAAAGGGTTAATATGTCAGCAGTTTCCATGTATTTGTATTGCAATTTAATGATGGAGTGTGTTTTTAATAGCTTTCAGCATTTTCTAGCATGACTTTTCATACTGGCATATGCGTGACCATTACAACCTATGAGAAAAATAAAATTTTATTTTTTTCAATATTTGATAGTTGGGAGTTGTTGTGCAAGTAATTCTAATGCCTTCCATTGCTTTCCACATATTTTAAAGTGCATTGGTGTGTATTGCAGTACTGGTGTGTAAACACTTTCCGGGTCTTATTTGGAAGCCGTAAGCTTTGGGCCACCATTTGCCGTTTGCAGGCTTGACTGAGGGTGCGGTCTTGAGCGATTTTTGCAATTGAATATTGATTGGCAATTTTAGTGATCGGAACTCTTGGCTGTGAAAGATCAAAGGCTTTGGGAAGCTCTAAGTTACAGGTTTAACCACCGCAAAGTTTTCAAGCCTGTAACCCGTAACACTTTCAGAGCCCACAAAAAAACACCATTTGAATAGCAAATTAACTTACGGCCTCACTTACGGGCAACAGTGACTTACAATTGCTCAATTGAATGAGGCTCTGTATCTGTAGAAGACATTATCTGCGAGAGGGCACACAAAGACAGCACACAGAGAGAGAGTGCACAGAGAGAGAGTGCACACACGGAGCGCACAGAGAAATAGTGCACAGATAGAAAACTGAGACAGCCCACAGACCGATAGCACACAGAGATTGACAAAGAGAGGGAGGGGTACAGAGACAGAGAGTGCACACAGACAGAGATCACACAGAAAGTGTGATAGAGAGAGTGCACATGCAGAGAGCACACAGAGGGTACAGTGAGAGAGAAAGCACACAGACAGCACACAAAGAGCAAGAGAGAGAGAGCGGAGACAGAGAGTGCAGAGAGAGAGAGTGCACAGACAGAGAGATCACACACAGACAGCGCACACAGAGAGCAAGAGAGAACGCAGAGAGAGAGAGAGAACAGACAGAGAGAGCGGACAGACCGAGAGCCACAGACAGACAGAGAGCCCACAGAGATCGACACACATAGAGGGAGGGGTACAGAGAGAGAGTGCACACAGATAGAGAGATAGAGATGAGAGAGAGAGCACACAGACAGCACACAAAGAGCAAGAGAGAGAGCGGAGATAGAGAGTGCACAGAGAGAGAGTGCACAGACAGAGAGATCACACACAGACAGCGCACACAGAGAGCGAGAGAGAGCGCACAGACAGAGAGAGTGCACAGAGAGAGAGTGCACAGACAAAGAGCAGAGAAAGAGAGCACACAGTGAGAGAGCCACAGAGAGAGTACACACAGAGAGCGCACAGAGATCGACAGAGAGAGAGAGTGCACACATACAGAGCTTCACATTTTATTGCCGTCATTTTTGACGAGCAAGTCACTAGTTGTAATATATTGCTGTGCTCAACTTATTAAAGTCCCCAATCAGCTACTGGATGTCACATATCATTTTGTACTCAATTTAATATAGAGTCTTAAATAGTTTTTACAATATAAGGATATAATATTGAAGCTGTGCAAACCATTACCTCAACACAGTTGTTTAAGTGTTTTACATTTATAGAAGCTTTAAGCAAAACAATATTAAGTACAATGGTGTTCTCAATCGTTTAGTGTGCTTGATAAATAATTCTAAAATGACAAATCGAAAACTATACCCAAAGACCTCCCTGGAGCCATGCTCATTATAAAATAAACAATATATAAAAGATAAAGTTGTAAAACATTTTTGTATTTCGTTTAAATGCAAATAAAGATAGTTTAATTTACAGTTTAGTCAATTAAACACTTAAAGGTTGTGCTAATACACCAATTAGCAATTATGTTAAATATCCCACATATCCTTGTAATAGCAAGGTCATAAAGCTAAGTGTATTTGTTGTAATATTTGTATTTAAGCACTGCTAAATTGAAATTACAAAGTAATATTTCTTATTTCAGCCTTTGACTTGAATTAGAAGAAACAAAACACCATATTTTACCTCTTGCTTCTAATAGTAGATTTAAAGAGACACCAAAGTCAAGTGGGAGTGAAACTTGAAATCAAAACTAAATTGGCTGTAATGTACCATCGTTTTCAGCACTTTTTAATGAGCTGGCAAGTTAAAAATAAGATGCAAAACTAAAACAAGTCATATCATTTTCACCAATCAATATGAAAGATGTTATTCCCAGTATAGAATATTATGGATTATTAATGTTTTCACTTTCCTTTGCTTGCCTTTTAGGGGCTGCCATATTGGCTTCTCTCCTGCTCATTCTCTCTGAGCATGTGAAATAGGCAAACAGCAAGTTATGAATCTCCTTATTGCATATGGCTTAACCACCATAATGCTTATAAATAAGTTTATTTATCTGCACTAACAAGTGTGAGAAAGCCTTGGAAACAGAAACTGATAAATGAGGATTAAATTGTGCTGCACACCATTGCATTTAATAGTTAGCAAAGTTTGTTTATATCTTCTAGTTCTTCAAATAGTTTACTACACATCTGGGAAATCTGTGTACCAAATGTTTTGATTTTAGTTTTTTGCCTGTTTATGACTTGACAACTTAACTATTTTCAATCGAGAACGGCTTGTGGGAAGAAATATGGGCAAACATTGATAGACTTATATATTGAAACATTGATAAAATTACAATAGTAAGAAAAAGAGAAAACACTTTGAGCCTCATTCAGTTGCAGGCCAGCAAGTTGTGGGATGTAGGCTGTAAGTCTGCAGGCCTGCAGCGTCCGCAACTTATGGTGCTACTCAATTGTCCGAGCCCGCAAGTTGCGTGCCGATAGCACACATCGTAAACCATGCTATTGTATGTAGCATTTGTGAGCTTGAACATGATCAATCAAGCAAGGCCATAACTCCTGATTAGAAACAGCCAATGGAAACAGAGATCTTCATCATTACGGCTCAAAAAATTGAGGTTGGATTTCAAAGTCCTACGGGCTTCAATTACGAGTTACGATCGGACCCACATTCCACATATAATGCAGTATTGATAAAGCCATAAATCTGATATTCTATTACATGCAAGTTCCATTATATGTATTAACACATTGATTGCCGTGATCAATATCACACAGAAATTAAACATGAAATAAAGTATTTTATTGGGACTATTTACGAGCTTGAGAATGTTGTTCTATTAATTATAAGAACTAACATCACTTTCCCTTTTAATAAAAGTACAGTATCAATTTAGTATTTGCTTATAAAGTGCTTGGGACATGTCATTAAGCCCTTTGGCAGTCCTCCTTGGTACCTGTAACTTGTGGTTCGAGGGGGAATCGGAGCAATTGAAAAGCGATTTGAGATTTTAGCATTCGCAACTCTTGCGGTTGTAAAAGATCAAAGGCTTGGAGGGACATTAACTTGCCATGTGAATCACTGCAGGGAATCTGAGGCCAGAGCCCGTAACTCGATCGGAGCCCTCAAAAAGATGCCAATTCAATAGCAAAATAACTTGCTGGCTACATTTGCGAAGCCCGGATCTTCGAAAGCTCAATTGAATGAGTCTCTTTGTTAAGATACTGCTTTTTATGCAATATCCCATTTACATTGGCGAATAAGAACGTATACATTACTTCTTAAACAAAACTGTTACTACAAACCCATATCTAATATTTTAAAAATATTATTTTGAAAAAAGACCTTCAAACATTGTTCTTATCACCTTACTGAATCACCCACTATTAATATGTACTGTATGTACAGTAACAATAATAAGAATTTTCACACAGTATGTTATTGGCTTAATCTACTCTGTATATGGAATATTACATTTCCTGCGCAATAAGTCAGTGTCAGTGTTCTATCAAAAAAACAATATTTTTGTTCTAATTTATCTTAATCATTCTAATTTTAAAATGGTTCTTCAATTTATTATACTAGGATATAATGAAGTCGCAAGGAGTTTAATAGCAACCAATTACATTGTCTCATTTTACCACTTAAAGTTAATTAACTATATCAGTTCTACAAGAGAAAGAAAACAGATTACTTAGGTTTGTATCAAATGAAAGTATATGATAAAATCATTACTCGGTATGAAGTAAAAAATAAGTACTGTCTGCACTAGTATAAATAATTATAATGTTTTCATTCAGTTGTTCATATTTCCATGATGTATAACTCAGAGAAAATTGTATTAAAAATAATTCTTCGCCCAATTCTAACTTTAGCATAAACCCTGTAATTATTATAAAATGTATAAATTCTACATTGAATAACCAAAGGACCCCCATGGCACATCATGGGTTAATTTTAGGGTACCTTAGTGATCTTTATAGACCCCCATGGTTTATAAGGGCTCATTTAGATACCACCGGGGCTATATTGACCCTCATTGTATATAGGGAGTCATTTACATACTGTGTGTGTCCTTTAGGGACTCCCATGGTAGGTAAGGAGTTAATTGAAATAACATGGGGTCCTTAAAGAACCCCCATGGTATATAGGGGTCCATAGGAATACCTTGCTGGGCCTTAAAGAAACCTCATCATATGGAGTTAATTATTAAATGCCACAGTGGTTCTTAATGGACCTCTGTGGCATTAGATCTTTATTAGATTATACTGGGGTCCTTAGAGGACCCCCATTTATAGAGAGTTAATGTGTAATGCCACTGAAGTGGCATAGGAATTAACTGTTTATGCCATGAGGGTCCATTAGGGACCCCTTGGTAGGGGCTAACAATTTAGTGTTAGGGCGTTATTTAAGGACCCCTGTGCCATGGGTTTCATTTGTAGGTGTCATGGGGGTCTCTATAGACCCCTATGGTTATATATATATATATATATATATATATATATATATATATATATATATATATATATATATATATATATAATAGATAAACTACTCAATTATTGCTATTCTTTTTGGATTGCAAACGTAACCATTATTTTTTATTTGGATGCAGTTGCTATTTATGCTTCTCAAGCTATATTAAGCACATTTCTGAAATTTCTATCTCCTTGATTCATTACATTTTTCTGGGGTTTGTAGTGCCTCTTTGAAGACATTAATGGCTACAGATGAGTTTAACCTTACTTGCAGCTTTTCATTGATGTTATTAGGTTAAGTAAACATCTCCTTTCTAGTAAAGTCAATGGAGATGCTTATCACACATGGGTATAATGATACAGAAATCTGTATTAAAAGGAGAGTAAGTGTCAACCCTTCCACAAATTATATCAGAATCATTGCTATTGCAAATGCAAAAAAAAGTAGTTTGCAGCCCCAGTAAAGTATTGAACCAAGGAGATAAACTGCAGGCAATAAAACTGTCACATAGTGCAATATAAAAAAATTACAGGGGAATCATAGCCTAAAATAACTGACTTTCCGTAGGGATTAAACAGAATCTATTGTTGCTGATAAAAATCTTTCAGACTTCCCATCATTAACGTTTAATCAATCATATTAATAAATAATAACACTTCACCATGACAATACTCTTTTTGTTACAAGTATAATTATGATCATCTTAATGAGACATTTCATTGCTTATTTTTTCAGTAGTGTAAAAAAACTATGGGAAGACATGTCCTTTAACTGCACTGCCCTGTTTACAAGGCTGAAATTAACTAAGTTTAAGTTTAATTAACTGGAACATTTAATTGGACCCATAGGGTATAGTATTCACAATTAATTAACTGCCTTTTAGAGGTCTGTTTTAAACAGCTAGTGGTTGTGTGATTTACTGCTGTACATGTTAAAGACTTTGGGCAACAGATCTGTTCAATAATATAGTTTTATATAAAACTTTTTTATTATATTGCTCACTTTTGCATTCATTACCAGAAAAAGAAAATCGTTTTATTAAAGAATAACTAAATATATAAAACAACTTCTACTGCAAAATTGAAATTGGAAACTGGATGAAAGTAAAAAAAATGCATTTTCTAAGTTACAAAATGTTTAAAATACCTATTTCAAAGTTGTGTAATTATGTAGATTTGATATAAACGGTGCCGGGGCTTTTTCTAAAATCAACTAAATCACAGATACGTTTTGTTAGAACAAAATACAGAATAGAAGAAGAGAATCAGTTCTAAAATAAATGTCCCCTGTTACAATATTTTGAAAAACACTTTGTATTATGCCTATTCAGCGAACAAGTTTTATTGTTTGGTTATATAGTTGTTATAGGCGTTCTAAAGCATATATAATGGCTCGAAGAAAACTAAGTATTTTGCTGACAAAAAATCCCCCAATGCTAATTATAAACTATTTGTTTCTTGTGCTCCTATTTTCTGCTTCACTGTATAATAAAATACATGTACAAAGTATTTACATGTAACTGCAAAAAATGGGAAGGGCTGGTCATTAAAAGTCAAAACCTATCTTTAGTTGTACAATTGTTTCTGCTTCCTGAACATCCATCATACACTTTGGAAATCCTTAAAGGAAACCAGTTAATAACATAAAATTAGTCAAAGCATGATAATGAGATATAATAACATAAATATTACTATAATAATTGTTTCAGTTGGAACAAGATGGCAGAAGGCAATTCATAGAGAACAGAGTAGGATTATTTGATTATACTGATTTATTTTACTATTTGTTTTTATTTATAAGTAATAGCAGGGAGTGGCAGACAAACATAGGAGATTGACTCCACGTGGAGTCTAATAGTCTGGCATCCTGGAATCCTATATGCCAACCTCCAAATACACACAATGCTGTCTGTGTGTCTAGTGGTCCAGACCTCAAATAGAGTACATTAACTTTATCTTGCAAACAATGGGACAAAAGGGATTACAGGTGTTTATGCACATAGTCCAGTAACAGGAGCCAAGCAGTCTGTCCTTTATGGTGGCTCAATGGGCTAAGATACGGGAAGAGAAAAAGGGGGTCTGTGACATAAGTACTATGTTACCACTCTGTATTTGGTTAAATCTCCCCTTTTTTGTTTTACAACATTTGCAAATCGTTTTTAATCTAGAGAGTAACTGCCAACTGTTACTCTAATCTGCTGCAGAATCCTTATATAGGGATACATCCTTCTTGTAACACATTACAGATTAGGAAAAAGAATAACAACATTTTAATTAAAATACTGACAGCGGCACATATAAATACTAATACATGTTTTAAAAAACATAGCAACGAAAAATTCTTATATTTATCTTGAATGAAGAGAATAATATAGCAGATGATACTGTGACAACTGTCACCACAAATGTGAATGTTGCCATAATATAACACACAGTAATTTAATCTTTTTAAGTTAAGTATACAGGTGGTCCATTGTTTTTTTTCCTCGAGCAAATGCGCTGAATGAATGCTGGACAAATGATTGCTGAAATGTAACACCAAATCTATAATTAATATTAGCCTTAGTGCTCTTCCATGTATAGGTTATATACCACACATGGCAAATATGTTTGTGTCTACCAGAACTCTTATATGACAAATAGTACCTTTTAATCAACACATTTTAGCCAATTGTTTATTTTATGCTTAATTCTGTTTATCTAATAGACAAAAATGTCAGTGGTACAAATGAAAGTGTGTGACAGTATATTGCATCTCGAGTGTCAACATGGGAGACTATTGTGAAAACTAAGGGATACAGAAATTGCAGTAAATATCTGCTCACGGATCGAGAGCTGGCTAAACGACAGGAAGAAAAGGGTTGTGGTAAATGGAACATAATCCGATTGGACTAATGTGGTAAGTGGGGTTCCTCAGGGTTCAGTATTAGGTCCTCTCCTTTTTAACATTTTTATTAATGACTTAGCGGTGGGACTGGAAAGTAGTGTCTGCATTTTTGCTGATGACACGAAGTTGTGAAAGGTAATTAAATCAGATAATGATGTACTTTCCCTCCAAAGGGATTTACATAAAGTAGAGGAATGGGCATCTAAATGACAGATGAGATTTTATCCAAATAAATGTAAAATGATGCACCTGGGAAGGAAAAATAACCATGCAATTTATAATCTTATTGGAGCTTGTGGGCTCGCGTAGCAAGCCCGCTGCAACTGCGGCCCTCACAAAGCGAGGGGCCGCATTTGCGAAGGTGGAGGCTCTACAGCGCCTCACACACGGTTACAAACACCCACACAAGCGGCACTTTACCAAAATACATCTAACACACAATCACTATATACGGACTTACACCAAAAAATATGAACCGCGGGACTTAGAACGAAAAATTTACAGACTTAGCATAAAAAAATACGAGATGCGGGACTTAGAAAAATAAACATTATGACCTCGCAAAAATACAACCTTAAGCGAGAGAAAAAAGGGTCGCCGAAAAAAACGAAAACGAGGCTACAGGTCCCTAAAGACGCCAAACACCACCAAGCACATAAGCAACATTTCAAAAAGCTGTACGAGGTACAAGATACACTCTTAACAAGGACGCTACATCAGCCGTGTACCACATACAGTTGATATAAAAAGTCTGCACACCCTGTTAAAATGTCAGGTTTCTGCGCTGTAAAAAAATTAGACAAAGATAAATCATTTCAAAACCTTTTCCATCTTTAATGTGACCTATAAACTGTACAACTCAATTGAAAAACAAACTGAAATCTTTTAGGTGGAGGGAAGAAAAAATATAAAAATAAAATAATATGGTTGCATAAGTATGCACACCCTTAAACTAATACTTTGTTGAAGCACCTTTTGATTTTATTACAGCACTCAGTCTTTTTGGGTATGAGTCTATCAGCATGGCACATTTTGACTTAGCAAGATTTGCCCACTCTTCTTTGCAAAATCACTCCAAATCTGTCAGATTGCGAGTCCATCTCCTGTGCACAGCCCTCTTCAGATCACCCCACAGATTTTATGGCAGGTGTATACTGACTCCTATTTAACACAATTTGGAATGTGATTGCTTAATTCTGAACACAGCTACATCCCCAGTTATAAGAGGGTGTGCAGACTTATGCAACCACATTATTTTTTTTTTTTTCCCCTTAACCTATCAGATTTCAGTTTGTACAGTTTATAGTTCACATTAAAGGTGGAAAAAGTTCTGAAATGATTTATCTTTGTCTAATTTTTTTACAGTACAGAAACCTGACATTTTAACAGGGGTGTGTAGACTTTTTATATACACTGTACACATTCGCTACCATTTTACAACACTAACTTACACAATGCGGCAGCTACCCTAACGGCTTTCCCTCGCACACGCAGCCTATTTACACTACACACTGCACACATTGCTGACACTTACACCTCAGCTCCACAACAGTGCAAACCTACAATGTTTGCTGCAGGAACATCAAAACAGATTGTCAGCTCTTCAGCACAATGCTTCCTGCATATATTACTTCCAAATAGGTAAAGTATATTCATTTATTAATGTATTAATTTTTTCATTAGCATACAAAAACAAATATACACAAAACAAAAAAAACACTCTCACAATAAACACAAAACCCATACACCGCGCGACTCACAATGAGCGCCAATGCTGCTCATAGCACACAAAGCCTTGCAATAAGCGCAAAAAGTAGATCACGGCCGACAGAACAATAACAGCAAAAGCGCCTATCAGAAAAAAAAGATACAACAGCCTTGCAATGAGCGAGGCTCGCAATGAGTGCCGAATGATCTCGGACCACCAACAAAATTAATGTCTCGACCAAACAGCATTACCTGACTTACAATTTTATTGCCGTCATTTTTTGACGGGCAAGTAGCTAGTATAAAATATTAGCATGTATTAAGAAGCAAGGGAAGCAAATATAATTCTGCCACTATACAAATCCCTAGTACGCCCTCATTTGGAATATGAAAAAGTACAGTGAAGGGCTACAAAACTAATAAGGGGAATGGAGGGGCTAAGTTATAAGAAAGACTAACCAAATTAAGCTTATTTTCTCTAGAAAAAAGGCGTCTAAGAGGAGATAGGATTACAATTTGCAACAGGACATCCTTTGAGGTTAGAAGTAAAAAGATCCCACCCTAAAGAAAGAAAGGGATTCTTCACAGTAAGGATGATTAATCTGTAGAATTCTCTACCAAAGGAGGTGGTGACAGCGGATTTGATAGATAGCTTTAAAAGGGACTGGATTTATTTATAATTAAAAAGGGCATTCAGGGCTATCCTGGATAATTAGAGAGAGATTATTGATCCAATGAGAAATCCGATCACCAGTAGCTGGGGTCAGGAAGGAATTAAATTATTTTTCTCTTTGAGACGATTGGCAAAGTTTCACTTGTTTTTTTTTTATATTTGCCTTCCTCTGGATCAATTAATTAATTAATCAATTAATTAACAACTAATCCACATACTGCAGGTCAGGGAAGAAGGGTTGATCTTGATGAACTTGAAGTCTTTTCTCAACCTCAATTACTGTGTAACTATGGCCCTCATTCAATTGCAATTTGGCCAATTGAATAGGGCTCAAAATAAGCACATAGGATATTTTTTAACAAAGTTTTTAGTGAAAACCTTGCTTTTGTATAGATATTTACTAACTAAAAACTTATTTTAAAAAATATGTTATGTGCTTATTTAGAGCACTATTCAGTTGGCCAAATTGCAATTGAGTGAGGGCCTATGATAGGTAACCATGCTGACCATTGTAAACTGTTATATTGGGTATATATTTCATGATTATTTTCCAGCTTCTTATTATTCCGCTGCATGAATTGACATTAATGCGTGTCTGATTGAGCCAGCAATTCTCGTTAGATCTGTTGTGATCTCTATTTTATTGGATGTTTACTACATTGTGAGAGTGATCTCTACTGAAGTGACACTGAAATATACCTTAAAATGTCATCTTTCTAAATACTGTTTTATAACTATGCCAAGTGTTAATTGTATTAACAAAACAAAAAAAAAATGGTACTCAATAAGAGAAAGAACTAACCATAATATGTTAGTTCTATGGACATGATAACCCCCTCTTTTGGCTCACTTGTGCACTTCACAGGGAGAACTCACTAGAGTCACCCAGCCCCCAAATACCAGGTAATTTTACCCTGAACAGGAGAAACAGCAAACCCCAGACATACATTTCGGCCTTCGTTGGGCCTCGTCAGTGAGGTGTGTTTATTGTGCCACAATGTGCAATGGAGCTCTTCTACATTAATATTATAAAAAAATAAGTGAATTATATGATATTGAAACACTATGATTGAGTGATGTGTGGAAAATGTAATATAAATCCTGGACTATTTTCATAATCCTTTCTTTCAGACATATGAAATCAAGTTCAAAAGAATTCAAGCTTTTAATAAAATATTTTTTAGTGAAAGTTTAAAATGGATTTTGTGAAGGATTAAACCAGTGGATTTACCAGAGGTGAACCAGCCCCTTCCCATTGAGAAAGCCACGTGTAGCAGTGAAAAACAGGGGGGACAGAGTCTGATGTCACACGTCCAAGCAGGGACTCCATTTCCAGCAGTTTAGCCTATGCCTGACCACTATGCTCCTCATTCAATTAGGAGCCGTAACTCGAATGCAAAACGAGAGAGGGGAGAGAGAGAAGGAGGGATAGAGTTAGAGATAGAAGGAGGGAGAGAGAGGGAGAAGGAGGGAGAGAAGGAAGGAGAGAGAGAATGAGAGAGAAGGAAGGATAGAGTTAGAGATAGAAGGAGGGAGAGAGAGGCAGAAGGAGGAGAGAGAGAATGAGAGAGAGGGAGAGAGAAAATGAGTGAGAGAGGGAGCAAGAGAAGGAGGTAGAGAGGGAGGGAGGAAGGGAACGAGAGAAGGAGAGAGAGGGAGCAAGAGAAGGAGGGAAGGAGTGAGAGAAGGAGGGAAAGAAAGGGAGAAGGAGGGAGAGAGAGGGAGAAGGAGAGAGAGAGAATGAGTGAGAGAGAGGGAGAGCGGGAGAAGAAGAGAAAGAGCGAATGAGTGAATGAGGGATAGAATTAAAGAGAGAGGGAGAGAGGGAAGGATGGAGAGAGGGAGATAGAGAAGGAGGGAGAGTGAGAAAGAGAGAGAGAAGGAGAGAGAAGAAAGAGAAGGGAGAAAGAGAGGGGGAGAATGAGAAGGGAGAGAGAAAGAAGATGGAAGAGTGAGAGAAGGGGAGAGAAAGGATGAAAGGTGACAGATAGAGAAGGGAGGAAGAGAGTGGAGTGTGAGAGAGAGGAGGTAGGAAAGGTGAGGAGAGATAGGGGAGGAGGAGGAGAGATTAAGAGAAAGAAGATTGAGAAGGGTTCAGCAAACACAGGGAGAGTCCCGGGCGACAAAAGGTCTAGCTATGCCTCTGCATGGAAGCACTTTAATATTTATGACAGATAGTTTATGTTATAATAGTGTAGCTGTATCAACTTTTTTATTTTTCTATAGGTTTCATTGCCACTAATTAATTTATTATAACTGTGTTTCTATGCTTTGATGATTCTGCTTTGGTAATAATATTTTTTGGATCAATCTACCTCATGTCAGATAATTTTTCATATATATAATTTTTGGAGTCCAGCATAATCAATATTACACATCAGTATTGAAGTGATAGTCAACCTGATCCCTACTACCCACTAGTGGGCAATTCAAGCTTTTATGGTGGACAGCGGGATAAAAGCTGGCTGGCGTTGCAGCCTGTGTGCTGTGGGCCATGTAAAGCGTGGCTCTCCCGATCGACATTGCTCACTCCTGATTGGTGGAGGATCAGTGGACTATGGAGAAGCAGAAGGAAAGTTTGAGATTACCAAGTAGTGGGAGAGAGAAAGGAGAAGGGGAGGTGGAAGAGAGGAGGAGTGGTGAGCTGAGACAGAGCGAAAGACATGGAAGAGAAGGAGGAGAGGAAAGGAGAGAGTGAGAGGGTGAAGAGGAGAAACAGCAGCAGTGTGGCGTTAACTTTTTATCTTTTGCTGGACAGTAAAAATAAGAGTGGCTGAACAGAAGAAGCAGGGAACTTCTGCCGCCCCTTGTCAGCAACTTTGCACATCCCACTGTTAGTTGGGAAGGGATAGAGAGTAGCTTGGATCATCACACTGTTGGATGTAAACTGATAAAAACAGAAGCAAGTTTGTACCCCTTCTGTGAGTGTGTTGAGAAGTCCTATAGAGGGTATTCCCAGGATAAGACTCTGTCACTGCACCCCAAGGGGTATGGAACTTTGACCTTCTCTGACCCGTGAGCGAAAGACATGGGGCTGTCTCCATCTGAAGACTTCTGGCAGCCTGTTGGTGCTTGTGCTGGAGTATCTTGGGCAGCACTGTACCTGTCAGGAAGAAAGGTGTGCTTGTTCACTCTGTGTGTTTTGTTTATCCTCTTCAATAATAGTGGCAGAACCTCTATGCCATACAACAATTATCTATAAAATACAACCGGGCATGCCTGCACTAAACTTTATTAACTTGTGCAGTAGGCCATTAAAAATGCATTATATCCTACACAAAAAGATTAAATCATATACAAGAATGCATCAGAGCTGATTTAAGTAGAGAAAGTTATTATCAAGTGATTATTTTAGTTAAAAATCTAAAAATTTAGATTAAACTGAGTTATTGTGGCACAGGTGGGGAGTAAGGAAATTTACAAGATACAAGATACAAAAGTGGATGGTAGGTATTAAAAGGTTGACAACTCCTGATTTACACTGTTAACTGCAACATGTTGTAGTTAATTCAATTTATGAGTGTATTTATTATGCTGCTCTGTGATATCTTTACAATTTGAATGTAAACAACTGGATATGCTTATTACATCTTATGACATTTTGTATATGCAATAATTCCACATCTAGTAGTGTTAGGACAGCTGTTTGTTCTTATTCTGATTTTTTAAACTTACACATTTTGTTAAAAATACCGTCTTATACACGGAAAAATGCAGTAATTCTGTGATAAGTATTGGCATCACTAACAATATTATTTAATAATGCAAAAAAACTTCAATAGGATGGGAAAAACATAGCATCTAAAGCAGCCACTAACAGTTGTTACTGACTCCTTCCCCCAACTCGTCTAATCTATTTAACTCTGCTAATCGATCTTTATTAGTGGAGTCTGAAGCAGACACTCCTACTGCTCACCAGTAGTTATTATTGGTATTTAAAAAGCTTCTGACAGTAGCTCCTAGTAGATTCATTAAAAAGTACTCCAAGATTGTGGAGACAATCAGAGAACTGAGTGACATAAAAGCCAGTTTCCCAATTGCCTGAAGTCAGTAGTAGCCTTTAACAAATGGAAGGCCAATTTCACCTCTGCACCAATCCTTCTGCCATGCAAATAGATGCTTCTGAAATCAGAGCAGGGGCAGTCTTGTCTTAGAGGAAAGAATTCCAGGGCTGCCTTCATACAGGTACCTCCTTTTCACACCAGCTGCGAGGAATTACAATGTGGGAGAACAGGAATTGTTGGCCATAAAAATGAGGTTGGAAGAATGGCGACATCTAATTGAGGGTTCCAGCATGCCAATATCCATATTAATGGATCATCGGATTCTAGAGTATATACAAATGCAAAGCGGCTGAATATATAACAGGCCAATTTGGCACTCTTTTACTCTCTCTTCATTTATGTGATATCATATTTTCCAGGTTCGAAGAACATAAAGACAGATGCATTGCCAAGACAAGTCACCACTGAAGTGAATCCTGTATTAGAAAAGGAACCTTTCAAAAATGACAGCAATACAATTTGAAAGCTGGCAATGCTGTTTGCCACACAATGCAAGGCTCACCCCCCTCTAAGTTAATCACCTTCGGCTCATTGCAGACGTCATTCAACCCACCACTTTCGTGCCTAGCACTGAACGCCTTTTCCCGATCATCGCCAGCCCACCGCTGATCACCTTTGGCGCTCATTGCAAGGTCCACAATGAGAACCTTTGGTGCTTATTGCGAGTCTCTCTCCTCTCTCTGACCCCTGTGTCTGTTTCCCCTCTCTCCCTTCCATGTGTACCCCTCTCCCTGCCCTGTGATTTTTCCCCATTATTTCCCTCCCTTGTGTCTCTTTCCCCCCCTCTTTCACCCTGTGTCTCTTTCCACCTTCTCCTCCCTCTCCCTGCCCTGTGCCTTTCTCCTCTCTCTCCCTGCTCAGGTCTTGCATGCCTTGCAATGAACGCCGTTGGTTCTTTCTTTCAAAGTCTTGCGGGCTTCACGATGATCGACTAAGTGTTATGGGCTTTGGCCTTCTTTTGAGCCTTTTTCAAGACATTTATGTCTTTACGGCCGCCATTTTTTTCCTCACTTAGCCGATTTTCGATCTCCGAAAAACGCCAGTTAAGATTCAAAATTAGCTCACTCACAGGCTCCCTGTCTCTCCCCCTGTGCATTGTGTGAGGTTGTAAGTTATTTTTTTAATTAACTGCGGTCTTCCGACGGTTTCCGAGTTATGGGCTTGAAAAAAATGTCGCCCGTTAAAGATGTAATTTTTTTCAAAGTCTTGCGTGCCTTCCGCGCTGATCGCGAGCCTGTTTCAAAGTCTTGCGGGCCTCACAATGAGCGCCTTCGTCGCTCATCGCAAGGCCTTAAATGAGCGCATTTCCCGCTCATTGCAGCCGGCGTCAATTTCAAAGTCTTGCGGGCCTTCGGCGCTCATTGCAGCAAAACTGTGCGCTCATCACTAGACCCTCAATGAGCGCCTTTGGCGCTCTTTGCGCATGTGCAAGACCGTAACTTTTAACATTGCGTGACCAACAACCGTAACTTACCACAACTATTATATGTGATCCCTTGCTTTTTGTCTCTATCTCTTTCCCTACATGATAAGCTTGCAAACCTTTCAATAAAAAAGCAAAGTGCTTTTGAAAGAAACGCTATGTACACTATATCAATGGTTCCCAACATTTCTGATGTGATGGTTACCTCCCAGTGCTCCTGGGGACTGGCTAGTTAAATTTCAATATATCTGGGGAACACCTTTGAAACCCAGAAAATTTCAGAGAACATAATTCTTCATGGAGTACAATAAATTGATGTGAAAATGTAACATTTTAACAACACATCAGTTCTCACATCTTTAACAGTGGCTAATAATATTGATACGTTTAAAGTGTTAGGTTCTTCTCACTATTCTTCAAAAAGTTCTGAGGGACTGACATCAGTGCTAGGATTGTCTGTTGAGAATAAATGCTCTAGATTGATAACCCAAGGACAGGGTCCTCTAATCTTTTGATATTAATTTAAAATTGTATTGCTATTAATGTACTGTACCTCCTTGTAGTGGTATGGAATATGTTGGAGCATTACAAATTCACTAATTTGATGAGCAGTCAGTGATCTGTCAGATTGTAAATACAGGCACTCACTTTGGTTAATTGTTATCGCTTCCTCTTTTGCATTTGTCACCTCCTCTGTTGCTACCTCTAGTGCTAGTTCTGTTTTCATTTTATATCTGCCAGAATTGGTATGGTGGATGTTATATTTCTTATATATTATGTCTTCATTCAAAAATGTAATCTCAAATTGTCCATTTTTATTTGTTTATCTCCACAGATAAAAACGGATATGGACAAAAATGATGGGACAGTAAATTACATTTTAACAGGAGAAGGAGCCAATACAATTTTCAGTATAGATGAAAACACAGGAGTAATTTATGTACTGAAAAAGCTTGATCGAGAAGAAAAATCTTCCTACACTCTCAGAGCTCAGGCTATCAACATCTTAACTGGTGTCCCTCTTGAACCAGAATCTGAATTTAAAATCAATATTCAGGATATAAATGACAATGAACCTAAGTTTGTCAATGAACCATATATTGCCAATGTTCCTGAAATGTCTCCTGAAGGTATGTTAAATTAAGCGTATAACTATGCTATGTTATTTGTCATTGAAACCTATAGTCAATTACATCTAATATTTTAATAAACATCACTATATTAGTGCATTACAAGTGATAACATTTTAGAATTGTGATTGTGCATAAAACAAAATTGGCTTGTAAGTAGTCATATACTCTATTAAGAGGAATGAAAATGAACAGTAGTGTGCCATTACGGAAGAGCATTTTTGTGAAGCATACCAAACTGTATACACCCCATAGGGTCCTGCCAGCACCAAAATGCCAAGCAAATCTCTTCAGCAACATGCAGACATATTTGTGGTTAAAAAACAATTCACTCATATGTTTTGATCCTTGCAATCTATCATCAACATTGTGCTTAGTAAAATATATTCAGGAGAGAACAAAGTAACAGGATTCTAAGATTATTTTAAATATGTTATCAGTATATATATATTAATATTTGTGCTTGGGTCCCTCTCTAGCCCCGCCTCTTCGATGGGTGGGGCCCTCAGCTGCTTCATACATGTACAGTCCCTCTCTAGCCCCGCCTCTTCCTTTGGCGGGGCTCTCTGCAGCTTTATAAGCGCTTCCTGTTTGCACCTCAGATCATTTGGCTTTGTGTCATGCAGGGTACTGCTGCTCCTGGCTGCTACTCCATTAGTTTTTTTCGCCTTTTCAGATCTCTCACTTGAGTTCTTTGCACCTCTGCTCATTCTGACTCTACATTCTGCAGTTTGCTTCTCAGCTCTGTCATCTAACTATGCCTGTTCATTGTTTATTTGCTTCTCTCCACCATTTTCAGCTCTCTCATTTCAGCATCTGTGCATATCTCCTCGTAACTGCTTTGCCTTGCAGCTTCTATATATACTGTATAACTCCTTTGCTTGCCCGAAAGAGCACCCTCATTGCTGGAAAGCGATGGTTGCTCTCGAGGTAAGTTATCCTGACTTCCTTACGCTTTCCTACTATAGATCTGGGCCTGAACCTACTTGTCCTCGTCCAAGGTAGCACTTTGGCTTCCCTACGCCTTTTTCATGTGATTTCTGGCCCAGATCTACTAAACGTCTACCCTCCTTACACACCCTACTCGGCCCTCTCTGGGCACCACTTCCGATAATAAATCCTTAAATCCTATACTCGGGTTCGCTAGGCTCCACCTCAATAGGGCTCAACCACATTGGCAAGCCACATCAGCCTTCGCTAGGCTCCACCTCAATCATGCTTTCATAGTCACACTTGCCTTCGCTAGGCTCCATCATACTCGCAAGCCCCACGTCAGCCTTCACTAGGCACCACCGCACCACTTCTTCTCCTACGTCCTACACTAGCCCTC
Source organism: Discoglossus pictus (assembly GCA_027410445.1). Lineage (NCBI taxonomy): Eukaryota > Metazoa > Chordata > Amphibia > Anura > Alytidae > Discoglossus > Discoglossus pictus. The sequence continues at coordinate 141,006,284 of CM050166.1, read as the reverse complement.
TCGTCTATTGCCGCTAATGTCTGTTCACGTATCGTCTAATACGCTTTCCCTCCAGTAGCCTCCTCCACAGTCGCTGCTGATCCCGAGGTTACCAGCAGTTCGTCACTCCTTTCAGGTCACTAGCGACTTCATCTTCTATAGCTTCTGTTCCCGGGCTCATCAGCAGTCCTTGAGCAGGCCCGATGTCCGGTAACACCTGGCATTTCTCGGCTACGCCTCACTATGTTATTCCACTTGTCCGACAGGGCATTTCATAGTTGGAGGGCAATGGTTGTTATGGCTGCCCCGATCGTTCGACTGTTGGGAGAGGGCCCCTCCCACAAATGTCAGATAACATTCTTTACCTGCCCATATATATATATATATATATATATATACACATATATGTATATAAAAATATGATATATACAAAATTATAAAAACTATTTAAAAAAACTTTTTCTTTAGAGAGCACATTTTATTATATATACATATGTTTGTTGTTGCTTAGTCATTAAGTCGTGTATGACTCTCAGGGACCCCATGGTCAGGTTTATCCATAAGCTTATCAAAGATACTGGAGTTGGTTACCAATTTCTCAAGTGGATCATGATTTGTTTGACCTCTCTGCTATGACCTGCCCATCTTGGGTGACCTTATATGGTATGGCTCACAGCATAATTAAGGTACATAAGCCCCTTTACCATGACAAGGTAGCAACCCAGAAGACTATATATATTTATATATAGTTATATATATAACTTTCTGAGCTCCATCAAGTTCATGTTCATTGAATAAGTGACTTCATCTATCAATCTCCGCCTCTGTCATCCCCTTCTTCTTGTGCCTTCAGTCTTTCCCAGAATCAGAGTCTTTTCTAGGGAATACTACCAAAATATTTTAGCTTCAGCATCATGATCATACCTTCTAGAGAACAGTATGTCTTGATTTCCTGAAGTTCTGAATTATTAGATCTTAAAAGTGAATCCTTCTCAATCTTCTTTCTCTCAATCTCTCTTCCATGCAGTGGCGTAGCAAGAGCTTTTGCCCCCCGGGGCTCTCCCTGTGATTGCCGCCACCCCCCCCCCCCCACCCTCTGCTGAACCCTTCTCAATCTTCTTTCTCTTAACCTCTGCTTCTCCTGCCCCTATCTCTCCTCACTTTCCTACCTCCTCTCTCTCACACTCTACTCTCTACCTCCCTTTGCTATCTGTCACCTTTCCTCCCTTCTCTCCCCTTCTCTCACTCTCGCACCTTCTTTCTCTCTCTCTCCCTTCTCTCATTCTCCTCTTCTCTCGTTCCCTCCTTCTCTCTCTTTGCCCTTTCTCTCTTTCCCTCTCTCTTCTTCTCTCTCCTCTCTATACCTTCCCTTCTCTTCTTCTCTCTCTCTTTCTCTCCTTCTCTCTCTCCCTCTCTCACTCAATCTCTCTCTCCCTCTTTCTCCCTCTCTCTCACCCTTCTTTCTCTCCCTCCTTCTTCCTCTCTCACTCCTTCTCTCTCTCTCTCTTTCACTCTCATCCTTCTCTTTCTCCTTTTATCTCTCTCTCCCTCCTTTTCTCTTGCCTTCTCTCTCCTTCTCTCTCTCTCTCTCTCTCTCTCCATATCTCTCTCTCTCCTTCACACTCTCTCTCTCTTTCTCTCCTTCACTCTCTCTCTCCATCTCTCCCACCCCGTCTTTCTTTCTCTCTCTTTCCCTCTCGCTAACTATCCCCGGCTGTCTCCATCCCACTCTTCCTCTATTTCTCTTCTCCCTCTCTCTGTCCCCTTTTATCTCTGTCTTTCTCCTCCTTCTCTTTCTCTCCCTCTCTCTCTCCCTCTCTCTTTCTATCCCTCCCTCTCTCCCCATCTATTTCTCTCTCTCCCTCTCTTTCTCTCTCTTCCCCTTCCTCTCTCTACCTCTCCTCCCTCTCTCACTCTCTCTCCATCTCTCTTTGCCTCCATCTCTTCCTCTCTCTTCCCCTCTCTTCCTTCTTCTTTCTCTCTCTCTCTGACTGCCGTCCCTCTCTCTCCCTCCATCTTTTTCTCTCTCTGTCTACCTCTCCCTGTATCTCTCTCCTTCACTCTCTTTCTCACTCTCTGTTCCTCACATTTCTTTCTCTCCCTCCTTCACTCTCTCTCTCCTTATCTCTCTCTCCTTCCCTCACTCCTTCACTATCTTCTTTTCTCTCGCTCTCTCTCCTTTACTCTCCTTTTCCCTCTCCCATCCACACTCTCATTCTCTCTATCCTCTTCTCTCTCTCTCTACTTCATGCTCTCTCTCCTTCAGTCTCTTTATCTCTCCTTCTCTTTCTCCCTACCCCTCTCTCTGCTTTATTCTCTCTCCTACACACTCTACTTTTCTCTCTCTCCTTCACACTATACTTCTCTCTCCCTACTTCCCTCTCTCTCCTTCCCTTTCTCTTCTTCACCCTCTATCCTTCACTCTCTTTCTCTCCTTCATACTCTCCTGCTCTTCCTCCTTCACTATTTCTCATTCACACTCTTTTTCATACTCTCCTTCTTTCTCTCTCTCTCTTTCATACTCTACTTATCTCTCTCTCTCTCTCTTTCATACTCTACTTATCTCTCTCTCTCATTCTCTCACTCTCTTACACTTTCCTTATCTCTCTCTTTCTCTCCTCTTTTCTTCTTTCTTTTCTTCTCTCTCCGTCACTCTCTCTACTTATCTATCTTCCTCCTTCTCTCTCTCTCCTTCTCTTTCTGTGTTGCTCTCCTTCACGCTCTCTCTCTCTCCCTCCTTCACTCTCTCTCACTGTCCCCCCTCTCTCTCCCTCTTTCACTCCCTCTCCTTCCCTCTCTCCTCACACCCCCCTCTCCCTCCCTCCCCACTGTGTCTCCCTCTCTTTCTCTCTCCATCTCTCTTTCCCTATTTCAATATCTCACTCTCTCCTCTCTATCACCCCTCTCTTTATCACTATCTCTCCTCCCTCTCTCTTAAACTCTCTTCCTTTCTCTCTCTCCATCTCTCTCTCCCTCCCCCTCTATTTCTCTAAATCTCTCTCTGTGTCTCTCTCTTCCCCTCTCTTTCTCCATCTCTCTCTCTTTCTTTCTATCTCTCCCCCCCTTCTCTCTCTCAATCTCTTTCTCACTGTGCCCGCTCTCTCTCCCCTCTCTCTTCCTGTTGCTCTCTTCTCCCCCTCTCTCATTCCCCACTTGTCCCCCCCCCCCCCACACACACACACACACCCACACCAATCTCCTTACCTGCATGCTTCTGTGTCTGGCTAGTCCTCCCCTCGGTAGCTCCTCCACTTTGCGGACCCACCCCCTGGTGGCTCCACCTCTCCACGGCACTCAGTAAAGAGGGCAGTTGCTGGGAAGAAGGAGGAGGAGGAAGCCTGGAAATGTGGGCAGGTAGGGGCAATTCTGTCGCCCCCAAAGAGGTGGCACCCAGGGCAGTCAGCCCCCTGTTCACCCCCCTAGCTAGGCTACTGACAGGTGGATCAATCAGTAACTTAGTAATTTTGATTCAGTTACCTGTGCTAGCACAGAGATATATTGTTAGTTTGCTGGATCCTGCCCCTTAGGACGATGGTGACAAGGCTCATCTAGACCATACTACTAGTACATGGTTATTATGAAGTCATTTAGAAGCTTTTGCAGGATGTAATACTTTAGCTTTCACTGTAGTAATGTGCTTTTTATCCCTTATGTGACTATCAGAATGTATAATCAATATATATTTATACAAATAAGATAACATTTTACATTAAATAAATTAGCAGTGTAGTATTGCAAAGCTCTTGTTACAGAAATGCTTTTGTTTATGAAATAAAATACTCAACTAATTTATTGTTATATGCAAATTATGTATAATTTATTTTACCTGTGGTTAGATCGACACCTACGTTGGTCATTCCCTTTTTTTAAGTTTAAAGCAAAGTTGATGTTTTATACAAATCCAAATTCCCTTGAAAGTTTTGGAGGAAATAGAATTAGTTAGTCTGTGAAGGTCAGGTTTGCTTTTGTAGAAATAAACAATTGTAAACCATCTGTTTTTTTATATTAAACTCATAATGTTTGTTCATGTATAAATCCCAACACCTAACAGCCTTATTAATTTATTATTTGAACAATCAGGTCCGAATTGCTTTTCATGAGAACAGATGTCCATTAAGTACAGTATGAGTCACAATATGTCGATTGGAAATATTTGAGATTCTAGATTATTTCTATGTTGCGCATAAAGTTGAAATGTCTAAAACTGAAAAGTCACTAACAAGACAGTTTACCTAGTTAAGCACAGCTTAAGGTACTCACAATTTTATATTTTGTATATGACATAACAGGAGAGCTATGTATTTATATAGATCTTCAGAAAAATCTTCCTCTTCTTCTTATTATTGTTTATTTCTAAAGCATCAATATTTTCAGTAGCGCTATAGATGGGTTAAGGTCAAGGCAAAAATCAATAACAGTATTAACACATTGTCCAAAGTGCTTTCCTCAAAGCACCATGCAAGATTGAAAACCCACAAACTTAGAGTCTAAAAAATAATATCATTTTATACACAACAATCATTTGCACAGTCCAAATGTTGTATTTATTCTATTCCTCTTTAATGGATATAAAACAGCAAGCAGAATGGAAAACAACTAAAATGTATAGTTATATACATATATAGTTATTAGGTAAAAAAATCTTACATTTACAATGAGCTCCAATGCTACAATATTAATAAGTATTTATTAAAAGTTATTATACCTAGGCACTTATGAGTAAATCAAATCTGGTTTATTGTATCTTCAAACTGTTGTTTCTTCAGTTTTCAAGGAGCCGTAGATAATTCATGTGAGGAGATATATGAATGATCTAGGGTAGGGGTGTCCAAGTTCGGTCCTGCTGGGTCTCACGCAGGCCTGGATTTGAGGATAGGTCTGCTGCACCCAGGTGAGACTAGCATTCCTTCAGTCTTCCTAATGTGCACATAAAGGAAATCCACAAATCCAGGCCTGTGTGCGGACCAGCAGGACCAAACTTGGACTCCCCTGATCTAGGGCTTAGTGCTGGAGGGTGCTTTGTTTAATATATGCATTAGTTATATTACTAGTTGGATTCAAGGAAAGGTTTGCCTCTAGGGAGATGCCTCAAATATATGTAAAAGGGTAGACATTTCAAGAGGTTTTAGTCAAATGTGTAATGATTTAATAAAACTAGAGCAATGGTCAAATATGATGATAAAAGAGATTTGGGAGTAATTAAATTACATGATTTAAAAGTAAGCAAGCAATGTAACAAAACCTCAGGAAAAGCTTGTATTAGTAGAGGAAATAGCAACAGAAAAAGAGAGGTACAAAATCCACTCTATAAATCCATAATTAGACCTTCCCTGGAAGTTATGGAGACAGTATCTTGAAAAGGTTAATAACAAAAAAGAAACAATACAAAGAAGGGCAAATAAAATGTAGCATGGTCAAAAAAACAAAACTTATAAGGATAGACTTCCTGAATTTTAATATGTATAGCTTAGAGGACAGAATAGGGGTGATATGTGTAAGGATTTAATACTGTTCAAGATGGAAGTGCCTTCAAGAAAAAGATGAATGCAAGAACAAAAAGCCATGATTTGAAGTTTCGGAGGTGAAAGATGTTGGAGTATATTAAGCCATACTTCTAGATAAATAGAATGGGCAGACCAGATTGGACAGTCTATGTTTCTGTGTAACAATAATGATATAATGTAGAGGGATGAAACACAACATTAATATAAGGAATGATTTTAAAATCCTATATTACATAGTGTATATCAATATTTCACATAAATACTATCAAGACAGCATCCAGATGGAGTTCTGAGGACACCAAGCTGACATTTGCACTTTTCTTTTGTGCATGGTGGGAGGAGTCAGATGATTATACTGTTAAGAATGAGCACTTAAGGACAGTGCAAGCAAGCATAAACATGGGAAAATACAGAAAACCCCATTTTGAAATTTCCATTCATCACCACTATTTTGCTAAACAAGTTAACTAGTTTTGATTGGATATAAAGTAATTTTGATTGTAATCAAGTATGAAGTCACCAGGCAGGCTTGATTGAGACATATAATATGCAAGCCATTATGTAAGTCACTATACATATTCTTCCAGCAAATGTTAATCTTTCATAAGGTTAACATTGCTTTCAACTCAACAGTATTAGGGCCTTATTCAAATGTGATTTGGCCAATTGAATAGGGCTCTATACAGTATAAGCACAGAGCATATTTTTTTACAGAAGTTTTTAGTTAGTGAAGACCTTGCTTTTAGATAGAAGTTCACTAACCAAAAACTTCTAAAAAAAATATGCTCTGTGCTTATATAGAGCCCTATTCAATTTTCCCAATGCATTTGAATGAGGCCCTAACACCCTTATTACATTGCAATTCGGACAATTGAATAGGGCTCTATTTAAGCACAGAGCATATTTTTTTTACAAAAGTTTTTAGTTAGTGAACTTCTATCCAAAAGCAAAGTCTTCACTAACTAAAAACTTCTGTAAAAAAAATGCTATCTGCTTAAATAGAGCCCTATTCAATTGTCCGAATCACAATTTAAAAAGGCTGTGTGTATGTAACTGACTTTCTTCTCCTATTAATACACATTAATAATGCATATATTTTTCAAGAACATTTTAATGAACTTGCAATTATCAGCTATTTAATTCTGAATATTAAGCATAGATAATAATTAACATTGTATTTTTCACATACACTTAAAGCTGTTACCATTTCAGACTGTGCTTTTCTCCTTTTGTGTTATATGTAATGTGCTGTAATATATCTGTGTGTTCTTTGAAAAATAAAACTAGAAATGCTATTTTCCCAGGAAAGGTCATGGAGGACTTATTGTATTTTAAGCCAAGGGATTTTGATTCTGAACCCAAAATCTTCAAATATTAGATTTTGCACAATGGGTTCAAGATCATCCATTGCTTCAGTGAAAGAGTCACATAAAAATTAAACCATCATAGTACAGTCACGTAAGCAATTTCTTTTTCGTGTACCTGTGTTCTAGCATCTATTAGACTTAATCCTAGAAAGCAGCAATTGTTAGAGCCTTTACATTTCTATTTTGCTTTGTATCGCAGATGGTATAAATCATACAGGATTGTATTGATATTACTCTTTAGATACCATGGGCCTCATTCAATTGCAATTTGGCCAATTGAATAGTGGTCTAAATAAGCACATAACATATTTTTTGAAAGAAGTTTTTACTTAGTAAACATCTATCCAAATGCAAGGTTTTCACTTACTAAAAACTTATTTGAAAAAAATAGTGCTTATTTAGAGCACTATTCAATTGGCCAAATCGCAATTGAATGAGGGCCCATTTATCTACCAGATGTGATGCTAAGTATCTCAGTAGGTATTACATTACCTTTAATATTTTGCATTGCGATTTTACTGTATTGATGAAACAGATCTTATTATTTTAAAATGTTAGTTCTTCACTATTACATATGCTATTATATACAGTATTGGCATTTATACCTTAGATGGGTGGTTCTGAAACATTTCCTCACCAACAGCCCAGAGTTGAGAATATTCCTAATTTTGAATCACTTATGCTTTATAAATATGTTCTAATCTCAACCTATTTATTGGACTTGGGAAATGGCTGAAATCCACTTTTTAAGATAAATAACATGCATAAAGAGATATGCATGAAACATTGCATCAAAAAGCAAAATTCAAACATTGTGAAATGCTGTTGTAGTTGTACCAAGAGTTAGCCAGCTTGTATCTCTAAGGACAATGCTTCTGTGAGGGTTTTGTGATCCAAATTGGGCTCACAGAAATGGCAATTTGTCTTGAACTGTATCAGACTTATTACATGCAGTAATTCCACTATTCCATATTACACCCCAAACTTCAGTTATTTCTGCTTTTGGAAGGAGGAAGGAAGACACTTGTGATTCTAGCAATAAGAGGCACTCCACTACACTGCCTATTTGAGAATAGTATTGAACAACTTGAATATTAGTCCAGTTTGAGAGAACAATAAGCAATGTACATACAATCAAAGTAATGGTTATTCAAGGACTCTCATAGGCATCTTCAGTTCCCTAAGAAATTTGAGAAATATTAATATATTAAATACATTGTTATGAACATCATGGAATACCACTTGAGTAAAGATTACAAATAGCAGATGGATGTGTCTATTATGTATATTTTTCTCTGATATATGAATTTGTACAATCCAGGGGGAAATACAACACAGCATTGTCTTATTTTGATTCTATGAATAAATCTAGACAATCTCCCAAACCTTCAGGAGCAGTAATCTAGGTATATATTTCTAACTATGAAGTCAGGTAAGGAATCACTATCACAATGATGCAAGACTATACCTGATACAACTAGAACAATTATCCAGTTTGGTATTGTATGGTATTTTCTTTTATCTCATATTGCTTTTTATCGCAAGGAGAATTGGTTGTGGGTTCCTCAAACTTTATTTTTATTTATTCTTTAGTGCAAATGTTTATGTTACAATTAGTTTTTAAGCATATGTTAGTACTTCAGCTGTATATTAAGTATCATATAGAATTTGATTTTATGATGTGAAAACAGTAACCTTATGATATCTATCAATAGTTAATTGTTTTCTTTGATATTGCGATATATATATCCTTCAAGCAAGAATAATATGATATTAGGATTCAAGTGAGCATTGTGCCTTCCTGTCTTTATGTACTGTAATAATTTGTTTCACTTTGACAGAGATAAATTAAATAGATTGCTGCAATATAACATTTCTTTCTGTACACCTTCACCTGTAAGTTTCACCAGTCACAAGTCCTTCAAAAATCTAGACCTGAAAAATATTTAGTATTACTTACATCTTACTGATGGTTTGAAGTTGAAAAACAGTAAACATTCCAAGACAGAAAATCATTAGTTCAAGGTACAGTAGATCTTGATAGAAATTTTTTTTTTTAAATTGTGCTGCCCACAATTCAGCCCAGCCAAATAAATATGGGAATATCCAAACAGACAGAAGCAGTGTTGCTTTACATTGAATGCTTTCTATATCACTTAAAATGTAATTTTACCAGAGTGTTCACAGAAATGGTATATGTTTTTAGAGCAAGCTTTGTGTGTTTGTGTAAAATGGCAAAAAAAAATAGAAATGTGTTCTAATCTTAAAAACCAACCATAAACCTTTCATTTCTCTCTAGGGACATCAGTGATTCAAGTGACAGCTACAGACATGGATGATCCATCTTATGGAAATAGTGCCATTTTGATTTACAGCATTCTACAAGGGCAACCTCACTTTTCTATAGAACCCAAATCAGGTAATATATTTGATTAGCCAATCAAAAGGAGAATTAGAAGTAATTTATTTATAATACAGCTTTTGCAAATTTCTTAAAAAACATCTATAATAATAATAATGTATCAATTAGTATTAATGTGTGATATTAAAGCCACCATAATATGAAAATTATAAACATATTTGCATTCATGTAAATAGTGAAATTTGCATGATGTTGCTAAATTCATACACTTTGAGATAAATCGTAGCTTCAAAAGTGGCTGAGATAAAATGAGAAGAGTTGTGATCTCAATGCTTCCCTATAGTTAATAGTGCAAAGCATATATAGGGATGCATACCTCAGTCATTTGAGATGCTTTGTAGATTGTGTTATAGGTAAAATTAGAGAAGTAATTTCCAAAGACACATAAAAATTGGTTAACATTGTCTACTGTATTTGGGAAATTAAAAAATAGTGTTACGGTTTGTTTGACGTCACCTAGTGACTTTTAACATTATGTCAAGGTTTTTCATGAAACAAATATTGATTCATTTTTGAACAATGTTCTTCATTCATACATATTATTAAAAAATGAAACTACAGTAGCATATAATTTATATGTACTACAAACACTCATATATAAACTACAAAATTATGTATATTGTTTATGACCATTACAAGAAAAAATGGAGGCTCAGATGAAAGCAGGAGAGGGTACCTAAAGAACTATGGACGGTGCTTAGAAGGATGATTTTTGGGGTGGTTATCGATTTCATACAAATATCCTGGTTCACAGAGATTTACCAGTAAGAAATGAAATGAAAAGAAATGTGTGTGTGTGTGTGTGGGGGGGGGGGGGGGGGGGGATAACATTTAAACAGCCCACAAAATGGTGGCCCTCTGTGGTGCAATTAAAAAAAAAATGTGTTTAAATTCCCAATGCTTCTGGGCCCCACCCAATCACAAACCTGCCTCCTAATATAATAAAAAAAAAAAAATATATATATATATATATATATTAAAAATATGCACATATATATAGAGTCTCTACCAGATGACTGGAGAAAAGCAGATGCAATACCTATATTTAAGAAGGGAGCAAGAAAGAATCCAGGAAATTATAGACCTGTAAGCCTCACTTCGGTAAAGGGAAAGCTTTTAGAAGGGTTAATAAGAGATAGTATACAAGAATATGTATATTTAAACAAGATTATAAGTAGGAATCAACACAGATTTATGAGGGATAGGTCATGTCAAACAAACCTAATAGGTTTCTATGAAGTGGTTAATAGGAACTTGGATAAAGGCAACTCAGTGGATGTAGTCTTTTTGGATTTTGCAAAGGCTTTTGATACAGTGCCACATGGAGACTATTGAGCAAACGAAGGGATACAGAAATCGCAGTGAATATCTGGTCATGGATTGAGAGCTGGCTAAAAGACAGGACACAAAGGGTTGTTTTAAATGGAACATACTCAGATTGGACTAATGTGGTAAGTGGGGTTCCTCATGGATCAGTATTAGGTCCTCTCATTGTTAACATATTTATTAATGACTTAGAAGTAGGATTGGAAAGTATTGTATCCATTTTTGCTGATAACACTAAGTTGTGCAAGGTGATTAAATTAGATAATAATGTACTTTCCATCCAAAGGGATTTGCATAAATTATAGAAATGGGCGACTTTTATGGCAGATGATATTTAATCTGAATATATATAAAGTTATGCATCTGGGAAGGAAAAATAGCCATGCAATTTATAATCTTAATGGAGCAAATCTAGGGGTATCAGATATTGAAAGGGATTTGGAAGTGCTTGTGGACAACCACCTAGGTAACAGTGCTCAATGTCAAGCAGCATCGGCAAAGGCAAGTAAAATATTAGCAAATATCATTTTGCAACTATACAAATCCCTAGTTTGCCCTCATTTGGAATATGGAGTAGAATTTTGGGCACCACTTCATATAAAGGACATTTTAGAGCTGTAAAAAGTACAGATATGGGCAATAAAACTAATAAGGAGAATGGAGGGGCTAAGCTATGAAAACTAACCAAATTAAACCTATTTTCTCTAGAAAAAAGTTATCTAAGTGGGGATATGATTACCTTTTATAAATATATACAGGGTCAATATAAGGCTTTGTCAAGTGAACTTTTTGTGCCAAGAGGGTATCAACTGACAAGAGGACATCCTTTGAGATTAGAAGTAAAACGATTTCACCTTAAAGAAAGAAAAGGGTTCTTTCCAGTAAGGGTGGTTAATCTGTGGAATTCTCTACCAAAGGAGATGTTGACAGCAGATTCGATAGAAAACTTTAAAAAAGGATTGGATATATTTTTTTATAAAAAGGGCATTCATGGTTATCCAGGATAATTTGAGAGGGAATATTGATCCAGGGAGGAGTCTGATCTGGGGTCAGGAAGGAACTTTATATTTCTCTCCCCTTTTCAGACAATAAGTCAAGTTTCACTGTTTTTTTTTCCTGTTTGCCTTCCTCTGGATCAATTAACAATGAATAATGAATCAGAGGAGATCTACAAAGGTTTAACTTGATGGACAAAAAGTATTTTTCAACCTCAATTACAATGTAACTATGTAACTATGTTATAGTACATTTGTGTTCACATTTGAATGTCTAAAACAAGTAAAAAAAAACTGCTTTCTTCTCAGAATTCTGGGAAATACAGTTATTACCCTGCATTCTGAGAAGCTGAGCAGGGACATGCAAATGTGCCCACAAATGCTTTGTTCTTCAACCCATAACAGTTTTAAACATGGCTTTCTTTAAGCTTATGCCCAATGCATTACACAGCTTTTATGGAAAGCCAAGGTTGGCTTACACACAAGCTGGGAATTGAAGCATTTGTGGGCATGTCCCTGCTTAGCTTCCCAGAATGCCGTGTAATAACTTTATTTCTCAGAATTCTGAGCAGGAAGCAGTTTTTTAACTTGTTTTAGACATTCCAATATAAACACAAATGTACTATTTATTTTTTGTACTACTGTACGGTGGAGGGTTTCTATCGTTCTTTTGCCCACCATATATTAAATGATTAAGCATTAGGATTTGTGAGGACTTGGGAAAGTGTGAAGTCAGCCTGAGAAGGCTGGTTTTGAGATTTATGGAAGGGGTGAACAAGGTAATGCACGGCATAGTGTGTTACCAATTGTTTTCTTGGTGACTATGGTCCCAGCTGCCTTGAGGTCATTAACAGGATCCTCCCGTGTAGATGGGGGCTGATTACTTGCCATTCTCATGATCATTGAAACTCCACGAGGTGAGATCTAGCAAGGAGCACCAGACCAAGGGAGACTGACAGCTATTTTGTGTTTCTCCCATTTGCGAATAATCGCACTAACTGTTATCACCTTCTCGCCAAGCTGCTTGCGATGGTCCTGTAGCCCAGCCCAGCCTTGAGTATGTCTACCATCTTGGACCTGACATCCTTGAACAGCTCTTTGGTCTTGGCCGTGGTGGAGAGTTTGGAATCTGATTGATTGATTGCTTTTGTGATATGACAGAGGACTTTTATACAGGTAACGAGCTGAGATTAGGTGAACTCCCTTTAAGAGAGTGCTCCTAATCTTAGCTTTTTACCTGTATAAAATACTTCTGGGAGGCAGAAATCTTGCTGATTGATAGGGGATCCCTCACTGACCTGCAAATCAATAACTTTTCTGACATGCGTTTTTGACATGCATTTTTATAACTTTTTTGACTTTTTTTTCCGTTGTTATTCTGTTTTTCACTGTTAAAATACGCCTACTGTACCATTAAAATTATAGACTGATCATTTCTTTGTCAGTTCAAAATCAGCAGGGGGTCAAATACTTCCCCCCCCATTGTATATAATTTATAAAATATCCTTATTTTCCCCTTTCTTTTCTTGAATGATAACAAGAACAAAAATGAATGTTCTCAGAGGATCCAAAAAAAGATTGTTTTTTACACCTTAGGTTTGATTACATGCCCTTTCAAGTTTTAAACTTTATTACACATGTAGAAGGAAATAATTAGTAAAAATGTGTAGCTTAAATATTCTTAGGAGCATATCATGTATTATTAATAAAAAAAAGTCAAAACTTGAGGAGTTGGGTTGGGGGTGAAGTGGCCCCCAGAAGCATGAATGTAAAAAAAATAATTAAAAAGAATATACATCTTCATGGTTGAGATAGACATCTATGAAGTGAGTACTAATCGACATATGCAAAGTTAGCAAATGAAGGTTAGAAGAGAAATGGTAAGATATTGTATGTAATGGAAGTAGCTGTAAGATTTGTCCAGTATATCATCATCCACACCCACTTTACTATATATTTTTCTTTGATAAATGGCAAATGAGCAACTGAGGAAAAAAATGTCATAATAAGAAATATTTTTTTTTAAAGGGAAATTATGAGATTGATTGTTATAGCAGTAGGCCCCTGAAGGCCCCTGCTAGTATCAGAGCATTATATAGCACAGATTAAGAAATATTTGTCTACCAAGAGCTTGTGTGATTTGTTAACATTCACAGTATTGTGAGAACAATTTTAATTGACACAGCAGGTCACACAGCTGGGAGCATTATTATTCTAAATTAGCTGTAAAGCTGTTTTTATTTTTATAATATAGCACTGCAAAATGCATGTCAACATTGATTTAATTATGTAGTGAAATAAGAATAGAGAAGAAAGCAGATTCGTTTTGACACAGATTCATTTTGTTCTTTTATGACATACTAGGGCCTTGTGGCATGATCCTGAGACATCATTTTAATTTTGAAATTTGATGTGTGCTCTGTACTCAGCAGTTTCAATTATTTCCAAAATAATTACAAGTTTAAAAAATGTATTTGCTATTATTCTTCATATCCTTAAATGAAATTTTAGATTCTTGACATTGCATGTACCAAATGATAGAAACACAGATAAAACAAGAGACAAAAACTATAAACTTCCCACACTATGTAAAAAGATTGACTTAATTAGCCCTCTTAATATACACTCTGTCCTCTAGACGGCTGTTTCATTATCTGCTACACTTTCTGTAAGGCAACATTTATGCTTTTTACCCCATAAATCTTCTAAATTCAAATCAATTTTTTTATAAATATAATATATACGTAAATATAAAAACTGTAAAAAGGTTTTCATGCTATTAACGTGCAAAATAAATGGAACAATCATTTTTGTGATGAATTTAGTTTGATTAACTGGTGAAAGCAATATGAAGAATAAACATGTATTGAATAGTTTATAAATTGCAGCTATATTCTAGTTCCTCAATGTCTGAGCAGATATTTGGTGATGTAAGTGGAGTGTTACCATTCTCCTTTGAACTAGCTGCTCATCCGTATATAGAATAAAAAATAATAATACAATGATTTAGGATGCTAAAGTTACACAGATATCAGTTTATTAGTGCTATGTTCTCTACTGACCTGTATTTTCTATTGAGGTATTGCCATATGGTGTACGTCTTTGGTATTTGCTCCCTATGCTACTGCATCCAATAAGCATAGCATAACTACAGTGTGTATCCCATGCCACATATCATACGTTTTGTTTAATGTTCTCTACAATATCTACAATCAAACCATCTCACAGTGGTGAATGCCCAATAGTGACTTTCATTACTTTAGAGGACACTTTCATTTAAAAATGTAATTTAGTTTTACTTTAACTTTCTCCTACTTCTACTACTCCTTGCATTTTCCTTGGGAATTAAATTCCCTGATAACAACCTTTATTAACTATATTGTCCTCCATTGAAACTGACAGTATCTGACTCCTAACCTCTGGTTTCCATTGCAATAACATTTCTGAATTGAGCCAACCTTGTTCTTTTAACAATTATTACCTAGTCATCTCAAGGTAGTCATTCGCCTTTCGCCAATCATCCCCCTTATATACTTATATTTAATGTGTGCTACAGAAATAAATACTAATAAGACCTTTATCATAGCTTACAATTTCTAATAACAATATTAATTTTATAAACTTCATTTTATGAACCCTTTCTGATCCCTAATAGTCTCTTTTTTTAAGTAGCAGCACCCAAAATTATACTCCACATTCAATGTGAAAGCTTAGCAATGATGTAAATAAATGCATAAATATACGTTTACATGCTATTACTTGTTCATGATATTTTATTAGCTTTTAAAGTTGCTTTGTTGCATCACACATTTCCCTAAAGGTGTCCTGATTTATATGTTCATCTTTATTTATGAAATAACACAAAATAATTCATGTTTTTGAAAAACAAAGTGTAGATATGCTATTCATTTTTTCCTAATATTTAATAATATTAATGATACTGTGTGGACATTAAACAAGTAGAATTACATATATGTTAGTTGTTGGTTCTACTGCAATTTTAACTTTACTGGAATAATACAGTATTTATACACCATGAGATCAGATTTGCTCTCTTATTTTTGATGCTTACATTGCAATGTATGTTTCGGATCTTACAAGTGCATATATAATGGTGCAATTTAATTTTTCTTTGCCTATATGGATGATATTCACCTATGTGCATTGCTCATAAGATGAGTTGTGTAATTTGTGTTGCTTTCGGCAAATCCAAATATAGGCATCTATGTGGCATATGATGTATGATGCCAAACTATTTAAACCCTGCAAAACTGAATTTTTTTACTTTACTTTTTTAGGAATAATTCGTGTGGCCTCTCAAATCGATAGAGAAGCTAAAGATAAATATCATGTGGTAATCCAAGCCAAAGATATGGTTGGACAAATGGGTGGACTGTCAGCAACAACAACAGCAACAATTTCCTTGACTGATGTCAATGACAATGCACCAAAATTTCAACAAAGTAAGTGGACAATATTAAATAGCTTCCTATAGACTAGATAAAAGGATAAGAAGACATGAACAATGATAACATTATATATTTAACATTTATTATTATTATTAACTTTTATTTGTAACGCACCAACATATTCCAAAGCCCTGTACAGAGGTTAAGAACAGGGCAAAATACAGCAAAAAAAATTGAAATAATGGAGGGCCCTGTTTTTAGCTTAGAATCTTTGCAAAAAGTGCTTTTTCCCAAAGCACCCTACAAGATTGGAAACTTGCTACTTCTAAATGCTACTTGCTACAGTCTAAATGGAAAACCTTGGCAAAAAGACAGATAGTAACAGTATTAGGATAGATCAGGGAGGAATTGGGCATTTACTTAGCAAGTTAGAAAGGGAGAGGACTGGAAGGCATCAGTAAGAAAGTCATAGTAAGGTAAAAGGCACAGGATTGTAATCATCACCTAGTGATCCGATAATATAACCTGCAAATGGGAATGTCGGGTGAGTCATTTTGATTATTATAAACCTTCAACAATTAGGGGAGGATGGGAGGTAAATGTTGTGTGTTATAAGGTATGTAGAAATATACCTCGGTTAAATGGTGGTCTGGTATGAGGAGGGTATTAGGAGTTCCACAGGTTTTTGTTAAATGGTGGTGTCATATGAGGACACCACCATTTAACCAAAACCTGTGGAACTTAGATTGTAAGTTTACGAGTTTATAAGTGTGTGTCCGTGTCTTGGAAACAAGCACTATGTGCATTTGATTATATGCTCAAAAACAGGGCCCTCCATTCTTTATTTGGTGTTAAGTTTGTTTTTTGCCATGTACTAAACGCCTGTACAGCGCTACGGAATATGTTGGTGCAATATAAATAAAGATAATACTAATAATAATAATGAGGAGGGTATTAGGTGTTCCACAGATCTGGAAAGATAGGAAATGGAGGACAAACAGAGTTTAAGACCAAACTGTATAAGGGGTCAAAGAGAGGGGGAGGGTAATGGAGAGGCATGGAGGTCAGTGTTAAACAAAGCAAAGTAATAAACACATTCAGCCTTATTAAATCATGATTCGCCCAATTGAATAGGGCTTTATTTAAGCACAGAGCATATTTTTTTACAGAGGTTTTTAGTTAGCGAAGACCTTGCTTTTGGATAGAAGTTAACTAACTAAAATCTTCTGTAAAAAAAATATGCTATGTGCTTATATAGAGCCCTATTCAATTGGCTGAATTGCAATTTAATAATGCTGATAGTTTCGACACAGGTTAAGTAAATAGCAGAAAAAGAACAGCAGAATATCCATGTTGATTGTCGAAATATACCTTGGTTAAATGGTGGTCTGGTGTGAGGAGGGTATTAGGTGTTCCTCAATATGCCGATTGTATGTTATATGTATTTTTGGTAGTTGTTATGAACAAGCTGGTAAGGGGCTGGAAGATATAAATATATGTAAACAACGCAAAACAAATCTTCTTTCAGTTCACTGCAACAGAGACTAAGTTTAAAACAATTCTTCAATAGCAAAGCAACAAACTAGAGCAAGAATAAAAAAACACAGTTTGTTTTTCAATCTTGAAATTACCTCATACACTCGAGTATAAGCCGAGTTTTTCAGCCCTTTTTTTAAGGCAAAAAAGGGCCCCCTCGGCTTATACTCGAGTCACTCTCCCCACGTGTCTCTCTAACCCCCCGTGTCTCTCTAACCCCCCTGTGTCTCTCTAACCCCCCCCCCAGTGTGTCTCTAACACCCCCGTGTGTCTCTAGCCACCTGTGTGTCTCTAACCCCCCCCGTGTCTCTCTAACCCCCGTGTCTCTTTCCCTCCCCCCTCCTTAACCAAACCCCCCCTCCTCCACCTAAACCCCCTAAATACCTCTCCCCTCACTTACCTGCTTGTGCTCCGGCCTCCGCTCCTTGACCCGGCGCACATGTGACGTCACATGCACGCCGCGTCATTAGCATATACCGGGTGCCGGCACCCAGTATATGCTAATGACGCGGCGCGCATGTGACGTCACATGCGCGCCGGGTCACGTAGCGGACGCCGGAGCACAAGCAGGTAAGTGAGGGGAGGTATTTAGGGGGGTTTAGGTGGAGGAGGGGGGTTTAGGTTGAGGAGGGGGGTTGAGGAGGGGGGTTGAGGGGGGTTGAGGTTGAGGAGGCGGGTTGGGGTTGAGGGATGTTGAGGTTGAGGAGGGGGGTTGAGGTTGAGGAGGAAGGTTGAGGATGGGGGGTTGAGGATGAGGGGTTGAGGAGGGGGTTGAGGATGGGGGGGTTGAGGAGGAATGTTGAGGAGGGGGTTGTGGATGGGGGGTTGAGGAGGGGGTTGAGGAGGGAGGTTGAGGATGAGGAGGGAGGATGAGGAGGGAAGATGAGGAGGGAGGTTGAGGATGAGGAGGGAGGTTGAGGATGAGGAGGGAGGTTGAGGATGAGGAGGAGGGGTTGAGGATGGGGGGTTGAGGATGGGGGTTGAGGAGAGAGGATGGGGGGTTGAGGATGGGGTGGCTGAGGAGGGAGGTTGAGGAGTTGGGTTTGGGGTTTTGGGGGGTTGAGGTTGAGAAGGGTTGAGGTTGAGGAGGGGGTTGAGGATGAGGATGGGGGGGTTGAGGAAGGAGGATGAGGATGGGGGGCTTGAGGAGGGGGTTGAGGATGGGGGGGTTGAGGAGGGAGGTTGAGGAAGGGGTTGAGGAGAGAGGTTGAGGATGAGGAGGGAGGTTGAGGATGAGGGGTTGAGGAGGGGCGTTGAGGTTGAGGAGGGGGGTTGAGGATGGGGGTTGAGGATGGGGGGTTGAGGATGGGGGATTGAGGAGAGAGGATGAGGATGGGGGTTGAGGAGGGGGGTTGAGCATGGGGGGGTTGAGGAGGGGATTGAGGAGGGAGGTTGAGGAGGGAGGTTGAGGATGAGGAGGGAGGTTGAGGAGGGAGGTTGAGGAGGGAGGTTGAGGAGGGAGGTTTAGGATGAGGAGGGAGGCTAAGGATGAGGAGGGAGGCTAAGGATGAGGAGGGAGGTTGAGGAGTGGGGTTGAGGAGGGTGATAAGGGATGGGGAAGAGAAACAGGGAAGGGAGAGGTTGGAAGAGACACAGGGAGGGGAGAAGAGACACAGGGAAGGGAGAGGGGAGAAGAGACACAGAGAGAGAGGGGGACACAGAGGGCACAAGAGGGACACAGGGGGCAGCACATTTCCTACCCTCGGCTTATACTCGAGTCACTCATTTTACCCAGTATTTTGTCTTAAAATGGGTGCCTCGGCTTATACTCGGGTCGGCTTATACTCGAGTATATACGGTACATGTTGGCAGATACACTTTCTAGTCTGTGGATGACACTTATACTGTAGGCCCATCCAAAAACTGAGGTCATCGTTCGGAGGTAACCTAATAGTCTATTCTGGTAGCCAAATCGTATACAGGAGTTCAAAGCAGGCAAAAAAGTTCAAAATACGCAATATTTCAGTTGAGATGAGTTGTTGCTATCCTTCAATTGTATTCTTTCCATCTTCAAGGCCTGCTGTGGTAAACTTGTTTTCTATATGTCCTTTTGAATAGTTAAACTTGATAATGTGTAAAATATTTTGTAAAAACAAAATAAATTAATAAATGCACTTTTTACATTTTTATTTTATATAAATCAATCTTTATTGTGGGGTTCCATGTTATTCTTTCAATTGATTCTGCTACTATTTTCACAGGAGTGTGTGTTCTTGATAAATGCATTACTTCTGTTGCAAGAACTTGCAGTTGTAGCAGCCATATTCCCATTGAGCAGAAGTTGATCACTAGAAACCATAATAGTAGACTACACAGCAGCATAATTGCATGTAAAATAATATAGCAATATATCTGAGAAAACATCTATATTAACTACTCTTAAAATAAGTGACTTACAGGAATAATTTATCACCCAAGAACAATTTTGTTTTTTTTTTAAGATATGAAAAATTAATTGTGATCACCGTTTTTTCAGATTCAGATCAGATCATTCTTGAGGTATCAATATTATTTGTGCTGCAATATTTTGCAAATGAACAACTTCTGAATACTATTTAGCTAATGTGACATACCCAATAATATAACAGTCTGATTATTAGTTTCTATGGTGGAAAAGCCAACTTACCCTCTCCCATCCTAATCACATTGAGCCACAAATTAGCATGTGGAACTGCACACTAACAAAATGCAGCCTACTTTTTATTTATTTATTTATTTATACCTTGTTTAAATTTAAAGCTAATCTTTAGATTATCATTATTGACTACGTATGAAGAATAGAAAGTGGCAAATAATGAATCCTAGTTAAAAATATATTTTTTTATTACCAGAAATATATGAAATGTCAATACTAGAATCATCATTGGTTGGAGAGATGGTAGGAACAATTATTGCAGATGACAGTGACATTGGAATGAATGCAGAAATTGTTTATGTAATTGAGGAAAAAGGTGACTTCAGTTCTTTTGACATAATTACTGATTACGCAACCCAAGAAGGCATTATCACATTAAAGAAGGTAAGTTAAAACCAACTTTTACGCAATAAATAATTTATCTCTGATAAAAAGACAATCATTTTTTTTTAAATCAAGTTATGTTTCCATACTGTATATTGCAAATAATTGCAAAAAATTATTATTTTTTAAATATTTTTTTTATTAGTGTTATTGAGTAAAAATATGAATTCATATTTTTTTAAATGGTCTTGTAGATTTCATTTGCCATTTTGTACTTATCCATAAAACTGAAAAACAAATACTCTGAAAAGTATATATACATGAAAGAAGAAAAATAGTTCCCATTAAAAAGATAATGGAAGATAACATTTGTTAATCTGGATGTCTGTCACTAAAACAGATAAACAATAAATCAATAAAGAAACAGATATATCTCATGTGCATTGCAGCACTCTACACATCTCTCACGTAAAGGACCACAGTGGTCATATTTTTAAAATTTACTATTTTGAAGAACTAAGCTTCAAAATAGGCAATATGTTTTTGAATGTAAAAAATATATTACAGCTACTATTTTATTATATTTTATATGTAATTTTACTGTTTTGGAATGCACCATTTTCACTCCTGTAGACCAGCTTCCAGGGTAGGAGGAAACTGTGAAATAGGAAGGAGGTAGTAACGACTGTCAATGCTGAAATGCACAATAGATAGTAGTAAATATGGAGCATAAATAACCTATTGCTCTAGATAAACATGTTCTATCTACCTTTATTCAATCACAGATTAGAGCTATTGTGGGGAGTATCATATTTCATCTAAATGGACTCTGGGATTCCCCTTCCCGATGTTTACTAGAGACAACTTATTTAATTATTTGCATATTTTGGAGAAATTATTCCATTGCTTATATAGTATGTGTAAAAATATACTGTATTTTTCTGTGTATAAGACGATATTGTTTGACAAAATGTGTAAGTTTAAAATAGGGGGTTGTCTTACACACGGAATACAGCACAGCAGAGCCAGCAGCAATACTGCAAGTGGCCGTTAGATGGCTCTGTCGCTGTTTAAACTGTGGAGCCATTTCTGTAACAGGAGTGGAGGAGGAGGTGGAGGAACAGAGCAGGCAGGAAAGAGCTGATGGTGGGAACCAGGGGATTTGGTGGGAGAGGTGGGCTCCTCATACTGGCTCAGTGTGAGGGAAAAATGTAGCCATGTATTAGCTGTGTGTTCATTATGTGTGTGTGTACTTTAAATACACCATCTCGGTATGTGTCCATGTACATGCATGTGCAGAGCTTCATCTAATACATCTGTGTTTGTGCTTTATATATACACCATCTAGGTGTGTGAGTCCAAGTAAATGCATGTGCAGAGGTACATCTGATAATATATGTGTGATGTTTGATGAAGCTGCATATAGGTATACCTTTTGGATAAGAGTGCAGATACTTTTGCAGTAAAAAACAAACAAAACAAAACTGGTGTATGTGTGATACATTTTAATGCTACTGATAAGAAATGTTAAAATATACTGCATTAACAATATTTTGATCACTAGCCTATACAAATGTCACAAAATTATTAAATAACCTAGTTAAAACATTTATATGAAACTTTTTTTTGCCTAAAGAGTCCACCACAGAAAATACGGTAATTTGTTTTTATAAGCAGTACTTTCCTGCTATACAAGAGACCATTCTTTTTATCTTTTTTTGAGAAATACGTAGGTCACATAGTCCTGGATTAGAAAAAAAATAGCATAAAGCAAAAATGACACATACAGTTGTGCTTAAAAGTTTGCATACCCTTGCAGAAATTTTGAAATGTTGGCATTTATTTTGAAAATATCACTGATCATGCAAAAATTTTTTATTTTATTGACGGATAGTGACCATAATTTCACATACTTATTTGGCTCTTTTTTAAATCATAATGATAACAGAAATCACCCAAATGGCCCTGTTACAGACACACAATGTGACACACACATGTTTAAATGGCAATTTAAAGTTAATTTTGTACCACTGTGGCTTTTAAAATTGCAAATAATGTCTGTGTATAAATAGTCAATGAGTTTGTTAGCTCTCACTTGGATGCACTGAGCAGGCTAGAAGCTGAGCCATGGAAAGTAGAAAAGAACTGTCAAAAGATCTGCATAACAAGGTAATGGAACTTCATAAAGATGGAAAAGGATATAACAAGATATCCAAAGTCTTGAAAATGGCAGTCAGTACTGTTCAATCACTTATTAAAAAGAGGCAAATTCAGGGATCTCTTGATACCAAGCCAAGGTCAGGTAGACCAGGAAAGATTTCAGCCACAACTGCCAGAAGAATTGTTCAGGATACAAAGAAAAACCAACAGGTAACCTTAGGAGAAATACGGGCTGCTCTGGAAAAAGACGGTGTGTTTGTTTCAAGGAGCACAATATGACGATACTTGAACAAAAATGAGCTGCATGGTCGAGTTGCCAGAAAGAAGACATTACTGCTCCAATGCCACAAAAAAGTCTCGTTACAATATGCCCGACAACACCTTGACACGCCTCACAGCTTCTGGCACACTGTAATTTGGAGTGACAAGACCAAAATAAAGCTTTATGGTCACAGCCAAGCGCTATGTTTGGAGAGGGGTCAACAAGGCCTATAGTGAAAAGAATAGCATCCCCACTGTGAAGCAATATGGTGGGGGGTGTCTTCTGAAAATGTATGGCAAGATTAATGCAGCATGTTATCAGAAAATACTGGCAGACAATCTGCATTCTTCTGCATGAAGGGTGTTCATGGGACGCTCTTCGATTTTCCAGCATGACAATGACCCAAAGCACAAGGCCAAGTTGACCCTGCAGTGACTACAGCAGAAAAAGGTGAAGGTTGTGGAGTGGCCATCACAGTCTCCTGACCTTGAGCCATCATTGAGCCACTCTGGGGAGATCTCAAACGTTCGGTTTATGCAAGATGACTAAAGACTTTGCAGGAGGCATTTTGCCAAGACGAATGGACAGCTATACTACTTTCAAGAATTAGGGGCCTCATAGACAACTATTACAAAATACTGCATGCTGTCATTGATACTAAAGGGGGCAATACACAGAATTAAGAACTAAGGGTATGCAACATTTTGAACAGGGTCATTTAATTTTTTTCTTTGTTGCCATGTTTTGTTTTATGATTGTGCTATTCTGTTATAACCTACAGTTGAATATGAATTCAATAAGAAATAAAATAAATGTGATTTGCCTGCTCACTCATGTTTTCTTTCAAAATGATACATATATTACCAATTCGCCAAGGGTATGCAAACTTTCGAGCACAACTGTAAGTAACATAATTACATTTATATCCAGGAATTAATGTATACTAAGTATAATTCTATTTGTATCTTTATTCACATAGTATCAAACACAGCGAGGTTTTAGGGGCAAGACACAGTATAGAGCTAGAAACCAATATAATTTAAATAATCCCCTGGGTCCCTTCCTGGGTTTATTTCTGGTTACAATGCAATTGCCAGAACACAGTATAACATCTGCTGTGTATAATCTCTTGTGTATCAAGGCAGTAAGCAGCACAGTGTTAAATACCACTAATAGATTATAGTGATGAGTCCAGTATTACTCATTGCAGAAACTGTACATTTCAGAAAATCCTTGGTAGTTTAAATCTTCAATGTGAAAAAGATAACTGTCACTCACCTTTCAGAAATGTTCTTAAGGTGACTGGACATGAAAACAATAGACACTCTTCAATTCCCCATTAATAAAATACCCGGGAATATACATACAACTTATAGAATTGTTAATACATATAGAGAAAAACTGCACAATTCAATGTCTGTAAATAACAGTGAAATATTTACCAGATGTACCAAAGTAAATATGGATAATATCATATAACTCCTCATTCTATGTTGATATTGACAGATGTATTCAAACTGTGTAAAAAACAACATCTTAAGTACCATGTCCCAATAGTTATTTTGAAAGCGATAAAAATGGATTTCCATATGGGTAGTTTGTGAGAATGTGTCTTAACTGCTCTAATAATTTGGAATGTTTGAAAAGATATTTCATTATTTTACAGTTTTTTATTTTTCTCAGAAGATATAGTTTAGCAGGTTTGGAAAACATATAGCATGGAACTAAAATAATAAAGATCTTAATCAATTGTGTAGATTTTAAGCTCACAAGAGTAGAGTCCTTACATCCTTCAGTATTGGTTGTCTGATGACTAAATTAAACTGTAGCTTCCCAACTGTACAGTGCTGTGTTAAATAACTGATATCTATAATAATTATTATAATAATGTGAGAAGCTAAAATTATATTAAAATTCATCTACTATGGAAGGGAAACGATTTTATAATAATGGAAGGATCTTCATAAATGCCAGAGGACGCCTTAAATTCAATTTAAAACACCTAAAACCAATAAGTATATGTTAATACACTAACATAAACTAAACTGGTTTACAAGTCTGTTGATATTTGTGTAAAGAAAATAGGTGGATTAAAATGTTTGACTATCACTGATTGCTAAGTTGAGTTAGCTAGCATGTCATAGACTTGTTGGCACCAGGACCTGGAAGAACATTTGAAGCTTGAATTTTCTCTGAAGAGATCACTGGGTATGGATACATAGGAAAAAGTAGTTTCTACAGTTCATGTATGAGTTCTGAAATGGTCCAGTCATTGTATGCACTTTGACTTGCCGTTATTGAACTGTGATATCTACGAGAGATGAGCTTATAATGGAAATCTAACCTTTTCGAAAATAATTCACACTTGACTAAACAAATTATTAGCCAGCTATGGACATAAAATGTCAAAGTTCCATGGTTCAGTGTACTGTATAAAAATGATATGATTTATACAACTATATAGAATTCAGTTCTTTTAAAAAAAGTTGAGAATAATTATTATTTAATTTGCTATTAAGCAAGCTTTTTAATGAAAATGAAATGAAAACATTTGTTAAAGAAACACAAAACATACGTGCAGTAGAAAATAGCCTATAAAACTGATTTTGGAGTATGATATATTCTGTTTAGTATCCTGGTACTGCATAGTTAATAAACTGCTTATGAAAAAGTAAAATTTAAATACAACATATGCAAAATTGGCAACAAAAAGCAAAATAACATAGAAAATGAATTCTTGACTTATGATATAAAAAAGCACTGTAAGGTGTTGCTTAACATCTTGGTTCCTATGGGAACATAACGTCAGTTGGAAAGGTGTTGCATAGAAAAGCAAAAAGGAGAAATTAAAATGTAAAACAGTAATTGGGTATAAATGTAAAATAACTGATTTAAAAGAGGATGATGTCAGGGAGACCAAACTCAGGGCCACCATCAGTGAGGTATAGGTGTTACCGGTGTATGAGGCCCTATAAAAAGAGGTCCCTAAAGACTACTGAATAACTCATTTCAATATACACTTGACCTATCTCAACATGATCATTTTTAAATAGGTAACATGTTTGTATTGGGATTAGTTACCAACCTGTTACAGATTTGATATTTAAACTGTATTTATGGAGATCACTTTATATTCAATTTAAGAGCACATAGATTTGTACATTTCCCTCTGAACTGAGAATACTTAAGTTTTGCCATCATAAAATAATACAGAAAATGTTGTTTACAGTATACGCGATTTAAGTTCTATAATGCTTATCACACTTTTGTGATACTTACAGTTGTATGTCTCACTCAAATGTGTATCTGCACCAATACAAATTTCAGCACATGTAGCCTGCAGTGGGCTTGTGTTACTGTGTAAGATTTAATGTGTGTATTGCTGTGTGATTATCTATGATTAAAATTTAATGTCATTAGAACTCAGGTTGTTTTTAATACCACACACATCCTGATTTATATTGACTGTATTACAGTACATCTGCCACCTGATGGCTAATTACTATTTTAATAAAAGTTTCCAGATTAAAATATTTTTTAAATTAAAACAGAAATAATGTCCAGCTGGGCAACATAAAACATTACATAGAAATCCACTGACAGAAGGGATATACTGTATAGTACAACTAGGAAATTGCCGTAAAAAATGACGGGAGTAAAATGTTAAGCCTGGCAATGCTGTTTGCCACACAATGCGAGGCTATGGGCCCTCTGAGCACCTTTGGCTCTCATTGCGAGCCCCGCACTAAGCGCCTTTGGTGCTCATCACGTGACTCGCAATGAGCACCTGTGCCGCTCATTGAGAGCCTAAATGTTCCTACTTTGCAAAGATCACCTTCTCATGAGCCTTCAGCGCTCATTGCAAGCCTCTCACCCTGTGTACTTTATAGACGTCGCACTTGAGTGTTACTGTCTTGGGTTAAGTGTTACTGGCTTGCTTTAAGTGTTACTGCTTAGGACTTGTTTTTAACGTCCTATGGGCTATTTTTACATTCTTCATGCAAATTTTACGTTCTTTGGCCTCGTTTTCATCGTGTTGCATTTTTCCTGCAGCCATTTTTTTCTCGCTTAGGTGATTTTTGATCGTGAACAAATGGCAAATAAGGCTCAAATTAACTTGCAACCTAACTCACAGGCTCCCTGGCTCTCCCACTGTGCTGTGTGTGAATGTGTAAGTTCATATGAGGCATATTTGTGTTTTTTTCAGGTTTTTACAGTTCAGTGATTCAGTCCATATACTCACAAGGCTTGCAGTTGCGACATTCGCTACTCGAGGGCTGCAAAGCGTGACAAAGCCGCAAACGTGACCAACGTTCTTGATCCACAACTATATATGTGATGAATATAAATAGACATTTGTGAAATATGTAATACAATAAACATATTCATATATTGAGTTATCAATGTCTTCATGTCATTTACAAATAATCTTCTCTCCAAACTAGAATACATTTTTATAATCTTTATAAAAACTGAAATTTAAAACACTATACATGAGTTTAATCTGAATACACTTGGTATCTCACAGACCCTCCATATTTTCTTTGCTAACATAGGGCTCCATTCGAATCCCCTATACTGCAGATTGCACCATGTTTAAGAGCCATTAGAAACATTGTGAGAGAACTGATACGAGTGACTGCGGAAAGCCAGAGCCAAAAATGACAGCAAGCTTTTCCACTGATTAACTCGCAAAGCAGGGCAGGGCTGTATCATAAAAATTGTATGTGTGCAAAAAAACACTTGCAAATGTGTTTTTTTCTCGCTTAGGCGATTTTCGATCGTGAAAAAAAGGCAAATATGGCTCAAACGAACTTGCAATCTCACTCACAGTCTCCCTGGCACTCCCGCTGTGCTGTTTGTGAGTGTGTAAGTTAATTTGATGCAAATTTGTTGTATTTTTCAGGTTTTTACAGTTCACTGATTCGGCCGTTAAAGTTGTAATTTTGTGAGGCCCTCAGTCCATATACGTGCCTTTGGTCCTAAGTCCTATGGGCCGTAATTTTGCGGCACTCGCAAAGTCCCATGGGCCTTCGGCGCTCATTGCAGCCTAAGTAAGCTAAGTGCCGTGGCCCTTGCAATGAGCGCCTGTGGCGCTCATCGCGAGCCCTGCAATGAGCGCCTTCAGCACTCATTGCAACCTAAGTATGACTAATATGACTGATCATGCAAAAAAAATAATCTTTATTGAAGGATAGTGATCATATGAATCTATTTTTTATCGAATAGTTGTTTTGCTCTGTTTTAAATCATAACGATAACAGAAATCACCCAAATAGCCCTGATCAAAAGTTTACATACCTTTGAATGTTTGGCCTTGTTACAGACACACAAGGTGACACATACCTTGTGTGTCTGTAACATAGTTAAAACAGCAATTAAAGGTTAATTTCTCACACCTGTGGCTTTTTAAATTGCAAATAGTGTCTTTGTATAAATAGTCAATGAGTTTGTTAGCTCTCACATGGATGCACTGAGCAGGCAAGATACTGAGCCATGGGGAGCAGAAAAGAACTGTCAAAAGAACTGGTAACAAGGTAATGGAACTTCATAAAGATGGAAAAGGATCTAAAAGGATATCCAACAGTAAAATATGCTCTTCAACTTAAAAAAAAGCTCATAAAAATTTGAACAACTCATCCCCACCAATCCTACAACTGGGACTTTCTACCTACTGCCAAAAATCCACAAATCAGGCAACCCGGGAAGAACAATTGTTACTTGTATGGAAACATTGACTGAACAGACATCTGGACATCTACAGATGATCGGGACTGCCTTGTGTACCAAAATAGCTTCACAATACACAAATCTATTTATGGCCAATATAGAAGAAACATTCTTATCTGTATCTATTTACAAACCATACAATACTACTGTTACATAGATGATCTGTTCATCATATAGACAGAAGGAGAAAAGCAAACTCTTTCATTCAACACCTTCCATTCATCTATAAAACTTAAAATAGATTTCTCTACAGAACAGGTAAACTTTCTAGACAATATGATATCCATCACCAATGGCACTCTCCACTCATCTGTATATAGGAAACCCACAGACATATGTAGCTACCTACACAGCTCCAGTTTCCATCCCTCTGAAACAACCCATCATCCATAGTCAAGCTATTAGATACCATCGCATATGCTCAAACACTGAAGACTGTGATAAAAAATGAAAACAATGTCTGAATCTTTCAAACAAAAGGGTTACAAAACCTGTATTATTACCCAGAAAATAACCACTGCCATCAAAATACCCCATGAACACCTGTTAAAATAAAAAACAAAAGAAAATACTTCACGTATACCTCTAGTGATAATATGGAAAATAATCTAAGATTTACAGCTATTACTAACTGAAGATACTGAATTAAAATATATATTTCCTAAACCTTCCATCCTTGCATTTAAACAACCACCAAACCTGAAACAAAAACTTGCCAGCAGGAAAATTGGCCAATGAACAACTGAAAATAAATAGAACTAAACCATGTAACAAAAGTGCCTGTAAGTTATGTCAACACATTTGTAAGACCTACCAACCACACCTATAACATTAAAGGATTCCTGCACATCATCTAATGTGGTTGATATAATACAATGCAATTTATGTGACACGGCCTGTTACATTGGAGAAACCAGCCAAAAATGCATTTAAGGATGAATTTACACAGACATTCAATAAGAAAGCACAATGAAGACAGTTATTGTACACCAGTGGGACACCATTTTAGCCAGAATGATCACTCCATTCAAAATACTCAGAGGAACATTTTGCCAACCTCTTTTGGATTTTTTCCTGCGTTAACCAGTTATTTGTTAAAGGTAGTGTAGCCCTATTTAAATAGCTCATCTGCCGTTTCCTGGTTACTAATTGTCAGACAGCATGTTTCGCATTGTAATGTTCCTATAGCTTCCTTCCTCGCCTTCTTCCCATTACTATAGTTAAAAATATTTTAGGGTTAGTCTTACTTTCTTTTGCAAATCATTTTTCATTTTCTATTTTAGCCAGTCTAATAGCCCTTTTGCAAGCCTTGTTGATTTCCTTGTACTTACATAGGGCAGTCTCTGTCCCCTCTTGTTCTTAAAATCATTATTAAGCCACATGGGATGTGATTTACTACTTTTATTTCCACATGGTATATGGTGATTAATATATATATATTTAGTAAGGATTTAAATGTTGTCCATTTATGTTCAGTATTTTTACCTGTCAGCTCTTTGTCCCAGTCTTTTTTTTGTATTGTTGCCCTTAGACAGTTAAAACCTGCCCTTTTAAAATTACAAGTTTTTGTTGGCCCCTTACAGTTTTGTTTTATTAATTGAATCTTAAATGAGACTGTGTTGTGATCAATGTTTCCCAAAGTTTGCCCTATTTCAACGCTTGATACCATATCAATATAATTTGTGATAACTAAATCCAAGATAGACTCATTTCTAGTAGGTTCTTGTATAACCTGGGCCATATAATGATCCCTCAGTTTGCTTATGAAGCCAGCAGCTACACATCACTCTTGCATGCTGGTCTGCCAACTTATTGAAGCCACACTCCCTCCCACCTACCCCATCCACACCCAAGCGCCTATTATTCTTGTTGTTTCATAGTGTAGGTCTCTGTACAATCAGTTGAATTTTTCATAGCTGCTACAATCACAAGCATAGACACAAATCAATATTTTACTCACCTTGCATACTGCATCCTCCTTACTTCAATCCTCTCCTGAAATGAATCTCACTGTAATCCATTTACACGTGTCACAACAGCATGTATACTTTTTCTCTTTACTGAAATCACATACAAATGAATCCCAGATTTGCCCAGGGAAACTGGCCAAACTCTTGATCCTCCAACCTTCCCATATATTTTCTTTACATTTGTTCAATGACATTATGTGTGTGTTTGTATTCTAAAATGTAAGGCTATAAATATGTTTTTTAAAATTTTGCTTGAAAAATATATTGTAAAAATAATGGTATGTCATTAACTATTTGTTATAAAACATAACATTTAATGTAATTTTTAATGTAATTCGTATACACTTAAAAGAGTAATTAAAACATATTTGTAACATCAATTTATAGATTTTTATTACAATTTTACTTCAAAATATATAGGTTGTCGATTATGAAACCAAGAAAAGATATATCATTCAAGTCAAAGCGACAAACAAACACATTGATGAAAGACTTACAAGACATGGATTGTTTGAAGACACAACAACTATTAAAATAAATGTTGAAGACGTAGATGAGCCCCCTGTATTTTTGCTCAATGAATATTATTTGGAAGTTTTTGAGAATACACCACGCGGTTCATATATTGGTTCTGTTTCTGCAAGAGACCCTGATGACACAAACAGCCCAATCAGGTATGACATTTCTTGCAATATTTTATATCATATTTTGTAACTGATTTAAGTACGATTTAATTGAATATGTATAGAAATTTAAAGACCATTTTAGTGCACCAGCTTTCATGACTTTAAGTATTAAAGGCCAGTATAAAACATTTTTAATAAATGAAGTTGATTTAAAATGCACTAAAACTGTGACTAGCTAAGTGTCTTTTTTAACCACAGCAAACTGAAAAGTTGTTTGTACTTATTTTATACTTAAAAGTCATAAAAGCTGGACCATTATTAAGGCCCTTTAAGGAAATCTTTTTGTACATTATTTTGCCACTTTCATGTATCTATAAGTAAGGTGAAAATGTAAAATTATCTTAATATAAAATATATATAAAAAACACACACTTTCCTACTACTTGCAAGCTTTAAATGAAATGTGTACAATGCTTGTATATTTCTCCTAATATTATATAGAATTCTATCTCTCTCTTCTTTCCCTGGGCAATATGTTGTAACGTATTTTAGAATTCTTGGAGATTGTACTAGCGACTTGCCCGTCAAAAATGACGGGGCAATAAAATTGTAAGGCAGGGAATGCTGTTTGCCCCAGACAGTAACAGCCTTATTAAATTGCGATTCGGTCAATTTAAAAGGGCTCTATTTAAGCACACAGCATATTTTATTTACAGAAGTTTTTAGTTAGTGAAGACCTTGCTTTTGGATAGAAGTTCACTAATTAAAAACTTATGTAAAAAATATATGCTGTGTGCTTAAATAGAGCCCTTTTAAAGTTACAGAATCGCAATTTAATAACGCTGTAAGTGTTTTGGTCGGCTGAGATTCTTCGGCGCTCATTGCGTGCCTGGTGCTGAGTGCCTTTGGAACTCATTGTGCGGCTGGCAATGAGCGTCTTCACCGTTGATTGCGATTGTGTAGTGGTGTTTTTTAAAGTGTTGTATATGTGTATGTTTTAATGATAATTAATTACTAAATTAATTAAATGATACCTTACTGATTTGTAATTAATATATGCAGCAAGCAATGGTCTGAAGAGCTAACAATCTGTTTTGATGTTCCTGCAGCATCCAATGTAGATTTGCAGGGTTGTTGAGCTGAGGTGTAAGTGTCAGCAATGTGTGCAATGTGTGGTGTAAATAGGCTGCGTGCGCGAGGGGAAACCGTTAGTTTAGCTGGGTACTTCCGCATTCTATAAGGTAGTGTTGTAAAATGGCGCTGAATGTGTATGTGGTACGCGGGTTTGGATGATTTAGCGTCCTTGCTAATCTTGTATGTTGTAGGTCGTACAGGTTTTAGTAAAAGTCGTATGTGCCTTGCTTTTTTTGCTTCTTTTGGGTCAGTGTAGCCTCGTTTTTGGAATGAAATTGAGTCAATAAATCTGCAATACAGTACTTAGCAATACTTCACATAACTATTTGCCATTACTCACTTTTGTGGCTAGGGTGAACCCCAGAGGAAATCGGGAAACATGCGTCGGGTTAGACGCAGCAACGTGAGACGTGTGTTAGTGACGTCATCGCAAGGCGTCCTAACCGCGATCTCCACGCTAAGGGAGCTGTACAGAGTCTCAAGGACACAGTGATAATCGAATAACTTAGAAATAGAGTCAGAAACTGTCCTATGAATCATTCTGCTCTCCTAACAGGCTCTAATTACAAGATAATAATAATAACAAGGATATTCATGTGATGCAAATTAATAACATATAACACTCCGGAAAAAAGAATCATAGCACTTCTATAACACAGTTTAATATGAGTCATATCAACTGACTCTATACTAGCACTTTAGGGATATTATTCTTAGCACTGGCAATTTATAATTGCACTTTATGAAAGCACTAAATAAGTTCAAGCACCTTATATTCAATTTGCATCAAGAAAAAACCTCCATGTAATTCCTGTTTCATATTGCAGTTATTAAAAGCTAAGTTTTATTGTAATTGAGTCTCTCTAAAGAATTGGGATCAATAGGTGTGCACTAAAAAAGGGAACCTTTTTCTTTAAGTTATCTGATATATGTCTTTGACCCTTTGTAGCACCCTATGGAAAGTTCATTACTATAATTGACACCTTGAGCCATCAAACCCTTCTTATTCTGACTAGGGTGGAACCCCCCTGAACCCCACCAAAATTTGCCTTTCAATGCTGTCACAACCATATGGTTGTTACTGATTGCTTTGGTTTTTTGAAGAAATGCAATGTCATTATTGCATTGTGCAAGTTGGTTGAATGTGGGTTACAGACCAGAATCAGGTAAGGTCAGGACTCCAGAGCTGGTCCGGTAGAAATCAGAGTCTTACAGCCTCTAATAATACCTCAATTTTAGTGAGAAGTGACCCTGGTACTTGGAACTTGGGGATCTGGGAATCCCAGGAAATTGTACTGGTTTAAAGGGACACATAAAAGTTAAGACTATCTGTTTCTGCTATTGTTAGGACTCATTACCCCACTATTAGCCAGCCAGACTCCTAGCCTGGGATAATTAATAACATGCTGCCCTATTAAAATTGGGCTACTTAAAAAAACGTCACATTGTTGAAAGTAAGACTTACTGCTATTAAATAAGCCCCGTAAAGCAGGCCACTGCCGAGCTGCGGGTTTGTGGAGAAAAAAGCCTATGGGATAAGGAAAGTAGAAATTTGCAACCGGAAATCCTTTGATGTGCCAAGCACGTAACCGCTACAATTCCAATCATGCTATTAAATTGCAACTAAGTCCCTCGTGAACAAGCCGGTAACATGTAAAGGTAGCCCAAAGCCCAACGAGCGTTGGAGAGGACATGCAAGGGGGGTAAAGTCCAATCCATGCAAAAACACACTAGTGAACTAATATTAAAAGGGAAAGTAATGTTAGGTCTTAGAATTAATAGCACAACATTCCCAAGCCTGTAAATCGGCCCACAAAAATATTTTATTTCATGTTATATTTTTGTGTTATATCGATCCCGGCAATCAATGTGTTAATACATATCATGTAACTTTCATGTGATAGACTATCATATTTATGACTTTATTAATATTGCATTATGTCTGGAATGTGGGTCTGATCAGAACTCGTAATTGAACCCCGTAAGACTTTGAAATCCAACCTCCATTTTGCTATGATGACGATCTCTGTTTCCGTTGGCTTCTTCTGAACCCGTAACTATGGGTTTGACTAACTGGTCCCCAACAAGACCGCAAATCCAACGGTCGACAAATGGTTTATGGGTTTGCGTCTCAAGCTCCTAACACGTATCTCCTTCTGATTTAATGGCACAGAAACTCGCACAAATTTCAAGCCCACAGCCGTTAGGAGATTTACGTTGGAGTTACTGGCTTCGAATTTAATAGGGCTGCAAGTAATTAAAGTTTATTTGGAGTTGAAGAGCTATTTGAAGCGCAAACAACTCATAAAATACCTGATGGGGGGAAATCAATGGAAAAAGTTGCTGTATTTAGTTTCTTAGGGGAAGTTCTCTCGCAATCTTGCTCAGAAGAGGGAATAGAATAGCTAAGGAGATTTACTTTGTAATTAAACAAGGTGTAATTATGTGATATAGGGGAATTGAATAGGGTTATTGGTTAGCCTACATGGGCCCCCATTCAATTGGCCAAATTGTAATTACATGTAGCCTGTAAAAGTTACTAATATTCAATTGGCTACTTTTAGCTACTCGCAATCCATTTGCGAGTTACAGGTTGTCAAAATTGTAACTTTGTCCTATCTACTCCTTTGGTGTTTCAAGCCTGCAAATGTTACCAGTGCTAAAGATGCAAAATCAATATTCAATTACAACAATTCAACAAGCCCGCAATTGCCTTCAAACCCATAAATGTCAAATGTATCAACAATTCTTTGAGTACTAGATAGGACTCACAAGGGTTAAACACCTGTTCATAAGACTGTGCTTTAAAATACTGTGAATGCAACAAAAGGCATTAGAATTAATTGCCCAACAGTCTCAAGCTCGCAAATTGGCAATAAAAAAAAAATCACATTTTATTTCCATGTTATATTTGTCCCAGGAATCAAGGAGTTAATACATTCCAGGCCACCCACATGGACTAGAACATTCTTCATTCCTTTTTATTGTTTTCTACATTGCTGGCTTGTGATTCCGATTGCATTACGGACTTCTAAATATTAATTGATTGACGTTTAAACTCCATGTTTTACTGATGTCATAATGACGTTATCATTTACTACTGTCTCTGTCTAAATTGTAACTTACAGGCTTGCTTAATTGATCATGCTCATACCCTGAAATGCTACGTACAGGTTCATAATTTACGGTTTTAGACTTCAGCCCTGTAATTGCAAGCTTGTTCAATTAAATAACTCTGTAACTGTTGCAAATTTCTAACCTGCAGACTTACGGCCTGTACAAAGGTAATTACGGGCTTGGAATTGAATGGGGGCCATGGTATATCCAAGAAGAAATGTGAGTGTATGTGTTTGCTTAGGGGGTCTTTAGGAAAGAAGAGAAGGCATGGAATAGGATGCTTCTTGCAAAGATTGACCTCTGACCAACAGAGGCAATAATGGAGAGGAGAGTTTAATACCAATAAACTAATGAAAATCTACATTCACTGACTTGGAGGGGATGAATATCTGCAAAAACAATGTTTCATGTTGTTTACTTTTTCTTTTAAAGATAAGACATTGCTAGATTACATTTAAAGTACTTAATAAACCAGAACTATTTAATAAGCTATTGCATGTTTAGTAGCTAAAATGCATTTAACAAATGTTAAAAATGAGGATCTTTGTTATGTGACAACATAAAAGAACCATTGTGACTAGGTAGGAAGTTCACTGAGTGAAAGGGAAATGCAAGGCTGATGGTAGATCAAATTAAGAAATGAGGAAACAATTTGACACAGACTTCAAAGAACGATGAGAAGACAAAGGAATGTCTGTGTCTTTGCATTAAATCTAAATAAAAGCCCATCAAGATATATCTGCTTGTATGAATGTATCTAAATAGTGTTGGACAGAGAACATATCTCCTAATATAGGACAGTGCAGGGTTTCTTATTACTAGCCAAATCCTATACTGTAAATGAGAAGGAAACATATGGAAAGGTAGAATAGTGACAAACCCAGCACTGAAAAACTTTTATACCAAGTATGTTTGCAAGCTAACTCAACATTTGTATGCCCTGTAATTATTTGAGTTGTATGCTTTTCCTATTATTATTGTTCCGCAAAATACATATTGATTTTGTGTACAGGGTACTAGATGTATGAGTTTTTTTAAACTTTTTTAATCAATATAGTTGTAACTATATATATATATATATATATATATATATATATATATATATATAGTAAATAAAAAGTGCATCTGTGTTCACATTTGAATGTCTAAAGCAAGTTAAGAAACCTGCTTCCAGATCAGAATTCAGAGAAAAACAGTTATTACACTGCATTCTGGGAAGTTGAGCTGGGACACACAAATATGCCCACATATATGTGTGTGTGTGTGTCGATATACAGTAAACTCCTGATTATCCGGCACTCAACTAACCGGGACTCTCCAGCAACCGGCACGGCATTAATTCCCCATTTTCAAAAAACTCCCGCTAAACCGGCATAACCGGCACTATCCAGCAGTTCGAAATTGCAAAAAAAAAAAAAGCTAACTTTTTTTCTAATTATTTTTGCACCCTAAATGGCCCAGTTTAGGTGCTAATGCCTTTTTAACTGCATTTTGAAGAGTTTTGTGGGGTTTAAGGGTCGTTTAGACCCTTAAATTGGGGGACTCCCAATTAACTGGCAACTACAGTTATCCGGCAATAAGGAGTAACCGTAGGTGCCGGATAACAGGGAGAGTACTGTATATCTATTAGATAGATAGATAGATAGATAGATAGATAGATAGATAGATAGATAGATAGATAGATAGATAGATAGATAGATCGCTTTGAGTTGTATAGAATCGTTTTTCTAAGAGAAGGACTAAAGAGACTTTGAACTATGACAAAACAAAATAAAAATAAAAAAACTCGAGCAGCCAAATACTGTATGTGGTGTATTAATAGTGTATAAATATCTATTTAAAATTAGTATTAAAAAACGTATATGATAAATGTATGTGATAAAAAATATTCCTAATGGCGACTCATATTGTCCAGTACTCTGAACACTGGGTTCCCTGGTGGTCCAGTAGATAGGATTCGGTGCATTCACCACTATGACCTGGTTTCATTTCCAGTCAGGGAACTAAGAGGCTTACACAACATTGAAGCCGAGCAGGGTTGGGCCTGGTCAGTACTTGGTTCCTAGACCATTTAAGAATACCTTGAGCTGTATGCTGTGGCCCACTGGAGAAGGAACTAGTAACCCACTCCAGTATCT
The DNA here is from genome assembly GCA_027410445.1 of Discoglossus pictus. Taxonomy (NCBI): domain Eukaryota; kingdom Metazoa; phylum Chordata; class Amphibia; order Anura; family Alytidae; genus Discoglossus; species Discoglossus pictus. The sequence goes on along the minus strand of CM050166.1, from coordinate 140,968,650 downwards.
CTGTCATTAATACCAAGTGAATCAGCATGACCATGGACATAAGGATGTCCTGCTGTGTTACGGTACGTGAGATGACAGAGAGTTGAAAACAACTGAACTGTTAAAAAAAAAAAAAAAATAATAACTCTGAACACTATTTGAACATATTGCATAAATTCTGATGTGCATGCCATTAACTCTCTGGAGTCTCCACTAAACATGTGCTGCAGTCAGAAGAACGTCCACTTGTGTTCTCACTTACAGGACTGACTGTGACTCTTATCTGCTGTCTCCACTGAATGTGGATATTCCAGTATTCAGTCTTTGCATGCAATTATCTTTCTTTAGCTCTGTGCCTTTGTTCCCACTACAGTAATGTTTTTCTTTGTTATCACTTTATCATGTGCATAGGTGATAACTTGTGCACATGGCTTTTAAGCTCTTATTAATTTAAAATACCTGTGACCAAAATAATTATCTCTTTCACTTCATTAAAATTAAAATTCTCATAGGTTTGCTTATCATCTTATAACGGCTATAGCGAATGACAGGTACAATATTAGCCAGACACACAAAACAAGTATCGAAATAGGTTTACGTTTTGAAACTTGTTTCCAATGTTTCACAGATATGCATTGCCTATGTTAAAAAAAAAAAACTATTTAGAAAATTTTGCGCCATACTTCTCATTAATATTTTTTATAATAAATATATATAATAAATTTATAATAAATAGTATAGCCTTTATTTAATTTGGTAATATATTTGCTCTATTCCTTTAAAATAAAAATAAAATCATTTTATAGCAACTTGCTAATTTTTTAATTTTGACAAAAATGGGTGTGTTAAACCTAATTTTCCAAAATTATAATAAAACCTTGTACAGATTTTGGTTGCTGATACTAAATTGTAGAAGTTAATTCAATGAGTTCAGGGTGTTCTTTACCATCATGTGTAAAGATATGCATTTGGAAGGAACAATAAGCATTCTATTTACAGTATAATCTAAGTTAAGAAAATCTTTAGAAATAGATGGAAGAGGATCTTGGGATGTTGGGTGGACAATACACTTGTAACACATTAACTTCATGAATAGAGACATAGACGCAAGCAAAGTAAGCATAATTCTGCCTCAATATGCATTTCTAGCATGAACTCACCTAAACTATCGAGTACATATTGGTCACTTCTTCTAATAAAGAACATTGTAGAGTTAGAAAGGGTTCACTCAAGGCCAATAAACCTAATAGAAAAAAGATGCTGGCGAGATGGTACAATTAACAGTTGACCGGAGTTCATCCACTGAGGTTGCAGGAAAGTTAATTTCACCTTCAACAAAAAAAAGAGATTCTTTATAGTAAAAGCTGTGTATCTCACAATCAGAGAAGGCTATAACAGCAAGCTTGATATAGAATGTTAAAATAGAGTTAAATCCATTTTTGATTGGCAAACAGGGTTACAATTAAAGGACTACTGTCTGCATTTTTCTATGCAACCCTTTTGAACAAATACATTTTAAAAAGGGCAATATCTTGTTAGAAAGTCAACAAAATAAACATAACATTTTAAACTTGTAATTTTTATATGGAGCTTTTCATTACAATTGGGGACCATTTTATTTTCTAGACTGGTCCTGTCTGCTACTTTCTCAAGTGAGTGTGTCCTTGCAATGTAATGATGTTTACATTTTAAGCTGTCATATTTTCACTGTGTATATAGCAGCTTTCTCTTAAATTAAAGTATCTTCTCACCTCACAATATTGCTTAGCAGAAACCAAAATGGTGAAATACATGCAACGTAATTGTGTATACAAGGAAACAATTGGTTATTATATTTATTTATATGTTGCATATTTTCAAATGCAGTTCTTCTTACTTTATATCATTTTAGACTACAGTGGTCCATATAATAGTTAAGATATTAAGTCAGAATAATCCAATAGCTAATTTGGTATTATGAAGTAATGAAGCTTTTTGTTTTTTCAAATAAGACAATAAGTAATGTTTTAGTGCAGGTCTTTTCTTCATTGGACCAGCTAATCAGAGAAGGAGGAAATGGAAAGAGAAGGCTGTTCCTCTATTCTGGTAATTGCAACACCTTTCAATCTCTAATGAGGGAACTTTTCTAAGTATCTTCACACATAGAAAATGGTCCATAATAAATCAAGGAATGCACATGAGATACCTTTGAGATGCTTAGTAAATTCTCTGCACTGTGACTGATATTTGTTCAGATCTGTTCATCTGACTGTAGGAGAAAGGTGCACCTAGTTTAACCTGGCTGAGGAGCTACAAAGGAAACTTGTCCATCTATAAAAATAGGGGAAGGGGCTCCTTTGCCTTATGTCTCTCCTTCATTTGATCATTAATTATACTGACAGAAACAAGAATGGAGTAGGTTTCCTCTTCCTAGGTTTCGGCAGCACATATACTAAAATTGGAACGATACAGAGAAGATTGGGCCCTCCGCAAGGATGACACGCAAATTCGTGAAGCGTTTCCTAGGTCAACATGGGCATTTTTGCATTATGCTCCTAGAGAGTTAAGAACTTCCTGTCATTAGACCAGATGTCTTCCTACAGATAATTTTAAATGTAGGGTATGTTTACATATAATGCTTTATTGGTCAATAAAATATCAGACTTTTTTTTATACAAAAGAAACAAGCAATATAAATTGCACTCTCATAAATCTACTCCATTACCTCTACTTTTTAAATCCATGTTTCCTTTTTTCTTGTTAGATTAAAAATTCCCTCAAACACTACACCTGCATATGAAAAATGAATAATGCAAGCAAAATCTTTATGTTTTGCTCTGATGAATAATTCATACAAAGAATGAAAATGAAAACAGTCTTTTTAAAAGGAAAGAAATATATCATTTTGAAAATACTGTACTGCTTGTTCTTAATTGCTATCCAAATGAGCAATACGTTGTCAGATTTTTTTTTTTTTTAAGGAAGTAATAATTTAAGGATTTAAAATAGAAATGTTAGTATTAAAACTATTTCTGTTATTATATTTATATTATCACAGGTATTATATTTCTAAAAAGTACGATTTCAGATGGTTTGTAATTGATGCGGAGCGTGGATCAATCATCACAGTCAAGCCTTTGGACAGGGAAGTAGCATCATGGCATAATATAACAATCACAGCAACAGAGACAAGTGAGTAATGAATTTTATTTAAATGTTCATCATTATTGGGAAATTTCCTCAGATATGAACATTTGATTATCTGAAAATGTGCATTTTTAAATGTCCTCCCCATTTAACATTGTTCCCCCATTCTGTTTTGTTCATTATGAATTCAGAAAATCCAACTCATGTGGCAGAAGTACCAGTGCATATCCGTGTTATTGATGTTAATGATCATGCTCCTCAATTTTCAAAGGAATATGACACATATGTTTGTGAAAATGCAAAACGTGGACAGGTAAGAAATATGGTAATTATTTATAGTTTGCCAGTTCACTGTTTTAATGTAGCTATCAGGGGTCAGGCTTCACTGGTCCCCAATTAGGGTTTGCCATATTGAGAGTAGGATTGGAAATGCTATGATTATATTTATACTGTAAAAACAGGTTTTATGTTATATTCAGATTTTAAGTTAATCATTTTGCAATTAGATATAAAAATATATTTTAATTGTTTATATATATTATAGTAATTGGATATGGAATAACATTTGATATATAACACATAAGGTCAAAGATGTAAAGACAAAGGTATGTAGTATAACAAACAATACCATATGTGCATGTAGGGGTATTTAATAAATACAATATTAAACATAGAACTTCATCTGTATTTTTTTTTTTTTTACTTTACATGTCAAATGCAGTATACCTACCAATATTTCCCCAATGATGTTACACAAGATCAGGAAGTTAAATATAGTCAGCCTTATTAAATTGCTATTCGGCCAATTGAATAGGGCTCTATATAAGCACAGAGCATATTTGTTTACAGAAGTTTTTAGTTAGTGAACTTCTATCCAAAAGCAACTTCTGTAAAAAAATACGCTCTGTGCTTATATAGAGCCCTATTCAATTGTCTGAATTGCAATTTAATAAGGCTGAGTATTTGTTAGAAATACATTCTATGGGATGGACAATGGATTTATATCCAGTAAACTTAAAGCTCCTAGCAAGTGTCTATATTATTTGTCTTAATGTTAAAGGACCATTGTAGTTTGGGAAACCCCCCACAAACAAATACCATTAGAAGCTAAATAAGACATGAGCATAAAAGCATTTATAGTTTAAAAAAAAAATTAACATTTTATTAGATTGGATCTCAAGTCCACTACTTGGTGGCCTAACATCTGAGGGGGAAGTTTCTCTTATCATTAGCTACAGTCTCATTTAATCGTCCATATAATTTTTTTTTATTTTCAACATTTCATATACAAAAACAAAACAAAACAAATAATACAAAATACAACACAAATACATATGTCACCATAAATTACAAAACCACATGCATTCAAAACATATATTCATCCATAGGAAACCTTATCTTATTCAGTTTATTATCTGTCACAGAAGTGAGAAGGGAGAAGAGCGAAAAGCACTCCAGATACTAACCATGGGAAGGAAAAAGGAGCTAATGCTGTTTGGTGTATAAATTAATATACTTTAGTAATATATGCAGGAAGCGTTGAAGTTTTGATGTTGCTGCAGCATTAGTGGTGTGGAGCTGCTGTGTAAGCGTGATGAATGTGTGTAGTGTAATAGTGTAAATGCGCGAGGCAAAACCGCTAGGTAGCTGTGTACTTCTGCATTGTATAAGTTATTGTTCTAAAATTGCGGCTAATGTGTGGTATGCGTCTGTGGCAGAATATCCGTACCTGGTTTGTGGTGTTTTGCGTGTTTCTGTTTTGCGTGTTTAGAGTCCTGTAGCCTTGTTTTTGTTTTGTTCGGTGGCCATTTTTTCTCTCGCTTAGAGAATTTTTTAGTGTCTAAGCTCTTTTATTTTGAGTTAAATTGAGGTGTAACTTCATTTTTTTGAGGTCCTGGATGCTCCCTCTTGCTGTAGGTAAGCTTTTTATGTATGTGTTGTGTGTATTTATTGTGTTTTTCATTTTTGATTTTTGCGAGGTCGTAATTGGTTGTAACGTGTCTCGTACTTTTTTGCGAGGGCCGCAGTTGCTGGCAAGGAGCGCCTTTGGCCATTTTTTCTCTCGTTTAGTGTCTAAACTCTTTTATTTTTAGTTAAATTGAGGTGTAACTTCATTTTTTGAGGTCCGGATGTCAGTTCCTTTTATCATCAGTTCTTCTAATTCAAAGTTTTATCCATATTCCTAATATTGTAACCCTGTTTTTTAATAATTTCTACCAGTGATGCATATGCTAACCAAGAGATGTTTCTCTTGCCATATTTACTTTGCATCACTGGTAGCGTTAATAAAGATCCGCCTTCAAATAATTTGCCAGTTCTATAAATCTTTAATTTTGTAAAATGTATCAACTCAGGTTTACTCCTATTTTCCTTAAGATTCGTTTGGAAATTTACCGGGGCAGCTAAAGATGGCATATGGATCAAATTAATTTTAAGTCTATTTTTAAACCAAAATGTAATCAACGAGACTAAACCTTTTGAGACATTTTTCAATGAATTTAAATTTAGTTTTGATAGCCATAATATATCATTTATGGCAATATCTCCCAATATCTGAGTCTCTATATCACTCCAGACCATATTTCAATTTATAAAATTCCATCCACATATATGGGAAATAACAATCGAATCATGTAGATCTTTAATGGACGCGGAGTCTAAACCACCCTTAATAAATCTATTACTTGCTATGTTCTTTTTTATTCGGGCTCTTCTATTATTATACTATCGACTTGCCTCAGTCCCTTGTGTCTCCTTTCCCCCCTGTGTTTTCACCCCCCTCTCCCTCCCATGTCTCTTCCCCTGTGAGTCTTTTCCTCCTGTGTGTCTTTCCCCCTGTTCCCCCATGACTCTTTCCCCCTCCCTCATGTATCTTTCCCCCTCACCCTCCCCTGTGTCTGGTCCCCCTCCCATGTGTCTCTTCCTCCCCTTTCCTTCCCCTGTGTTTCTTTCTCCCTCACCTGTGTCTCTTCCCCCCTTTCTCTCCCATGTGTCTCAGTCCCCCATCTCCCTCCCCTGTGTATCTTCCCCCCTCTCCCTCCCATGCATATCTGTCCCCCTCCCCTGTGGCTCTTCCCCGCTCCCCTGTGTCTCTTTCTCCCCTTCTCCCTCCCCTGTGTTTCTTCCCCCCTCCTTTGTGTATCTTCCCCAATTTGCCTCCCCTGCCTCTTTACAACTCCCCTATGTATCTTTACCCCTCCTCTCCCTCCCCTGTGTCTCTTCCCCCTCCTCTCACTCCCCTGTCTCTTCCCCCTCCTCTCACTCCCCTGTGACTCTTCAACCCCCTCCTCTCCCTCCCATGTGTGTCTTTGCCTCCTTTGACTCTTCCCCCTGTCCCCCCTGTGCCTCCTACCCCTCCCTCTTGTCTCGTCCCCCCTTCTACCTCCTCTGTTTCTGTTCCCCCTCCCCTGTGTCTCATTACCTTTCCCCTGTGACTCTTTCCCCCTCCCCTGTGTCTCTTTCCCCCTGTGTCTCTTCCCCCCTCTCATTGCACTGTGTCCCTCCCCTTCCCTCCAATCCACCTCTTTCCCCCTTCCCTGTGCCTCTTTCCCCCTACAGTGTCTCTTCCCCACCCTATCCCTCCTCTGTGTCTCCCCCCCCCCTGTGTCTATTCCCCCTCATCTCCCCCCCTGTGTCTCTCCCTCCTCCCTCCTCCCCTGTATGTCTCCCCCCTCCTCCCCTGTGTGTCTTTTCCCTCCTCCCCTGTGTGTCTCTTCCTCCCGTCTCTGCCTCCCGTGTCATACGGGCATGCGCTGGGGTGTGCGATCAATCATAGTTGTCAAACTGCGATTTATCGCAAGCGTGACGATGAATCTCAGTTTGACAACTATTATATTTGATATAAATTTATCAATTACTTGTTGAATTGAGTTAATTATTCTTAAAGGTAAAATCGAGGTCTTAATTAATCCTAATACTATTGCTACAGAACTAGACAGAGAAACTACCTGCACCCAAGGATCTCTCAGGCAATATTGTTAGACAAATAACAAATAACCCCCAGTAAAGCAAAGTAGCAAAATATAATATACAGGTAGGGCACTCATTTTCTGGAATTGCCCATTACGAGCTTTGCTGCAAAATCGATTTTTTTGTTGTTGGTTTCATTTTCTTGCAAAAATACTGCAGATTAATGAACTCTGCTCAGTTTTTATATGTCCAGTTCTTATCAGCTTGGTTAACAATGGTTCATATCTCGCCCGTTAAGTTTAGGTCTGTATAGTTCTTCATCAGTTTACATATCATCTTTTAAGTTATCATTAGTTCACATCATTTCAGTTCAACCACAAATACATTAATATCCCCACTTCACTTACCAGTTTTCTTCACAGTAGTCTAAATTATTTCGAATCACATCACAACTCTGGAAAATTGGTGACCTACCTGTAATTGTTAAAAATTAAATTTTTTTCCCCTTAAATTACTAAGAATACAAGCAGCGTAATTGAATATAAAAGGAAACAATATGTTATTAAATGTATTTATTTTTGTACAAAACATGTTGCATATTTTTAAGTGTAGTTCTTCATTTTATCATTTTAGACTACAGTTGTCCATACAATAGTACTTTAATAATATGCTATAAGTAAGGAAACATATATATTTATATATATATATATATATATATATATATATACATACATACATACTCATTTTCACAAACACAGTTCAAAAATTATTTAAAATTAAAAGTAATGACAGAACCAAATGAAAACCAATCAAATTGGTTACCTTTTCAATTGACATAATGTATGGATCAATACTTTCAGTTTCCCAAAGTTATCTTATATATTTTTTAGACCCATGAAATAAAATGTTTTAATGCACTGAATCAAACAATAGCAATCATCTTGACTGTTTGAATAAAGTGAACATCTGCAACACTCCCTGCACATTAGCATGTCTTGTGTGCCATTGGTTTTTAATGGGACTTCTAATAAACTATATAACCTAAATTCAATGTTAAAAGAAACAACATATATTGAACTATTGGGCAGTAATGACACTAAGAACTCCTTCAAGTGTTCAATGATGTCCCACAAACCAAATAAATCCCATGATAACTGAATGAATAGCTGTAATTTTCTTAAGCCATGCAACCACCTCACCTTATGTAAGATGGCAAGAGGACCCTTATTTGAAAGAGCAATTAAACTTCCTTTCAAATAAGAGTACTAGTGCCTCACTTCCTGTCAGGTTAGGCATGAATTGAGCATTCATCTGAAAATGCCTGTGTTTTGTATATAACTTTTGTGAGTGTGAGAGAAATGTATAGGATTTTTTTGTATCGAAAGAGGCTTAGCATCCTGATGAGCAGTTAAGGGGTTAATGATGTCATTTTCACATTTTAAAGAAAGCAATTAGTGTAGCAAGATGTTGCTTAAAAAGAAGAATTGTACCCTTTGTCTCATAAATGCTAACTTAATCATGATGCAAGGCATGAGAGAGTGGTACAATTGGCAATTAAGTGCTGCATAGACCTTATATTAATGCAAGTAAATAGATAGCAAAAAGACTTCAAAAAGGTTTACTCAGTGCTTCAAGCATTTAATGGACTAATGGAAGCCTTGATATGTAACAAAATGGAAATATATTCTATTTTACTTTTAATAGACTTATTTTGTTCAGTTGTCTATTTCTCGGAAGGATCTTGGTTTTAAATTTTCTTTTCAGAGCTTCCAGATTAATGAGTCCTGAAATAACACAATTCATGGCAATTAGATTGTGATCCAATCAATAACACCGCTGTTGAATTCTTCTAAAAGCTAGAGCTAACCTTGTTATCTTTGCTTTAACATCAAATATGTCAACTTTTTAGACTTAAATTCAGAAACAACTTACAGGAAGTCATTTTATTTTGCAATATATTTTTTAACTTTACAGTAGGCTATTATATTTAATTTCGATAAAGTAAATCATAAATTATAAGTAGCGATTAATTATTGAGAATGTATATCTGTATGAATTAAATAAAAAATTCTACTATCTATAATAGATTACTTCTGCTAAGCTGTCATGTTATGCTACACACTGATGCCTCTGTAGTCATTTTTTCCTCATAAATCTGTATTGTTGTAACTTTTTCATAACAAACTCTAAGTTTTTGATGACATTATTGAATTCAGCTTATCTGTATGACATAGATAAATAACAACAAATACAAAGTTAATTGAAACCTTAAAGGGACACATAAACCATATCATTGTATGCAGTATATTTTATGTAAGCTGCTTATAAACTGCGTATAATATGTATATAGTATATAATATGTATGCAGTCGGTAAACTGCATATATATATATTTAAAATAATAGATTTATTAAGAAATGTCAGGGTTCCCCTGGTCACATATTTGTGTGCTTCACTCCTTCTCCTCTGGTACCCCGAGACATAAAAGAAGAGTGTCCCTGGAATAAGTGCACTCACATGGCCCAACTTCTGTTCTAGTAAGTTGGATCACAATCTCCAGGTTCCCTGGTTTTGTTTCTGAGCCAGCTCGGCAGCATATGCATGGACCAGTGTTGCCGTGTCCCTCAAGATTGTATGTACCGATTATTTGCATGTGCCCACGTTACCATGTGCCTTCATACTGTACCTACGTGGCATCTTCCTGCGCCAGTATTGCTTTGAACCTCCATACAATATGTGCCTTCCTGCACTAGTGTTGCCACCTTCATAATGTGCTTAGGTGCCATCTACTTCTGCCTCTACAGTGGAGTGTTTTTGTTGTGTGCTAGCTACTCTGTGATCATCTTACTGTACCATTTGCCTACTTAGCTGTTGCCAAACCAAGCTGTGATAGCTTAGTAAATATCACTGTCTGTCGACGGCTCTGTGATACCCTATGATACCACAGTCCCATATAGCCTTTGGGCCCAGGTACTAACAGTTCTAACCATAAAGTTCTAAATATCATATAAGGCATTTTTGTGTATTACTACTCATTAGACTCAAATATTAGCCTATAATTGTGTCTAACATTATACAATTAATTATCTGATGCTCTCTGAAAGCAATTTTCTGACTGTATCTCAACCATCATTATTTCGAGAAATCTTAGTAAATCCTGAACGGAGGGACTTGCATGATGTAAGACCATTTCACATCTGGCACCTTAGCCCATAGCTCCAATCTACATGTGTTTGTAGGATGATATTATATAAATTGACAATAATGTATAGAAATATCCATATGAACCAGTGATAGCTGATCAATCAACTTAAATGAACCACATTAATTACTGATAAAGATATTAAGACACAATTTGGTGTTACTACCACTAAAGTGTATCTATGTCACTTATAGATCACCAGATCAAGACTCCAGTTGTATCTGCAGCACATACATTGTGGATAGAGAATGTAATACTGTATGTACAGTATGTGCAGATATATTGCAATGATTTTAGTATGTTCCATTTGAAATCTATTTTACAAATAATACTTTAAAACTATACTATTTCCATTTTTTATGTGGCAGCTTGTGGATCTAGGGCTTGATACATTTCCTGTAGTGCTTTTGTGACAGATCTTATTCTTTTCTGTCTATCTGAAGAACGAGGTGACAATTCTAAATGCTGATGTGACATTTGACCAATGGAACAGCTGTATATTCTGTCTCAATACAAGAGCTGAATACAGTAATACTGCTAGAAATACATTTTACAGGGATGTGCAGTATTCTAATCAAAGAGTGTATGATATTATGCAAATCTATTTTTTTTATAATTGTATGACTCTAATTAAAGGGGTGTAACATACATCAGTACTGCTCTACATCATCCCACAGAGCTCTGAAAATCAAATGAAAACACTGATGCATATTTTATTAGTGTTTTTTATATAACCAAGTTAATCTTGAATTAACTTGGAGTAGAGAGCTTCTTACACTTGATAGGTTCTGCAAGGACTAAAAATCCCAAGAAGATTCTAATGGAAATACACAGTGTTTGTTGCAAATCAAATGTTTTAGCTTATTACTATAGGTGTGTCTAGGACTAGTCCTCGGTGGCACAAATCTAGGAAGGGACTATATTGGGGACAGCAATATATATATATATATATATATATATATATATATCACATATTATAATTGTCCAACTACGATTCGTCGTCACGCTGTTTGCGTAGTACATACGACTTAGCGATTAGCTTAGCGAGGTGAGCCGTTAAACCGTAGCACTTAGGCAATGAGCGCCGAAGGCGCTCATTGCCGGCGAGCCGTTAAATCGTAGCACTTAGGCAATGAGAGGCAATGAACGCCGAAGGTGCTCATTGCTGGCGAGCCTCGCGTAGCTAGGCAAACCGTTAAACACGTCATACGCATGACTTAGAAAAAAAACCCACCTCGGAACCAATCTTAACATAACAAACACCCACACGCGCTAAAAATACGACTATAACGGCCGACCCGCGCGCAACTAAAAACAGTGAAAACACACAAAATACTCACAAAACCTACATAAAAAGCTTACCCATAGCAAAGGGGGGGGGGGCACCCAGGACCTCTGAAAGTGAAGTTACACCTCCATTTAAGTCCAAATTCCCGAGTTCAGGCACAAGAAAATCCCTTAAGCGAGAGAAAAAATGGCAGCCGAAAAAAACGAAAGCGAGGCTCAGAAAACAAATATACACTATCACCCTGTCAATCATGGGGTCAATACAGACCCCCATTAACCCCTCATTAACCCTGTTGCTCATGGGGGTCAATATAGACCCCCATAAGCCCATTATTAACCCTGTCACTCATGGGGGTCAACATAGACACCCAAAAGCCTTTCATTAACCCTGTCACTCATGGGGGTCAATACAGACCCCCATAAGCCCTTCATTAAGCCTGTAACTCATGGGGGTCAATACAGACCCCCATAAGCCCTTTATTAACCCTGTCACTCATGGGGGTCAATACAGACCCCCATAAGCCCTTCATTAAGCCTGTCACTCATGGGGGTCAATACAGACCCCCATAAGCACTTCATTAACCCACTCACTCATGTGGGTCCATACAGACCCTCTTAAGCCTCTATTTAACCCCATCAGTGCCATAAGGGTATATTAAGACCATTATGGGCCTGTTACAACACTACATTAACCACATAAGTGCCATGATGGTCACACTGGAAACTCTACACTGCACTATACCCCTCCAATAAAACATTAAATATCAACTAAACACCCTCTACACTAACCTATTAACACCTACACTACCTACCTACCTCTTAATAACCCCCACCACTCTAATTACAGAAAATCAAAAAGCCTAAAGTCACAAAAACAAAAACAAATCTACATTACATAAAATAAAAAAAACATAAGTCACAAAAAATTAAAAAAGGAACATTACAGAAAAAAATAAAAACATTACTACAGAAAAACATTACTACAGAAAAAAACATTACACACCTGAAAAGGAAATACATATAATACATACAATACAAATACAATACAATACAAATACATACAATTAAATACAATACAATACAACACACCCCTATCTAATATACATCACACAATCTATCTAAATAAATACAATAATCTAATATACATCATATCTATATAATAATACATCCGCAATCTATCACATTCTATGCTATCTATATAAAACACATACCCCTAGCTAACATACAGTAAATGCTATCTATATATAAAATAATCTAAGTCTAAGCTAAAATAAAATAATTAAGACCACTTACCTTCACAGATGTCCATCCAGATCAGCCACCTACGGAGAAAAAAAAATAAAAACATTAGTGCAACACGTTTACACTACATAAATAAACATTCTACTCACCTTTCCGGCATGTCCCGTCCTTATTCTTTTAACCTTCTTTGGAGCAGCACCATAAAAAAAAACACTACATTAATACACATACATAAACACAAAATAAACATAATCTACATTGTACTTACCTCCCCGCAATGTCTCCGGCCTCCTCCAGATCCTATTCTGCCCCGCCCTGTATAAAAAAGAAAAATATATATACTTACATCTGCACTCACGGACATCCCGCTAATGAGGCTCCCGGATACTTTTCCAGAAGAAAATAGGCAATGGCGCCTTCTGATTAGTTGAAAACGCTGTCTATCAAATTCACCCTATCAGGAGGCGCCAATGTGTGAACCAATCAGAAAGGGATACACCCTAAAATCCCTCTCTGATTTGATAATGCACCTGCGCAGATGCCTTCAGCCAATCACAAGGGAATACACCCCCACAGGGTGATTGGTTGGAGCATCTGCGCATTCTGATTGGTTGCACTGACAATAACCAATCACAATGGAATACACCCCCACGTACTGATTGGTGAAGGATTTGTGCATTCTCATTGGCTATTGTAATATCAATCAATATTACAGCCAATGGGAAGGCGCAGATGTCTTCACCAATCAGTACGTGGGGGTATATTCCATTGTGATTGGCTGATGGCAATAAAGCCTTAGGATTGGTTCAAATAAAGATTGACAGGTGTGTTATCCAATCAGCCTGGTATTTTGGGGTGTATACTTTTTTCATTGGGCCAATCAGAAGCCGCCATTGCCAATTTTATTCTTGGAACTCCGTAGGAAGCTCATTAGCGTCGGAGACATCCGCCAGGGCGGATGTGTGTCGTTTTTTTTTTTGTTGTTTTTTTTTTTACGCGCGGATGCTTCCGGAGCAGAACAACAGGAGGCCGGAGCCATCGCGGGGAGGTAAGTATAATGTAGATTGTGTTTATTTTACTTTGTTCTAGGTCTATGTATCTGTGCTAAGAGGCAAACATGGAAGATGACGTGACATGCTGGGACGTGACATGCTTGAAAGGTGATTATAATATTTAGAATATTTAGAAAGTTTACAATGTTTAGTTATTTCATGTAAACGTGTTGTATTAATTTTTTTAATCTTTTTTACCGTAGGTTGGTGATCTGAAGAAACATCTCAAAGGTAAGTGGTCTTAATTATTTTATTCTAGCTTAGAATTAGGGTTGCTATTTATAGATAGCATGTACTGATGTATGATTTAATTGTATTCTATTGTATTATATGTATTCCCTTTTCAGGTGTGTATTTTTTTTTAAATGTAGTGGGTTGTAATGTAATTTTTTATTTTCTCTAATGTTCCTTTTTTTATTTTTTGTGACTTAGGTTTTTTGTTTGTTCTGTAATGTAAATTTTTTGACATGCAAGTCGCTAGTATATATATATATATATATATATATATATATATATATATATATATATATACAATCAAGTGAGAATTGTGAGTATAACCAATAAATATTAAACACAGTACACAGTAACATATTTCTACTGAAGGTAGTGAAGCTGAAGCACCATTTATTTAGTAATACAGTGGGAAAAAAAACTTGTAGAAATTGTATATACTTTAAAGAATACAAGCATTAAATATTATATTGAAAAATGTGCCAGTCTCACTATTCTAAAATATAAAAAAAAAATATATATATTTTTTGATATATAGTCTGGTACTAATTCTACAGTGTTTAATGTTAACTAGTCTTAATTATATACACAAAATATATACATTACATTTATGATTTTCACTATATTGTAGATTTATATACTCAAATTGTTTATCGAGTAGCTAACACCATCCCAGATTTAATACTCTTAAGATGTTTTACTGACAATAATAACATCTGGTTCTATGATCTTGGCATAACATGCTACTATACCCACTATTTATATAATTCCTCTGTCATTTTTAAATGATTTATCTGTGGTATGAATTAAACTTTTCCTAATGTGTATAACAAGTCATAATATTAAGAAATCTGTAAAATGTCACCTTAGAATACTTTTACTGCTTAGAACTTTCTAGACAGCAAACAGATGGGGTGGTGTTACTTACTCAATGTAGCTCTTTTCTTTTAGTTGAGTTCTTTTATTTTGTTTTTCTTAGCCTTATTTTTATATTTCATACTTCTTTTATATCTACGCTGGTTAAAGTGAATTTGCAAATTGTTAACCTATCACTTGCTATAATTTAATAATAGGAAGAAAACCAAGTAGAAGAGATTTATTCATCACTACAAAGATAACAATGCCTTAAAATGAGTAATCTGTTATGAAAAATCCTTTTTTTTTTACAAATACTTATTCTTTTTTCTATCATTTTAAATGCATGCAAAAATTGTTGTCATTTGAAAAATTTATTATTTACTTGTAAAACTTGAAAGTGTAAAAAAAGAACAGATGGGTAGGGATCTCATTAGTACTATAACCATAAATTGTTCTACTAAACAGTGGGTTAATTTACTAAGCATGTCAAGTGGCTGTGATGTGCAACCCTGTATTTATTATGTACCATTTATCTAATAAATACAGATGAGATCACAGCCTTTCTCACCTCATCTCATCCACTTGAGATGCTTAATAAATTCCAACAGTATCTGCAGTTTGAGAAACAAATAGTGGTAGCTAGAAATAGTATATGTGATTTGATAATAAATAATCAGCTGCATTATTATTATAGACTAGCGACTTGCCCGTCAAAAATGACAGCAATAAAATTTGAAACCATGGCAATGCTGTTTGACACACAATGTAAGGCTTTTGTTACTCTGAGGACCTTTGGCGCTCATTGCAAGCCTCTCCCCTCATGTTTACGAAGACAGATATATAAGTACAGTGTAAAATATACCATTTTTTTTGAACAGTGAATTAATAAATTAATATGAATTAATAAATTAATATAATTTACCTATTTATATTTAATATGCAGCAATCAATATCCTGAAGAGCTAACAATCTCTTTGGATTTTCCTGCATCAGAAAATGTACAGTTTGACTGTTGATCACCTGAGGAGTAAGTGTCAGCAATGTGCCAAGTGTACATTTTCCGTCCGTTGTAATGGTATATTTTATATCTCCTACGTTCCTGGCTAACTCGCTAATGCCTGGCGGTAATTTATGCGCCTCGGCCTCCTTTAGCCTTGTTTTCATTTTTTTCGTCGGCCAATTGTTTTCTCGCTTAGCCAATTTTCGAGTGCTGAAACTCAGCAAATTCGACTTAAATTTGCATGCAACATCACTCCCAGGCGTCCTGGCGTTCCCCCCGTGCTGTGTGTGAGTGTTTTTTTATTTATTTTTCTTGTTTTTCGATTTCTGCAGTTTGGCTGTTATAGACATATTTTTGCAAGATCATATTTTTTTGCCTGCTTGATTCCGAGGTCAACATTTTTTTTTCCAATCCCGCATTCCTCATCTGCTTGCACCCTAGGTAAGTCCTGCATTTCCTAACTGCTTGCAGGCTAAGTCCTGCGTGTTTCAAAGCCTCAACTACTCGCCTCGATTCGCGAGGCTCGCAGGATGATAGGCGCATTTGGCGTTCATCGCTTAAATGCTCAGAGCTCGGAAGGCTTGTATGCGTCAACGGCTTGCCTCGCTTCGTGAGGCTCGCAATCGTGACAAGAAATTCGCAGTTTGACAACTATTATATGTGATAACATATACAGCAATTATCAATGCAAACAGCCTATATGGTTGCAGTAAAACAGTTTTACATTTTCTTTTTTACTTTTTATACACTTACACAGCCTTATTTAATTAGATAAAAAATAATAAAATTACTGGTTGTTGTGACCTAATAAAAATAATGTTATCATTGTCTGGGGCTTTACATCCAATGTGCAATTTTTTTATTAATTGAATTCACATACATTTCAAAAGAATGAATATACTGGGGCACATATGGTGAAGTGTGGAACTAATATCTTTATACAAAAATGTTCCTATGCTTTGTGCAGTACAAGACACAAGTGTGCTCATCCTTTTCATTGCTCTAGAAATAAAATATTGATTTTAACTATACAGTACTGAATGCTTGTTCTTTTACGCAAAATGTATTAATGTTGTGTATAGAGGTGCACCTGGTACATGTTTGAGTTACAATTGGTAAAAAAATAAATAATCAGTTATTAGAGAGTGATGAATAATAGAAACGATATCACACAAGTTCATATAAAATATTGAAATTGTTTTGTATTGAGTTTTTAGTCATGTTCTATATTTACATGGCAGCTAGTATAGACGTGCATAGTTCACTAAAATGCTCAGAGATGGCAAAACAATTTTCTGTACATAGAAACATGGATTTGATAGCAGATAAGAACCAATAATGTCCCATTTAGTATATCCTCTATATTAACCTAACAGTTTGGCTCATGTAATGGAATTGTGTTCATTGTAGGCATGATTAAATTCTTTAAAGGACTAATGAAAGTATCATATTGATAGTATGCTGTTCTGGGGAACTTGACTTGATAATGGGGAAAATGTTTTACACAGACTGAAATAAATAATTAAAGCCTTTCATTTTTAACCAGGGTATTTGCCGTTGCTTTAAAGGACCACATAAGTCACTGTATGTGCTCTGCACCATCAGTTTGAAGGTGGAAAATAATGTGGAAATGTTTTTTTACAATTTTAATTCGACCAAGCATTGACTTAAATATTGTCATTTTAGTTTAGCCCTTAGAGTCGTTCCGCAAGAACATAAACGTTCCTGGCTAACTCGTACGTGCCTGGCGTTGATTTGAGACATTGAGCTCGGAGCACTTAGGTGATGAGCTCCAAAAGCGATCATCATCCTGCGAGCCTCGCGAAGCGAGGCGAGCTGTTGAGGCATTAAAAAACATGGGTCTTAAGCAAAATTAGCGCCAAAGGCGCACCAGCGAGCCTCGAAAGCGAGACGAGCAGTTGAGGCATTGAAGCACGCGGCACTTAGCCTGCAAGCAGTTAAGAAAAGTGGGACTTACTTAGGCTGCAAGCAGATGATGAATGCAGGACTTACAAAAAAAAATTCTGACCTTGCAATCTCGCGAACAAAAAAATACGACCTTGCAAAAATACGACTTTAACAGCCAAACCGCGGAAGTCTAAAAACAAGAAAAGTAAATAAAAAAAAACACTCACACACAGCATGGGGAGAACGCCAGGACGCCTGGGAGTGAGATTGCATGCAAATTTATGCCAAATATGCTGACTTTCGGCACTCGAAAATCGGCTAAGCGAGAAAATAAATTGCGGATGAAAAAAATTAAGCTGGGCTAAAGGGGACTGAAGCACACAAATCACCGTTAGTCATGTACAAGTTAGCCAGGAACGACCTCGGAATCTCGGGGGCTAAAAAAACGACCTCGCAAAAATACAAATTTAACGTGCAAAACGCGGAAAACAAAAAATGTGAAAACAAGAAATAAATGTAAATAAAAATAAAAGCACACTCACACACAGCATATGTGTGTATGTATTCACCCCCTTTGTTATGAAGCCCATAAAAAGCTCTGGTGCAACCAATTACCTTCAGAAGTAACATAATTAGTGAAATGATGTCCACCTGTGTGCAATCTAAGTGTCACATGATCTGTCATTACATATACACACCTTTTTTGAAAGGCCCCAGAGGCTGCAATACCTAAGCAAGAGGCACCACTAACCAAACACTGCCATGAAGACCAAGGAAGTCTCCAAACAAGTAAGGGACAATGTTGTGGAGAAATACAAGTCAGGGTTAGGTTATAAAAAAATATCCAAAACGTTGATGATCTCCAGGACATCCATCAAATCTATCATAACCAAATGAAAAGAACATGGCACAACAGCAAACCTGCCAAGAGACGGCCGCCCACCAAAACTCATGGACCGGGCAAGGAGGGCATTAATCAGAGAGGCAACACAGAGACCTAAGGTAACCCTGGAGGAGCTGCAGAGTTCCACAGCAGAGACTGGCGTATCTGTACATAGGACGACAATAAGCCATACTCTCCACAGAGTTGGGCTTTATGGCAAATTGGCCAGAAGAAAGCCATTCCTTTCAGCAAAAAACTAAATGGCAAGTTTTAAATTTGCAAAAAAGAATGTGGGAGACTCCCAAAATGTATGGAGGAAGGTGCTCTGGTCTGATGAGGCTACAATTGAACTTTTAGGCCATCAAAGAAAACGCTATGTCTGGCGCAAACCTAACATATCACATCACTCGAAGAACACCATCCCCACAGTGAAACTTGGTGGTGGCACCATCATGCTGTGGTGATGTTTTTCAGCAGCCTGGACTTGGAAACTAGTCAGAGTTGACGGAAAGATGGATTGTGCTAAATACAGTGATATTCTTGAGCAAACCCTGTACCACTCTGTTTGTGATTTGAGGCTAGGACGGAGGTTCACCTTCCAGCAGGACAATAACCCCAAACACACTGCTAAAGCAACACTTGAGTGGTTTAAGGGGAAACATGTAAATTTGTTGAAATGGCCTAGTCAAAGCCCAGATATCTATCCGATAGAAAATCTGTGGTCAGACTTAAAGATTGCTGTTCACAAGCGCAAACCATTTAACTTGAAGGAGCTGGAGCAGTTTTGCAAGAAGAATGGGCAAAAATCCCAGTGGTAAGATGCGACTTGGAGCTGTGATTGCCGCAAAAGGTGGCTATAATGTATTGACTTTAGGGGGTTGAATAGTTATGCACATTGACTTTTTCTGTTATTTTGTCCTATTTGTTGTTTGCTTCACAATTAAAAAAAAACATCTTCAAAGTTGTGAGCATGTTCTGTAAATTAATGATGCAAATCCTCAAACAATCCATGTTAAATTCAGGTTGTGAGGCAACAAAACACAAAAAAATTTCAAGGGGGGTGAATACTTTTGCAAGGCACTGTGATTACTTGAAAGTGGCAGATCTAAGGGTGGCAACATTTTACATGTTGCCTAAAGCTCATATGGACATTAATAAATCATCACACCATCTCATAATATTTGTAATAGGTAGCCTGTGTGAACAGGCCAGTAGATTGATATTCGATTACTATCATTCGTGACTTGTCCCCCTTCCCATGTTTGAGATAACATGGATGTACTCAGTAACCTGGAGGGCATCCAGGTCAAAGATTGAACTTTTTTCATTATATGTGATATGTTATCATAATATACATTGATTTTAAATGATGCAATATGCCAGGCTGTCAAATACTTTTTGGATATGGAATCCACTGAGAACCAGGATAGGGACATAGGATCATTTTAGAACGGAATTAATTCATATTTGACAGCAAGTATTATTTACAAAGAAGGGAGACAGCCATGGGGGCGAGTTGTGTCCCAACTTTTGCCAATAGCTACTTAGGCTTGTGGGAGAGAGAGATAGCCAACCCTGAAAAACTCAGTAGATACACAGAAAAATCGTACTATGGGTGCGCTACATCAATGACAACTTAGTGTTGTGGGTTAACACCAAGCAAGAATTCCATGATTACCTGGATGTCCTTAATGACAATGAACTGAATCTAAGACTGATGTATGATATCAGTTTAGAGACAATAAACTTTTTGGATGTCACAATCTGCAAAGATGGCAGATGGAAATATCAAGTCTGATGGAAACATCAAGCCTTCGAGTAACAAGGTATCATTGAATGCATGGGACTGTCACCATCTGTAAAGACAGAGATGGAAACTTCAATTCTGATTTATATGGGAAAATCACTGCCACTAACAGTACTTTCTGGAATGGCAAGATTGATATGATAGAAAAAGTGGTGAAGCTAGTGCATAGGGGCTCCCGGTGCAATAATACAATTTCGGCTCAGGCAAAAAAAAAAATTCCACTTCCCCAACCCCCTCCAACATCAAAGCAGTAAATATATAAAATATGTATTCAATATATGTAAAAATAAATATGTATACATATGAATATATATATATATATATATATATATATATTGGTCTATGTCTATATGTATAGATAAGTGTACATATACATATAATATATGTATATATGTGTGTGTGATATATACGTACACATATTCATCTACACCTACATATATTTATATATATACACACACCTATATATTTTTATATAAATAGTGTGAAAGAAATAGGAGGGGAGAGACGAAAAATAAGAAGGTTTGGGGGAGAGAAACCTTATTTAATCAAGATTGATGTTTCAGTTAATTAATCCCAATGTTATCCGATGCCTTCGGTATAACTAAATTAGGCATAGGAATAAGTTGTCATTATTTTCTATTCTAAATATTTTCTCATAATTATCAGCCTTATTAAATTGCGATTGGGCCAATTGAATAGGGCTCTATATAAGCACAGAGCATATTTTTTACAGATGTTTTTAGTTAGTGGAGACCTTGCTTTTGGATATACGTTCACTAACTAAACATTTCTGGGAAAAAATATTCTATGGCCCTCATTCTATTATCGGCCGTAAATCGGCCGCAAAGCTGCGATTCCTTGCGTGGCTCCCGTTAGAGACGGGACTGTAAAGCTCTGTAAATGCTAGGGATCATAATGGGGGACATGAGGATTAATAGCAACCCCCTCTCAAGCTTGCACATCAGCCCAAATCCGAGATTTCACAAACTGTTTATTTTCCGGCCGCAACGTGGGCGGGTATGAGGTGCTCCAAGCCCTCTGGACTTTTTCCACGGATATTTGACATAAATTAAAATAAAAATTATTTACGGATTTGAGGGTAGGGGAATGTTGTGCTATGAATGCTAACACCTACAATCACTTTATACTCTCCTCAGAGTGCAGGATGGCTTTATTATGGCTTTATTATGTGCTTAATTGTGTGCCTGCGGGACAAGCAAGTAAGCTGGGTTTTAGCCTTGCAGAGAGGGTTCCCGGAGCAATTGAATAGCAACCGGGATTTGCTTGCAACCAAAACTCTCTGCGTGCGGCCGCAAGGGATAACAAGGCGCCGGCCGCAAGCCTGCCGGAGTCCCCGGCCGGAAGGGAATAGAATAGACAAATAGCTTGCGGCCGGTCCTTGCGGCTTCGCATCTCCTACGGCCGATAATAGAATGAGGCCCTATGTGCTTAAATAGAGCCTTATTCAATTGACCAGATTGCAATTTAATAAGGCTGTATTTATCTATATTTTCTTTTGCCACTTTAAATGTATTTTGACTTTCTAAATTAGGTTGATTTCTGTAAGAAATATTATTAAGTTTTGATGTAGATATTGCATTTTTTTGGCACATAGTTTTTTCTGTCTATAATAATAACTAATAATATCCCCTCTAAGGTTCTGCCTTTGCAGTTTCCCAAAATATAATTTGAATAACAAGTGAACTCTTTGGGCCTCATTCAATTGAAAGCCTGCAACTCTCTCGCAGACAGCCGCATGTCTGCAATCGAGTTGCGGGCTCCCTTTGGACACCATTTGCTAGGATATCCAATTGCTCCGGGTCGTGAGTTGCGATCCTGAAGCCAGCTCCGTAAACGATGCATTGGTTCGGAGCAGTTGTGGATGGGAACCGTATCAATTCACCAAGTCTGTAACTGCCCATTTCATATCGGCCAATGGAAATGTACAGTGCAGGATTACTGTTTTATTTGCATTTACAGTGCTACGAATTGGTGTTTAACCCCTTTGCGGGTCCTCTTGAGTACATGTAGGATTTTCTCCTCCATTTGCTGTTTACGAGTGTGGATATGTTTGCGAGCTCAGAAAATTGGAGCAATTGAATAGCGATTTGCGATTTTTGCTCTACAAAAGTCACACATCAAAGGCTTCTGGATGGCGTAAGCTACAAGTTGGATGGCCAACATTTTTGCAACCTTGTAACTTGTAACCCAAGCCGAACACGCAAAAAGACGCCAGTTGAATAGCAAATTTGACTGCAATCTCGCTTACGGGCCCCGTATCTCAAATTTGGCTAATAGAATGAGACTCTGTGTTTAGTGGATTGAAAATGTGCCAAATATCATTTAAATTTAAGCTATGTAATATTTATCTATTGATATTGTTTTCTCTTTTATTGCTGGTAGTCATGTTCTATTCTTAGATATCTTAATTCTATCTTGATCTCCAAATGGAGCAATATTAAAGTTTTCACCAATAATAATAGAATTAACATTTATTGAAGAAATGTTTGCCATTATTTCCTGAAAAAAAGTTTGTCTGTTCTTTATTTGGGGCATATAGATTACATAATAAAAATTGCTCTTGCTCTACCCATAAGCGTATTATGATATATGGTCCCTCTTTGTCAAGATTAATAATTGTATATTTATAATTTAATCCTTTTTGAAAAGAATAGCTACTCCTTTTTTTCTTTTTCTCATATTTAGTAAATATAGCTTCTTGCACCCATTCCCTAACATTTTTTTTATATTCTTTAATATTCAGGTGAGTCTCTAGTAAAAGAGCAATATATGATCTTATATTTTTTTAATTTTTTCAAAAAAGCCTTTCTTTTTACTGGTGAGTTTATGCCCCCCACATTCCAAGAGGTCATTTTAATGTTCTAGATTTTCTGAATATTATTTCAGATTCTGTTTCTTTCATTTATTCTCTCCCTGCCCCACCCCCTTTCCCTTATTAAGACAAGATATTGACAAAACAAATGCATTCCATTATTTGTGAGCTTGATAATATAGAATCATCTATGATATTGCAAGCTTATTTAATTCTCTATCCTTCCTCTTTAAGTAACTGATATACCTCTTAAGCATTTTCAAAAAACAACGTTGCTTGAATGCAGTGGCGGCTGGGGAACTTTCAAGTTGGAGGGGCGCCAGGGCAAGACTTGGCTCCTCCCCTCCAAAGCCCCATCCATTTGTGGACTTCTCCTCCTGACGTCATATTGACCTATATGTGGCCAAACCGTACCTAAATAACTTAAAAAAACATGCAGGTCTATGGAGGCCAAAACAGTACCTACAAAACCTTAAAATAACATGCGGATCTATATAGGCACAAACAGTACCTAAAAAATCTTAAAATAACATGCGGATCTATATAGGCCCAAACAATGCCCGTAAACCCTTAAAATAACATGCGGATCTATATAGGCCCAAACAGTACCTAAAAAACATAAAAAAACATGCGGGTCCATATAGGCCCAAGTCATGCCCAAAATCCCTAAAAATACCATGCAAATTATATTTATTTATATATATATATATATATATATATAAATTATAAAATTCATATTAATTATTAATAACATGAATTATATATATATATATATATATATATATATATATATATATAAATTATATTATAAATTATACATAAACAATAAATTAATATTAATATTAATTATTAATAAATAAAAAATAATAAATTATATATCTATATATAAATTATATAAATGTATAAATTGTATAAAATTATAAATTCATATTAATTATTATTAATCATAAATTAAAATTTTTATATATATAAATTATATATCTATATATAAATTATATATATAAAGTAAAAATGTGCTGTTCTTAACACACAAGCAACCCCGTTGCTGCAGCCATATTCCTCATACCGAATCAATATGTTTCTCATACACTGTTTCCACACATTTTCAAATATATCTGTAATTATTAATCGTTCAAATAGAACTATATAGCATGAGTTTCATTGATGATTTGATTCAAATAAGTGAAATCCACTTATATACATAATTCCAAGGAGTATCTAAACAAGCTGTAACCAGATCACTAGTCACATTTCCTCTGACATTCTTCTAATATTCTTATTTTTTAATCACTAAAATACAAATAAATATCATAATTTTTAGAATGATTAAAAGATAAGAATATTAGAAGAATGTCAGAGGAAATATGACAAGTGATCTGGTCGCAGCTTGTTGCAGATACTCCTTCAAATTGTGTATATAAGTGGGTTTCACTTATTTGAATCAAATCATCAATAAAACTCATGCTATCTAGTTCTATTTGCAGTTGCAGATATTTTTGAAAATGCGTGGAAACAGTGTATGACAAACATATTGATTGGGTATGAGGAATATGGCTGCAGACACGGGAGCTTGTGTGCTTAGGACAGCATAGTGCCATCTAGCTGCAGTATTGCTGCTGGTGCTTGATTAACACACGGGGTTTGGCACAGGGCATGTACAGCAGCCTCTGCCCACACTCACCCCTCTGGAGCAGGCTAGCTAGCCCAGTCCTAGTACTGATACACTGATCACACAGGCACAAGGCATGTACGGCAGCCTCTGGCATACATGCCCTGTGCCTGTGTGATCAGTACTAGGACTTGGCTGCTCCAGAGGAGTGAGTGTGGGCAGAGGCTGCCGTACATGCCCTGTGCCTGTGTGATCGGTACTAGGACTGGGCTGCTCAAGAGGAGTGAGAGTGGGCAGAGGCTGCCGTACATGCCCTGTGCCTGTGTGATCAGTACTAGGACTTGGCTGCTCCAGAGGAGTGAGTGTGGGCAGAGGATGCCGTACATGCCCTGTGCCTGTGTGATCAGTACTATGCCTACTTACTGTTAGTTGAGTCAGTCAGGTACAGCCTCAGAAGCACTGCTGGGATGACCAGCTTGAGAAAAGTGTGGGAACTGAGTGGGGAGGGAAAGGAAAGTAGGTGCTTTTGTAACTTTTTTTTATTTTGTATCAAAGTATTGAGGCTTCATTGACCTCAGGCATTCAGAGGGGACATCCGACAGCATTTTTACAGCTGCCTCATTTCCTCTTCATTCTAACTGGATTATGCTTCAGCTGAAAGCGAGGCTCACTTCTACAAATAAGAGCACGGTACACGTGAGAATTAGAAAAAAAAAGTCTCAAGTGCTGTGACACCTAAATGGCACCTGTGCTCTTATCTGTGGCATTGATGCCAGCTGCTTTAGCAGCAGGGGAGAAAGGCAGATACTATGGTTAATAATTTAAAGTGACAGCGGCTTATCACAATAAGGTAGCATATAAGCATTGGACCAAATTACTTGTGTAGTGACTTATCAGCTTTTTGTGCATTAAATAAAATGAAAAGTAACACATTTTCAGTTGATATATATACTTATTGAGATGTCATTTTTATAGACGCAGTCATTGTTTTGTCTGTTCATTTATGGTTTGGTGCCTTTTAGAAGCACTGTGATGATGAGTAATTGCAGCCGACTCATGTATTTCAATACAGAACCTGTAGGGTTAAATAGAAACATAGTTAATTGTTAAATTAGCACATACCCAATTTAAAGACACTCTTCCGTTTTCCTGGTTGGAATCTGTAGCAGCAGGTGCGAAACAAACGTCAGGCTGTCATTAGCATGCACGTTGATTTCTAGTGACTTCACACTCTGCTTCCAGGTGAGGTATCAGACGCAGATTAGAATGCTCCACTGCTAGTGGGGAATGACCATCACTAGAATTGTGAGACAGATCAGAAAACTGCCAAACAAGTCCCTAGCACAGTTTAGCTATTGCAGTTGCCCCATATCTTATGATTTTTGGCAAAGTTTGCCCATTATTGGATTATTGTTTGGTCTCTATAATTGGCCCTTTCCCCCTTTTTTTGATATCGGGCAAAGGTTGCCCTTGTTATTAGATTACCTTTTGGTCTCTATCATTGAATGCTCATTTTCCTGAATCACAATATAACAACCATTTTAATAGAGACTAAATATCTTTATAAGGAGGAATACTTGATAAATAGGGGAATATATGCAGATACTCCTCTGATCTAAACAATAATTGGATTTTTTTTTTTTTATGATGAGGTAGGCAAGTTATGCTTTATTAATTAATTGTTCAGCTTTTGAAAAAATACTTTATGTATGTGGCTTGTTGGAGCATTAAAGTACAATTTGATATGATTAGGAGATTTGCGAGAACATTCATACTAAATATAAATTAAATACCTGGAGAGGTTGTATATAGATTTAACCTTAAATTACTTATTAATCATCATCGTTTTTACTTTTACAAGAAATTACAATTTCTTAAGAAGTCAAATAAAAGATAAGTTTTAGAGTCCAGTCCTTGTCTTTTATAAGAAATCTGGAGTTATATGATATACTAGCCTAGCTCTATCTGTGTTCTTTCTCTCTCAATATAGTGTTGCTAACACTGAGCTACAGTACATCTAATTAGTTTGTAATTGGTTTGAAGAGGGATTGTGCAATCTCAGTATTTTTATATATTATCCTTAAGATCAACATCATTCCTGCAAAGATATACATCCTCATAATTTGCTTTTGTTAGTCTCCCACCAAATTCACAACTGAAAAATATTTCTGTGCTTTAATGAATATAGTTAAAAAAATGTTGTCTGCTCTTACTTATTCTCCAAGCAATACATAATAATTTCATTATAAATCGAATCATTTCTTCAGATTATCATTTTATGAATATGAAAAAGTTGAAATTCGCCCACTTTCTTTTTAGTTTAAAATGGTTTTGATAAACTTAAACAGAGAGAATGACAATATAATTATAGGAATGGAAAAGTAACAAGATTGTTACAATTAAATTTACTACTCAGAATGTAAAATGCCAATAGTTTGAAGAAGGTAACATATACAGGAAGATTTACTTAGCATCTAAAGTGGTTGATATAAGGTAAAGTAAATTGTACATACATGAATGCATACCTCAGCATTTCCGATTCTTAGAAAATTCCCCACAATGATTTGAAAAAGCCAAAGAAGAGCAATCCATGTTTGGTAATGATTGTTACAGATCACTGATTAATTGGTCAGTAGGTTGTAGGTTGTACCCTTAAAACTTATTACTGTGAAGAGCCCATATGTATTCCAAAGAGAAGTGAGACCACTGGTGGAGGAAATAAATAAAGAGCTGATGTGATGGCTAGCAAAGGAGATACTAAGGTATGAAACTCCTGTTAGATACCTAAGAAAGAAGTTAAAATCAAATAGGTTGAAAACATCAATCACACACAATGTTTTCGAGGTGAGACCTTTCATTATATGTCCAATTATTTCATATCAAAACTATCTGCATAATTAATTATTCAATATAATTGGACCTTGGAGGGCTTGAACACTTATGTGTGCACTTACTGTTCTTACCCTGTACTGATAGCCAACATTTCTTGCACCACCTCTACTCTGTTTATAAGCATATGTATTTATATGAAACACATTTCTGTAGCTTTCTTTCGTCAAACATTGTAAAATACCTTATAGATATATCTGTGAGAGACAGTTACTACTAGATACTGCTACCCTGTCCTGATTTCTGATTTCAATGTACTAGACAATAACGTTGTAAGGTAAATTTATACCATCTTAAGTTGTGTCATGGTTTGATTATTTTACTGTCCTAGTGACCGGATTCTAAGGCCCATCTACACTCACCCCGGCACATTCTGGATACCTAACATGTTACACATCTCAGGAGATTGGTGATTAACTATTATAGATTGTCAATCAATAAATAACTTTTAAATATTCAACTATAGTTGATTTAATTCTTATTCTCTTTAATCTGGTGATTACTCATATCAACATCACTGATTTGTATTTTGAGCTTCTCTTGACATTTTTATCGCACTTATCAACAGACTGTATCAATCTGAATTTGTATTTTATGAATAAAGAAACATTCTTTTAAATCACCCCCGTGAGAACTCTTATTTTGTCACAGACTTCAGTCCATACGTGTCATAGACACGCAATACTACACGAGGGACCCAGGTTTGAGGCCTGTGGAACACCCATTCATAAAGATCGTGCGCTATTTGGAATTCCCCCACCATCCTCCGTCTAATTCCTTGATTACTTTTAAGACACTGGTGTGAGCAGTGTCTATGGGAATAGCTGCACATCAGAAGACTAAGGAATTCATGACCGTAATAAGGCAAATTAGACTGGAAATTTACACATATTTAGAACATTCCCTGGACATTACTAACTTAGCGCTTGAGCCTACACGATTGGGACACCACATCTCCCAATCACCAACCACCTAGCATTTGTTAAAAATAGTTTGTTTAAACAGTTCTTTACTTATGTTATGATCAATGCATTTACTTTTGATATTCCTAGTCTACAATATTAACTTATTCACTTACGTTTAAAACTTCCTTGAAACTACCTTATTTCTGCTTATAGTCGGGCCAAATTATTCTGTACATTCAATCTCCTTCTGCTTGACCTGATAACAGTCTCTTTTTCCAGCACCACCAGCAACCACATTGACTTTCTCAACATTTTTTTTTTACCCAAATGTTTTTTTTTATGTTTGAACAAAAACTACACATATTTTGAATCAGTATGTAAAGCACTGTAACCGTAAGAAATCTAAACAAAACACATCTATGGTACATTCTTATGATTTTAGTATTTTACTGAAGTAACTCAATGCTGTTCAATGCTGTAAATTTCTTTCTATAACTATTTCTGTTTAATTTTTTAGCTAATAGAAACCATAAGTGCAGTGGATGAAGATGATCCAGCGACCTCCAATATCTTCTCTTTTACTTTAAGTCCAGAATCAAAAAGTGATGCAAATTTTACTGTCAGAGACAACAGAGGTGACCTCTTAATCTTTTATTGTCTGTGTAAATGTTTTTAATACCATTAATGGGAACAAATGTAATAAAATATGAGCCAAGAAAAGGAATACATACTCTTTTGTACATTCAATCTCTTTTCCAAGAATAAACAAGAATAATCTTTGCATTTTTTTTATAATATTTAACTTTTGTATTATTATTATTATTATTATTATTATTTTGATCAATCCTTTAGCTATTTTAGTCTATCACTACGAAGAGATACATAGGTCCTCTGTAGTCATTTAATACACTCTGCAATATATTTATTAAAGAACAATAACCATACCTTTATTTGCATACCTTCATTTTTAATGCAGGGACAGCATCTTTCAGCAGACATTGTACAAAAAGAACAGCAATTATGTTTTACATTTATTACTACTTTTTAAAATTTTAAATGCAGGTATGAGGTAAAAGACATGCACATATTATGCTATGGTAATCACTGTATATTGTTAGGATTTCTGACCAAATTGGTTGTACTACATGCCTCATATTACATGTTTTGTGATTAAATTGTTATTTTATCAAATGCATTATAAATGATTTATAGCAACATGAATAAAAAAACAACTAAAACTTTTATGAACAATTAAACAAATGCTTAAAATTATTTTATTTCAGTAAAAAATAGTAAATTTTAATGTCGCAAACAACATTTCTCTCTTTCTCTCATACTTTTATTAATGAACCACTTTACAAAGTTACAGGTGTCATACTCAAGAATTTAGATACATTTCAGATACACACATACATTTTTTTTATTTTATCATGTATATCTGTAGCTCCACATACTGTAGGTAACACTAGTAACATATTTATTGGACACTGTTTTTTAATGTGTTGTGTTGTAAGATTTGCCAGTGAACAAATCAACAGCTACCAGCTTCACACTGGACCTCATGATTTTTATAGGGTTGTTGTCCCAGACTTAATCATTATTTCATTATTATTATTATTATCATTATTATCATTATTATCATTATTATTATTATTATTATTAACTAGCGACTTGCCCGTCAAAAATGATGGCAATAAAATTTGAAGCCTGGCAATGCTGTTTGCCACACAATGTGAGTCTTTTGGCCCTCTGAGCACCTTCGGCGTTCATCGTGAGCCCTGCGCCAAGCACCTAAGGCACTCATTGCAATACTCTCCCCTCATGTACTTCAACTTTCCTGCTTTGCAATGATCACCTTCAGAGCTCATTGCGAGCCCCACGATGAGCTCCTATGGTGCTCATCCTGGGTCTCGCAATGAGCGCCTTTGGCACTCATTCCAAACCTTTCTTCCTGCCTACTGTACGGGCCACTCACTGCAGGTTTCATTAACCTGCAAGTTTTGTGTGTGGAAATGCCATGTATCTCTTTCCAGCATTTCCTCCCTGTCTCTTCCATGTGTGTTTCTCCTCTGTGTGTCTGCTGAATCTTTCCGTTGCTTTTATTTTCAAAGTCCAGCGTGCCTGTCGTTGTTTCCGCGTGCCTGGCGCTGTTTGTGCAAGTGTTAATGTCTTTGCCGTTGTGTATTTTCTTAGTCCCGAAACTTGCAACCTCACTCCCAGGCATCCTGACTCTCCTCCTGTGCTGTGTGTGAGTGTTGTTTAATTCATTTTTGTTGTTGTTGTTTTTTGATTTCCACTGTTCGACCGTTACGTTTGTATTTTTCCAAGCTCGTTCAAGGTTTGCAAGCGTGGCGACAAATCGCAGTTTGACAACTATTATATGTGACAATAATAATAATAATAATAATATTTAATCATCATATATCAAATAATGTCTTTGAACATCTCTTACTGAGTAAACTAATGATTTGGCCAATTGAATAGGGCTCTAAATAAGCACATAACATAATTTTTTAAAGAAGTTTTTAGTTAGTAAGCATCTATCCAAAAGCAAGGTTTTCACTAACTAAAAATGTATTTAAAAAATATATGCTATGTGCTTATTTAGAGCCCTATTACATTGGCTAAATCGCAATTTAATGAGACCCCTAGTAAGGGGACTATCCTTACAAGATAAACCGCCTGCTTATTTCTACTGATTGCTCATACTGTATATTAAATGTTTTATACTTATATTTTCCTTAGTTGTGTCAGTTTATTTAACAGTGACATCCTTTAATTTAACTGGTAAACACATTTAACTAATACAAATGATATCAAGTGTAAAATAGTATTTTGTGTTGTTCATTAAACTAACATATGTCTATTTGTATTTATCACAGATAATACAGCTGGAGTCTTTACATTACGAGATGGATTTAGTTATGAAGATAATACGTTATATTATCTGACAGTTTTAATTAGTGACAATGGAACCCCGTCACTCAGCAGCACAAACACATTGACCATCCGTGTTTGTGACTGTGGTGTGGATGGTAATACAGAGTCCTGTAAACAGCATGGATTTCTAGGGCAAAATACAGGAGCACTGATTTCTGTTTCACTCGGTGTCCCTTTAATTTTAGGTAATGTATGAAACATCTGTAATTATATGAAATTTATGGATCTTTAGCCTATATAATGCTCATACTTTATAGTAGAAATACTAAGCTCCTTTCTGAGTCTAACTACTTCAATTATTTCACATCTCTTAATCAGAGTAGTTTAATGAGAATTGCTAACCACCTGAATGATCATAGTTAGTAAATCATTGTTAAGAGCCCTTAATGTCACCATAATTACTATGTTGCTAGGTCACTGTGTTAGTATGGATTGGATAAAATGTAATAATTTTGACCTCTAATACTATAGGAAAAAAACTAAAAGGGTTGTTCTTTTCATTAAATATGTTTTATAACATACATTTTTACATCTTCATGTGTTAGCGACAATCAATGGCTAACAATGCCTAGTTATTTGAATGAGATAAGGGCTTAAAAGTACTTTGCAGTTATAATATGGCAAATGTCACAAAATAAGGTTCACGTTCTTTGAGAAAATTGCCTAAATTTATCAAAATCCATAGATATATTCAATGGGGAAATTTACAAACCATCTCAAGTGAGATGTGCATCCCTATATTTACTATGCAATATTTCCTCAGCCACTTCAGATGATTAATACATTCCCTTTAACATGTGGATTTTACCCAATCTAGATTACATAATTGATTCATAAACATGGTTCAATAGTCAGTGGGGATATTTACTACATTTGGGTATATGGGTGCAGTAGCCCTAGTTATTATTATTATTATTATATTTTATTTATAACACGCCGACATATTCCATAGCGCTGTACATAAATTTAGTTCAGACAAAGATAAATAAAGATTAACACATAGCAAAGCAAGGAGGGCCCTGTCTTTGAGCTAGGAAACCAATGTCCATGGTGAATTCCCAAAGTACTTAGGATAGAAACTCGCACACTTACAATCTAAGGTATAGTGAGTGGTAAAAGATGGTGAGAGAGATGATAAGCATGTTAGGGTGGAAGGTGATACGCTTCTTTAAAGAGATGCATTTTAAGTGAGGTTTTAAATGTTTTGAGGCAAGAGGATAATCTGGTGGAGCGAGGCAAGGAGTTCCAGAGACTAGGGGCAGAACGAGAAAAGTCCTGGAGGCAAGAGTGAGAGGAGGTGACAAGAGTTGTAGAAAGAAGAAGGTCATTAGCAGAACGAAGAGGGCGGGTGGGGGAGTATTTGGAGATGAGAGCAGAGATGTATGGGGGAGTGTTATTGTTGAGGGCTTTGTAAGTTAGGGTCATGATTTTAAATGTTATTCTTGAGGCTAAGGGAAGCCAGTGGAGTTATTGAGAGAGAGGTGATGCCGACACTAGGTCATCATATGGTTTTCTAAAGTCTATTTCCTTTTTTAAAGTGAGCCTAATACAGCTCTGTGAAAAAACAAGTTCTCAGAATTTACTGCATCTTGCTTTTAGCGTCCAGCAAAGCTGACATTTAGCAATGTGTGTTTCAATCCTGTGATAACAGCATATTTTATAGTTACATAAAATTATATTATCAATAATGAGCCATTAACAAACTTGCAAATTTCATCAACACAACTCTCGCTAAAGAAGAGGAAATTAATTATAAATCTCTTTGTTTATGGAAATAGTAAACTTTGATACAAATGATTAATTATAACTTATTTATATTGATATCTATTTATATTTATTTATTAGTTCCATGATGCAGTGCTGTAATGCTTGATGTAGCATTATGTATCCACCCACTCTGTTTGTGATGTGAAAAGGGGTGGATACATAATGCTACATCAAGCATTACAGCACTGCCTCATGGAACTAATTATAATGAATTGCAGATAGACATGAATCACAATAATGCAGAATGTATTATTATGTAGTAATAAGTAATTCCCCTCAGTGTATGTCAATCAGCCCAATCAAAAACATTGCTGTTTTGAAGATAAACTCTCCAGGAGTTTTTACCTAGTGGAAAAAACAAAAAAACAGGAGTTTTTACCTAGTGGAAAAAACAAAAAACGATAATATATTGAATAACTACCTTACCATGCAATGCTCTTTTTTGTCAACAAATATGAGGAAATCACCATAGGGACAACAAAGGTCAATATTCTCTTACCTTCTCTCGCTCTGCAATGCAAAAGCAAAAAACAAAACAGAATTGCAGCCCCTTCAAGGGCTCATAAGTATTAACTAAGAGTTATTTCTATGTCATTTTGCATTCCCACTTAAAGCCTTTGCTATGGGAGCCTGTTTTATGTAACACAGTTAAAAGGTTAATATCATGGTATTTAATAAATCTTGAGCTTTTTAAAATGCACACCATAATATGAAATCTTAAAGATGACACATTGCCAATTTCCATAATTAAAACTGATATTTCTAAATGTAAATTCATTGCAAATTATGTTAGACAATGTTATCAAATGCATATTACTTAATAATATTTTCTATTATTATTTTATTATTATTATTATTATTATTATTATTATTATTCTTTATTTATAAAACTCCATCCTATTTTGTAGCACTAAGTACAGGTGATTGAGTGAAAACATAAGACAAACATGACAAAAGTTACAAACTATGGACCTCATTCTAATCGGGTCATAAATATCCACAAGTCTGCGATTCCTTGTGATCGGGTTACGGCCACGCGTACCGCTACGTCTACGCTGCTATTCACTTTGGCGGCTACGCAAGTAGATCCCCTTTACGGCTGATCGCAAACCATGGTATTGCAGTAAGCCTTGGCGAGCTTGAACCTGATCTCGGCCGCTTGCCAGCCAACCGGAACACTACTAAGTCAAATATATATTCAAGGAAGCACTGTAAAGCACTGTAAATGATGGGGAATTCAATAGGGGACATGAGTATTACAAGCACTACATTCACAAGCTGGCACATCACTTCTAGCCAATACTGTAATTTGTGGCCAAAGTCTGGCTTCAAGAACGAGTTCCTGGCTTGGAGGTTATTCAAGCCTGTAGGACTCGGGCTGGAATGACCTCTAAGCCAGTAACCCGTTCTCCAAGCTCGTCGGACTTTAAGCACAAATTACAGTATTGGCTACTGGCGATGTGCCAGCTTGCCATTGTAGTGCTTCTAATCCTCATGTCACCCCTAATGATCACCATCAATTACAGCGCTGTACAGTGCTGCATTGAATATATATTTGCCTTTAAAGATCTCCAAGCCCATACTTGTACGGGCTTGGAGATTTAAATTCCCTGTCGGGGCTCCTTCAAGGGCCCGTGGCACACTAATGATTACCCCATGCCATAAGAGGTACAGTAAGTACCCTCGCGGCAACTAATATTGACCCTCCCTGTGCTGCTGGTCCACCGCTGCATTCAAAATTCAAGTTTCCTACTGTGCAGGTCCTTAAAGGGGACCTTAAATCAGGGACCATCGTGAAAACAAATACAAACACTACACTACACTATTAACCCTAAGTATACCCCATCAACTCTAATTAAAGCCCATTAACCCCAACTGTCCCCCTCTACCCCATCTACGCCTATTTAACCCCATCTAGGCCTCAGTTTAATCCCATCAGTCCCATAAGGGTCTATAAAGACGATCATGGGACAATTAGAAGCCTAACATTAACCCCATAAGTGCCATGATGGTCCCGATCAGGATCCCTGCAGCATTTCAACATTTTAAATTCCCTGCTTCGGGTCCTTAATTGGCCCGCGGCACACTAATACTTACCACAACCCACGGGGGAACTCTAAGTACCCCCATGGCAACTAACATTAACCCCCCTATGCTGCAAGGTCCCCATCAGGACCCCTGGAGGGACCCACATTAACCCTTGCAGTGGGGGTCCTGATCGGGAACCCTGCTGCATTCAAAATTCAAATTTCCCGCTGTGCAGGTCCTGAAAGGATCTTAAAGGTCCTTAACAGACCTGCGCTAAATAAAACAATTAACCCCTGCCGCAGGGGTTAACCCCATTACTTATAAGGGTCAATATAGACCCCCATGAGACTAAAATTAACCCCCTCAGTCCAATAGGGGTCTATATAGACCCCTATAGGACACTATTATCCCATATGTTAACACTATAAGTGCCATGAGGTTCCTCCAGGACCCTCATGACACAAAGTACAAACACTACACTAGACTATCCCCCAATAAACCACTAAATCTAAACTAATTCCCTCTAACTAATGAACCCCCTCCTCCCTATCCTATTAACCCCCTCTACTCTAACCTATTAACCCCTACCTACCTAACACCTACCCTAACTATTAACACCTGCACTACCTACCTAACCCACTATTAATCCCTCCACTCCCCACTAATTATAAAAATAAAAAAAATTACAAAAAATAAAAAAAGCACCATTGCAGAAAATAATAAAACCTTAAATACACAAAATAAAAAAGAGCTCCACTACAAAAATATAAAAAAACGAACATTACACAAAATAAAAAATAAAAATAAAAATACAACCACAAATAAACACATCCCCATTACAATAAATCAAAACCCACACCCAGCAATAAAATTCAGTTATAATATATCCCTAACTACATTCAGTAGAAACCCATATATCTCACCTAAAATGGGATAAATAAGACCACTTACCTTGGCCAAATGCCCCTCCAGCGACGACGGTTTTACTGCCGCAGGTCGCTCCATTAGGAAAAATAGAAACATGAAATTAACAAAGAAATAAACACAACATAACATTATAAACATTCTAAATCTTACACTTACCTTTCTGCAATGTCCCCGTCCTCCTTCTGGAAATCTTCTCTGGCTGGGCCCTTTAAAAATACCTGTTGCTCTAAAAAAAAAAAAAAATTCTAAAGGTGTTCCTCCCTGGAGGAGCTCCCCGATGCAAATGAGGCTTTTAGCACTTTTTTTCGGTACAAAAATCGGAATGGCGCCTTCCGATTGGCTGAAAATGCTGTCAATCATATTTCAGCCAATCGAAGGTGCCAAGTTGTGAGCCAATCAGAATGGGATACACCCCTCTATCCCATTCTGTTTGGCTGATGGACCCAACAATCATTTCTAATCCATTCATAAGGCTCTATTGCCTTCAGCCAATCAGAATATGATACTCCCCCATGGGGTATATCCCATTGTGATTGGCTGAAGGCATCTGCACCTTCTGATTGGCTGCAATCTGATTGACAGTTACATCAGCCAATTAAGGTGGTCAGAGCCTGTGGTCGGAGGGGAATTAAATAGCTAAGTAGCTTGTGGCCTCCCCTTGCCACTACTTTTGTCATAAACGTAGGATTAGAATGACACCCTATAACATTAGGTTGATAAGGCCCTGCTTTTGTCCAGTCAAACAGCTGTATCCATGTACATGAGTTGGTCACAGTCTTGTTTGAATCCCCGGTGTTAGGGAACAAGTTGCTAGGTAACTCCGATTTTTTTAAGGGAGTGTTTAAAACTTTGAAGAATAGAGGGGATTCTGGCAGAGCAGAACACAGAATTCCAAAGGGTGAAGGTTGTACAAGAAAAATATTTTGTAGACAAGAGTGTGAGGAGTTGATGATAGGTGAAGAGACACATATATCATGTCTAGAGCAGAAAGGGTAGGGAAGTATCTAGATCTGATATGTAGGAGGGTGCAGTGTTGTTGAGTAAGGATTATAAAACAGCCCTAAAAAATTAGGCATAGTAGATCTAGTCCAGAATAGTGATAAGGTTATCAATAAAAAGAAAATGTAATTGGAAGGACATACTGTATGCAGTACTGTAATGAATACTAGATAGGGGAGAATATTAAAATAACTTTGGATTTCTGTTATAGCGCTTCCGCGCCCCCCCCCCCCCCCCATAAAAAATGGAATAAATATACATAAAATCATATAGAAATATGCCGTAAAATTTAAAAAAATCACTTTACATTCAGCCAGAGATACGATGTGTTAAATATCTGCCTTTCTTCATTAAGATCCCTATTCAGTCTATAATTGCTGATAATGTGGACAAAAACTAAAAAGAGATAGAAGAAAGTGTTAGTGAGGTTAATTATGCCCTCTCTGTAATGTGCTCTGAAACCTTTCAGAGCCTTGTACCTGGTGAAAATGTTTCAGATGTAAAATCCAGTGAGATAATAAATAGGTATAAATGGAATCCCAAAGTGTCTTAAAGTAATAATTTCCTCCTAGGCCAACTGGTTACTTTTTGATATACCGTTTTCTTCAAATATAACTTCTGTCTTTAACCCACTAATCACAAAAATAGATTTGTTTTCTTTTTATTTATTTATCCTTAGGTATAGCACTTCATAGGTTTAAAACATTCAGAATATACTCGGTTTACTGATATAACTGAAGAAATGGTCAGAGTAGATATACATTAGGTAACATGTTTGAGAGATAACATTTAAAAGTTATATCGTCAAAGGACTAAGTAAAATCTCATAATTACATAATGCTCTTTTAAACAAATTGATGTTATACTAGACAACATGTTTTTCTAAAGGGTTAGTTGTATTTTTATTCAGAAAGTTGGCTGCCCACCCTTCAGTGTTCAAACCTAAGTCATTTACATCTACAGTATGTTTTTATCACTACAAGTCAGTACAATTATTGGAGTAAACAAAATCAAACCATAACAGAAAAACAGCAATTGTATAATATTCCTAGACTACCTTCTCCTATGTTAGCTGCTATTTTTTTTTATCTTTATTTGATAACTAATTGCCCGTAAAAAAATTACAACAATAAAATTGTAAGCCACGCAATGCTGTTTCCCACACAATGTGAGGCTTTTGCTTCGCTAAGCACCTTCGGCGCTCATTGTGAACCTTTCCTCCCGCCTACTGTATGGGCCGCTCATTGCAGGTTTTGTTTACATGCAAGTTTTGTGCTTGGGAATGCCATGTGTCTCTTTCTAGCATCTCCCCCATGTCCCTTCCCCGTGTGTTCCTCCTCTATGTGTCTGCTGAATGTTTGAATGGCGCACGCAGACTGGCGTTGGTTCTATTTTGAAAGTCCTGCGTGCCTGGTGTTGTACTGTCTTTGGCGTTTTTGGTGTTGTGTATTTTCTAAGTCCGGCGTGCCTGGTGTTGTTCGTGTAAGTGTTACTGTCTTTGTCGTCATGTATTTTCTAAGTCCCGCACGCCTGGTTTAGCTCAGCTTCATTTTCACCAAGTTTCAAATTTTTTTGCATTTTTCATCTGCCATTTTTTGTATCACTTAGCCGATTTTTGAGTGATGAAACACAGCAAAATTGGCTCAAATTTGCTTGCAACCTCACTCCCAGGCATCCTAGCTCTCCCCCTGTGCTGTGTGTGAGTGTGTTTTAATTTAATTTGTATTATTTTTAATATTTTTCGTGTTTTCCGAGGTTGGATTTTTTTTTGCCCCACGAAATTCCAATGTCGGGTTTTTTTTTTAAAGTCCCGTGACCTAAGTCCAGCATGCCTCAACAGCCTTAACGGCCTTCGGTGCTCATTTCGGCCTAAGTCAATGCTTCAATGTCTCAACAGCTTGTACGCAAGGGTATCTTGTGCCCAGGGTCCTCGGATGGCTTCAGTTCCTTAATGGCTCGCCTCGCTTCTTGAGGCTCGCAAGCGTGACGACAAATCGCAGTTTGACAATTATGTGATACATCAGACACCATCTACTTGGTTAAAATGTATTGGAGTGACAATTAATATTTAATCCAACTTTTTTTTGCCAATTGTATCTACCTATAAATGTTGGCTTAACAAAATCCTCTGAATGGCCTTGATTTAATACCGTTGTTGATATAATATGATCATAATGTACACAGATCAATACTTTATGTAACATATGATAATGAATTTAAAACACTAATCAATACTACTGTGCATAGTACAGTATGTAAAACAGTTGTCTCACTACAAACCCTTACAAATATCAACTGTGAGCGACCAAAAAGCTTTAACCTACAATATAATTTTTTCCTACATCCTCTGTGACTTGGGGAAGGAGTATAAACAAGCAAGAAACCGACATAAGCAGCCTTATTAAATTGGGATTCAGACAATTGAATAGGGCTCTACATAAGCACACAGCATATTATTTTACAGAAATTTTTAGTTATTGAACTTCTAACTAAAAACTTCTGTAAAAAAATATGCTCTGTGCTTATATAGAGCCCTATTCAATTGGCCGAATCACAATTTAATAAGGCTGAAGGCTTTCTGTGGTGAGTCAGCATATTCTAAAAGTTCACTTTTTTTATTACTTTAATCAATAGCTGTTATTTTAACTGTTATTGTAATTATTTATGTATGATTTATCAAATTTTGTTTTTTCTTTCTTGCAGTGTTTGTTATTACTATTATAATTTTAAAGCAAAGAAAAAAACATAATGTACTTTCAGAAAAAGGAGATTTCAGAGAGAATTTTGTTAGTTATGACGATGAAGGTGGTGGAGAAGAGGACACAAAAGCTTTTGATATCGTGGGACTCAGAAACCCTCCAACTATTATGCGACAAAACAATCCAAAGAGAAGAATGAGAACAGATATTCAAAGTTTCTACAGGATGTCTTTAGGACTTGGACCTGACATTGGTATTTTTAGAGACTTCCTAATAGAGAAAATAGAGGAAGCAAATGAAGACCTTAATGATCTATCATTTGACTTTGTTCAGAGATATGCATTTGAAGGCACGGGTTCAATGACTGGGTCCCTTAGTTCAATAGAATCATCTTACTCAGATGTTGATCCAAACAGTGAAAACATTGGTAACTGGGGACCACGTTTTCAGAAAATTGCTGATATGTACAGAGAAACGAAAGCTCTTAAAAACAAACAGTAATTCTAAAGCTAATGAACACTATACAGTTTTTCAAAATAGTTTCAAAATTGGGCAAAGCTAACTAAAATGAGTAAAAACTTACACTACTTGTTTTCTGCAGTTTATTTGGTTAAAGATATGTCAGCCTAGCATGCAAAACCATTGATCTGAATTGCAAGGAATTACAAAGTTGTTTAATTCCCCCAATAAGATATTGTAGCAACACAGATAGTAAGGTTTAACTCGGCTGTACCTCACAAGATTTATTGGCAACTCACTTTCTAATAACAATAGGACACATTTTATTTTTCATTGTCATAATCACATTTAAATAAAATAGGAAGTTAATGAAGTGCAAGAGAGAAGCATCATTCAGAGAATATATAATTAATAATATCATATTAGACGGAGGCTGGGCAAACTGGAGAGTCTTTAATGCCCCTGGAAAGCTTGTAAAGAATCCAAAAAGTGTGGAAAAAGAATCATCAATCTATGGTGTCA
This sequence comes from Discoglossus pictus, assembly GCA_027410445.1. Classification (NCBI taxonomy): domain Eukaryota; kingdom Metazoa; phylum Chordata; class Amphibia; order Anura; family Alytidae; genus Discoglossus; species Discoglossus pictus. The sequence goes on along the minus strand of CM050166.1, from coordinate 140,927,590 downwards.
ATGAAAACTTGGTGAAGGTATAGAGAAGAATTTAAAAAAGAATGGTATGTTTTGATTTTGTGACCCCAAAAACAGGCTTTGTTTAACAACGCCAATCAGAGAGCACAGAGTTTCCACTGCAAACAATGCAAACAAAGTGAATTACAAATAGCAGATCAACTATGATTGAGTTGACTATCTCGAATAGCCACAATTCAACCATCATTTAATATGTTTTATATCGTGTATGACATCATCTTTAGCCCTGGTCAAAATTGCAGTCTACAGTTGATCAAGGTATCTACTATTGTGTTTATCCTTTATCCCTTGTATATTCCTAAACTCAAGGAGGAGCATACCAATTTCCAGTACAAAATATGATTTGTATCCAGTACTTAAAAAAACAAATAATAGCAGTTTTACTCAAAACATAAACTGCTGTTAACAGTAGATACATTTAAGAAGCTGCTGAAAGTGGTGCACAATCACACAAGTCATAACAAGAGTATCTTTCTTCTCTGAATTTTACTATCTGCTACAGTTTTGGTTTAAGTTCTATAAAACGTAAAGATTACAAAATGGATCCTTCAATTCTCCATTTTCTCCTCATAGGACAACTATACATTCTTAATCGAATTCAATGCAGAGAATAGCAACAGGCTAGTCATACTGTCTAGACATAAAGCATACACCTGACTCAGCATAACTGGGCCCTAGATCAATCTCAAGATACTTACTTTCTTCAATATATATTCCAACTTCAACATACTCTATTTATTTAGCACTTGCTTTCACTTCAATATATTTGCTTGCATCCATATGTAGTTCAGTTGCCTACTTATAATTTTATCTTCAATTCTAACGACCTCAGTTACAACCCATGCTATCATTGTCATTGCCAGGGTTTGCTGGAAGCAGCATGTTTTTGAGCATTAACTACTGTAATAACACCAAGATTAGCAATATCCATTGCAAAATTCTAGTACCCGATTTTCCTAACCAACTTGAAATCCAAGTTCATGGACCACTCTAGTCTTCTTTATCTATTTTTTAAGCATATCAGTGTCTTCATAAATCTGGCTAATACTTCCCCAGACATTCTTGCCTTATCCAGGAAATCAATAAAGTTCTGTAAGCAACAATGCTTAAGGCAAGTAGTTCCGCAATGATATTTTAAAGTTCAGCAGTGGTGAAATTGAATATTTCCTTGATTACAGTTCCCAATATCTGTGCACAAATTTGGAAAGGAGTGGAGTGCACAAATTTGAAAAGGTTTATTCTTTGATTTTATCAAGAGTATCGCACATTTTGATTCTTTTAGTGGGTTTCAGCTGCCTCGTGATATGATCAACAGGCCTTATATAGGGAACAATCAGTCCTTTTAGAAGGCAGTGATATGTATTACTCCCATAGATGATATATGTTCCATTCATGATGGTCAGTTTTTCCATTGTGGATACATGTAGAAATCCAGTAGTAGACTAGGTATTCCCATAAGTTAGAGGTTTTGGGAGTTGCTGTTTGTGTGCAACAACACTCACAATGCGTGCAACAACACTCACATGGTTGCATATGTGTACCTTGTTGTTGAAGGTCCTTATCTTGTGGGAATTGTGGTGTACTCCATTGTTTGAAATACAAAGCAAGGAAGGAGCTGATGAAGCCATATGTACAGTGGGGGGATCTTTTCTTATACTTGGCCAATTCCTGAGATAAGAGTAAATCTTTGTTGTATCCTGCAAAAATGTTTATCATTTCTTTTGGCATTTCCAAAGGTGTGATCAGCATGGTTGGTATAACTGACAATTTTGTATGTCTTGCAATTCTGAACATACATCTAAGACTGGTATTTTTAGAATAAATAGAACTTTTATATGCATATATGTACACCAATTATGTGGAGTCCATTTTCTGTGTCGATGGACAAATAGCCATAGATCCAGCACTTGGCATCATTAGATTGGTCCTGTAGTGTTGTAGGAAGGTGTTGGATGCTCTTAAGGTGGTCACCAGTTCCCTTGTGGAGATATACTTCATCCTCACGTTCTTCCTGTTGGAGAAACTTTTCAAGAGATGGGTGTTTACATATCCATAGATCACACCTTTGTTATCTTGTTAATCAAAGTTAGGTGATTCCTGGTCACACAAACTAGAAGATCCAATGCCCTGTAGAACCATGCTGTAAGAGTCTTTAATGGTTTATATGTTTCCTTCACCTCAATGTGAAAAGCTACTTCTCAAATGACGAGTGCTCCAAAACGAAACAGTATAATCCATGTCCAGGGGACCATGTCCTGGGGGAACATGCCCTGGGGAACATGGTTGTGTTTTATTTGTATTGGCTGCTCACTCATGGTCAGAGGAGATACAGAATTGGTGTATTCTCAATACTTTTGGCATCGGTTCTATGATAATTGACCTCCCTATGTTTAAAGTGTCGTGGTTCTAGGAGGACTGGAGCTCTTTTTGAAATGTTAAGCATGTAACCAGGCAGGTAATCCTTGACATTTAGCATCAGTATGTGTGGTGAGCAGGACTTAAAATGGATCCTTCCTCCTAGGCTAGATCACGGTTTTCCTCTGGTGGACAATAATCCAACATTAGATCATCATCTAGATGTATTATTAAAATATGTTAAACACAAAGAATTATAGGATTTGTACCTGGAGTAATCATAGGTCTTCCCATTAGTACTTCCCATTGACTTAAGTTGTTTCTTTCTGTTTGGAGTGGCCATTAGGCTAATGGTTACATTTTTTGGTCAATCTCTGCACCTATCTTAGCTATCTTACTTTTAAGAATACCATTACATATTTTAACTGCTTCTGATAATTGTGGGTGGTGCATGCAAGGATCTATAGGCAACATATTGGAAATGTATCACATTAGTGAGCACTTAAGTATGCACCTCTATCACTTTCTAATCTCAAATGGATCTCAAATCTGGGGATAAACTAATTTTTCAACATTCTACCATCAGTGTGTGCATCTTCTTTAGTGCAGGGGTTCTGATGCATGGATGTGTTTGAGAGACTGGAGGTCCAACCAATTATCTTCCTTGCAAATGCACCAAATTGTGCAAGGATTTTCCAGGACACAGTTATGTTCTCTCAAACGAATAACAATCTTTATTTAACAAACAAAATGAAAGAGCACACAGGAGACTCAGACTGACCCCAGACACAAAGGTTTTTATAACAGAGACAGTGAATTAACAATAGCAGATCAAAAATGACTGAATAGAATAACTACAATAGCCACAATTAAATAATGATATAATATGATTTATCATGCTAGGAAAGTAGGGCAAGGGTTGACAAAGTGTACGACATCATGTTTATCCCAGTCAAAAAAAAAAGTCTTCAGTTGATCAAGACATCTACCCTTGTTTTTTACCTTTATCTCTGGTACATTTCTAGCCTCAGGTCAACATACTGCTTTCCAGTACACAAACTGATTTGTATCAAATACATAGAAAACAAATAATAACAATTTAACTCAATGCATAAACTGTAATTAACAGTAGATTAATTTAATAAGCTGGTAAAACAGCACACAATCACACATCATAACAAGTTGGCATAACTTTTTCTGAATTTAACGCTTTGTTTCAGTTTTGGTTTAAGTCCTATAAAGCACAAAGCTTACACAATGCTTCCTTTGATTCAAAAGAGAATCACAGATTTTCTTTAAAAATGTCTCAAAGGGGTTTCAACTTGTATCATGGGTAAAATGTTGAGCCCACTTAAAAAAACATTGCTCACTGCTGAGATACCAAAGTAAAATGCCAGTGTATGGGAAAAATAATAATACTTTACAGTTAGTGCACTTAATGGGGTAAAATACTTTACAACTGTTAAGTATTGTAAATTTACATGGAAGAGACATTGAACTATTCGATGTATTTAACTATTCTATGTTATGATGGTCTGCAGTTTCAATACAGTAAGATGGTGGCTAATAAGATGCAAATAGGTTGTATTCAACTGTTCATTTCTATTTTTCAGTAAGGCTTCAAAAGAGCAAACTCTGGAATCACTATATGTCAGGATTACTTTATACCAAATGTTATATTTTATTTGTGTTCCTAATGCATCAAAATATTTGTTAGCTTTAAATAAATAGCATAGCGCATAAAGCATATACCAAGCAGTTATCAGTACTTTTATAAAATTAATTAAATGAAATAAATGCAACAGAATTGAAGGTTTAAAAGACTATTTTACTAACTTTTATTTATTTATTCTGTAATATTATAAACTGTAATTTGTATGATTTGTAATAAAATAAATAAATAAAATATATTTGGTTGGCAGAATTTTTGACCACCACATCTAAGAAAAATGTACATGAAATAATTGCATTTTTAAAGAAATAAGCAAACATTTATTTGCTATTATATTCTTTTCCATTGCATAGATGGCTAGGTACGTTTCTTGGAAAAGTAAAACCTATTGCTGTACTTACTTTTGGTCTTTTGCTTTTATAACAGCCCTTATATTCAAAATGCTGAGCCATCTCTCATTAAACCTTTTTTGATAACATCATATAATAAGATAGTAAAGTACTTTTATGGTAATCTTGCTTTCCAGAAAATTATCTTACTTTATTCCATTGGAGCTATTTGAGATTTATAAATTAATGTGTTTTTTACTAAAGCTGGGAATGAATTTACGTAGAAGCATGACTTTATAGCAGATGAAACCTAACAATTTTATCAGATAGGAAGTCACACGTGGATTTAGGGAGAAAATCTTACATATGAGACCTGCTTAAGCTAGAGATCATTATAATGATTCATCACATTACTGTTTCACCAAAGATCAAGCATAATCTGACTATTGGAGATCAGACAAGAATATACTACATAATACCAAGTCATTTTGTAAAGCCCCCAAATGCAAAAATATGCCTTGAAATAGAATTTCCCTAATCTAAAAATTCAGTTTAATATTTCAGGTATTTAATGGTACTGATTCTAGCAAAAAATCTAACATTTCTATATTAAAAATAAATCTAATTGCTGATAAGCATTTTGCAAAGATTTTAACAGAAATTTAAAATACTTTGATATATGACCCCGGAAAATGTTAACATTAATGTGTACACATCTCTAGTTTCTAACATGTATTGCAGTTTTTTTTAATTTCTATTTACTGAAAATTTTAAATGTAGAAGTTAAAGTTTTACAAGGTTAAAAAACATTGAGCCCGGTTCAATTGCAAGCCCGAATCAGCCAATAGAAAATGAGACTGTCATTAGTACAGCAATACAACATGGAGGGTAAATGTCAATCAATTATGTTCTGGGGTCTGATATGCAATAAGACACGCAAAACCGCAAAATACAGAATTATGAAAATCAGTGCCAATACTGTTCTAGTCCAGGTGGGTGGCCTTATATGTATTAACTCATTGATACCCGAGATCAATTTAACCCTGAAATGAGACATAAAAATAAATCTTATATACTGCCGATTTGCAAGCTTGAGACTAATGTCTAATGTCTTTCATCACTTTCCCCGTTATTAACAGTGCAGTGATGTTTTTTTAATTTGCATTTACAGTGCTACGAATAGGTGTTTAATCCCCTTATGAGTCCTCTCTAGCTTTCGTAGGATTTTCTCCATCACTTGCCATTTACGGGGTGTGGAAACATTTGAGGGCTTGGGGAATTGGAGCAATTGAACAGCATTTTGAGATTTTAGCCATCGTAACTCTTGCAAAAGGGAAAGATCAAAGGCTTCAGGAAGCTGTAAGTTCCTCGTTTAACTGTCGCAAAGTTTTCAAGGCGTAACTTGTAACCCATTTGGAGCCTGCAAAAGACGCCAATTGAATAGCAAATTAACTTGCGGCCTCACTTACAGGTAACATGTGAAAGCTGCATTGAATCGGGCTTATTATGTTTAAGATCAGCACCATATTGGTCCCAAAGACAAAATTAGCAAATAAGTCAAGTAATGCATCACACTGTATAAACATTCACATGCAGAGCTCTGAACACTTATAACCATATATATTTGTAAAGGTTTTATCAGTTACTTTTTATTATTAAGGTAATTTGAGCTGTTGAATGACAGAAAAAAATTATGTAATGTCTTCAAATTATAATTGTATAATGGAAATTAACTGTATTTCACTTGACTCTCAAATTAACTATTTACATTTTGACATAATTCAATCACAATTGTAAGCATTCTAAGTAACAAAAATGTAACATATTTTTTGCTTGTAATTGTGACTCCCTCTCTCCTAAGGGCTCCATTACATGGCTGTTGCGAGAAATTACCATTTCGCAACAATGGCAGCTTTTTTCCCTATATTTAGTTAGTTATTGCTAGTCTCCCAAAACTGCCCCACAATGTAGCTGACACACACACAAGGCTTTTCTCCTATTGTTGTCTATTCCCAACGTGTGCGCACAGGCTGCTTGCAAGAGACTCTGAGTCTGAAGCCTCCTTATCTATGCTCAAGAAAAGTACACTAGCCGTAACACAACCCCCATCCACCTTCCTATCTATATAAAGCCATTCACATGGCAAGGAAGGGGTTAATAAATAATATACATATGCAAGGAGTTTATGACCCCTCTGGCTATTAGCCCCACCTCCTTTGCTGGGATACCCTCAATTAAGGTACGCTAAACAGGGGAATTTATGGATTACATGCTCCCATGCTCTGAAGGGAGCCCCCAGGGACTCCATCATCCCAGATGCTTATCTTATGAGTACAACAGGATTCCCGTCCCAGCATGTAGTGATAACCATTAGGGTATATTTCGACCCACATGGCATCTAACACTTAACCCCTGCCACAGAGGACTTTAAAGGACTTCTGTGTCAGCTCAAATTGAACCACTACCACTAGGGTCTGTAAATAATCCCTATGGTACTTAAACTTAACCACTATGCAATGAAGGTTCTGTAAGGATCCCTGTGGCAACTAGGTATGAACCCACCTACAATAAACCCCTATACCTTGGAGGTTCTTCAAGGACCTCTATGTCATCTAACATTAAACCCAAACCATGAAGATCCTTTTAACACCTGCACAGCACCTATTATTAACCACAGATCTCAGTGGCATCTAAAAATCCATGTTGCTCTTAGTATTAACCCAATGCCAAGAAGGTCCTTAAAGTCCTTTGTGGCTCCTTAAATTAACCTTGACCTTGCTCTGTGAGGGGCCCAGGGCTGTCTCCTCCCAGGGCCCCCTCAGCAGCCCCCTTCACTTACTTGTGCATGGCAGTCCCTGTCCTGGATCCCATTGCTCAGAGGCTGGATATCCTTCCCCGCTGGAGCTTCATACTGGAGGGTCACGTGACATCATTAGGAATTCCCTTCCCATGCAGTATGAAGCTCTGGCACTGGAAGGATATCCAGCCTCTGACAAATGGGAATATATATATAACTGGAGGGGGGCCTGGGGCGGGTCAAACATTTTTTTGCTCCTCCTCTTGGGTGGGGAGCAAAAATGTTTTTTTGCAACCTCAATTTACTAGCTCCGCTACTGCTTGACATGGTACCTAAAATGAACCCTTAAAAACCATTGGGATCCATATGGACCCCCATGGCAACTAACTTTAAATCTTGTGTGCCATCAAACATTAAAAATATAAATTACATTAAGTATAACAATTTAATGGTAAAGATATAAATTGTTTTCAAAATGATGAAGCTCCATTGCCAGATGGGTACAGTAATTGCTAATATAAAATACGTCAAAAACTATTGATTCCAAAACTCCATACCTATTTTTACCATTGCAAAATGGTACCAATCCACTTTTCAGAGTCCACAAATGCAGATATTACCTTATCTACTAAACCAGGGAAAGATCCATCCCATGTTGAGAATTTCAGAATTTATATGTGAAAATAAATGACAAAATTATAGCTGTGAGAATCACTATAATAGTTGTCAGTGTGCATCAAGTTACGATGTTGGTCACACCGTTACGGCCCGTAGGCGAGGCGAGCAGTTGAGGCACGCAAGATGCCGAAACAACGCAACAAAACGAAAACAAGGCCGAAGGACGTAAAACTAGCCCCAAGGACGTAAACACTGCTCAAAGGGCCCATAGCCTCGCATTATGTGGCAAACACCATTGCCATGTTTACTATTTCACTCCCGCAATTTTTGACGGGGAATTTACTAGTCACGTATAATAGTTGTCGTATTTGCGAGTTTATTGGTAACGCAATGCTAAATGCTTCGAGCATGCACATGCACGATGAGCGCCGAAGGTGTTCATCGCGAGGCCTGTAAGTTGCAGGTTTGCAGAGGACTGCAATGAGCGCTGAAAGCCCAAAAAATAGAAGGGGGGAGAGGCTCGCAATGAGCTCCGAAGTTAGAGGGGGGGAGAGGCTGACAATGAGCGCTAATTGCGAGGCCAGCAAGGGTGGGAGAGCCTAAACTTGAGTTAAAGGCTTGAAAAAAGACACAGTTGAGGGAATGGGGAAAAAGAGACACAGGGGTGAGAAATGGGGGAGAGGAGGGAAAAGAGACAAGGGAGGGAGTGGGGGGAAAGAGACACAGGGGAGGGAGAGGGTGGTAAAGAGACACATGGGATGAAGAGGGGGAAAGAGACACAGGGGTGTAATGCTCACAAAGTTACAGGCTAGCGCCCTGCAATGACCGGCAAAGCCTTAAAGTAGAGGAGGGAGAGGCTCGCAATGAGCACCAAAGGTGCTGATTGTGAGGCCCGTAATGAGGAGGCCGTGGGCTCTGGTTGCGATGAGGGTGGAGCCTGTGGAACTGAAGGCTTGAGAGCCGCTCCAAGTGATGTGTCTGGGTTTGTCTGTCCCTATGTGCTAATTTGCTCATACCTCTCCATCCTTAGATTATGCCTCCTTACCTCACCATACATTGCGCTAATTCTTTCGACTTGCTCGGTACCAATATCATTCTGCCTTTGAAGCTGAGCTGTCAGCAGTTGCACTGATATATTGTCATGCTCATCAGCCATGCGGATGTGCTGAAAGATGCCCCTCAAGGTGCCTTGTGGGGGGCTGTGAGTTGTGTCTCCAGACAAAGTTGGACTGTGGATGTGCTGTGGTGAGGCCAGAGGTGTTGCTCGTTATGATTGGTCGATGGTGTAGCCATTGGAAATGAAATTGCCATTGGCGATGGTGTTGCCATTGGAATGGATGTTGCCCGTTAGGATGGTGGGATTGTATTGCCAATGAAGATGGTGTTGGCCCAGTCTGTTGGGGCAACAACTGCTGGGAAAATAACTGCTGGGACAACATCTGTGTTAACATGCTTATGAGACATGGTCCAGGTTAGGCTAGTGCATGACAAGCACATGCAGTCCTTCAGAGTCTGTATCCGCATATGCTGCAGTGTGCACACCCATATGTGTTCTCTATTTTGGATGTAAAAATCAATGTTGATCTATAGCTATACCTCGTTTAACACTGGGGATTGGTTCCAAACAGTAGGAATATTAAGTGAAACAGCTCTAAATGGTGCAGTTTAACACAGGGAAGCGAGGGATAGGGGAACTCATGCCAATAAATACACAATTGCAATTGATATTTAAATGGTTTTGTCTTATCTGAACTTACATGAACAAACAGCAAACATAACACTAACACAAACTGCATTGGCAACTGCTATTCACAATCCTTTTGAACTGCAGGCATTGGACAGACATTTCATTGGTAACAATTATGATAATAATATTTATGCTTCCTGGATGTACATGGTTATTGCTGCCCCATATATATGAAGTCATAACCAGAGAACTTACAGTGCTATTGTATGTCAGTTATCTATGTTTGTGGGGTTCATGTGTGTGCATATGAAGGTGTGATGGTGCATATGATACTCACATTGCAGGGTTTCCTGAAAGCCAGTGTCCAGCTGTCCTGGAAGGCCCACTGTTTCCACTGGTACCAACAACTCCTTTATAGTACGTTCCCATCCACAGTAGGTGATGTTGAGTGGTGGGCCACCACCAGTTTCACAAGCTACTCTGGCCTCCACTTCCATCTTTTTCTTGACCTTCATCTGGCAGTCATCATATCAGTGTTTAACAGACATGACATCCCTGTTTGGAAACCCTAGTGATGCAACAGCTACAGTAGCCTCATTCCAGGCACATGTTTTATCGCCAAGCCTCACATCCCTCCCACCATGGATGATGGCAGGCTTGGACTTCCTTGAGGGTTTCTGTCTCTTCTGGGCTATAATTGTGGGCCCTCTGCTTTAGCACAACTTAATGGCCTCAGAAGCATGCCTGCGAGTTCTGGCCTCCCAGTTCTCTCCATATGACTTGCCCTTCATCCCCACCCCACTACCCCCCCCATACCCCCCCATTTGGGATTAGGCCCCTGACCCTCTGTTCCTACACCTTGTGTGCCTACATCTGAGGGCACATCCCTCCCCTCTCCTGCTCTCCTACAGCTGTACCTCGACTTCCTGACCTGCTTACTCCGCTACCTCTCTCCATCCCTCTATCTCTCCTTCTCTCCTTATCTTCTCCTCTGGTGTTCCCCTCTCTCTCCTCACTGTCCTCCTCTCCTCACTCTCCTCATCCTCCAGTGTTTCTCTCTCTCTCTATCTCTCTCTTTCTCTCTAACACTCTCTATTTCTCTCTCTGGCTCTCTCACTCGCTCTCTCTAACACTCTCTATTTCTTTCTCTAGTACTCTCACTCGCTCTCTCTAGCACATCTCTTTCTCCGTCTATCTCTCTCTCTCTCTCTCACTCTCTCTCTCTCTCTCTCTCTATATATATATATATATATATATATATATATCTCAAAAACCCACCAACGCCTAGACCTGTGTGTTGACTTTCTCAGCTACAGTACAGTCAAAGACTTCAGTTTTTTCGCAATCTTTTAAACCGGTTTCTGCAGCGTTGATTGGCGTTATCCGCTTCCTATTTGTTAATTAACCTCTGACGGAATCGCACATTACGGGCATGCTTGATTTTGGAGCGCTTCATTGGATCAGATATTCGGAAACTTTACACGTGAAACCCAGGTTTACAGGCTTGTGGCCTTGGCCCTTAACATCTCCATTGAATAGCTGCGGAATTGGAGATGAATGGAAGCCTGCAGCATGCCAGCAGACATACAGCTTGTATCCTGAGAGATGCGGGCTTGCAATTGAATAGGGCTCTAAATACGTATTACTTTACAACAGCATGCTCCAATCACAATATCCAATCAATTCTGTATTTGACTGGGTAAACTGGACTGTTTTATTTACCCCTCTATCTCACACTGTCTATGTCTCTATTCCAGCTATTTCCACCCTACAACAGAAACCTAAATAAATGTCTAGTCTTCTATCATTGCATATATATATATATATATATATATATATATATATATATATATATATATATATATATATATAAAGATAGAGAGGGTATTTTTGCTTGGGATCAAACTTTTTCATAACTAGATATTATATCATAAAACATGTAATCATTCTTGACATCATTTTAAGTTTTGTATATCTAAGCTACTCTAAGTGAACTTCCTTAGCTGGACTAAGGATTAGATCACCTCTGACTATAAGAAAAGCAGTAAAATGTTACATGCTCATCATGAGTTATATAAACTGGAATCCTATTTCATATTTTCTTTGTTATGAGTGGACAATATAGTTATTTTTTCAAGTATACCATTCAAAAGATTGACCTTGCGTTTATGTTTGTTTGATTACTAATCATGCCACAGCAATTATGGTAACATAAGCACAAAATTTATATTTAAAACCGGGTGATTGATTAAACAGTATTAAAAAGAGAAGATACTGTCACAATTGCATTATATATATATATATATATATATATATATATATATATATATATATATATATATATATATATAAATATATACTAGTAAAAATAAAATTATAGTGAAACTATTAAAGTATAATCAGCACAACTCACACATTGGAAAAATAGAAAAGTAATGCTGAAAACCATGTTAACTGTAATGGTATGTAAATAGAGAGACACTAATAAGGTTATGCCAATTATCTAATTAACAGTTGACACATTTAAATAAGGGGCATCCATTCTACCCTTTTTGAATATCTGATAACGAGTGGAAGAGAGAGACAGAGCACATAAAATATTAGACTATCATTTATAGCAGGCAAACGACTAGTTAGATATTATTGTCTTTTTATTACAAATGTATTTGTTCCAGTTACATTGGGATCTGCATTGGTCAAATTGACCTTGCTGTTGAAGAAGCTATCCGTTACCCTGTCTACAATGACTAACCCATTGCTTCTAACTAATCATTCCTATACATTATATTTTAAAATACCCTGTGGCATTATTCCATCCTTCTACCAACACATGAGACATTTACCCCTTTCTTATGGTGCAATCCATCTCTGAATCAGAGACGGTGCCCAACACCAAAGTCAAGCCAATGATCTAAGAACACAAAGGTCTTAACCATACTTTAACCTCTCAAAATTCCCACTGTCTCCTTAGATTAGTGGATAGCACTGACAGGACCTTTGTAATGCAACAATTGAGGTCCTTGTCCAATGCTTGCTTCTAGATTAATTGAATCCAATGCAGAAGACTCCATCTTCTGTTGACTTTGTAATTGGTACCAATGTACAAGACACAACTATGCCTAATATCCTACCAACCAGATTCCCAAAATATGTCAAACTCAACCAATAGCCATACAGCAAACCATTCAAATGCTAGTGCCCCATATCACACACAATACTCATTTTAGCTGGTCCTCACATATACATTGGGAATTTCACTGGCTCATAGTAGAGTGCCACTTAAAGAATATTAAAAGAATGATTGTTCCCAAACAAAGCTAATCGACCAGCCTCAAAGTAATGGCAACAATTCCCAGGTAAAACTCGCAATTGTGGTTCTTTTGCCTACAGTAGATATCAATGTTATCAAAACAACACAATAACTTCCAAAATCCTTTGAGATGAGCAGCTCTATACACTCGAACATAAAGGAGCCTTTAGATTGTAAATTTGTGAGTTTTCAATCTTGCAAGGTGTTTTGGAGAAAGCTCTTTGGACACCGGATTCTACGCTCAAAGACAGGGCCCCTATATCATTTGCAATGTGTTAATACTGCTATGGTTTTTGCATTGATTGTAACCTGTGTATGGACCTTATTCAATAGCAAGCCCAAAGATTATGTTATACAGGCCGTAAGTCTGCTGGCTTGAAATTTGCTACAATTACAAAGCGATTCAATTAATCAAGCCCGCAATTAAAGGGCCGAAAGCCAAAAACGTAAACCATGCAATCGTAAGAAGCATTTCAGAGTGTGATCATTATCAATTAAGAAAGGCCATAACTATTGATTTAGAAACAGCCAATAGTAAATGAGACCATCATCATTACATCAGTAAAACATGGAGATTGAACTTCAATCAATTAGCGTTTAGAGGTCCAATATGCGATCGGATTCGCAATCCGGCAATGTACAAAATAATAAAATTGAATGGCGATACTTTTCTAGTCCATGTGGGTGGCCTTATATGAGGTAACTCGTTGATTCCTGAGCTTGATATGACATGGTAATGAAACCTAAAAAAAAACATTTTGATGGCAGATTTGCAAGCTTGGGACTGTTGTGCAATTAATCCTAATGTTTTTCATCACTTTTCCCGTCTTTTAAATTGCAGTATTAATTTTTTATTTGCATTTACAGTGCTACAAAGAGGTTTTTAACCCCCTTGCAAGTCCTTTCTGGTACCCTTAGGATTTTCTTCTAAATTTGCCATTTATGGGTGTGCAAACATTTGCGGGTTTGAGGAATTGTAGCAATTGAATAGCAATTTGCGATTGTAACACTTACGGGCTTGAAAGATAAAAGGTTTAGATGGGTTGGAAGTTACGATTTTGGAAACCGCAGGGATTTTCAGCCTGTAACCCACAGATCGTTTGCGGCTTATTAAAAGACGCCAATTGAATAGCAAATTAGTTTACTGGCTACGTTACGGGCTCCAGTAACCAACAATTGCTCAATTGAATAGGGCCACATTGTTGTAATCTTTCTTCTTGAAAACTAATTGCAAACACAGTTATATAGGAATAAAGTGTATTACATATCTGATTCAACTAGACCTCGCCAAGACATAACGGTAGATAAATATATTAAACTGTGCAAGCATTATTTATTAAATAAAGACGTCTCTGTGTGTGAAGTTTTGCAAATGCAAAAGATACATCACAACAATTAACAGCATGCTTTGCAAAGCATAATACTCAAAGGAGCTCAATAAGGGATCAGTATCAAGTCTGAACAATTAAATAGCCATTAGAGTCAAATGAGAATAGGGAATTTTATGAAGACTCCTTATCCTAGCTCAAAGACAGGGCCCTCGTTCCTTTGCTAAATGTTAATCTGTATTTATCACTGTCTGAACATAATTTATGTACAGCGCTACGGAATATGTCGGCGCGTTAAAGGAGAAAAGATTATGATCTGACAGTAATCACAGAAGGTAGGGGAGGGTGGTTTATAGTTTAAAACTTGCCAAATTTTGTTTTGGAGGAATGACTCATGGATCTACTTCCTTAATATTTATCATATGGACATAGTCAGGATATTGGTGTTGGACACATTTTACAAATTTAGAAAAGAAAGGCAAATAACTGGACTTGGTATGGTGGAGGAAGATATGCAGGCTTTGCAAGGTCTGGGGAGCCTTCTTGAAGAAAATATTAACCCTTCTGTATCTATAGCACCATGACTTTTCACCTTTAAATCAAACTAATTATGCAAATAAGTATGTGTTTGCACTACAAGTAGCAATAGAAAATTGAAAACAGTGAATATAGAAAATAATATATTTTTGAATAGACAAGGATTTAAAGCACTAAAGCAATTACGAGTAAGTGTCCTTCATTAATTAATAAATCAGGGTATCCTAAATCACAGATACACAGGTGTACATATAAGTATTAGGACGTGATCCAACCAATATGTATTATAAGGAGATAAAGGGCATCCTGAGTGACACAAGAATAATGGCTTGATAACTTGAACATCTACATCATCTTTGTAGATAAGATTTTAACAACACCTAGCTGTGCCGAAATAAGCTTTTTGGGCTAGAATAGATGCAGAGGCTCTCTGTAGTAGTTTATTCCATGAATTCTGGCATGCCCAAGACTCGCAGTAGAGACTCATAGCAAATGTAATACCTTTGTTTTGGAAACATTGGTATTAGTTCTACAATACATTACAAGATAACTGTAGTGAACAGTATTTGAAGTAGTAGCCATCCTAAACCACATACACAGGCCAATATATAAAACTGTATTAATGATGTGAAATTTAATTGACAGAGTATGGTTTCAAATTTGGAATTACTGAAGAGCTATTAGTCACATTTCTGTAGAAAGATGAGTAATGTAGATCCTAGAGCCCTGTATAATGTTTGTTTATTTTACCATTGTGAGGACAAGATGAGGCTATATATTTTTGTCGAAGGTGATATTTTTTTTCATCTTCTCTTTTTTGTAGTCTTTCATGGATATTGGTCTTAATATAGGCAGTTATTTTACTGGTGGTTTTCATTTTTTATAGGGTATTAGAATGCAATATTGGCATCATATTGCAGTATCCCATATGCTATCTGTTTGATGTAACTGTAAATTGTAGGTATTATTTAAAGCAATTACCTCTACATCAGTTAAAGAAATTAAGTTTATCATTAAGTTATGAAATTCCAATAACTTTAAATGTTCAGGTAAAGTATGGAGTTGAATATATTCCAAATATTAATATGGAATATATGTGCAAGTGTGATTTTAATCAATTCACAGTGTGATCAATATTCAAGGGCATTTTTAGAGTAACCTATTTGGTCTATATAATGACATTTTCATTAATGAATCCCTATAGATTACATAGAGGCATGGCAGTTATAATGTTTTTCAGTCTGATCTGTTTACATACATAATATTATGAAAAATACTGCACCAGTGTAATATTAGTGGATATTGAGTTGAAATGCACAATTTTTAGAACAGTCTAAGCTTCAAAGCAATGCTGTGAATAGGTTGTTTCAGAGTGTTTCTATCCTAAACAAGTAAATATTTATCAACTAGAGGCCAATTCAGTTAACAATGTGATACCATGGACTTCAAAAGGGAGATAGTGTGAGGATTATGCCCACTCTTGATGATGCCTCATATAAGGTAAAATGTACACTGGGAATTGGAAAGCATTGCAACTTCCAATTTTCAAACTCCAACATGATACACGCATAGCAGGAGGAAAATTGTATATAACCCCAGGGTGAGAATTTTTGGCGGCATAAGAACAATACTTGCAGAGAGCTGGTAACGGACTGAGCTGCTTTACACCAGCCAGCTATAGCAATGATTAATATGCAATCATTATTTGTCTATTACACTATGCATTTAATCAGCAATCCTATGTTGTTATATAATGATATATACGTTGCATCTGAGGCAATAAATTAATATAAAGGTATAGGTTTCACATGCTTTAATTTATTGGGGATAACATCCAACCATGATATGTTTCTTTTCAGATTCCCCCTTTTTTTCCTATTGCAGATAATGTTTATTGTTTAATTGTTAGGATTTTGATTTTAAATTAATAAGACATAATATATGTTATTCTGTATAAAGCAATATTTTACACCAGAGGTTAAAAAACTGTGGAATATGGACCACCAGCGGTCCGTGAGTTTCAGTCAGGTACAGCACAAGTTTACAGGGATTGTAAAAACAATGACATTATAGCATAGCACTTTACAGTTATTAAACAGTTGGTATACTAATCTCTATACTAAAAGTGCTTATTCAAACTGATAACAGTGACACAAACAAGAATTAAATTTACTACTGCATTGTATGTTTATTCTTTTTGTTATGCAGCTCATAGACTTTACCACTGCAATCCACTTAGTATTTGTTCTACATACCTGTGTAGCATGACATTTGACTTTCTAATTTTTAATTATTGTATTTATTTATGTTGTGAATGAAGCTTATAATACATACAGATATATATATAATTAATCCAACAGCATTAACATTTGTTAATTTTACAGTGTAATTGTGACGATCTGCTCTTCTTATGGGGCTCAGGCTTTTTGCGGCAGCAGGAATACAGCTGGGATGGAGATGGGTAGTTAGTTGACCAGATTAAGTACATGATACTGGGAGAAATGAACTCAAGGATCCACACCATTATCTATGAGATCCAGAAGCAAATTATTTATTTATTAATAGGGCACATGGGAGATGGAATTAACTTAAAAGGATAAAAACAGATAACAATACAATAGAAGAGTTAATCCTTCCTGCTTAGTCTGAAATGCAGGGGTACATAGTAAGTCATGGTAAGCGCAAAAGAGTCCAGCAAATAGTCCAAAGTTAAGGGCTACCGTGACATTACTCCTCCCTTCCAGATGGTCAAGTGTGGGAGCTAATCCTGACGGATGACTTCCTAACTTGACCATTAATTGTCTTCTTGTCTGGACAGGCCATCTGCATTGCCATGGGCCTTACGACTCCAATGTTTAATGGTGACGTTATAAGCTTGGAGAGCTAAGCTCCACCGCAGTAATCTTCCATTGTCCTCTCCTATCCGAGTTAGCCATACCATTGGGTTGTGGTCAGTGAATTCTTGTCCATACAGGTATTGCTGCAGTTAGATTAAGGCCCACACTACAGTCAGGCATTCCTTCTCAATGGATGGGTAAATCACCTCCCTGGGCAGCAGCTTCCTACTGAGTTAGGCAACAGGGGGCACTTCCCCTTGCCCATATACCTGGCTCAGCACAACTCAAAGTCCATAAGTGGAAGTATATGTTTGGAGTATAAAGGGTCTCTGGTAGTCACGGGTGGCCAAGCCTGGAAAGGATGGCAGGGCTTGTCGGAGGGCATGGAAGGCAGCTTCACAGGCTGGGGTCCACACCACCTCCTTGGGGTGTCACTTCTTGGTGAGGTCGATCAGGGGCTTTTCCAGGGCACTGTAATAAGGACCACATATTTGGTAATACCCTGCAGTCCTCAGGAAAGCTCTCACCTGTTTTTTAGTCTTGATGGTGGGCCAGACAGCTATCCCCTCTACCTTAGCTTACTCAGGTCTAATCTGCCCCCTATTTACTCTATGCCCTAGGTACTATACCCAGCCCTTGTCCATTGACACTTGCTAGGGTGAATCGTAAGACATGCTTCCTGAATAGCCCCTTAATACCTGTCTGAGGTGGGTCAGGTTTCCTTCCCAGGTTGCACTGACTATTGCTATATCATCTAAGTAGGCTTGGACATACCCCTTGTGACCACTCAGCAACTGATCCACTGGTATAACCCAAAGGGCGTAATAAATGCTGAATCCTCCATGGCAGGCTCCGCTAGGGGAATCTGCCAGTAGCCCTTTGACAGATCTGGGGTAGTCACCAGCCCCCAATGGGTCTAACAACTTGAGTAATGGGCTAAGCATCAGTTTTAGTTTTGTCATTTGCCATCTTTCTTGGGTACTAACACCACAGGGGATGCCCAAGGGCTCTTAAAGAGCTGGATAACTTTGAGCCACCACATTTCATCTAATTATCTATGGATTATGGCTCTAACTGACTCTGGGACCCTGTAAAGGGCTTGCTTAAGGGGAGGGCAATCTCCAGTCAGTACCTCATGGCTAGAGAAGGGGGTATGCCCTGGAAGATGGGAAAAAGGATGTGGTAAATTATCCAGCTTAGATTAGGGGATAATTTAACAAACACAGCCTATCACTGGGAGGGGTTATAGTGCACTCTGGCAGCTTTCCCAGCAATCCCATAACACTGAAAGGCATCACAGGAGCCAATAGAACACCCAGGTCAGCCTCTGCCTAGTCCTTTTATGGCCCACATGGCCAGCTAAGGGTACATCATGGGCTAGTACCAGTAACTGAGTCCTGAAACTTTTGGGGACTATCAGATGCTTTAGGCCCTACCTTTATATCCCCAGGAGTCACAATATACAATAGCCCATTCTCACAGAGAAAACTCTCCCCATGAGAGCCTGGCTCCCTCTGAGCTGCCATCTTCCTGATACCTTTTAGAGTACTATCCTCAGCTAGAGCTACCTTCATCTTCTCCACCCTGGCCCTGGTAACCAAAAACCCCAAGCGGATAAAGAGTTCACCTCATAATCCTCTGGGCTGACGGGTTCCTCTTCCCTTCCAGGGCTTCCAGAACTCATGGCTGTTGACTGTGACCAGGTAATGATGCTTAAATATCGGCATTCCATGGGCCCCATGTAATTTTCCAACAATACATTCGTGGGCAATCCCTCCACGATGCCAACCTCCAGGATCTCTTTGCCCTTGCCCCAATCCAACTCCACACTGGCAAGGGGAATGGTATACTGCTTCCATCCAGCAACAACCACATCCATACATTTTTCCAGGATAGCTGCAGGGCTCACCTTAGAGGGATGAATAACAGTCATGACAGCCCCAGTGTTTCTAATCCCATCTACTTGCTGTCCCTTTTCGCCAAGTGGGGCAGGTGGTAATCTCCTTCTGACAATCCTGAAACTCCTCCATGGCCCCAATGTCCCAAATACCCTATGGGTGGACAGCAAATTGCCCTGTAGTATCAAGCCAGCAGTAGTATCCTATCAAGCACCTCTAATAAACATAATGCTGTCTCTGACTGTTTAGAATAGAGCACAAGACCCTGAAACAGATAACAATACAATAGAAGATTTAGCCCTGCCTGCTTTGTCTATGCAGGGGTACATAGTAAGTCACAGTAAGCCCAAAATAGTCCAGCAAATAATCCACAGTCCAGGGCTACCCTCACAGCAATTTGTTCCTGTTTTGAACAAAGTGTATTTTTCATGTAAAAACTTCATTTCCCATTCTGATTTCATGAAATAAATTTTAGAAAGAGATGACAACTTTATTCTATAGTTATTAATGAATCTTTGGCACTTCTAAAGTATAAGAAGGCAGTCAAAGGGATATGCAAAATAATATTCCATCTGTGGCAGGGTAATGTCAGTCAGATAATTATGCAGATGTGGGCCAGATCAGTTATTACTGTTTTTTTTTTTAAACAATTCCAATTATTCATGCTGTCTAACAGACTCTGAGCTGCATAGCCTCTGGAATCTGGTGAATCAAAACTGATATTTGCTTAACTGGAGGATATATACTATGCTACTATCAATTTTTTTTGTACATTAAGATATTTATGAAATACTAATTTTGCTGTATACTAATCCTAAGTGAAATAGCAGGCATGATGTCCTATCTTACTATTTTCACATTTAGTAAATAAGTTATGTATTTATTAATGTAAATTGGTCAATTTGAATTGAAGCAAAATATTATAGTATAAAAATATTTATGTGTCCAATAGTAAAAGCCAAATAAATTAAACAGGGAATATCCACTTAGTAAGAATACCATCTGGAAACTTGCAGGCATTTAAACTCTTTAAAAAAATGAAAAATCATTTCCCTATGTGATTGTAAGTAAAACACATTACAAAATATATGTGAATATAGTCTGTCCCCCACCAGCTGCAATTCAAGCCAACTATCATAATAGCTACTATAAGACTTATAAAAGAATATACTCTCTAGTTCTGAATTTATGCCCTTGTACATTTGGTGAAAAATAAAGTTATATTTGTGTTTTATTGTGATATGCACTTTGTTCATGTTGATATTGTGTTTTATATTTCAGTGACACCGGATGAGCGGTTAATAAAGAATATAGGTTTATAACCTTAAGACTGGGCATTTTGCCAAGCTCCAGTAGCCCATCGGCATGTCATATCCCACTCCCAGCATGGTAGGCTAACCGCTACTGGCCGGGTGCGAACTCATGGCAGAATGACCACGGCTCCAGAGACTTGTATGTGCTGTCTACGATTTGCTAATTAAGATATGAAACACAGGCAAAGCAGACATCAAACGTTAAGCTTTGTTCAGTATTTTAACTGATCTCTCTTTGATCGGTCTAAGTACTGTAATTGATACTCTTTTACCCATTGTCTTCAGTTAACAGCATAATTACATGTATTCTATGACTGGTTTCCCAACACATTTACTATGAAGATCAGTTATAAAAACTATGAACAGTTAAAAAGATAAAAAAAATCCCCAGCTATATAGACTCCAGAGAAGTCCCCCAAACATATGATAAAGGTCAGATGCCCTAGGTCAGGATGAACTTCTCCTATCCCAAGTTATTTTTGAAACAATAACTCCTCCATGTGCCTACAGATTACCAGGTGATATCGAGCCCGAGAGTTGAATAGGACCCCTTATAGCGGACAGATGGCTATTGTATTTAAGGTAACTATTTCACTATTCCATTTCGAAGCTGGTCACGTCCCACATGTACTATAAACAGTAGACCTGAGGGTGCCCTGGAATAATCAGTAGTTTCCTTCCCCAAAGTTGTATAATTGGTTACTACAACAATTAGTACTCACAGCTGCCTGTGCTGATTGGTCAAGAACTGGCCCAACAGACCAATCAGTTCAGTGCCTACCAGAGATGCTTCTGATTGGTCAGAGCACAGAAGGGGGAAATGTGAAATTTCCCAAGTTTTGCAAACAATGTTTCTTCATGCAAATTTTTTATTGTTACATTGTTCAACAAAAATGTACAAGATTACACCCAAAAATAAAGATTATGCTATCCCTTGGACACATAAATATGTGTTTATTTGAGGTAACATGATTTTTATTATTTTGAATCCTGAACTTCTCCTGGCGTCCTGTGTGAAGGGTTTGAAGCACCAAGGATTGGTCTTCTTGGCCTCTCAAGTCCACTGAAGAGCAGATATTGACAATGTAGTAGTAGATTTTTACCAAAGATGAACATGGTTATTTGTTTAATATGTCAGTTTGTCAATCATCTAATGATATTCTTTAAAGGTTAAATTAACAAAAAAAATATTTTCACAGTCTGTCACTTGATATGTATATATTTACTAGCGACTTGCCCGTCAAAAAATGACGGCAATGAGATGTGTATGTTTGGAAAGTTGTTTAGTTATTAATATACATATTTGACACTTGTAAGATTTTAGTTATGATTAAATAAGTAGTATTGTGATATTAAACATGTTTAGTTTTGTAACATGTTCTCTTGGTGAACAGTAACTCTTAAAGCATTTTGTATTAAAAGTATTAACATTTGAATGTAAGAACAGTTGAACTTTAAATTAATCAGTATTGTAAACTTGAGGTAATGGTTTTTTAACATGCAATTTCTATCTGAAGAATTGTTAACTTCAATATACATTGAATCCAGAGGAAGGCAAACAGTAAAAACCCTCCTTGAAACGTACCCAATTAAATTAATTCCTTCCTGAACCCATGAACTGGCGATAAACATTAATACAGGGATTAATCTTAACATAACAAACAATATTTACATTGTGACTTAAAACGTGGTTGAGCTCCTAACATGAACTTTGTAATATGTTGAAGTAAAGAACTTGAAAGTATATTTTTTTAAACTTGAACTTTCTTATCAGTCTAAATAATGAACTTGAAAATATTTTTTTTCAAAATTGTAACGTTAGAAACAGTAACATAGTTAATTAACATTTTAACATAATTTGTAAAAATAATGCAAGGCAAGTGTTTTGTGAGGCTAATCATCCATAAACAGTACTTCCATTAATTATGACTGAATTGTTTATTGTTTTGTATTTTTCAATGCTTTTAAATTTGTTTTGCATGGGTTTTATTTGTTTAATGAAAGTTACAGTACTTCATAGTAGACAATGTTTTTAGTAAAAATCCATCCATCTTCTAATAAATCACCTTGACTTTCATTCTTTTCAATGTAAACTTTAATAGCCTGTGGATTTTTGCACCGTGATAACGCAACGTACAATTGACCATGTGCAAATACTAGTTCTTCCAAGAAAATACCCACAGATTTGAACATTTGTCCTTGTGATTTATTAATGGTCATGGCAAATGCCATAATAATGGGAAATTGTCTTCTTTGAAGTATAAAAGGGAGACTACTTTCACTTGGTGCTAAATCTATTCTTGGTATGAAAACTCTCTCTCCTTTATGGGTACCGGTTAAAATTTCAGCATCTATAAAATGGTCCTTTAATTGTTGAACAATTAATCTTGTCCCATTGCATAGGCCTTTTTTGGGGTTCATATTTTGCAGTAACATGATAATTGCACCTTTCTTTAGCTGCAAAATATGTGGTGGCATTCCAGAAGGAGTTAGTGAGTTTATGAATTAAGTAGAAAAGTTAGCCTGACTTTCATTGTCATCAGCAAGTACATTCATTTTTTTAAAGATTTCATTATTGAGGATTAATGCATCCTTATTTTTACACGTTAGTATGACTTGGTTGGCAAGCTCGGAATATTCCTGGTTATTTATGCTACCTTCAAATATAGCCGATATAATATCTTGGTGACAAATCTTATGAGGTGGGATCTCTACAGTGTCGTCAGGTAAATGTGGTATTTTTTCTGTTCTGCCTTCTCCAATTTTAATAAGCCAATCATTGAAATCAGTTTGGCCTTCTGATCTCATGTTTTGTTGCAGTTGAAGATGGGTAAAATGTTTCCATAGTGTGCTTGACTTTATACAGGTTTCGATAATGTCAGTTCGATTTCCATATACAGCGACAGGTAATGTTTGTCTAAAATCGCCACCTAACAACATTACCTTTCCACCAAATGGAAAAGTATTATCCATGACTTCACGAAGCAAACGGTCAATACATTGGAGGGCATAGCATGACATCATTGTGGCCTCATCTATTATAATTAATTTACTTTTTTTAAATTTCTTTGCTTGTAATGATGTCATGCGAATATCTGACACAGAGGTTTCTAAAATAGGCACTAGCAGTTTAAAGCCACTATGTACAGTTCTTCCACGTTCTAAAAAAAGTGCAGCAATTCCAGTAGTGGCAAACGCCAATGCTATTTGACCTTGTGCTCGTACAGAACTCATTAATAAATTATATAGATAAGTTTTTCCAGATCCGCCAGGTCCATCAAGATAGAAATAACGTTCTGTCACCATGTCATCATCTATTGCATTTTTAATGGCATTAAATGCTTGCAATTGTAACGTATTTAAAGTTGCAAGTCTTTCTTCTGATCTTTCTACTTGTAGTTGAATGTCATAGCCTTCAAATTTTATGTCATCTATAAGACCTGGATCAGGCAAAGTAAAACTTGTACAACTTAATCCATGAGTTAAAAATACTTCTTGGATTTCCATTAACGCTTTTAAGTGTGCAATCGGTTCAAGTGTGCAATCGCATAAAGTCTTCAGCCATATTACTTTTAAATCTCTCCCACAAAGCTAATGCATTTGGAGCATTTGAGAAGATACAAATAAATGCAAATTGTTCTTTCATCTGCCGTGGCATTTGACATTGTGCTGCTTCTTCTAAACATCTTTCCCATTCTGTATCATCAGCTAGGAAGTTTCTGTGTCTTGCAGCTAAATGGAAGGATTCATATACTATGTCATTAACAGTTCTTAAGTGTTCAAAACTTTGTGCTTCAGGAACATTTAAAAGTAATATCCGTAAGCATAAACGTTCAACGTCTCTGTTCAACGTTCAACTGTGTAAATTCTTGGGATTATTTTATTGCCTCTGCTTTTTCTCGGTCTCCATAATCCATTCACAAAAACATAGTGATATGGAATTTCAATATATAAGAATTGTGTTGCTTGTGAATCTGTGGAATTTAATTCAAACCATGCAGTTAGTGTAGTGTGACGTTCTTCACTGGGCCAATGCATTACTTTAATTTCCAGCATGGAAATACACTAAATGTCTTTGTCGCAAATGTACTGCTAATCTATATACTGCATGTGATCTATCATGCATTTAAAATTTTAAAAGCCGCCACATAACTTCTGGCGCACTGACATAGCGAGCATCTACATGAGATGCAAGTTCATCATGTACTAACTCACTACTTTCAGGGTTGTCTGCACTTTTGACGACTACAGTAGCTGCATCATAGCCTTTGTAAATATATTTGTAGATATATTTAATGGATTTGATGGAAGTGCAGGCTTCTACATTTATGTGGGCGTTATACTTCATGAGTAAATGTGGATTGTAGGGTACTACATATCTATTGTCAACTTTTTTGCCACGAATAATGGCACTATCTCCTTCTCTTCTTTTATAAAGTGGATAGCCATCACAATTGGCATAGGTTTTGTCTCTATAATCTTTTGGAAAATCTTTGGAAGATTTATTATTTTCCATACATGGTGATTGTGGATTAAGATCACCACAGGGTCCATGAATCATGCAATGAATAACAATCTCATATATTCTACCATATAGTTCTGGATCTGGTAGTTCAGCAACAATGACTGCATCCACTTTGTCAGAAGTATCTAATTTATCTTTTTCTTGAAGTATTATCAGAAGATGTGCATGTGGAAGGCCTCTTTTTTGAAATTCAATGGTATATTCATAGGCAAGACATTTGCCAAATAAGTGACTTACAGTGATGTCATGTATTAATTCATTTAATTTAATCTCAAAATCTCTGGCTACTAAATCAATACAAACTTGGCCAAGAAGTACATTTTGTGTAATTTCTGGCCATTGGGCATTACATGTAAATGTAAAAAATAAATCGGGTTTGCCAAATTTGGGGACAATAGCCTTAGCATCATTGTATCTTTCTCTCATATTTCGAGTAGATCCTTGAAAGGAAGATGGTAAAATGATGGCTTTGCCAGCTGTCATGTCTCTGTTTGTAGCCACCTCAGCAACATAGTCCATTAGTCCCGAATATTGTTCTACATGTAGTTTATCTTGTTGATATTTTATAAAGTTTAAATTATTGGCCTCAACTTGCAAATAGGAATCAATAATCCATTCTTGTGTTAGTTTTTAAAAATTTTGTAGTTTGGAAAAGTAGGTTCAGTCATAATGTTTTGTAAATAGATTGGACATTCTTTTCTTTCTGGAAGTTTGAACTTGCCTTTTTGACAGCAACTAATACATTGGCCAACTCTTGGTCTCTCCGGTTTAAAATAATAAGCCTCAGAAAACTGACAATGAGTAGTCATGTCCCCACAACTATGAACCTCTACTGCTAAAGACTTGAGTAAAGGACAATTTGCAAAGCATATAGCAGTTTGACTTTCATATTCATCAGGTGAAATGTCATGTAATGTTTCAACAACAAGTTCTAAATGCTTTGTTTTTTTTGGTGGCTTTTTTTGGTATCTGATGTTTGAGGAACAGGTTCTAAATGCTTTATTTGCTTAGTAGTTTTTTGGCGTATCTTTAATTTTTGCAGCTGATAGTCTTTTGCTTGCAAGTCTTCTTTCTCCTCTGGTGTCTGCTGGTCGGCCCATCTCTCTTGTCTTTCTCTAGTTTGATGTCTTTTCTTTTCTTGTTTGCTCTCGTTAGTAGCCATGTTAGTCTGTAAAAGAAAATAATTTATAATTAGTTTAGTTTGAGATGTTAAGTTTATTTTGTAAATGTTTTATTATCAACAGTTTGTTTATATGTGCACAGGGAAGAAACTGACACTATATCTTCTTCTACATCTAATAGGTAATTAAAATGTATATTTTAGTTGTTTTGTCAATTTATATTTTTGTTGTACTTTTAACTTACAGGCATAGTAGAGGGCAAAAATTAGTCTTTGTAATTTTTAGTATTTTTTTTGGGGTGTTAGTACTATTTGTTGTAGTATTCTATTTTATATGTGTCTTTAGGTTGTATGCTTAATATTGTATGTCAGGACCAGCCAATTTGGGGGACCATGCTTTTTTTTTTACATGGATTCAGAGCAAACATGTTTATTTAGTATTCTCTTTTTTTACTTGTTATACTGTACCTTGGTTGAAGTGTGATTTCAGTCAGAATCTTTGTTGGTCCTTTGTTGAAAGTCTTCGTCCGATGGTCTGCTCCTCTGTTGAAAGTCTTCGTCCGATGGTCTTCACACAGTGTCTGTTGTAAAAGAAAAATGAAAATGTTATTTGATTTTAATGTATTTGTAATGAATAACATATTTCATTATTTTGGTGTATTGTATCTGTTATGGTGAATTTTTCTGCTATGCTGTTTTTTGTGCAACCTTTTAAAAATACTTTAAATGTATTTGTATATTCCAGTTATCCTTTTTTATACTGTAATTATTAATGTTTTTCTTATTTTGGATATGATTGCAATGTTTTTAGCATTATCCTGTTTTGTGTCCACCACTTTTGCTATACTAATTTAGACTTTTTTGTAAGGCTTATAGCTTCGTAAACAGTAAATAGGAATATTAATTTACTTTGCTATGTGTTTGTGTGATTTTTGGTACAATCCTATTTTGTGTCTACCATATGTTGCATACTTTATTTGCTTAATTAGTATTTTTTATGAAGGTTAAATGTTTTTCTACATTGAAAATGAATGTTTTTTTCTATTTTGGATATTATGGCAATGTTTTTAGCATTATCCTATTTTGTGTTCACCACTTTTTGGTTGCTGCATTTGTTATATTGGCGACTATTAAACATATATAGTTCCTTTATTTTTTCGACTTGTTATACTTTACCTTGATTGAAGTGTTGAATGACAGAGGGCCCCCTCCTGCCAATCTTAATCCACCAGTCTTCTTGTAGTGTCTGTTTGAAAAAGAACGTGAAATGGTTAATTGTATATTTCTTCTTTTTGATTTAGCAAAGCATGGTCTTTTTCAGCATGTAATGTATTTTTCTATCTTACCTCTTCTTCTTTCTTGGTGTTCTTTAAAAGGGATTGTGGTTCACAATGCACGGTGCAAATTCATGAGTGACGCTGCTGATGCAGAGTCTGTTTGAATAGTACAAAAAAGGAGACAGATTGAGCTTTAGGTTATATATTGAATTGCAATAAATTAATGTCATTTAATTATACTTCTTTAATTAGTTTCAATTAACATTAGTTTGTTTTAGGGCCTACACACATATATGTGCGTGTCACATATCACTATACATGAATCACATTTTATGGTTAAAGTTGTTTTTTTTAATGCCATTTAAATATACTTGTTTAATTAGTTTGGGTTAAGATTAGTTTGTTGTAGGGGCTATACACATAAATGTGCGTGTCACATGTCACTATACATGAATCACATTTTCATAGTTAAAGTTTTTTTTTTTTGTCCTGTCTTGATAATAAAATGTAATATATTATAGCTTACCTCTCAGTTGTAATTTGCACAATGTAAAGTAGGAAATTAGGAAACATTTCTCTTCTCAAGTAACAGCAGCAGTTAACTATCCAGTCACTCCGTTCATCACCTGAGTAGAAATGTAGAATTTTCTGGAAAGTAGGCAGTATTTATATACTTTCAAGTGCCTCAGACCGTTAGAACGCAATACGCATGCGCTATTTGCGTTCCAGCTTACAATTTGCGTTACATCCGCCATTTTATGCGTAGTAGTTTTCAAAATGGTGGTTAATATCAGTGTGGTACGTGCCGCATAGTATGTGTTTCAGTTTTGTGAGTCACTGTAGTATAGTTACGTCTGAAGCCTCATTTTCGTTTTGTTCGGCGGCCATTTTTTCTCTTGCTTAGGTGATTTTCGGCAGTTTAAACTCATTTTTTTGGACGTAAATAGACGTGTAAATTAACTTTTCGAGGTGCCAGATGCCCCCCCTTGCTGTAAGTAAGCTTTTTATGTGTTCGTTGTGTTTGTTTCTTGTGTTTCTGATGTTTTCATGCACGCCGTTTTCGGCCGGTTTTGCGTGTTGGGAATAGGTCGTTTCGCAGCCGTATTTTTTTGCGAGGCGGCCGTAATTTTTTTGTGAGGGACGCAGTTGGTTTTTACGTGTATGTCGCAGTTGATTTTTTTCTAAGTCGTGCGTATGTGTGTTAACCACGTGTGGGGCGCCTTTGAGTTTTTTTTTTTTAAAGTCGTGCGTGTGTTAACACAGCCGACGGTGGACCTTCCACCACCGCAAATGCGGCCCCTCGCTTTGCGAGGCTCCGCATTTGCGGACAAACACAGCCCACGTTGGATCCTCCACCACCGCTTATAAATATATATATAGAGAGAGAGAACTTGGATTTCATAGTGTGCCTCATGTAAAACGCCCATGTAAAAGAATCCCATGAAAAACATGTTTGCGATAGCAAGCTATGACTGGTGTATAGTTCCCTGTTATAATTGAACAAGCATTAGTAAACTTCAAAATTACTTGAGATGCAGGATTGCAGGTTATTGCAGTCTATATTGTGGTAAAATACAAATATTCATACATTTTTTGTGTATATATATATAGCATTTATCACTTTTGCAGCAAGTGTAATATTTCGCTAAGATGTAAGCTGTGATGCCATAAACAACTCTTTTAGCCTAAACAAATATGTATTTCAGTAAGCATACAAGGTCAACACTTAACCTATGCACAATAGATAACCAGTAATAGTTTTTGGGCTCATATGGTGATGTTCCAGATATGATCAAGCACGTTCAAACTGCATGCATCTTATTTTTATTGGATATCATAAGATAAATACTCATTTATTGGCTGTTGGTAAGAATGTCTAATTTTCCCAGATGGGTGATAATTAGTGATGTCGCGAACATAAAATTTTACCCCCTCCCTCATCATCCTCCCCTGTGTCTCTTCCCCCTCCATCATAATCCTCCACTGTGTCTCTTCCCCCCTCCATCATCATCCTCCCCTGTGTCTCTTTCCCCCCTCCCTCATCATCCTCCCCTGTGTCTTTTTTCCCCCTCCCTCATCATCTTACCATGTGTCTCTTCCCCCCTCCCTCATCATCGTCCCTTGTGTCTCTTTCCCCCCTTCCTCATCACCCTCCCCTGTATCTCTTTACCTCCTTCCTCATCACCCTCCCCTGTGTCTCATCCCCCCTCCTTAATCATCCTCCCACCTCCCTCATCATCCTCCCCTGTATCTCTTTACCCCCTCCCTCATCATCCTCCCCTGTGTCTCTTTCCCCCTCCCTCATCATCCTCCCCTGTGTCTCTTCCCCCTCCATCATCATCCTCCCCTGTGTCTCTTTCCCCCCTCCCTCATCATCCTCCCCTGTGTCTCTTCCCCCCCCTCATCATCTTCCCATGTGTCTCTTCCCCCCTCCCTCATTATCCTCCCGTGTCTCTTTCCCCCCTTCCTCATCACCCTCCCCTGTATCTCTTTACCCCCTCCCTCATCATCCTCCCCTGTGTCTATTTCCCCCCTCCCTCATCATCCTCCCCTGTGTCTCTTCCCCCCTCCCTCATCATCCTCCCCCCTCCCTTGATGATAAGGGGGGGAAGAGACACAGGGATAAGTGTGAGGGGTGTTAGGGTGAGGGGTGTTAGGGATAAGGGTGTGGGGGTTAGGTGTTAGGGTGAGGGGTGTTAGGCCTAAGTGTGAGGGGTGTTAGGGTGAGGGGTGTTAGGGATAAGTGTAAGGGGTGTTAGGGTGAGGCACGTTAGGAATAAGTGTGAGGGGTGTTAGGTCTTAGGGATAAGTGTGAGAATGTTAGGGTTAGGTGTTAGGTTGATGGGTGTTAGGGATAAGTGTGGGTTAGGGTAAGGGGTGTTAGGGATAAGTGTGATGGGTGTTAGGGTAAGGGATGTTAGGGTTAGGTGTTAGGGTAAGGGCTGTTAGGGATAGGTGTAAGGGGGTATTAGGGTTAGGTGTTAGGGTGAGGCATGTTAGGAATAAGTGTGAGGGGTGTTAGGTCTTAGGGATAAGTGTGAGAATGTTAGGGTTAGGTGTTAGGTTGATGGGTGTTATGGATAAGTGTGAGGGGTGTTAGGGTTAGGGTAAGGGGTGTTAGGGATAAGTGTGAGGGGTGTTAGGGTTAGGGTAAGGGGTGTTAGGGATAAGTGTAAGGGGGTATTTGGGTTAGGTGTTAGGGTGAGTGGTGTTAGGGTATGGGTGAGGGGTGTTAGGGATAAGTGTGAGGGTGTTAGGGTTAGGTGTTAGGGTGAGGGGTGTTAGGGATAAGTGTAAGGGGTGTTAGGGTTAGGTGTTAGGGTGAGGGATGTTAGGGTTAGGTGTTAGGGCTAAGTGTGAGGGGTCTTAGGGTTAGAGTGAGGGGTGTTAGGGATAAGTGTGAGGGGTGTTAGGGTTAGGTGTTAGGGTGAGGGGTGTTAAGGATAAGTGTAAGGGGTGTTAGGGTTAGGTGGTAGGGTGAGGGATGTTAGGGTTAGGTGTTAGGGAAAAGTGTGAGGGGTGTTAGGGTTAGGGTAAGGGGTGTTAGGGATAAGTGTGAGGGGTGTTAGGGTTAGGGTGAGGGGTGTTAAGGATAAGTGTGAGGGGTGTTAGGGTTAGGTGTTAGGGTGAGGGGTGTTAGGGATGAGTATAAGGGGTGTTAGGGTTAGGTGTTAGGGTGAGGGATGTTAGGGTTAGGTGTTAGGGATAAGTGTGAGGGTTGTTAGGGTTAGGGTAAGGGGTGTTAGGGATAAGTGTGAGGGGTGTTAGGGTTAGGTGTTAGGGTGAGGGGTGTTAAGGATAAGTGTAAGGGGTGTTAGGGTGAGGCATGTTAGGAATAAGTGTGAGGGGTGTTAGGTCTTAGGGATAAGTGTGAGGGGTGTTAGGGTTAGGTGTTACGTTGATAGGTGTTATGGATAAGTGTGAGGGGTGTTAGGGTTGGGTGCTAAGGTGAGGGGAGGATGATGATAAGGGGGGGAAGAGACACAGGGGTGTCCTTGCAGCAGAGATCAACAGAGTCCTTCAGGACTGTATTGAACACTGTGTACAATAGCCTAGCTATGGTTTTCCCTATTGATGCAGTATCACCTACACTCAGCCTCCTCTCAGTAAGACTGCAAGTTAGTTATGATTCCAAAATGGCTGCTGTCCATTAGTTAGAAGGGTCTGGAAGGCAGGGTATGATGTTGATTGGCTGGAATGTGTCTGCTGACTGTGAGTGGCAGGGTCAAAGTTTGCTCAATGATAAATTATAGGGGGCGGGTCGAATATCGCATATGTTCGCAGTTCGCCGCGAACGTGAACATGCTATGTTCGCCGGGAACAGTCCGCCGGCTAACTATTCGCGACATCTCTAGTGATAATGGATTGCACTATTCTCTGTATGTAATTACTATAAAAGCTGTCTTTGTTTATATTTGTGTCCAGTCAGCCGGCCAGTAGCAGCCATTTTGGATGTTTTTGCTGCTAACCCACGTTTTTAACTAAAGAAACTCAGTTTTTTTGGTATCATGACGGGGTTTCAGAGTAAAATGTGCTCTGTGGCTATGTATTTCCCCAAACAACTACCATGCCCATTTATACACATTTAATAGAATAGTGGGTGCAAATTTCCTCCAAGGTCTGTCTGCTTGCATCACCCCTGGCTGCACAGGGCTTGCAATGAGCGCCATAGGCGCCCATCGCGAGGCCCACTGTGTGCAATGCTATGCCTGTCTCACATCTCTCCCTCTGCATCTCTGTCTCATTTCCCCCAGAGTGTCTCTCTCTCTCTCTCTCATCTCCCACTCTGCGTCTCTCTCTCTCATCTCTACCTCTGCATCTATATCTCTATTTAATCTCCCCCTATGCGTCTCTATCTCTCTCATCTCCCCCTCTGCGTCTCTATCTCTCTCATCTCCCCATCTGCGTCTCTCTCTCATCTCCCCCTCTGCGTCTCTCTCTTTCATCTCCCCCTATGTGTCTCTCTCTCTCTCATCTCCCCCTCTGCGTCTCTTTCTATGTCTCTCTCATCTACCTCTCTGCGTCTCTCTGTCTTGTCTCCTCCTCTGTGTGTGTGTTTCTCTCTTTCTCTTCTTACCCTTTGCATCTCTCTCTCATCTCCCCCTCTGCATCTCTTTCTCTCATCTCCCACTCTGAGTCTCTCTCACTCATCTTTCCTTCTGCGTCTCTCTCTCATATCACCCTCTGCATCTCTCTCTGTCTCATCTCCCCCTCTGCGTCTCTCTCTCATCTCCCCCTCTGTGTCTCCCTCTCTCTCTCATCTCGCCCTCTACATCTCTTTCTCTCTCTCATCTCACCCTCTGCGTTGCTCTCTCACTCATCTCCCCGTCTGTCTCTCTCTCTCTCTCTCTCTCATTTTCCCCTCTACGTCTCTCTCTCATCTCCCCCTCTGTGCCTCTCTCTATCATCTCCCTATCTGTGTCTCTCTCTATCATCTCCCCCTCTGCATCTCTCTCTTTCAACTCCCCTCTGTGTCTCTCTCTCTCTCATTTCCTCTGCTGCGTCTCTCTCTCTCATCTCCCCTCTGCGCCTCTCTCATCTCCTCCACTGCGTCTCTCTCTTTCATCTCCCCTTCTGCATCTCTCTCTCTCATCTCCCCCTCTGCGTCTCTCTCTCTCTCTATCTCTCTCATATCTCCCTCTGCGTCTCTCTCTGTCTCATCTCTCCCTTTGCGTCTCTCTCTCTCTCATGTCATCTCTTCTGCATCTCTCTCTCTCAACTCCCCCAATGCATCTCTCTCTCATCTTCCCCTCTGCTTTTCTCTCTCATCGCCCCCTCTGCGTCACTCTCTCTCATCTCCCTCTTTGCGTCTCTCTCATCTCCCCCTCTGCATCTCTCTCTCTCATCTCCCCCTCTGCATCTCTCTCTCTCTAGAATCTCCCCCTCTGCTTTTCTCTCTCCCTTTCATTTCCCCCTCTGCGTCAATCTCTCTTATTTCCCCCTCTGTGTCTTTCTCTCTAATTTCCCCCTCAGCATCTTTCTCTCTCTTCACCCCTTCTGCATCTCTCTCTCTCATCTCCCCCTCTATGTCTCTTTCACTCTCTCATTTCCCCCTCTGCATCTCTCTCTTATCCCCCCTCTGCGTCTCCCTCACTCTCATCTGCCCCTCTGGGCCTCTCTCTCTCATCTGCCCCTCTGCGTCTCTTTCTCTTTCATCTCCCCCTGTGCATCTTTTTCTCTCTTATCTCCTCCTGTGCATCTCTCTCTCATCTCACCCTCTGCGTCTCTCTCTCATCTCCTCCTCTGCATCTCTCTCTCATCTCCACCTATGCACCTCTCTCTCTTTCTCTCATCTCCCCCTCTGCATCTCTCTCTCTCTCATATCCTCCTCTGCATCTCTCTCTCATCTCCCCCTCCATGTTTCTCTCTCTCTCTCAACTCCCCTCTCTGCGTCTTTCTCCCATTTCCTCCTCTGCATCTCTCTCTCATCTCCCCCTTTACGTCTCTCTCTCATCTCTCCCTCTGCGTCTCTCTCTCATCTCACCCTCTGCGTCTCTCTCTCTTCTCACCCTCTGTGTCTCATTCTCTCATCTCCCCACCTGCGTCTCTATCTCTCATCTCCCCCTCTGCGTCTCTCTCTCATCTCCCCTTCTGTGTCTCTCTCTCATCTCCCCCTCTGACCCTCTCTCTCATCTCCCCCTCTGCATCTCTCTCTCAACTTCCCTCTCTGCGTCTCTCTCTCATTTCCTCCTCTGCATCTCTCTCATCTCCCCCTCTGCGTTTCTCTCTCTCTCCTCCCCCTCTGTGTCTCTCTCTCTCCTCCCCATCTGCGTCTCTCTCTCTCTCCTCCCCCTCTGCATCTCTCTCTCTTATCTCCCATTCTCTGCCTCGCCCAGCGCCAGAAACTTAGGGAACCCATACCTGGCATCCCAACCCTGCGGGCACATCCTCTCTGCAGCATAGGGACTCCCGATTTACATCATTGCGTCCCTATGCTGAAGAGAGGACGCCCTGTCAGGGGTGGGATGCCATTGCTCCGCTGAAACCAAGAATGTCATCAGGTATAGAAGGAAGAGAGAGGAGGGGGTGGGGGGAAGGATACACAAGGGAGGGAGAAGAGGGGGAGGAACATGAGATATTAGGGAGAGAGAGGTGGGGGAGGAAAAGTAGACACGAGGGAGAGGAGGGGGAGGAAAAGGAGACACGAGGGAGGGAGAGGAGGGGGAGGAAAAGGACACATGAGGGAGGGAGAGGAGGGTGCAAAGAAGACACGAGGGAGAGGAGGAGGAAGGAGGCACAAGGGAGGGAGAGGAGAGGGGGGAAGGGAGACATGAGGGAGGGAGAGGAAGGGAAAGGAGACACGAGGGAGGGAGAGGTAGGGGGAAAGGAGACACAAGGGAGGGAGGGGGAGACACAAGGGAGGGAGAGGAGGGGGAGGAAAAGGACACATGAGGGAGGGAGAGGAGGGTGCAAATGAGACACAAGGGAAACAGATAGGAGGGGGGAAATGAGACACAAGTGAAAGAGAGAGGAGGGGCAATGAGACACAATAGAGAGAGAGAGAGGAGGGGGGAGATGAGACACAATGGAAAGAGAGAGGAGGGGACAAATGAGACAAGAGAGGAAGAGGAGGGAGGAATGAGACACAAGGGAAAGAGAGAGGAGGAGGAAATGAGACACAAGGGAGGGAGGGGGGAATGAAACAAGGGAGGGAGAGGAGGGGGAAATGTGACACAAGGTAGAGAGAGAAGGGGGGAAATGAGAAACAACAGAGAGAGGAATAGAAAATGAGACAAAAGGGAGAGAGGGGAGAGAGAAATGAGACACAAGGGAAAGAGAGAGGAGGGGGGAATGAGACACATGGGAAAGAGAGAGGGGGGAAATGAGACACAAGGAAAGAGAGAGGAGGGGGAAATGAGACACAAGGCAAGGAAGGGGAAAGGAGAAATAAAGGAGAGAGAGGAGGGGGAAATGAGACACAAGGTAAAGAGAGAGGAGGGGGAAATGAGACACAAGGGAGGGAGGAGGGGAAATGAGACACAAGGGAGGGAGAGGAGGGGAAAAGGAGACACAAGGGAGGGAAATGAGACACAAGGGAGGATGTAGACGGGGGAGAGAATCGCAATGAGCGCCAAAGGCGTCCAGCGCTGGGCTTGCGATGCACGTCGAAGGTGCTCACATTGGGTGGCAAACAACATTGCCATCCTTAAAATTAGGGAGAGGAGGGGGGAAATGAGACACAAGGGAGGAAGTAGACAGGGGGAGAGACTCGTAATGAGCGCCGAAGGTGCTTACATTGGGTGGCAAACAGCATTGCCAGGCTTAAAATTGTATTCCCTTCATTTTTGACGGGCAAGTAGATAGTATTAAAATAATGGTTTATTTTCCTTGCTTGACATCATTCTGGAATTTTGGAATTATATGTAAATGCATTATTACATGAATGTTGCAAGTATGGTATTGTAATAACGTAATGCATCCAGCACAAAAAGGAATTTTGAAATATAATGCTCAGAATTTTATTGATAACTAATTAAAAATATGCAATGTGTCTGTTGTTTTGCAAATAATTGTAATTTCTATTAAAATACTATTGTATTTTATTACAAAATTACAAATGATCATTACTTGTAATTTTGTAAATTGAAATTTTGTTATAAAATACAGTAGCACAATGGTGTGATTGTTATATTATTTAGAATTGCATTAATAGAAATTAAAATTATTTGCAAAACAACAGACACATAGCAACATCATTTGAATATGTACTGTACAATTACATTTTCAAATTATGTTGTTCACAGTCTGTTCTTTTATAGTCTGGACAAAAGTTTTCCTGCAAAACAGTGAAACTGTAATTAGTAAAGCTCAGCAGTTTGTGAATATAACAGTTTCCAATCTTTTTTTGGCCAACATACACAAGTGGGTTGTTACTGAACAGTTGTTTCAGCATCTCTTTACTAACAATGTTCAAATGCTTTTAACCTGACTTCAGGCAAGCACACCACAGAGATGTCACTTTTAGAAAGAATTGGAAAAAAATCTTTATGCTGAATTTGTTTTTTGCCTACTATATACTTCCTGAATATCACATCAGCATTAATATTAATAATTACACAACTGGAACTGTGTAGTAGAACAAAATTTACCTAATTAAGAACAGTATGTTGGCTAAAAATACACTTATTACATCTCAAAAAGTAAGAACTATTATTAAATATGAACAAATATTTGCATAGTGAGCAACAAACCTGCATTATATATAGGATATGTCTTGGGAGAGTAAAATGTAGGAATTTTAGAACACTGCATTCTGAATTAATTACATTTCATATTTATATGTAAGAAAACATAGTTCCTTTAGATATATATTTAGTCCAAAAGTAATGTGGGTATCCTAACAAGTATACATGCATGAAAGTTTTAGTCATAATAGACAGACATGGTATTAGCAATGGGGCATCGGTTACAACAATTTCAACAGTGTGCATGGCTATTATGTACTATTTAAGGGCCTCATTCAATTGAGCTTTCGCTCCATCCGGTATCCCGTAATGGAGGCCGCAAGTTAATTTGCTATTCAATTGGCGCCTTTTTGCAGGCTCCAAACGGGGTACGAGTTACAGCCCTGAAAAAATTGCAATGGTTTAGCTAGTAACTTGCAACCTCCCGAAGTCTCTGATCTTCCAAAGCCGCAAGACTTTCGATTGCTAAAATTGCAAATCACTATTCAATTGCAAAAATCGATCAATGCCATACTCACAATCAATCTCTTAAACGCCAAATGGAGGCCCAAAGTTTACGGGTTCCAGTCTCGTTTGTAACACCTCAAATCACAATATAAAGACACCAATACACTTTAAAACATGGGAAAAGCAATGGAAGGCCTTACAATTACATGCACAACAACTCTTAACTACCAAATATAGCAACAAATAAAAATGTATTTAACTCATATGTTGGAATAGTCATGCATATGCCAATATGAAAAGCCATGCTGCAACATGCTGAACGCTATTAAAGACACACTACCTCATTAAATTGCAACACAAACACATGCAAATGGCTGACATATTAACCCTTTGTCACTCACAGAGGCTCTGATGTGGATCCTAAAAATACAAAGATCATTTAACTCATCACATCTATATTGGGACAACAAATAGTGTTTCACAAATTTCATCACCACATGGCATATATCAAGTACCAGGGGAATATTTCACACATGGTTGTTCAGTCCCTCAGTAGTGTCTGACTTTCTGTGAACTTCTGCATTGCAGCACACCTACTAAGTTCTCTGTTTATACGTATCCACAAGGTTTGCATGCCAAAGATACTGGAGTGGATGACCAGTTCATTCGTTAGTGGACTATGATTTGTCTGACCTCTCTGCTATTACCTGCCCACCTACAGTGGCACTACATGGTATAGCTGAAAGCTTCATTCAGGTACACAAGCCCCTTCACCACCACTTAGCATTCCACAAGGGGACCAGGGGAATATACACCAGACTAATGTAAATTGATGAATAGCATAGCATACTGGGAGGTCACCAAATGGGAATGGGTATACATCTTGGCAGATGGCAACCAGTAATGGTATGGAACTTCCAGGAAGGGCATAGCGGAGATTACCCCTGATGGAGATGAGTTGTCTTTTTATCCACGTGCCTCGTCACAGCCTCCATGTGTTTTTGCGGCTTCTCCTGATGGGTTAGAGTAAATTAGTGTGGTGTATGTTCCCCTGGTCCCTGGATTGCTAAATGGTGGTGGTGGTGAAGGGGCCTGTTTACCTGAATTAAGCTGTGAGACATACTATGTAAGGCAACTGTAGGTGGGCAGGTCCTAGCAGAGCTGTCAGACAAATCACAGTCCAGTAGAGAAAGAACTGGCAACCCACTCCAGTTTCACCTGTCATATTGTTATCAGACCCTCAGGGGAATGTTGATACTCCGCAGTATCACACATTGGATTTTGCATGTGTATTAACCCTTTATTATTAAATATGATACATATTAATATATGATATCTAATGCTATTATTACTATTATTATTATTACTATTATTCTATGTATTGATCTACTGCATAGTAACTAGGGCTCATTAGTTTTCATATATAGGAATGTGACACAAATGTGATGTATGTGGATGTCCCATAACCCCAACCATTAAAAACACACTGACACGGTGAGAACGGTATAACAAAGCTTTATTTCATACACAGAGCACAATCAGAAATGGACAAGACTGTGCATTAATATTATAGGTGTGGTGTGGGGGTAATGTCATAGTCTAGAATAAGCATGATGCATAGCAACCTTCCAGGGTCACATGTGGTCACTACAACAATGCAACCAAAATCTTATGAAAAAAAGGATCATCACAAATCACTCCAGTTAGTTGAAGAAACCATTAATGTGCATAGCACTTACAACTTGTCTAGAGCTGCTCAATGAAACAGATGCTTAAACCTCTGAACTGTGTAATCCAATGCAGTTTCACACATACAGTGTGGTGACAAACAAAAATCAACAAAAAAAGGCAGAAAGAGCATAGAAAAAAGTCAACATGCATGTACAGTACAGTGCTAAATACTGTAACTGTAAAAATATACCAACTCACCTGATTCCCATTGGCAAGCATTACTAACCATTAGCTTGTTCTCAGGGTTTTTCACTGGCCATGACCATTAATAATGATGTGTCATCTCACAATAAATGCTTAGCTGTAACCAGCGTCAGTGGTAAAGGCGTACTATCACCTTCTCCATATGATATTATTCATCAACATTGACATCACATCCATCAGCTATACAGGTGTTAGCACATGTTAAAGGATACTCATGATATCAGCAATAAGGGAAAATACCCATTAATACGGAGAGGACACAAAGGTCAGCAGCCAGATTAAATTTTACTTACATCAGACCCAAGGATCTGTTCTCAGACTGATATTGATGTCAGGATCACATGCTTCACTAGTGCATATATTAATGCTGGCTGTCATTAACATGCCATTGGGGGACTTTGCAAGACCACTACTATAGTGGTATTAGTCTACATTTAAGCTAACAACAATCATGTCTTAGATATCTGGCTATATAATAGCTTTAACATTGTGGGAGCTACATGTAAAGGGGGCTGTCATTGAAGGAATGTGTACCTGTGAGGCACTGGGAAAATCTTACACTTAATTAATTTCCTTCACAATGCTTGAAGATGCTTTCATCTGAATTGTACCTAAAACAAAACAAAATAAAAACATAACACCTGTAAAAAAGGCCTATTAAAATATAGGGACTGCAGCATCTCTTCTCACCATCATTCCTCCGTGACCATCAATTGGTGAAATGTTAAACAGAACTCTACATGTCCACAGAGAAGAGGATCATGGACCATGTGATGGGAAGTAGCCATCTGCGTACAAAATATCTGCAGTGGGCACACCATGATAACCCTGAATTCCCTTTTTAATTAGAAATAAATCCAGCCCCCTTTTAAAGTTATCTATCGAATCCGCTGTCACCACCTCCTCTGGTAGAGAATTCCACAGATTAACCACCCTTACTGTGAAGAACTATTTTCTTTCTTTAAGGTGAAATCTTTTTACTTCTAACCTCAAGGGATGTCCTCTTATCAGTTGAAAGACTCTTGGCACAAAAAGCTCCCTTGACAAATCTTTATACTGACACATGCATTTACATAAGGTAATCATATCTCCTCTTAGACACTTTTTTCTAGAGAAAATAAGTTTAACTTGGTTGGTCTTTCTTCATAACTTAGCCACTCCATTCCCCTTATTAGTTTTGTTGCCCTCCTTTGTACCTTTTCCAGCTCTAAAATGTCCTTTTTATTAAGTGGTGCCCAAAATTGTACTCCATATTCCAAATGAGGGTGTACTAGAGATTTATATAGTGGCAGAATTATATTTGCTTCCCTTGCTTCTATACCCTTCTTAATACATGCTAATATGTTATTTGCCTTTGCAGCTGCTGCTTCGCTCTGAGCACTGTTACCTAGGGGGTTGTCCACAAGCACTCCCAAATCCCTTTCAGTATCTGATATACCTAGATTTGCTCCATCACATATATAGTTGTGAGCGTACGGGTCGTTGCTCACGCTTGCGGGCTCGCGTAGCGAGCCTGCGGCCCTCGCGTAGCGAGCCGCGGCCCTCGCGTAGCGAGGTCACTGGGCAAGGGCCTCAGTTGCTGGCATGGAGCGCCGAAGGCGCTCCATGCCAGCAACTGAGGCCCCTCGCGAAGCGAGGGCCTCAGTTGCTGGCGAGGTCACTGGGCACGGGCCTCAGTTGCTGGCATGGAGCGCCGAAGGCGCTCCATGTCAGCAACTGAGGCCCCTCGCAAAGCGAGGGCCTCAGTTGCTGGCGAGGTCACTGGGCAAGGGCCTCAGTTGCTGGCATGGAGCGCCGAAGGCGCTCCATGCCAGCAACTGAGGCCCCTCACGAAGCGAGGGACTCAGTTGCTGGCGAGGTCACTGGGCAAGGGCCTCAAACCCTCGCAAACTTCACGTCGCTACTCAAAAAACACGACACACAAATTACGACACTCGCTAAATTTTACGAGGAACGCAAACAACGTACGAAACACGTTAACACACATTACGACCTCGCAAACATCGGACGCAACACGCCGACATACAAACATTTAAAACACAATACATACACACAGCACATACATAAAAACCTTACCTACACCAAGAGGGAGCACCCAGCACCTCAAAAATGCAACTTACACCTCGATTTTACTCGAAATAAAAGACTTTTGAGACTAAAAAAAAATCTAAGCGACAGAAAAAATGGCTGCCGAACAAAACGAAAACGAGGCTACAGCACTCTAAACTCGCAAAACACCACAAGAAACTCGCAAAACACCACAAGAAACTCGCAAAACGCCACAAACCACCTACGGATATTCATACCACACAGTGCACACATTCAGCATGCTTACACAGCAGCTCCACACCACTAATGCTGCAGCAACATCAACACAGATTGCCAGCTCTTCATCACAATGCTTCAAAATAGGTACACTATATTCATTTACTAATTTAGCTACCTTACAATTTCATTGCCGTCATTTTTTGACGGGCAATTCGCTAGTTAAGATTATAAATTGCATGGCTATTTTTCCTTCCCAGATGCATAACTTTACATTTATTCGTATTAAATATTATGTGCCATTTAGATGCCCATTCCTCAATTTTATGTAAATCTCTTTGGAGTGAAAGCACATCATTATCTGATTTAATTACCTTGCACAACTTCGTGTCATTAGCAAGAATGGAGACACCACACTCCAATCCTATCTCTAAGTCATTAATAAATATGTTAAAAAGGAGAAGACCTAATACTGAACCCTGAGGAACCCCACTTACCACATTAGTCCAATCGGAGTATGTTCCATTTACAACAACCCTTTTCTTCCTGTCTTTTAGCCAGCTCTCATTCCATGAGCAGATGTTTACTGCAATTCCTGTATCTCTTAGTTTGCACAATAGTGTCCTATGTGGCACTGTATCAAAAGCCTTTGCAAAATCCAAAAAGACTACATCCACTGAGTTGCCTTGATCCAGGTTCCTACTAATCTCCTCATAGAAACAAATTAGGTTTATTTGACATGACCTATCTCTCATAAATCCATTTTGACTCTTACTTATAATCCTGTTCAAATAGATATATTCTTGTATATTATGCCTTAGTAACCCTTCTAAAAGCTTCCCCACTACAGAAGTAAATCTCGCTGGTCTATAAATACCTGGATTTGCTCTTGCTCCCTTTTTAAATCTAGGTATCACATCTGCTTTTCTCCAGTCATCTGGTAGAGACCCTGTGTTGAGTGAATCTTGAATAAATTAATATAATGGTTTGGCTATTACAGAACCCAGTTACCCCAGTACCCTTGGATGTATTCCATCAGGACCCAGGGTTTTATTAACATTTATTTTTTCCAACCTCTTTTGGATTACTTCCTGTGTTAACCAATTAGTTGGCAAAGGTAGTGTAGCCCCATTATGTTGCAGTGTCCAAACCACTGGTACCTCCCTTGTGTATTCCAAAGAAAAGAACCTATTTAGCTCATCTGCCTTTTCCTGGTCAATAATTTTCAGATGGCCTGTTTCACATTCTAATGTTCCTATATCTTCCTTCCTCGCCTTCTTCCCATTAATATACTTAAAAAATATTTTAGGGTTAGTCTTACTTATTAATTTTTCATTTTCTATTTTAGCCAGTCTAATAGCGCTTTTGCAAGCCTTGTTGATTTCCTTGTACTCTCGTAAAGCAGTCTCTGTCCCCTCTTGTTTGTATAATTGAAATGCCTGTTTTTTACTCCATATCTTGATTTTTAAATCATTGTTAAGCCGCATTGGATGGGATTTACTCCTTTTACTTTTATTCCCACATGGTATATGCCGATGTGTATGTATATTTAGTAAGGATTTCAATGTTCTCCATTTATGTTTAGTCCATTTAGTCTATACTTTGTATTTCTGCCCTTAGACCGTTCAAATCTGCCCTTTTAAAATTAAGAGTTTTTGTTGGCCCCTTAAAATTTTGTTTTTTTAATTCAATCTCAAATGAGACTGTTAGATACTACCATCAAAGGAATCTATTACATATCGAAGGGGTAGAAACCTCAAAGATATGTTAGTACATAGTGTTTTCCAGGAACAAAGACATATCACCACTTGGTTAAAGCCACCTATAGGATGCTTTAGATGTGGAAAGTGTAAGTTCTGCAAATACATCAGACCCACTAAAGTATACCAAACTCCAGAAAGTGGGGAAAAATGCATGCTAAAAGAAATTGTTGTTCCACAAGTGTGAGCTATGTGGCAATGTGTGTCTGTAATAAGATATACATTGGAAAAACAAGGCGCCAGCTACATATTCTATAAAAAATGCTTTAGATACCCCAATTGCTCGCCATGTACAATATTTCCATGGGGGCAGAAGTGAGGTTATATCCTTTACAGTCCTGGAAAAAGTACATATAGGCCCCAGACAGGTGGACCTAGAGAGAAAGCTTTTGCAACATGAGGCATGGTGGATACAAAGACTCAGAGCTTTATCTCCTGTAGGGTTAAATGAGGGTTTTACCTTCACACCCTTTATATGACTAACGATTGATCAAATTATCACCTTTTACACCATAGAATAAAGACTCATGCCAATACAGACCCATCAGTTCAATGAATGTAACTGTTTGATGAATAGTTTGTCTAAACACTGACTTTGATCATAGCACAATTTATACAATGCCAAAATACCAATGGGCTTAATATTATGATTATCTTTTATATGTAATCTCGTTTACCTCTTTGATGCTTTGTATATAATAATAGCATACATTTTTGACACTTTATATATTAGAGATGTTCCTTTCTTAACAACATGGTCACAAACCTTTTTCACATATTAAGCACAGTACCTAATTGCTACTATTGCACTCAGTTCTTTTCCATCATTATATTGTACTAGAGACTTGCCCGTCAAAAAATGACGGTCAATAAAAGAAAGTGTTGAAATGCTGTTTGTCACACAATGTGAGTGTACTGTGTGCCTCAAGTAACTAAATTCCTCAAAAAGCCAAAATCTACATGACATTAATTAATAAAAACTAAAATCACCAAAAATAAAAAATGTACATTACAGAACCAAAAAAAGAAACCTAAGTGACCAAAAATAAAAAAAGGAACATTACAGAAACTAAAAAAATACATTACAACCTCCCGTCACTACAAATTAAAAAAAAAAATTACACACCTGAAAAAGAAATACATATAATACAACAGAATTAAATAAACTAAAATACAACACAATTAAATAAACTAAAATACAACACAATAAAATAAAATAAAATACAACACAATTAAATAAAATACAATACAACCCTATGTAATATACATGCCACTATCTACTATACATGCCACTATCTAATATAAATGCCACTATCTAATATAAATGCCACTATGTAATATAAATGCCACTATGTAATATATATGCCACTATATAATGTAATATACATCCCACTATGTAATATACAATACTATCTAATAATACATCCCCCTATCTATGTAATATACAATACATGCTATCTATATATATATAGCTACCCTAATTGTAAGCTACAATAAAATAATTAAGGCCACTTACCTTTGAGATGTTTCTTCAGATCAGCAACCTACTGTAAAAAAGATTCCAAAAATTAATACAACACATTTACATGAAATACCTAAACATTGTAAACATTGTAAACATTCTAAATATTCTAAATATTGTAAATATTATACTCACCTTTCCAGCATGTCCCGTTCCAGCATGTCACGTCCTCCGTGTTCCGTCGGCCATGTTCCGTCGGCCATTTTTACTCCTGTCAAAAAAA
Source organism: Discoglossus pictus (assembly GCA_027410445.1). NCBI lineage: Eukaryota > Metazoa > Chordata > Amphibia > Anura > Alytidae > Discoglossus > Discoglossus pictus. The sequence continues at coordinate 140,882,632 of CM050166.1, read as the reverse complement.
AACATTACATTAGTAAACATAAAGCAAAGTAAAATAAACACAATCTACATTATACTTACCTTTCCGCGATGTCTCCGGGCCTCCTCGTCTTCTACGGAAGCATCCGATCCTTTAAAAATAAATAAATAAATGTAAAAAAAAAATGACACACATCCGCCCTTGCGGATGTCTCCGACGCTAATGACCTTCCTATGGAGTGTTCCAGAGTAAAATTGGCAATGGTGGCTTCTGATTGGCTGAAAAGGCTGTCTATCAAATTCAGCCAATGAGAAGACCCCATTTGTGAACCAATGAAAAAAGTATACACCCCAAAATACAACGCTGATTGGATAACACACCTTTCAATCTTTATTTGAACCAATCCTAAGGCTTTATTGCCATCAGCCAATCACAATGGAATATACCCCCACGTACTGATTGGTGTAGACATCTGCGCTTTCCCATTGGCTGTAATATTGATTGATTTTAACAGTAGCCAATGAGAATGCGCAAATCCTTCACCAATCAGTACGTGAGGGTGTATTCCATTGTGATTGGCTATTGTCAGTGCAGCCAATCAGAATGCGCAGAGGCTCCAACCAATCACCCTGTGGGGGTGTATTCCATTGTTATTGGCTGAAGGCATCTGCGCCTTGTGATTGGTTTAAATAAAGATTGATAGGTGCATTATCCAATCAATTTTAGGGTGTATCCCTTTCTGATTGACTCACACATTGGCGCCTCCTGATTGGGTGAATTTGATAGACAGCGTTTTCAACCAATCAGAAGGCGCCATTGCTTATTTTCTTCCGGAAAATTCTCCTGGAGCCTCATTAGCGGGGATGTCCGGGAGTGCGGATGTAGGTATATATATATATATTTTTTACAGGGCGTGGCAGAAGAGGATCCGGAGGAGGCCGGAGACATCGCGGGTAGGTAAGTATAATGTAGATTATGTTTATTTTATTTTGATGTATGTGTATTAATGTTGTGTTTTTTTTAACAGGTGCCGTGCCGGAGAAGGATTGAAAGAATGCCGGACAGGACATGGCGTAATGGTGAGTAGAATATTTAGAATGTATAGAATGTATAGAAATGATATAGAATGTCTGGAATGCATAGAATGTCTATAATGTTTATTTTATTAGTGTAAACGTGTTGCACTAATTTTTTGTAATTTTTTTTTCGTAGGTGGCTGATCGCAATGAACATCTGCAAAGGTAAGTGGTCTTAATTTTTTTATTTTAACTTAGACTTAGATTAGTTAATATATAGATAGCATTTATTGTATGTTAGCTAAAGGTTTTATATAGAAAGCATAGGATGTATTGTATATTAAATTGTGTTATTTATTTAGATAGATTGGGAATGTATTATTATATAGATAGGATGAATATTAGATTATGCTATTTATTTAGATAGATTGGGTATGTATTATATAGATAGGATGTATATTAGATTATGGTATTTATTTAGATAGATTGGGAATGTATTATTATATAGATAGGATGTATATTAGATTATGCTATTTATTTAGATAGATTGTGTAATGTATATTAGATAGTGGTGTATTGTATTGTAATTTTATGTAATTGTATTGTAATTGTATGTATTTGTATTGTATGTATTTGTATTGTATGTATTTCCTTTTCAAGTGAGGTGGGGGGGTTGTATTTTTTTTTTTTCTGTAATGTCCCTTTTTTTATTTTTTGTGACTTAGGTTTTATTATTTTGTGTAATGTAGTTTATTTTTTTGTGAGTTAGTTTTTATTTCATGTAATGTAGATTATTTTTTGTGACTTTAGGCTTTTTTATTTTCTGTAATTAGAGTGGTGGGGGTTAATAGGGGGTAGGTAGTGTAGATGGTAATAGGTTAGTGTAGAGGGTGTTTAGTTGGTATTTAATATTTTATTGGGGGGGTATAGTGCAGTGCAGTGTTTATACTTAAGGACCATCATGGCACTTATGTGGTTAATGTAGTGTTGTAACAGGCCCATAATGGTGTTAATATACCCTTATGGGACTGATGGGGTTAAATAGAGGCTTATGGGGGTCTGTATTGACCCCCATGAGTGACAGGGTTAATGAAGGGCTTATAGGGGTCTATATTGACCCCCATGAGTGACATGGTTAATGAGGGTTTTATGGGGGTCTGTATTGACCCCCATGATTGACAGGGTGACAGTGTATATTTTTTTCCTTTTATAACAGGTCCTTTAAGGACCTTTACGGTCCTTTAAGGACCTGTAACGCGGGAATTTTGAATTTTGATTGCAGCGGGGGACCCCGATCGTCTTCTTCCCCTCTATCACCTCGCAAGTCTTCTGCTGCTGATCGGTGGCTCGCAGCACTTATTATGCCTGGAACCGGCATATGCTAATGACGTCACAAGTGCATCACGTCATTAGCATATGCCGGTACAAGAAACAGGCATAAGACGCGCTGCGAGTCTCCGATCAGCAGCAGGAGCTGATCGGAGGCTAAGAAGAAGAGACAAGAGAGGGGGGAAGGAGGAAGGAGGGAGGGAAGATGAGGAGGATGAGGGGGGATGGGGGGTAAGAGGAGGATGAGGGGGGATGGGGGGGAAGAGGAGGATGAGTGGGGAAGAGAAGGTGAGGGGAAAGAGGAGTGTGAGGGGGGAAGAGGAGGGTGAAGGGGGAGGAAGAGGGTGATGGGGGAAGAGGAGGGGTAGTTGGGAAGGGGGAAGAGAAGGATGAGTGGGGGAGAGGGGGATGAGGGGGAAGAGGAGGATGAGGGGGAAGAGTAGGATGAGGGAAGAAAGGAGGAGGATGAGGGGTAAAGGAGGAGGATGAGGCGGTAAAGGAGGATGAGGGGGGAAGATGAGGATGATGAGGGGGAGGATCAGGAGAATAATTGGGGAGGATAATGAGGATATGGGGGGATGAGGAGGATAAGAGGGGAAAGGGAAGAGGAGAGGGGGAAGGGGTAATGGTATCTAAAGGCGGTATGATTATGTCAGTATTCTAGAATGTACCGCTTTAACATTCTCAATACTGAAATAATCATACCTCCAGGAAGGTTAAAGGCCAATCTGATGGCTTCTTCTTATTGCCATATCAATGGAACAACACTTACTTTGGTTGTTTCAATGCATGAGTATTATATCTGACTGCTATTGTATGTTAGCTAAAGGTTTTATATAGAAAGCATAGGATGTATTGTATATTAAATTGTGTTATTTATTTAGATAGATTGGGAATGTATTATTATATAGATAGGATGAATATTAGATTATGCTATTTATTTAGATAGATTGGGTGTGTATTATATAGATAGGATGTATATTAGATTATGGTATTTATTTAGATAGATTGGGAATGTATTATTATATAGATAGGATGTATATTAGATTATGCTATTTATTTAGATAGATTGTGTAATGTATATTAGATAGTGGTGTATTGTATTGTAATTTTATGTAATTGTATTGTAATTGTATGTATTTGTATTGTATGTATTTGTATTGTATGTATTTGTATTATATGTATTTCCTTTTCAAGTGAGGTGGGGGGATTGTATTATTTTTTTTTTTTCTGTAATGTCCCTTTTTTTATTTTTTGTGACTTAGGTTTTATTATTTTGTGTAATGTAGTTTATTTTTTTGTGAGTTAGTTTTTATTTCATGTAATGTAGATTATTTTTTGTGACTTTAGGCTTTTTTATTTTCTGTAATTAGAGTGGTGGGGGTTAATAGGGGGTAGGTAGTGTAGATGGTAATAGGTTAGTGTAGAGGGTGTTTAGTTGGTATTTAATATTTTATTGGGGGGGTATAGTGCAGTGCAGTGTTTATACTTAAGGACCATCATGGCACTTATGTGGTTAATGTAGTGTTGTAACAGGCCCATAATGGTGTTAATATACCCTTATGGGACTGATGGGGTTAAATAGAGGCTTATGGGGGTCTGTATTGACCCCCATGAGTGACAGGGTTAATGAAGGGCTTATAGGGGTCTATATTGACCCCCATGAGTGACATGGTTAATGAGGGTTTTATGGGGGTCTGTATTGACCCCCATGATTGACAGGGTGACAGTGTATATTTTTTTCCTTTTATAACAGGTCCTTTAAGGACCTTTACGGTCCTTTAAGGACCTGTAACGCGGGAATTTTGAATTTTGATTGCAGCGGGGGACCCCGATCGTCTTCTTCCCCTCTATCACCTCGCAAGTCTTCTGCTGCTGATCGGTGGCTCGCAGCACTTATTATGCCTGGAACCGGCATATGCTAATGACGTCACAAGTGCATCACGTCATTAGCATATGCCGGTACAAGAAACAGGCATAAGACGCGCTGCGAGCCTCCGATCAGCAGCAGGAGCTGATCGGAGGCTAAGAAGAAGAGACAAGAGAGGGGGGAAGGAGGAAGGAGGGAGGGAAGATGAGGAGGATGAGGGGGGATGCGGGGTAAGAGGAGGATGAGGGGGGATGGGGGGGAAGAGGAGGATGAGTGGGGAAGAGAAGGTGAGGGGAAAGAGGAGTGTGAGGGGGGAAGAGGAGGGTGAAGGGGGAGGAAGAGGATGATGGGGGAAGAGGAGGGGTAGTTGGGAAGGGGGAAGAGAAGGATGAGTAGGGGAGAGGGGGATGAGGGGGAAGAGGAGGATGAGGGGGAAGAGTAGGATGAGGGAAGAAAGGAGGAGGATGAGGGGTAAAGGAGGAGGATGAGGCGGTAAAGGAGGATGAGGGGGGAAGATGAGGATGATGAGGGGGAGGATCAGGAGAATAATGGGGGAGGATAACGAGGATATGGGGGGATGAGGAGGATAAGAGGGGAAAGGGAAGAGGAGAGGGGGAAGGGGTAATGGTATCTAAAGGCGGTATGATTATGTCAGTATTCTAGAATGTACCGCTTTAACATTCTCAATACTGAAATAATCATACCTCCAGGAAGGTTAAAGGCCAATCTGATGGCTTCTTCTTATTGCCATATCAATGGAACAACACTTACTTTGGTTGTTTCAATGCATGAGTATTATATCTGACTGCTATTGTGGCTATTTTTACCCTTTCCAAATAGCTTAGCGACACTTTCTCCATTTGGAATAATTAATGTATTCCTTTCCTCACACTTAAGTGATTACATACAGTTTCCATGGTAATGGGATCACTTATAGACCAATGAAGCTTTTGCGGGGGGAACCTGGGTCAGAAGGTACTTGGCGACCCTCTCCGACTTATTCTAACGGACAGTCACATGTTTCTCCTTCTTGGCCATCATCTTCCTCACAATGTCCCTGATGTAGTCAAAACGGTGCTTGACGGACCTCACATCCATTGGCGCTGTGCCCACTGCTGTGACCTCTGCAGCTACCTCCTTCCATGCCTAAGCCCTAGGCCCTGGCCTAACTTCTCTCCTCCCTGCAAGTATCATGGGGTGGCCACGAAAAGCACCAAGAAGGATCACATTCTCTTGGTGCGTGTAATTGTGGGCCATGTGCTTGCCCTTAGCCTCTTGCCTTCCTGACTGTGGACAGGGATCCTCGTCTCCCTGACCTGTCCTTGATGCCTGTCCCTTCCCCGAATTACCACCCCCTCCCCCTCTGTCCCTCTTCTACATGTGCCTGGTGCTAGGGCCACCCTACTTATTCCCTTGTGTCTCATTTTCCCCCTCCTCTCCCTCCTTTGTGTCTCCTTTGCCCCTCCCCTGTGTTCTACCTGCCTCTCCCTCCCCTGTGTCTCTTCCCCCTCCCCTGTGTCTCTTTCCCCCTCTCCCTACCCTGTGTTTCTTTCTGCCCCTCTCCCCCGTGTCTTCACCTCTCTTCCCTTCCGCTCTCCCTCCCCTGTGTCTCTTCCCCCTCTCCCTCTCCTGTGTCTGTTCCTCCCTCCCCTGTGTCTCTTTCCCCCTTTCTCCCCCATTTGTCTCTTCCCCCTCCCATGTTTCTCTTCCCCCCTCACCTGTGTCTCTTCCCCATCTCCCTCCTATGTGTCACTTACCCCCTCACCCTCCCCTGTTTCTGTTCCCCCTCCCCTGTGTCTCTTGCCCCCTGTCCCTCCCCTGTGTCTTTCCTCCCTCTCCCTCCCCTAGTTTCGCCACCCGAAAATTGCCTAACTGAGAAAAAAAATGACGAGCGAAAAACATGAAAACGAGGCTCCACTGCTAAACACATACAACCTTTCACAAGAGATCCGAGATAAGCTTGAGACCTCACATTAACCCCTTGCAGTGGGGGTCCGATCGTACCCCCGACAAGTGCCTACATTAAGCCCATGCTGGTGGGCTCCATGTGGTACCCCCGCAATTTCCCCACATTGACCCTTGCAGTGGGGGTCACGATCGTGTACCCCACTGCATTTAAAACCTTTAAATTCAATGTCGCGGCTCCTTAAAGGGCCCGTGCCACACCAACATTAAGGCCTGCAGCGAGGGGTACTGCAAGTACCCCCACCGGCACCTAACATAGAGCTGGGGGTCCCCATAAGGGATATGGGGGTGTATCCCATTCTAATTGTCTCACACCTTGGCGCCTTCTGATTGGCTGACATTTGATTGACAGCTTTTTCAGCCAATCAGAAGGCACCATTGCTGATTTTATTCCCTAAAGCCGCTAGAGGCCTCATTAGCGTCGGAGAGGGTGGCGGGGTTTATTAGCGGGTAGCTAGGTACGGTAGGTAGGTAGTGTAGATGTTAATAGGTTACAGTACATAGAATTTACTTTACATTTAATGGTTTATTGAGGGGGGTATAGTGCAGTGTAGTGTTTCTACTTAGTGTCATGAGGGTCCTGGAGGACCCTCATAGCACTTATGGGATTCATCTAAGGCGTCTAACTGTACCATGAGGGTCTTTACATACCCTTATAGGACTATTGAAGTTACATAGAGGCTTATCAGGGTCAGTATGGACACCCATAGGAGACAGGGTTAACATAGTGTACTGCAAACATTTTGTGTCATGAGGGTCCTGGATGACCCTCATTCCACTTATAGTGTTATTACATGGGTTTATTAGTGTGCTATAGTGGTGTATATAGTTGAGCCACCCAGTACACTCACATTGTGTGACAAACAGCATTCCCAGCTTTTTATTGCCGTCATTTTTTGACGGGCAAGTCGCTAGTCTTTAATAACATTGTGTTACATTGTCTCCCAAAGCTTTACTTTGTCAAATATGCTGTTAAACAGTTTAAGCATGTATCTGGAAAATGGGTGTATATTCAGCTATATTTGTCATACATAGAAATATATAATAATAAATATTTTTTCATAATAGCAACAAAGATGTTAAGTAAAATGTATGCACAATAACATATTTTCATACATACATCTCAAACCTAGAGCTACTGGATATGGAATTAAATACCTATAGTATGCAATTTTTCCAATACATTTCTCACTACCTTTTATAGGTTAACTCACTTTTCTTCAATCAAAAAATGTAACTGATCTTTAGGTTATATAACTGAAAGAAAGTCTTTTTTGTTAGCCCATAGAGGCTTGTTAACACAACATGAAAACCTATGTCATCAGCATTGCTTCTGCCATGGTCTGATCATAAAGTTCAAAGCTCTTCAAGTAATTTTAAGTAAAGACACTGATGGCGATACGGATGATGTTGTGTTGAATACTGATACAAGCCATAAAAAATACATTACTTCTGAACTTAATTTACCAAGGCAGTATGTACTGTATTTTGTGTGAAATACATGCAATATTTCAAAATTATTTTATCAACATTTCTTTCATTTACTTTTTTAATTATAATATGTTGAAGCACTATGCTTTCGGACAAAACATCATGAAGCCCCAAGCTTTGGTATTCAAACATGTTTTTGGTTTGTAATTACAACTTTCCAAACAATCACTAAACAGAATTAAGACTAATTGCAGTCAACAGTTTCTCAATCATGATAACTGATTACAGATAGATAATCATTCATTTTTGTTCCTAACAGTTATTTAGTTTTATCCAGATGCTGTTTAATTATTACGAAGATCATCTTGCATCATGTAAATTTGTTTATGTACTGTATATAGACTGTGTATACACAATGGTGTAAATTCACTAAGCTCCAAGGTTGAGGTGTTAAACATCACATTTTTCCTGATGTATTTTTGTTGTTGTCCAATCCTTAAGTCGTGTCCGGCCCTTGGTGACCAAATGGACGCAGCACGCCAGGCACATCTGGGTGCTTCTGGTTGTGCTTTTCCATTTGATTTTCTTTGCAAAAATATTGGAGTGGGTTTCCAGTTTCTTCTCCAGTGGACCTCGATTTGTCTGACCGCTCTGCTATGACTTGCCCATCTTGGGTCACCCTACATGGTATTGCTCAATGCTTTATTGAGGTACACAAGCCTCTTCATCACAACAAGGTAGTGATCCAGAAGGGAATAAATATGTTTAGTTTTTGTGTCATGTGATACATTTTTTTACTAGGGCTATTCCAGTTTTACATTTGCTTACTATGCCGGAGCTAATCACATGGGGAGGTTGAACAGTAATCGATCTAGGGGCATATCTACCACCAGTGCAGTGCACTTGGCCAGAATACGAATGTGTGCGCAAGGTATGCACGCACCCATTTTTCCTTTTACTGTGTGTGTATATCACTCTCTCTACTGACTCTGGCTGTGTGAGCAAATCACAGACATTTCCCCATAACAGCGATTTTAACAGCATAGCGACCTATCCATACACAGAGCAATTACTTATTTATTAAATGCATTTAATGGTGGGCCATAATAATGCACAAAACTATTATTCATATTTTTCTTTGGGAAGGTACTAAGCATGTTACACAAACACATATCATGATCACTTGTATCACACATAAAAGTTGAGTATATATGAAAGTTAAAGGACCACTGCATAATGAAAAATTGTTTGGAAAAAATTAAGTCTAACTAATTAATAAGGAAAAACGTCAGCTAGTTTTTAATTAGAAAAAATAAATGTTGATGAATGTTGATGCCAAGGGGCCATGGTTCCTAACAACTTATCTTTGGCTCTAGCGTTTTTTGTTTTTTACCAAGATTTATGCATATACACTATTCCATATATCATCAGAAAAAGCAGTGTGGCTCCTAAATTTGGTATGCATTTATCAATCCCTGCATATATATTACTAGGAAAGAAGCCTGGCAATGCTGTTTGCCACACAATGCGAGGCTATGGACCCTCTGAGCACCTTTGCCGCTCTTTGTGAGACACAACTTTCCTGCTTTGTAATGATCACCTTTGGCTCTCTTCGAGCCACATGATGAGCGATTTTAACGATCATCGCTTGGCTCGCAATTAGCGCCTTCAGCGCTCATTGCAAGCCTCTCACCCTGTGTACTTTATGGGCATTGCGCTTGAGTGTTACTGTCTTTGGTTGTGTTACTGCCTTGGGTTAGGTATTACTGGCTTGCATTAAGTGTTACTGCTGAGAACTCGTTTTTACGTCCTTCGTGCTAGTTTTACGTCCTTCGGCCTCGTTTTCATTGTGTTGCGTTTTTTCGGCTGCAATTTATTTTCTCGCTTAGGCGATTTTTCATTGGGAAAAAATGGCAAATATGGCTCAAATTAACGAGCAACCTTACTCACAGGCTCCCTGGTTCTCTCACTGTGCTGTGTGTGATTGTGTAAGTTAATTTGAGGCATATTTGTTGTTTTGTAACGGATTTTACAGTTCGATCATTAAGCCGTTAAAGTCTTAATTTTGTGAGGGCCACAGTCCATATACGTGCCTCTGGTTCTAAGTCCTACAGGCCTTAATTTTGCGTCCCTCACTAAGTCCCACAAGCCTTGCAATGAGTGCCGCAGACATGCAATGAGCGCCTTTGCAGGCTAAGTCCTGCATGTTTCAACTGCTCGCCTCGCTTTACGAAGCTCGCAGTCGCATGCGTCCATCAACAGCTCGCCTAGAGGAAGGCCACAAAGTGTGACTAACTCGCAAATGTGACTAACGTTCTTGGTCCACAACTATTATAGTGATGCTACGTGTAGTCATTTATTTTTTTACAAACTTCCAAATATTTTTATGAAATTTAAGTTAAGGTCCAGAGTCCATATTTGCTTTATGGTTATGAATACAAATATTTTAATATAATGGTATTCATAAGAAAACTAGAAAGAAGTTTAAATAGTAAATTGATATAACAACATGTAACCAAGACCTTATTTAAGTATTAAAGGCTTCAGATGAAATATATGATACATTTCGTAATAGAGGTCCAGAAGAAAGAAGATGGAGATTCTGATTCAGACCCAAGTTCACTTATTGACTACTCCTGCATTATGCTATAGTAAATCTGCTTTATCTTCTAATATATACAAATATAAATACAGAACCAGGGCTCTGAAACTGTGTACATCTTGCTCCAAAATATGTTTCCAAAGTATAATGCATCTCTATGACAGGCTTCTTTCCAGGCTCCTAGAAATGGCCTTCCTAGCTCTTATGAAATCATCTTGTTTTTTTAGTGTTAGATATTTTTGTCTACCCCTGTGTATGTATATATACAGTAAATATATATATATATATATATATATATATATATATATACAGTATACGGTATTCATATTCAACTGTAGGTTATAACAGAGTGGCACAATCATAAAACAAAACATGGCAACAAAGAAAAACATAAAACAAAAGTTTGTATACCCTTAGTTCTTAATACTGTGTATTTACCCCTTTAGCATCAATGACAGCGTGCAGTATTTTGTAATAGTTGTCTATGAGGCCCCTAATTCTTGCAGGTGGCATAGCTGCCATTCGTCTTGGCAAAATGCCTCCAGGTCATGCAAAGTCTTTGGGCTTCTTGCATGAACTGCATGTTTGAGATCTCCCCAGAGTGGCTCGATATTAAGGCCAGGAGACCGTGATGGCCACTCCACAACCTTCATCTTTTTCTGCTGTAACCACTGGAGGGTCAACTTGGCCTTGTGCTTAGGGTCATGGTTGGAAAGTCCAAGAGCGTCCCATGCTCAGTCTTTGTGAAGAAGAATGCAAATTGTATTTTCTGATAACATGCTGCATTTATCTTGCCATCAGTTCTCACAAGATTCCCCATGCCTTTAGAGCACCCCCCCCCCAAAAAAAAAACATCAATGAGCACCACCATGCTTCACAGTGTTGATGGTATTCTTTTCACTATAGGCCTTGTTGACCCCTCTCCAAACATAGCACTTATGGTTGTGACCATAAAGCTCTCTTTTGGCCTCATCACTCCAAATTACAATGTACCAGAAGCTGTGAGGCATGTCAAGGGTTTATCGGGCATATTTTAACTGGGCTTTTTTGTAGCATTGGTGCAGTAAAGGCTTCTTTCTGACAACTCGACCATGCAGCTCAAGTATTGTTGTATTGTGCTCCTTGAAGTAACCACACACCCTTTTCCAGAGCAGCCTGTATTTCTCCTGAGGTTACCTGTGTGTTTTTCTTTGTATTCTGAACACTTCTTCTGGCAGTTTTCAATACCTTTTTATATCATTTTCCATCTTTATGAAGTTCCACTAATTGCAATTTAAAAAGCCACTGGTGTGGGAAATGAACCTTTAATTACCATTTTTACCTGTATGTGTCACCTTGTTTGTCTGTAACAAAGCCAAACTTTCAAGGGTATCTAAACTTCATGATCAGGGCCATTTAGGTGTTTTCTGTTATCATTATGATTTAAAGAGAAGCCAAACAACTATGTTATAATAGATGGCTTCATATGATCACTATCCTTCAATAGAAGAATGTTTTTGCATGCTCGGTAAAATTTTCAAAATATTTTTAAAAAATTCTCAATTTCTGCCAGGGTATGCAAACTTTTGAGCACAGCTGCACATATATATATATATATATATATATATATATATATATATAAAATACTACTAGAGTAATATCAGATACATATTAATATATACTATAAATAACCACACACATTAAAATTATGTGTATATGTTTTCATATATCAAATCTAATACTTATAGAGCTAGTGTTATAGACCATGATGATAGCCACAGTAAACTAATGTATTGCAAGGGTACTTATACCTGTGTTTCACAGAATGATGATTTAAACTTCAAAATACAAATAAAAAAAGCATGTACATTTAGATTGATAGATAGATAGATAGATTATTATATAGAGAAACTAAATGCACATAAATATTTAGCATGGTTTACACATTAACTTAGAATATAGCACCTCTCTCTCCCTCCTGTACTACACACAATACCTTTAGGTTGTATGTCTGCATGCTTTAATGATGAAAGGTGCTTTAGGGAAAGCACTATGGACACTGGATTCCAAGCTAAAAGACAGGGCCCTCCATGCTTTGCTATGTATTAATTTGTATTTATCTTTGCCTGTTTTTTAACTTAATAGTAAATCTACAATATATACTGGATAGCCTTTTCTACTCTTTATTATTCTGTTTAGTGTAATTAATAGCATTGCATTTAAGTTGATTGAATTACATTTTTTTTAACTGAATATCATTATTATTATTTTTATTATTATTTTGTGGCAGCTTTTTCAATAATATTATTTACATGTCACAGACAACTACAAAAGGATAGTCACTATAAAATGCAGATATTAACAAAATAAAACAAACATGAGCATTGTCAACTAAAACATGCATATCTGAGTTATTATATGAATAACTGGAGCAACATTCCCTTGGGAACAGGGCAATCCCTGGAATGATTAAAATGTTATACGCCATACACTTCTTGGCCTCTGACAGCTTTCTAATCACTGAGGCTATAGTAGGGTGAATGTCCTTGTTCATCTGTTGAAAGGCTGATGTTCAATTTGTCTATGCAATTAGAAAGCTACTACCTACTAATACTAAATATAGTACTAATACTACTTACTACCTACTAATAGGAGGTACATCAATGGTAACAACACCACTTGTATAGCTGTCATGACAAAAAATTATCTGAATAATAATAGCTTTAAGATCACATTATAATATGTGTGTTAATAGTTCTAATATGTGGTGCCACACATGTTATGATGCTACACACTTAATTAAAGGTTGATATACAAACTAATATAAGCCCTGAAAGTGTTTTAGCATCATTGGGTTATATATACCATTGAGAAAGCCATAGAGATATGTGGTGAAACAAGCCTGGTTGTCATTTTAATGGTATTATTTTATTTTGTTTTATATTCATTGTTTTTTTATGTTTTGTTTTTGTACTTTACATTTGTTTGAATTAATTAATATATGCAGAATAAAACACTACATACACAACATAAGTAACCTTAGTGTATTTAATGCTATAAAAGTCTTCTGGAGGGTCATACCTCTAAAGGTTTACAAAGACTATAGGAGTTCTTTGAAAAAACTCCAATATAGCTATACACATATATGGGCTAATAACGTGTCAAACAGCCTTTGTACTGTACTATTCTGTTGAGGATTAGAAATGGGAGGATCCAGGGAGGATCCAGAAACCCCACGGCTACACATAGTTCCTAGGACTGTTACCAGGGAGGATTTTTTAGATAACGGTTATGTAGCAGGGGCTAGTTTATATATACTGCATCACCTCCCGTCAATTAGTTAGTTGGGTCCAGACTGCTGCATCCTAGATAAAGAATAGTAGTGAAAACATGGGGTCGGTCATTGCACGAGGAAAGAAAATTTTACATAGGGCTGGGTAGTGGCAACTCTAGGACTGTACATTACCCTGCAAAGCTTAATGGAATCGCTGATGCGTTATTATGTAGGCAGTGGCAAAGCTTTAGGAAGCTGACAACAAGAGCAAGTACCAATGCAAACCCCTTGTCAAGAACAGTCATAGGCAGTAGTGGCTAGTGAACTTTCAAGTTGGAGGGGCGCCAAACCTGGCCCCTCCCCTTTACACAGACCCCACCTATTTTAAACCCCTCCCCTGGATGTTATATTGACCTTTATATGCCCCGCCCATTGAAATAGACTTCACCTACTGATTTTTTAATACTGTTCAAAAATTCTCGAATCTTGGGATTCAGGCAAATAATAACATGTCTCTTGTGCATGAATGCAATGACACTCACCAGTGCAAGATCCCAACAGTACTTAAAAACACTTATAAAACCAAGCAAGACTATCTAGGCCCCAACCATACCTAAAAAAAACATATTATATAAAGCGGGACTATATAGGCCCTAACCGTAACTAAAAAAAAAAACTATTATGCGAAACGGGACTATATAGGCCACAACCAGACCTTAAAAACCCACATTACACCAAGTAAAACTATATAGGCCCAAACCATACCTATAAAAAAACGTAAAATACCAAGCCGGACTATATAAGCCCCAACCAGACCTTAAAAACCCACATTACACTCAACTTGCTTCTTGTTGGCCTACCCACCCGACTGTCCCCACTTCAATCCATTATGAATGCCTCTGCTAGACTCATCTTCCGCTGGCTTCCCTTAGCCTCAAGAATAAAATTAAAAATGATGACCCTAACTTACAAAGCCCTTAACAATAACGCTCCCCCTTATATCTCTGCTCTCATATCCAAATACTCCCCCACTGGCCCTCTTCGTTCTGTTAATGACCTTCTTATTTTTACAACAGTGGATATAAAAAGTCTACACACCTGTTAAAATGTCAGGTTTCTGTGCCGTAAAAAAATGAGACAAAGATAAATTATTTCAGAACTTTTTCCACCTTTAATGTGACCTATAAACTGTACAACTCAATTGAAAAACAAACTGAAATATTTTAGGTAGAGGAAAGAAAAAACTATAAAAATAAAATAATATGGTTGCATAAGTATGCACACCCTTAAACTAATACTTAGTTGAAGCACCTTTTGATTTTATTACAACACTCAGTCTTTTTGGGTATGAGACTTGGCAAGATTTGCCCACTCTTCTTTGCAAAAACACTCCAAATCTGTCAGATTGCGAGGGCATCTCCTGTGCACAGCCCTCTTCAGATCACCCTACAGATTTTCAATTGGATTCAGGTCTGGCTCTGGCTGGGCCATTCCAAAACGTTAATCTTTTTCTGGTGAAGCCATTCCTTTGTTGATTTGGATGTATGCTTTGGGTCATTGTCATGCTGAAAGAGGAAGTTCCTTTTCATGTTCAGCTTTCTAG
Organism: Discoglossus pictus; assembly: GCA_027410445.1. Classification (NCBI taxonomy): domain Eukaryota; kingdom Metazoa; phylum Chordata; class Amphibia; order Anura; family Alytidae; genus Discoglossus; species Discoglossus pictus. The sequence continues at coordinate 140,867,605 of CM050166.1, read as the reverse complement.
CAGAAGCCTGAAGGTTTTGTGCCAATATTGACTGGTATTTGGAACTGTTTATAATTCCCTCTATCTTAACTAAGGCCCCAGTTCCAGCTGAAGAAAAACAGCCCAAAGCATGATGCTGCCACCACCATGCTTCACTGTGGGTATGGTGTTCTTTTGGTGATGTGCAGTGTTGTTTTTGCGCCAAAACATATCTTTTGGAATTATGGCCAAAAAGTTAAACGTTGGTTTCATCAGACCATAACACCTTTTCCCACATGCTTTCCCACATGATTTCAGATGTGTTTTTTGCAAAATGTAGCCTGGCTTGGATGTTTTTCTTCGTAAGAAAAGGCTTTCGGCTTGCCAATCAACCCCATAGCCCAGACATATGAAGAATATGGGTGATTGTTGTCACATGTACCACAGAGCCCTTACTTGCCAGATATTCCTGCAGCTCCTTTAATGTTGCTGTAGGCCTCTTGGTAGCCTCCCAGACCATTTTTCTTCTCGTCTTTTCATAAATTTTGGAGGGAGCTCCAGTTCTTGGTAATGTCACTGGTGTGCCATATTTTCTCCACTTGATGATGACTGTCTTCACTGTGTTCCATGGTATATCTAATGCCTTGGAAATTCTTTTGTACCCTTCTCCTGGCTGATACCTTTTAACAATGAGATCCCTCTGATGCTTTGGAAGCTCTCTGTGGACCATGGCTTTTGCTGTGGGATGCGACTAAGAAAATTTCAGGAAAGACCAACTAGAGTAGCTGAACTTTATTTGGGGTTAATCAGAGGCACTTTACATGATGGCAGGTGTATGCTAACGCCTATTTAACACAATTTGTAATGTAATTGCTTAGTTTTGAACACATCTACATCCCCCGTTATAAGAGGGTGTGCAGACTTGTGCAACCACATTATTTTTATTTTTTATTTTTCTTCCCTCCACATAAAAGATTTGATTGTTTTTCAATTGAGTTGTACAGTTTATAGGTCATATTAAAAGTGAAAAAGTTCTGAAATTATTTATCTTTGTCTTATTTTTTTACAGCACAGAAACCTGACATTGTAACAGGGGTGTGTAGACTTTTTATATCCACTGTATATATATATATATATATATATATATATATATATATATATATATATATATGTATAAACCCTCTATGCCCTAACTCTCTATGTCCTAACACTAACCCTTTAACCCTAACCCTCTAACCCCCTATGCCCTAACCCTCTAACCCTAACCCTCTATGCCTCAACCCTCTATGCTCTAAACCTCTATGCCCTAACCCCCTAAACCCCCTAAACGCCCTAATCCCCAACCCCCTAACCCTCTATGCCCTACCCCTCTATGCTCTAACCCTCTAACCCTAACCCCTAACCCTCTAACCCTAACCCACTAACCCTAACCCTCTATGCCATAACCATCTATGCCCTAACCTTCTAACCCTAACCCCCTAACCCTCTAGGCCCTAACCCTCTATGCCCTAACACCCTGACCCTCTAATCCTAACCCTAACCCCTAACCCTCTAACCAAACCCCCCTAAACCTTTAACTCAAACTCCCTAACCCTCTAACCCTAACATTAGCCCTCTATGCCCTAACCCCCTAACCCTCTAACCCTAACCACCTAACCCAAACCCCCTAACCCTCTAACCCTAACCCCCTATGCCCTAACCCTCTATGTCTAAACACTCTATGCCCAAACCCCAATAACACTCTAACCCTAACTCTCTAACCCAAACCCCCTAACCCTCTAACCCTAACCCCCTAACCCTCTATGTCCTAACCCTCTATTCCCGAACCCTCTATCCCTAACTCCCAACCTTCTAACCCTTTAACAGAAACCCTCTAACCCCCTAACCCTCTGTGCCCTAACCCTCTATATGACCCCCCTTTCCCCTCTCTTACTTTGATCCGATGGGCTCCTGCTGCTCTCTCCCCTCTCCGGAACCAGAATATGCTAATAACGTGATGCGCATGTGACGTCACGTCATTAGCATATGCCGGTTCCGTACACACCCAGAAGACGCTCTGCAGGGACAGAACACCAGGAGCCCAGCAGATCAATATAAGAGAGGGGAAGGGGGGGTTCTCAATGTACGGAGAGGGGGGGTCATTGTAGGAAGAGGGGGAAAGGGAGTAGAGGGAAGATAAGGGGAAAGAAGGGGGAGAGGGGAGGATGGGGGAGAAGGAGGATAAGGGGAAATGGAGGAAGAGGAAGATAAGGAGAGAACGGGAGGAAGAGGGGGAAAGGGGGAAAGGGAGGCAAGAGGGGGAGAGATACAGGGGAGGGGGGGGAGAGTAGTAGAGGGGGTAGTGGAGGGCCTAGATGGGAGCAGTGTAGGGCACAAGGGGGTAGCGGGGCCTAGATGGGGCAGTGTGAGGCAGGAGGGGGCATCATGGCCTAGATGGTGGCAGTGTAGAGCAGGAGGTGGTAGCAGGGCACAGATGGGGGCAGCATAGGAAAGGAGGGGGTAGATGGGGCAGTGTAGGGCAGGAGGGGGTAGATGGAAGCATCAGAGAGCAGGAGGGGGTAGATGAGGGCATCAGAGGGCAGGAGGGGTAGATGGGGGCAGTGTAGGGCATCAGAGGGCAGGAGCGGTAGTTGGGGGCAGTGTGGGGCATAAGATGGCAGGAGGTGGTAGATGGGGCAGTAGTTGGGGCCCTGAGTTTTTTTAGACATTTAATTGAACACTGCATTTGTACACATTAAGGAGGAGCGTTAGAGCTGAACGCTCAAACACTGTAATTTAATAGCACTAGGGAGAGACGTCACCAGGCAAGGGGGAAGGCACACAAAGGGTTCATTTAAAGTGATAAATACATATTTTAAACAAAATCATCTGAAAGAAGACATGAAAGCTGATATACAGATATAAGTAAATTGTATTATTTATATAAATGTAAATTACAATGTTTTAGTGATTGTTCATTTTGGGGGGGGGGGGGGAAGGGCCCTGCCCCTTTGCCCCTATGCACCAGCCGCCCCTGGTTATAGGGTAGTCCTTGAGAGTAGTTCCTGTTTCTGGTTTTGCTTGTGATTTGGCCTAATGTATAAATATGGCTATGCTAATTTCAATGTTATCCTCCTACAGGCACACTTCCCATAACTGAATGGATTCTAGGACACTCTTATGTGCACTAGCAACAAAAAACGGCAGTAGAGAAAGATAGCAACATGCACCTTGATGTTTAACAAAGCAGAGTTACTGTTAAAATGTTTTGCTATAAGGGGTATACATAGCAGAGTGTCATTAGGGAAGTAGTGCAGTATTCATGCAGTTGGGGGGGGGGGATCTATGTTTTGCCATAGTTGTAATTATAATGTCCTCCTCCTAAAAAACACAACACACTAAAACATATGTTTTACTGCTAATGACCTTTGGATTTTGATTGGCTAAAACATGTGTTCATCACATTTCAGCCAGTCAGAATAAAGTATTTGATGTCACCCTGCTCAGCATTTCCAGAATTCAATTTCTAACCAGCCAGAATTCACGGAGTTAACTTTAGGTGCCATTTGGGTCTATAGGCACCCCATGGTTATAATTATATATAATCTATATACAATGTGGGAGAATAAACTAAAGTCTTTATTAATAAGGGGTAACAACGGCGATATCATAAAATCAATTGATATAAAAAATCCCGGATTGGAAAAACAAGATAAAAAAGGCTGGTTGATGTGTGAGCATATAACCACTTTGTTGGTAATATAAACTCTAAATAGAGGGGTTCATGAAGTCACACCTAACAGTATTGCAGAGGACAAAATGCATGGCTTATCCAAATGAATTAATCCTGTCTGTGCAATTATCAGAAATATAATGCACATAAATACATGTAGTGCTTCTGGATATATAGGGTATTAGTGACCCTTTGGGGTTCACAATATTAATAGCATGGAATGATCTGTCCTTTGGATGTAGAGATATATCTCTCTTAATGGTTTGCCAAGATCTATTTAGACCATGTTTATCTGTTTCCTGGTCATGGCACAAGTTTTACAAAATGCACAATACAGAATTAGGAGCACTTAAGTCTTTTGTCTTAATAGGACTATATTATATATATAATGTCCCTACTGGACATCTTCTCTTAGAAAGATTAAGCTTCTGTTTTTCCCATACTCCATTCCAGAGTTTAACGTGATATGGAAACAACAGTGCACAGAGAGTAAATAGAAGCCAGCAGGCAAGCTATTGCTTTAAGCACCGTCTATTGCGTGCTCGATATAACTAGTATCCAGACAACAACATTCACTCATATGGAAACGGACAGGGAGGGTAAGCATGCAACCTCTAAATATTAAAATACAATACTGTTAGTAGAGAGGACGTCGGCGTGCCCTTAGCTGCAAGGCATGCCACGTCATCAAAGGCCGACGCGTTTCGACGTCATCAGACGTCTTTGTCAAGGTAGAGTCTGCTGAGCCGTCTAGCCCTCTTTTTAAACGTTGCCGTTACCACAGCAACCAATTGGCACTGAGCGGACCTGCGCACTGCAAATTGAAAGCGATCATAGCGCTATGATGCATAAAGATGAAGCAAACATAATATTACCCTCTCAGACAAATAAGAGGGTATGAATGAATGACGATAATAGCAAATAGATAGAAAATAAATAGTCCCTGTATAACATGGGACAAGGAACTCCAGGCTAAGAGGAAAAAAGATGTAAAAAAGTACCAATGATTATAGAAAGATGGTAACTACATATACTAACTGTATGGGGAAATAAATATAGATCTTAAAGGAAAGGAGATCTATGAAGTGGCATAAATATGAATGTGACCTGAATATCCAGGATGAAAATCTAAAAGGTGCATTGGAACAGACAATTACAAATCTGTTATATAAGAGTAAGGGAATGTGGTGCATATGAAAAGCTCCCACATTGTATATAGATTATTAACTAATGGGTAGTAAATACCTTGGGAACCTAGCATTCCTATCAGACCTAGATTTATAATTATATATACCATAGGGGCATTTGGAAACCCATAGGGTATAGGGGTACATTTTAGGTGCCAGGGAGGTCCATAGGGATCCTCATGGTTTTAGTTAGATGGAGGATTTCCATGGTCATACGGCTCATAGTTCATGGGGTTCCCCCGAATCAAAGTGGGTATTGGGGTGAAACTCTGGAATCTCCAGGCTCATAGGGGGTAGAAGGGTAGAAGGTCCTGGACCAAGGGGTCACATACCCCCTGCATCATTTTTTATATTATTTATCCCCTCTCCTGCCATGGGAAGGGATTTATATAGATAAATATTAGGACGATGTTAGTGCTGGTATAGTTTGTTCATGTGGGTACCATTCTGCAGCACTGCTACTGAGGCTACTAAGCTTTAGATTCAGAGTCCACTGTGAGCAGGTTGCTTTCAAACTTTAGGGCTAAAGAACAAAGAAGAACAGTCTTTGATGCATGTCACCTACTTTGAGGGTATTTATTTGGAGAGAAGCATGGGATGGCTCAATAGTTAGTCCCCACAATTATGAGGGAGCCTTTCTCACAGGTACATGCCCAAATGAATTGGAGGCCTATGTAGAGACACTGGGCCTTGATATATGTGACTTATTATTTATTGGTGCCCTATATGATGTGATTGCTAAGTTGGTTAACATCCTTAATGTTTCATGGATGGTATCTGGATTTCACAAATTATATAATATACTAATGTCCGTTTATACATATATTGATCCTCATTGATTGGAAGAAGCATGCATATATTAGCTTCTGTATCTGCACAATTACTTGATATTATGTGATAGATTGGGTAATATTCTACACTGTACTGCAGAGAAAGTTTTTTTTGTAGGTTGTGATATATATTTTAATATATTCTTGAGATTATCAATTACATTATTGATGTTAGATTTATGTCTATATATGGCATTGACCGCATACTCTGCCATTTTATTTTTGTTGATTCCAGGGCAATCATCAAACCGAAGTTTCACACTCTTGACATCATGGATGTGGATCCCTATAGCACTAACTTCTGCTGACACTACTCTCCACATCCTTGCCTTATGTCAGGTCTCATCTCTGTGACACCATGGATTGCGGTAGACCTATTATGGATGGCAATAAAGATACTAGTTGTGCCCTGTGTTTCTTATCTGCTTCCTGACCCCCTGTCGTGACAGAGGATTTGATTCTCTCTGTGGTTGACCTTGGGACTGTGACTCACCTTACTAATTTTACCACTATGCCCAGGTCCATTCCCAACCTAGCCCTGTGTTTGGTGTGCCTACATCTGGGACACCTATTTCTTACTCCACCTCTCCTCCACTGATGACCATTAGTCACTCACCAATCCTCCCCCCTCTGATCTCTCTGCTCCCCCTATCCTCACTCTTCATCCGTTTCATTTCTTCTGTCTCTCCTCACGTCTTTCCCTCTTGTACTCCTCTGCCTCTTTATACTTTTCACCCAGGGGTGTTCCTTGAATCTCCAGCTCTCATTGCCTTCAAAATCCTGTCCTTCTCCCCTCCTCTCCCATTCTCACCACTTCCTCTATCATTGGACACAGATTACCCTTCCACCAAACACACACGTACACACACTAAAACAGTTGCACAGTAGTATCATTGGTGTATCTGAGGTTGTTGATATTTCCTCTAGCAATATTTATTCCATCTTTGGATTCACCCAGTCCAGCTTTACACATAAAGTACTCTGCATATAAGTTTTCCAATCTTGAACCATTCTGTTGTCCCATGTTTGGTTCTGACCGTGGCTTTCTGGTCCACATAAATAATTTTTAAGGAGGAGGATGAGATTATCTGGTACTCAATTGGGATTCCAACAACTTCTGCAGCCTTATTATCAGCAAAACATCCTAGGGCCCATCTCCCTTTGCTCTCCAAGATGTCTGGCTGTATCTCATTGGACAAACTATTGAGATCATCACTGCTGTTAAGATCCTTTCTGTATAGATCTTCAGTGTATTCTTGTCACCTCTTCTTTATTTGATCTTCTTCTGTTAAGTCCCTACCATTTTTGTATTTTATCACGCCCACTTTGAAAGAGGGAATTATCTTGAAAGAATTCTACTAATCTCTGACCTGCTTCATTTTGTACTCCAAGCCCAAACTTGCCAGTTATTCCAGGTGTCCTTTGGTTCCCTATGTTAGCATTCCAATCTCCTATGATGATAGTAACATATTTTCTTGGTATTATATCTATGTAGTGTTGAATATCTTCATAGAACTGGATAAATTCAGCAACTTCAGCATCCGTGGTTGAGGCATAGACTTGGATCACTGTGACATTAAATGGCTTCCCTTGAATTTGAATTTAAATCATTCTGTCATTTATTGGGTTGTAACCAAGCACTGCTTTGGCCACCCTTTGATTCACTATGAAGGCTACTCCATTTGTTCTGCAGGATTATTGACCATAGGAGAAGTTCTTGTGGTTGTTTGATATGAGATGTCCAATTTCAATCAATTTTCCAAGTTTACTAATTCCTAGGATATAAATGTTTAACTTTGTCATCTAATTCTTGACCATGTCTAGTTTGCCTTGGTTAATAATTCTATCATTCAGGGGAACCAATGCTGAATTTTTCTTTGCAGCAGCAGACTTTCCTTTCCCCTTCAATACCATCCGTAGCTGGGTGTCCTTTTGGCTTTAGCCAACCAATGTATGAGATCTGGTCCTACTTGTTCTTGCCCTTTGCTCTTCCTCAGTAATGTGATGGCACCTTCTGACCGGAGGGGCTCATCTTCAGATGCTATATCATTATGTCTCTAGTTGTGCCTGCCCATAATTATAACTACCTGTACTGATATAGGGATGTCCACACAATGTGGGCTGGATGACTTCCCGAAGAGTAACTTTTTACAAGGACAGGGAATCTGCATCTCTATGAAATACTGGCAAAAATGTATGCATTAAAAGGAGACATAGTAAATGTTTTAATCCATTTTAACCATCATCCTGTACTATAATATATGTTTATATCTTTTAATTTAAATGTAACCTGCTCTTTACAATAATCAAATGTAACTCATTTGCTTCCCTAAAGCATTAAAGTATTTATGAATATATAAAATGACTTTTATTGTTTGTGGGATTCAGGTTAGCTTATTACCTTTTACATTTTCATAAAAATATACATAATACTAACAGTACTGTTAGCTCGTATCCCTGCCTTGTTCTCCTCCTCAAAGTTTATGAACCTTGAAAGTTTATGAACGGACAATCAAATCAAATTAAATCAATAAATTATTGCTTTTATCTTAATTGTAATGTATGTATTTCTTTGACTTTTTATATATAAGTATAGTACTGAATGTGAGCTTTCCACACTATAGGATAGAACTTGTTTTGAACTTATAACTGTTTGAAGATTAATATTATAACTTTCTATATCATTATTTTATCATGTTTTATTGTATTGTTTTGAAAATAAAAAATAAAACATTAATAAGCAAGGGACACCTATTTGCAAAATGCTAATTATTGTCCCTCGGACTGTTTACTAATAGATAATGTTGAACCCCCCCACCTACTTTTTAACCAATATAGCTTCACATTAATCTAGATAATCCCTTTACAGTGAAATTACTTTGTTATCACTACATTTTTAAAAGCATTTCATAGTATATAAAAAGATATTAAGAGTCAGTTACTCATTACCCTCACTAACTATTATCATAAAAAATGTATTCTTAAAAAATGCTAACTAATAAAATAGTAGTTTATGAGTGTTATTTAGTGTTATCAAGCCTTCTGGTTGTAATCCTAGGGTAGATACCTTTTATTATTTTTATTTCATTATGAAATATAAACCACGGCAAACATAAAAAAAACATATACACAGAAGTCTGTAAAGTGTGTTGCTGTCGGCTACATGGTATTCCATAAGTTAACAATAATGACATTTTGTTCAACATGATGTACAGCACATGTACATTCATTTTAGATGTTACACATGAAGTGATTTGTAAAACATGACACATAGAAAGGGCAACCTGAGAAAGTTGTGAAACAGAATTATTACTTTTATTTCACATAAGTAAAAAACCTGCAATAGCTCTTTAATATAAATATTTTAGTTGTAGAAGTAATAGATTGTTTAGAGGCTCTATACAGTTTTTCATATTATTCACTAGTTTGATTCAATAATTCGTTATATAACAGAACCCAATTATTTTCTGAATTGAGTAAACTGGCATTCATGTGATTCTATAGGTCAAATTCCTTCATATTAAATGCAAGATTTTTTATTTACTGGTAAACTTATTTCTTCGTGTCCCAACATTAATATTGATGAATTTAAGTACTTTACATGTTTTGGAAGCGCAGATTTAAGAAATGCATCTCCTGCTTCATGTGACCTCATTCCCCTAGTATCAATTTATATTTTTTAGTTAGGGGATAAGAATGCACAAGAAAAAGTATAAGACAGTAAAACAACACCTCCAACATGATTGTGGTGCTAAATGTGCTGTCATTTCAGAATGTCAAGAAATATATATATTGGCAAGTACAAAATCTCTTCACCAATACTGTCATCTCCTTTTCTCCTGTGCTTTCTGAGACAGAGCATACGAAATTATATTAAAGTATTTATTACAGGAAAATGGTGGTCTGTTAAAAAAACATGATCTGTTAGGAATGTTTAACTTGCTCATTTTTGGCAATCAACAGTCAATCTTCATTTAATCCATATGAGTTCCACTGTCTCCATTTGGATGGTCAAAGGACAGTACAAGACCTAAGCACACCATTGTATACAAGCTTTAATATTTGCATATTTTTTTCAACCTATTGTAAACTATTCAACATTATACTTTAAATTAATTCAGCAATTGATATTTTAGGGATACACAGTCTTGGTTTACAGTTTTTAATTTGTTAACAGAAATTTGTCATCTGAGCATTTCTGATCAGTATGTTGCAACAATAGTATGTTATTTTGTGCAAATTAGTGTAAAAGCAATTGAAAAAAAGGTTAATGGAGTATAGTTTAAAGCAGTATTTAAGGAACACATCAATGTAAGTCAAGTTCAGTCAATTTAAATTGATCAAAAGCTGAATATAATGATGTAAGCTTGAATTGGGGGTCAGTTTTACTTTGACAACTGAACAAGTACTCCATTGCTTCTCTATGGACCCAGTTTTTCTCTGGCTTGTGTCTCCAGGAGGTCTCTAGTAGCATGATCATGTGACTTTCTAAGTTTTTAGGAGATCTCAAAAGAAATCTTCAAGATATCTGGAATTTTCTCCAGTCTTCAGTCTTCTTTACCTGTGCTTAGCTTGTAATTATTTGCTGTTGTGCACTATGCAAAAGCTTGACAGGAAAATTAAGACACTTTGCTATTGGCGCTACAGATGATTTACTAGACCCAGCTAGCTTTCTCAAGGACAGAGATAGAAAGCATGATGGACTGTGCAATAGTCATTCTGAAACAAGTCAGACATTTCTAAATTACTGAGCAAAAATTGTTCATTACAGACTTTATAAGCATAGGAGGCTTAATTACAGGACAGTTTACATCATTGTAAGTGTTCTTCATGGTGTGAAAGAGCACAAGATTGTATGTTAAAATTATATTTTTTTAATTACGCTAATAACAGTTAAGAAATCTAAAGTTTTATGTCTGTTTACATAACAAAGTGTAACAGACTCTGATTTATAGTAGCTTATCTCTGAACTCAAGAAGCAGTTAAAGGCATATTTAAATTTCTTGGATTATGAGTGCATATCAACAGTGTATAAAAACATTTTTTTATGAAAAAATACCAAAATAAACATTATTATACTTACCCTAAAGTTTGCTAAATCTCTTGAATTTGCTAGCAGTTGAATTTCAGAGTGAAAATCCCAGAAAATCCCTGCTAAAAATGCGCTACGAGTGCCGCTCATGCACATTGAGCTACGGGTGCCGAGCATGCGCATTGCGCTATGGGTGCCGCGAATGTGCATTGCACTACGTGTGCCATGCATTGTGCAGGGTGGGAGAGTGTGAGGAGAGAGACAGGGGAGATGGTGGGAGAGAGACAGGGGGAGAGAGACTTGGAAGAGGGGGGGAGAGACACAGGAGAGGGGGAGAGAGACACAGGAGAGGGGGAAAGAGACAGAGGGGAGGGAGAGGGAGACACAGGAGATGGAGAGGGGGGAGGGGAGAGAGGGGAAGGAGAGGGGGGGAACAGACACAGGGGAGGGAGGGGGCGAGTGACACAGGGGAGTGAGAGGGGGGAAGAGGGAAAGGGGGAGAGACACAGGGGAGGGAGAGGGGGAAGAGACAATGGAGAGGGGGGATAGACACAGGGGAGGAAGGGGAAAGAGACACAGGGGAGGGAGATGGGGAAACAGACACAGGGGAGGCAGAGGAGGGGGAAAGAGACACAGGGGAGTCAGGGGGAAGGGTGGGAGATACACAGGGCAGGGAAAGGGAGGGATGAGGCAAACAAGGGGGAGAGACACCGGGGAGGGAGAGGGGGAAAGAGAAACAGGAGAGGTGGGGGAAAGAGACAGAGTGAGGGGGCAGAAATATACAATATTATCCTGTCATTTGTGATGGGAAAGTGACTAGTCATAAAAGGCTGCACATGAGCGTGCATGAATATATATATATATATATATATTTTTTTTTTTTGTTTAAAAAATACTCATAAAGCACACACACATCTATGACAGTTTTTTGTAAAATGTTCCCTTTTTCAGTGTCACGTATATGGTATTATATTGTTATTCTCCATACTTTAGCAAACAACTGGTTGCAATGAGTATAAATAATAGGAAGCAATTACGCCTAATTGACAAAACGAGTCAGTTATGGACAAGACTATTTAAAGAGACAGAAGTAAGTCATTTTATGGAAAGACGCTTTTACCCTGTCACTTAACAATAGGGAAAAGGAACATTTAAATAGGTTACTTATATATTATTTGTCATGTAGTAATAGAATACAAAGAACTGACTTAATTTTTTTTCTTTTTTCAACAGTTGGCATATTTTTAGTTGGTAGGACAACATACATTCCTTTCACAAATACTAGTTTAATGGGGTAAATACTTAAAGAGACCCTTATATGGAACTTGAGGTCTCACAATATGGGTTCATTTTATATACCATTATTTTGACAAATCTAGGTGTACTCAATGTCAATAGATTTTTTTTAATTTTAAAGGATAATTTTGTATGGTTTCTTAGGCTACAATGCTAACTTTATTGCACACCTTTTTTTTTTGTTATTACATAATTTTGTAACACTTTTTATATTATTATTATTATTATTACTTTTATTTGTAATGTGCCAGCATATTTCGTAGCGCTATACAGAAGAAAAGAACAAGGAAAAATATAATTTTAACAAACTGCAAAAAATGCAGGGCCCTGTTTTGAGCTTAGAATCTTTGTAGAAAGTGTTTTTTCCCAAAGCACTCTACAAGATTAAAAACTCTCTACTTACAATCTGACTCCAATATCTTTGATACAGCCTGAATTATTTTATATTGACATCTTAGCAATTTAAAAAAGTTGTGTCTTATTTATATTCAAAAGATCTTTAAAGCATTTATTCCTGTATGTTTTACAACTAATGCTCTCAAAGCAGGAACATGCTTAAATGTTAAATGCTTTGAGGACTTGCCCATTTTAGACAATGAACAGTAATATACAGTATCTCACAAAAGTGAGTACACCCCTCCCGTTTTGTAAATATTTTATTATATCTTTTCATGTGACAGCACTGAAGAAATGACGCTCTGCTACAATGTAAAGTAGTAAGTGTTCAGCCTGTATAACAGTGAAAATTTGCTGTCCCCTCAAAATAAATCAACATACAGCTATTAATGTCTAAACCGTTGGCAACAAAAGTGAGTACACCCCTGTCCAAATTGGGCACAAAGTGTCAATATTTTGTGTGGCCACCATTATTTTCAGGCACTGCCTTAACCCTCATGGGCATGGAGTTCACCAGAGCTTTACAGGTTGCCACTGGAGTCACCTTCCACAGTACATGTTGGCGTTCATGGTTCCCTCAATGAACAGTAGCTCCCCATTGCCGGCAGCACTCATTCAGGCCCAGATCATGACACTACCAGCACCAAAAGTATACATCTATACGGAGGAAAGGTAGTTTAAATAATCCCTAAATGACAGATAAACGGATAAGGCACAAAGAGCACAAAAACACTGATATGAGATGAAACCCTCAGTTTGAACGTAAACAGTGATGCAGAGAGAGTAGAGGCAGCATTTGACATCATCAGGTGAATGCATATAGGGGGAATCAACACAACATATTATAGAAAACATATATACACATATATACATATGTGTATATATATTTGGTCTGGGCCTGCATGAGTGCTGCCAGCACTGGGGAGCTACTGTTCATTGAGGGAACCATGAATGCCAAATTGTACTGTGACATACTGAAGCAGAGCATGATCCCCTCCCTTCGGAGACTGGGCCACAGGGCAGTATTCCAACATGATAACAACCCCAAACTCACCTCCAAGAAGACCACTGCCTTGCTAAAGAAGCTGAAGGTAAAGGTGATGGACTGGCCAAGCATGTCAACCAGACCTAAACCCTATTGAGCATCTGTGGGGCATCCTCAAACGGAAGGTGGGGGAGTGCAAGGTCTCTAACATCCACCAGCTCTGTGATGTCATTATGGAGGAGTGGAAGAGGACTCCAGTGGCAACCTGTTAAGCTCTGTTGAACTTCATACCCATGAGGGTTTAGGCAGTGCTGGAAAATAATGGTGGCCACACAAAATATTGACACTTTGGGCCCAATGGACATTTCCACTTAGGGGTGTACTCACTTTTGTTGCCAACGGTTTAGACATTAATGGCTTTGTGTTCAGTAATTTTAGGGGACAGCAAATGTACACTGTTATACAGGCTGTACACTTACTACTTTACATTGTAGCAGAGTGTCATTTCTTCAATAAAATATTTAATAAAATATTTACAAAAATGTGAGGGGTGTACTCACTTTTGGGAGATACTGTAGATGTATGAATTTTACCTGTCTACCAATGAAATCTACAGCTGTACATACGTTCACTACACTTCCTGTTTGTTATTATTATTATCTTTATTTATATCGCGCCAACATATTCCGTAGCGCTGTACAGGCGTTTAGTACATGGCAAAAAACAAACTTAACACATTATAAACAATGGAGGGCCCTGTTTTTGAGCATATAATCAAATGCACATAGATTCAAAGAAGTTTAAGCATGTTTTATTTAATATTTCCTTTTGCAAACCTCAACTTTGGTAATGTATAAAGCACTCTCTTTTGAACACATGCAAAATCATTTCTGCTCCATGTCCATGTAATACATTTTAAACTAAAATATTTCACCTACAATTCCTTTCTATATAATCCCATTTCTTATTATTTTTCTTTCCTCCAACCATTCCCTTTATTTGAGATGGTTTCCAAATAGTCATGATGCTTTCTACAACCAAGGGCGGCAGCAAGACCCAGTGCAGTATTTCACCACATCGTTCTGGCTTCATCATGGGTTATGGGATATTTCCTTTTACTCTTTCATATCACTCTGATCTTGGCAATTTTGTACGATATTACATTGCTAAATATTTGTATTTTCAATATCTTACAATGGCCAAAAAGTTTACTCCTCTAAGTATCACGCATCCTAATACCTGCTTCAGGAATTCATAATTGGCACCTCTTATAAGTGTCCATTGGAGTTCTTTACCTGAAGCAGAATTAATATTGCAAACTTTTCTCAATACATTTGATCAAAGAAGTGGACTTACAATACCAATACAATTTTTTATGCTTTCTTAAATAATTTTCTACCATAGTATAGACCATCCAAATGCATGCGAACATTTCATATTCCCAGGTAATTTTTATTATAAATTAAATAGTTTTTAGATTGAATCATAGAAATAAACAAAAATGGTCGGTGGCACCTCAAGTTATCATTGGCTAGATATTTATAAGGAATATTTTGCTACATGCCTGGTGTTGACTACTGTTCTTTGATATTTTCAGTGCTACAATATTCAGTCTTATTAAATGATTGTATGCCTCATTCAATTAGAAGCCCGCATCTCGCGGTATACAGGTTGTATGTCTGGGGGCCTGCTGTGGGCTCTCACTCTGCTACAATTATGCTGCTTTTCAAGTGAACAAGCCTGCAAGTTAACGGCTGAAACCTGGAACCGTAAACCATGCATTATAGATAGCAGTTCAGGGCGGGAACATGATCAATTAAGCAAAGCCTTAACTACCCATTTCGAAACAGCCAAAAGAAAATGAGACTGCTATCATTACGGCAGTATAAGATGGAGGTTACATGTCAATCAATCGTTTAGAGGTCCCATATGAGATTGGACTTGCAAAATCTCAAAATGCAAAATAATAAAAATGAATGCTGATACTGTTCTTGTCCATGTGGGTGGCCTGATATGTATTAACTGATTGATTCCTGAGATCAATATAACCCCAAATTGAAACATAAAAAAAAAAAAGAATTTTGATTGCCGATTTGCAAGCTTGAGACTGTTGTGCAATGACTTCTAATGTCTTTCATCGCTTTCCCCGTCTTTAAAAGTGCAGTACAATTTTTTTATTTGCATTAACAGTGCTACGGACATGTCTTTAACCCCTTTGTGGGTCCCATCTGGTACCTGTAGGATTTTCTCCTACATTTGCCATTTACGGGTGTGAAAACATTTGCGGGCTTGCGGAACTGTAGCAATTGAATAGCGATTTGCGATTTTAGCAATCGTAACTCTTGCGGACGGGAAACATCAAAGGCTTAGGTTGTAACAACCACAAGGATTTAAAGCACGTAACCAGTAGACCGTTTGAGGGCTCACAAAAAGACGCCATTTGAATAGAAAATTAGCTTATGGTCTCCATTACGGACGCCTGTAACTTACAATTGCTCAATTGAATGAGGCCCAATCAGTGCCACTTTTCCCAGCAGAGAAATTTGAAATTCTCACATTGAAAAAAGTTTGATTTCTTATAGTGTGGCACCACAGTTAATATCATAGACTGTTTGCATAGAGTTATCTATAGCAGTATAAACTTTTTGTTGTTTCATTTCACTGTTGAGAATATAAGAATTTCAGGATTTTTGGTAAAGGCATGTTGTATGTTGCTACTAGGGTTATAAGTGAAGTGGTGTCTTTCCTTTTACATTACAACACATAATCACCTCGAGCCTCTTTCAATGGATCTTTCAGGCGATCCGAGCTTCGGAAATGTAGCCGCAAGTTATTTTGCTATTCAATTGGCGTCTTTTTCCGGGCTCCGATTGCGTTACAGGCTCTGGCCTTTAATTCACTGTGATGGTTCACATTGCAAGTTAATGTCCCTCCAAGCCTTTGATATTTCATGGCCGCAAGAGTTGTGAATGCTAAAATCGCAAATCGCTATTCAATTGCTCCTATTTCCCTTCGCTAAGCAAACCGTAAAGCCCGCAAATGGCAAATGTTGAACCACAAGTCACAGGTACCAAGGAGGACTCTCAAAGGGCTTAATGACATGTCCGGAGCACTTTATATGCACATATACACACACTACTGTACTTTGATTAAAAGTGAAAGTGATGTTAGGCCTTAAAATTAATAGCACAACATTCTTAAGCTCCCAAATCGGCCCCAAAAAATACTTTATTTCATGTTTAATTTCATGTTATATTGATCACAGCAATCAATGTGTTAATACATATAATGGAACTCGCATGTAATAGAATATCATATTTACGGCTTTGAAATCCAATCTTCATTTTTCATTGAAGTAATGATGACGATCTCTGTTTCCATTGGCTGTTTCTAATCGTGAATTACGGCTTTGCTTGATTGATCATGTTCAACCTTGCAAATGCTACATACGATAGCGTGGTTTACCATGTGCGCTATCGGGCCAGGACTTGCGGGCACGCAGACATAAGGCCTTCTTTTTCATAACTTGCGGCCTCTGAATTGAATGAGGCTCACAGTGTTTTTAGGATAGAGGTTATGTTCTGGGTTATACTGCATGCTTGTAACCTTTATGTGTAAATGATTCAGATATGTTGCAGTCCCAAGTATTAGAGTGTTTGTGTTGTTATTTCATTGCTTGGAAATGAATGGTAGCTTATTTTGGACAGAAAGTGGAGCTGTAAAAGTAACTGCATCTGTTGTGAAGTGTGACAAAATGTAATTTTTTTTATTTTAATTGTGTACATAGGTTTGGTTGGGTTAATGTTATGGACTATGGTGGTCCTCATGGACCCTCATGGGAAAGATTTGGTACATGGCGGTGCATAGGGACAACCATAGTAGAGGGCTTATGTTAGTGGCCATTTAATGGGACACTTTAATCCAAAAGTTTCTATTATGGATCTAAAGAAAAATATTTTGTAATCTTCATATTACTACCTATAGTGTAGACATTCAAGAAAAAAATATATGTAAATCCATAAGTTAATTAACTTCTTCCTCATTTGTTAAGATGCTAGGCTGGCTAAGCAAATGCAACTAATTGGTCTAATGGTCAGTTCACAAGACTTCCACTCAACTTCATAAAAATAACATGACAGGTAGAGAAGCTACATACATAGACCCCCATTTAATTCCAAACAGTAATTACCTTCATACAGGTTAGAAATTTGTTACAGTTATGGAAGTATTTAATTGACTGGAGCCCACAAGTACAGGCTCACAGACACCACACCCAAGCCATGAAACTGTACGTAGCATTTCAGGGCATGACCATGATCAATTAAACTAGCCCGTAAGTTACAATTTAGACGGAGCCTATAGTAAATGAGACCGTCATCATGACGTCAGTAAAACATGGAGTTTAGACTACAATTAATTAGTGTTTAGAAGTAAGATTTACAATCTGACTCGCAATCCAGAAATGTAGAAATCAATAAAAATGAATAAATCAACTGTTCTAATTCATGGGGTGGCCTGATATGTATTGATTCCTTGATTCCTGGAATCAATATAAAAAAAAACATACAAAAAAAAATTAAACAAAATTGCAGATTTGTGAGCTTGAGACTATTGTGAAATCAATTCTAATGCCTTTTGTTGCTTTCCCAGATTTTTAAAGTGCAGTAGTGTATTTATATTTGCTTTTACAGGTGTCTAACCCACTTGCGAGTCCTATCTTGTACTCGTAGAATTTTTTGATATGTATGCCATTTACATGTATGAAGGCAATTGCGGGCTTGTTGAATTGTTGTAATTGAATATGGACTTTGCATCTATAGCATCGGTAAAATTTGCAGGCTTGAAACATCAAAGGAGGAGATAGGATGAAGAAACATTTTTGACAACGGTAGTGATTTTGAGCCTGTAACTCGCAAATGGCTTGTGAGTAGCAAAATGTAGCCAATTAAAAATCAGTAACTTTTACAGGCTCCATTACAGGCTTATGTAATTGAGATTTGGACAATTGAATAGGGGCCATATTCTTCTGTAGCCATTTTCAATTACTTTGAAATGATCTTTTATGCAGATAATGTATGGTCTTTTAAATATATGATAGAATAAAATAGTATTACAGTGCCCATTGAATGACTAGTTTACCTAATGCATGCATTTATATTTATTAAAATATTAAACTCTAACTTCTGGTTTTCAACTGATATGCATCTTCATGTCTATTACTGAGGTGATGGTAATTTACAATAGCACTAAAACACACAACTTTAGGCTCCCAGAAAAATGAAAAATATTTGCATGTGATGCTGCAGCTTTAGATATTAACAGCCGTATTAAATTGCGATTTGGCCAATTGAATAAGGCTCTATATAAGCACATAATATATTTTTTTACACAAGTTTTTAGTTAGTGAAGACATTGCTTTTTGATAGAAGATCACTAACTAAAAACTTCTTTAAAAAAAAAAATGCTCTGTGCTTATATAGAGGCCTATTCAATTGGCCAAATCGCAATTTAATAAGGCTGTATGTATCTATGGTGTATTACTAATTTTATCACACTGTGTACATAAATTCTCATAATGGTTTAGCAAATAGTATATTTTTGATAGTTTTAATATAAGCAAATACAACATGTACAGGCTTTTCCTGTGTCGAATTATCAACCATGATAAAATATTGAACATTTCAGCAGGTGTATCTCGTAATAATTGTGCTTCTTTGTGGTAATTAGAATTATCTTTTTTTGGTTAACTTGCCGTAACCTTGCAGTAACATCATATACATAATTGCAGCTTTATGTTAGCATTTCAAAGCACTTTTCAGTACTATTTTATGCTGTGGTACTATAGCTTATGGTACTACTTTGTAATAATTTATGATAGCGCTCAGTATAATTGTAGAAGAACATTAATCCAGAAAGTAAAAATGACCATCTTCAGTTCTATAGATAAAAGATGAATGTGGATTACACATCAAGATAACTAATGGCTTTGCCAGTGATCAAAGATTTTTTTTTCTAAAGATATCTGATTATAGCAGAACAGTGCTTCATGCTGTCAACAAATGAACCTTTTATTTATTTTTCATTTTTAGACCCAGTCGTCTTTAGATTAGTTTATAATATTATGAATTCTTTTATCTTTTCACTCTCTGAAAATAATTCCTGAAGTAGCTCTTTTTTCCTTGTCAACTTCTCATCAATTAAATGGATGGAGGCCTCTATTAAACAATTAATTCCCTGAGGACTAATCCTTAGCTGTTTTTAGAAATATTTATACATGTATAAGGTTATTGATGGTCATTATGCAAATAAAATGCAAAAAGAGTGCTGATCCCATTCATTCAGTGCAATTACATTAGCTTTTTCAACTTTCTTCTATTCAGCAATGTCAAACAGTACAAGTATAGAACGCATACCATGGTCAGTTATTGGCATTTTGTTAATTATATATACAAAAGTGCTGAATAAGCAAATAATATTTTAACTATCTTCTGCTAAAAGATTACAACTTTATATGTGGAATATGTTGTTTTCCTCACACAGTCATTTAGTTACATATTTATATTAAAAATCAATTTTTATTATGCATTTCTTGAGTATCTTCAGAATATTTTTATTAATGATTAATTGAATAGAGATGGTGTACATTGCACAATTAAGAACTGTGGTAAATATTGATCAATTTTATTCAAGGCAAAATTGCACTAGCCTTAAAAGCATACATTTTAGACACATCCTTTATATTCCATATACTGTAGCAACCTTTGGCAAGTATGTTGTTATAAATACTGCATATTTTGTTCTGCTCTAGATTGTAAATTAAAATACAAAGTCTTGATTTGAACTGAAGATGTGCTAGTTATTCAGATATATATGTACTGATTCATGTAAATTTAAAGGTATCAACTGGTCTCAATAACTCAATAATCTTTGAATTCTCTTCAAATGTTTTTGTGAATATTTTCTTACCATTTAGTTACTAATTACCTACTGTACTGATTATATCCTTTGCAGTCTTTGGAAATGACTGATCCACCTTACATAGTGTGCCCTTGAGCTTTAGTATCTATGCACAAGCCAAACCACATTTTGCTTTTAGAATATATAAGTAGTTAATCCCATTTTGTGATGATCTACTACTTCAGTTTGGCTAAATAAGGACCTAGTTCAAGCCTACCCAGTAGGACCTTTCAGTTCTTTGTGAATACCTGATAGCAGGAACAGAACCAACCCAGCTTACTGCCACCAAAGTGTTCAGCAATCCACCGGAACCTCCCAGCAGATATTACCAGCTGTAACAGGGTCCAATGCAGATCCAGTAGCAATAATCCCAGAAATAATGATTACTATATCCTTCAGAATGATACACACACCTCAAATTATGTATGTTTAAACTGACCACTCTTTATTGATGCATAGCACATTTATACACAACCCAGTCCTTTTGTATGAGGAGGCCTGTCCAACAGTTATGTCACTCTCTCCTACTCACCCCCCTGGTCTGGGAACTTACCATCCAGGCCAATTGGCCCTTTGATTCCGGCCTCACAGGGGGGATCTGATCAGATCAGTGGTGCAGACACTCAGACTCTGATGTATGGGACTCTCCATATGTCCATCAGGTTTCCCCATTCACACCTATGACTGGTGCCAGCTACCCTTTTCCCAACTGCACTGGGTCCCCTACAACCAAGCATCTTGTAACTAGTGACCTGTCTGCCTGGAGACCCAGGTAATACACTTTATTGAACTCCCTGGGAAAAAAAAGGCATTCCACATGCCCAGGCTTCCTTAATACATCAATAAATTAACACAGCACTACAATAATTTGTGCCTGTTAAGGCCACACTACCCTGTATAATACCCTGTATAATACACACACATACATTGCCCAGTGTATCATATACACACACACATACAATAACTCTAATCATCCCCATCCCACAGGTAAGACAATAAGAATGTAGCGGTCACAGCTCAAGTACTCAAGCTAGGAGAATGGAGAGAAGGAAGAAAGAATAGCAAAAGTCCATGTTAATCAAGGGCCTCCATAGTCCAATAGCCCCCCCCCCCCCCCACTGGACATCACACACTCCATATAGTTAAATGGTACTGTTTAGTAAGTGCAATACCTGATCTCAGAACTAGTGTGTAAATCCAATATAACAGTATATTTCTGAATTATTGCATATGTAATTACAGTATATCACACAAATTGGCTAACATGGGCCTCCATTCCATGCCTCTGAGTTTCAGATTTATGAGTTGATGGGTAAATCACTACCAAGCTATTACACCAAACATCTAAATCAGTCCTATGAGAACTTCCTACTGAATGCTGTCAAATTTAAACATCACACTCCATGTGCAGCTGTCCCATTGAAATACTCCAAAAGCCCAACACATTGTAAAATTCAAGAGGTACATGTAATCCCATGAGTGATTGTGAATTCTCAGATTATTCAAAGATCCTATGGATACTCTCACCCAACCATAGAGGCATAAAAATGCCACTGAGAAGCATACAAGTGTCAAATCTGATGCTATTATCAACCTAACACCCTAATTGTGTTAGGCTTGATTCCTCTTATGTGACACAGCTAAGGGGGTCAATACCACCACCCGCATGAGCCACCCAATACCCGTAATCTAATATGATCCTCGAGTTCCCCCCAATACCCCTGTCTACAATTATCCTGGGATCCACGGTATTCCCCCAAATACTTGCTAAGAACTGAGGTAACCCTCAGGAATTCTAAATGCCCACAAGCTATGCCTTATGATACCGGGGATCAATACTTTTATTGAGTCAGAGGAGAGTCAGCTTAAGGGAGGCAAGGGAATCCGGGGTATATTTGTCATTAGTGGTGGACCAGGACTTCCAGGACTTCCACAATTTATTCTAGCAATTTGGGCTCCCTATTAGATTGAATAGGAAGTCAGGAATAGCTGAGGTTAAGCATTTCCTAATTTGCTAGACAAAGGATCAAAGAGTTATCACTTGCAAAGCACTTGACACCACTTGACCTTTGCCTTCTGAAACAAAGTGTTTAAACTGCTTGTGGCAGTCTAATTACCTTTTCCTGGGCGGTTCAGTCAGTCCCATGGATTCCATATAGAAGTATATGGAGCCTGTTTTAAATCTAGCCGTGGGTTCAAGCCTAGCCAGCAACCTAGCCTGGCCCTGGGAGCAAACTGGTTATTGCTGTTGGCTACTGGAAGTGAGTACTGGTTACCTTTAGAGTGATATTACCCCCAAATATTTGTATTCGACCAATGCAATAGTACCCTGAAACATGTTATACATATAGAATAGGTGATGAGGGTCGTGAGACCTGATATAAGGACAAGGCTATCCTGAGGGTAAAGTCAAACATTTTGGTCGATAACATGGGTAGACTAGATGGGACTTTTTGTTTTGCTATCTGCTGTTAGATCTATGTTTATGTGTTTTATCGGAGACTAATCTCAGAGTTTTGCTGCTCACATGACTGGTAGGTTATACATTTGTTAGTTTAAATGTAATTTGTGAGTGTTTGTCCAAAAAACTCTTCTTTAAACAGGATTTTGATATCAGAATTGTTTTATACTGCCTTTAAATTTAAATAGATTTTGTTTCCCAAAAAAGTCAACATCTTCTGTCTTGAAAATGTCTCTGTTTACAATAAAACCATATACTGACTCAAAATCACAACCATCTTCTAAATCAAATACTCTTCGTAATGTAGATTTAGTGACTAAATAAATGGAAACAGCCCTTGGAGGAGGCAACCCGAAATGGTCAGTACGTCAACGTAGTGTGACGTTTGGACGGCGGGGGTGATGGTGTGCTTGAAGCAAGGCACCCGTCTCTCCTTCTCCCTCTACTCCCCCCCTCCTACGGCCCGCTCACTGGAGCGTTTCTTTTCCGCCTTTGCTGCGCCCTGGGGGTGCTTTCCTCTCCCTCTTCCATCCTGCCCGCCGGGCCTGGCGGTGTTCCCTGCATCCGGTCGCGATCTGCGCGTTGCAGTGGGTACCCCCCTACCTCCAGAAGTGGCTCCCTGCCTCCGGAGCAGTCCCTGTCAGTCCCTGTCAAGGCAAGCAGCGCAACAGCACAGCGTGAGGCCGCCGAGGCTGCACTCAGACAGGAGGAGGCCGGCTGATCTCCGGAGCCTGCGGGTGACACCTGCTCCCCAGCGTGGGACCAATAACAAAGTGAGTCCTTTATTTTGTGGTATGGGGGGATGGCATAGGAGAATATAATCTCTGGAATGAGGTGAAAAGGAGGCTCACTGAGCAAGCTATCCCCATCGAACTACCACACCAGGAGACTTGGCACCCCACAGAGAATTGGGAATTCTGGTATGCTGCCCTGAAGACACGGAGGTAGGGGAGCCAGGCTACACAAACCTGTGTGGGAGTTGGTCACACGGTGGACAATATATACAGAACATAATATTGTGCAGAGTAAATAGATAAATATTTAAGCTATATACTATACACCTGCATATACCCGCATATATATGGACAAAGCTCCAGGCCTTTGACCTCTACTTTCTCTTTTTGTAAGAAGTGTATATAGCTTCACCACCCCATTCTTTGGGAACACCTCTGTATCCCCTAGCATTAAGCAAGTGGGCTATCTATCTATTATACCTACAGTTGGAACTTGGGACTTATATCCTATACAAACATGCCAACTAAAATGAAATCGAGGGACAAAGCAAAAAATGAGCCAATAAAAACACCCCTAATGTTTTCACCAAGATATAAGGGCTCAGGCTCCACTATTCAAACAGAAAGTACCATATCTAGTTCACCAACAACTCATTCGCCAGATAAAGCGTTGCAGACTTCAAGCTCGAAATTCTGGTGTGGAGGAAGAAGAAACCCTCACCTGCTCTAAAATGCAAGATATGTTACAGTCATTTCAGACGAATCTAATTTTGGATTTGACTAAAAAAATCGCTGACAATTCAGTATTAATCAAAGAAGTGAACCAGAGAGTGGAATCCGTAGAAGACATATGTGATAATTTAATTACGGACAATAATAATCTGCTTAAATATACCAAGTTGTTGGAAAATAGAATTGAGGATTTAACAAATAAGATATCTTCAATAGAAGACCGTAGTAGAATGAACAATCTCCGCTTCAGAGGCATCCCGGAGACAATATTAGACTGTAACATAAAATCTTATGTGGAGAACTTTCTGTCAACCCTGGTTCCAAATGCTGTACCTAATGAAAACACTATTGATGTTATTCATAGAATACTGCTTGCGAAACACCTAGATAAATCTATCCCTAGGGAGGTCATAGCAAGAGTTCACTACCGCTCATATAAAGATGAGATAATGAAGATGGCCTTTATTAAGCAAAGATTCTCTCCCCCATATGAAAATCTCAAAATTTTCTCACATCTGTCGGTATATACCTTATCTAGAAGAAGAGAATTCAGGGAAATTACTCAGGTTTTAAGACAAAAAAAAGTAAGATATAAATGGTCATCTCCAGTAGGTTTATCTGTTTATAAAGATTCTAAGTGGCATAGGATAAAATCTGTCCAGCAGGGGGTAAAAATGTTACAAACATGGAATTTTGAAATTATAGTTCAAGAATTAGAGGTCGGCCAGCCGAACCTAACTTCCAGTGAGCGTGTATGGCAAGAGAGCTAGGAGGTCTGGGGGGGGGCGATGGGGGGGGGAATCGTATCCTCCCCTGGTCTCTTCCCCTCGCCGCCCCCTCCCCCTTATGCGTCCCAGGGGAGAGGAGGTATAGGAGAGCGAAAGTTTTAGGAATCCTTCTGGGGAATCGGATTGGCGCCTCGTATAAATGGTATAACAGTATTGCGCCTTAATAGGAGGGCATGATTGGGGAGATTTATGTATCACAAGTAAGAGGAAGTAGTAAATTTATCAAGTAGGCCAATTATACAATGTTTCCTCTCTTTTTCAATCAGGGCTCTGTCCCTCCTTAGTTAATCAGATATGGAAAGAGATAATGATTATGCTACTTTTATTTATTTTTTTTGCTCCATATCTAGTATTACTCCGTTTGGCTACAAGATGCCTATAGTTAGGAAACCACTAGTATTAATAGACATATACACACTAAGAGGAAGAAAAAAGGGGGAAGGGAAGGAGAGGGGGGAAATAAAGAAAGGGGAAAAAAAGAAAAAAAAAATGCGAAAAGATTTCCTTTTTTGTCTTTCTTCTTTCATTTGTTTTCTTTTTGATTTTTTTTTCTTTTTTTCTTTCTTTGAATTATGAATCACAGGAATCATGAAACGAAATGGTTTGGATGGTTTAATCAGCCCTATCTTTCCCCCGTTAGAAGTGTATAGGCCCAGTGGTAGAGCTATGTAGACCAGGCAAGTCAAAGAATATCCTTAATCTAATACTGGTAAAATTATGTAAAACTCCCCAGAGTAAATCAGAAGGCCCCCATATCCCTGCTATTTTCCCTATTTTGTTATGGGGATCTTGTCTGGCCATTTTCTACCATCAGGTAGTTGCTTTGCAAACATTAGTGTTATGTGCTGTGTGTGTACCTATCCCTGTAGGGTAGCTATGAGGGCCTGTGAGGGCAAGTATATGTTCCACAGGCCACTCTATACCCATCAAGGGTGCGGGATGTATGTTGAAAGTTTG
The DNA here is from genome assembly GCA_027410445.1 of Discoglossus pictus. Classification (NCBI taxonomy): domain Eukaryota; kingdom Metazoa; phylum Chordata; class Amphibia; order Anura; family Alytidae; genus Discoglossus; species Discoglossus pictus. The sequence goes on along the minus strand of CM050166.1, from coordinate 140,841,580 downwards.
ATTGATGTGTGGGATATTTATAGAAGTTGGGAATTACCAAATAAGATATTCGAGTTCATAAGTTTAGTCAATGACTAGAGGAATAAAAATAATTTCACACAATGTTAATGGACTTAACTCACTGACTAAAAGGAAAATTGCCTTTGTAAATTATGTTAAAATCAAAGCAGATATATTGTGCCTTCAGGAGACCCACCTGAAGAAGGATTCAATTAAGTATCTGGCTGATAAACAATACCCTTTTAATATACACTCGACCTTCAAAAGTAAATCTAAGGGAGTCTCTATATTGTTTAATAAAAGATTAAAAGTTTCGGAACTATTCTCAAAAATAGATCCTCTAGGCAGATATATAATTTGGTCGGGGTATGTGAACAATGGCTTACTAACTCTTGCTAATGTATACTTGCCTAATAAAAATCAGATCAGTTACTTAAAAACGTTTCTGAAAGATCTACATAAATTGAAGAGAGGGCAGCTTATTCTATGTGGAGATTTCAACATGATTAGGGACTCCCATATGGATAAACAGAGGGCTTATAAGATAAAATCAGAAGCCAAAGAATTTAAAACTGCCCTAGACTTTTTCAAAATTGTAAATGATTATGAATTATATGACATCTGGAGAGTCCTCCACCCCAATAGCAAAGATTACACATTTTTCTCGACTCAATTTAAATCTTTATCCCGGATAGACTATATATTCTCTGACGTAAACACCCTAAAAATGATTGGGAAGTCAGATATCATTTTAACACCCTGGTCAGATCACAGCATGAACAGTATTAATCTGGAGGATTCACTGGCCTTAAAAGTAATAAAAAGATGGAAAATCAATCCAATACTATTCAAAAATATAGATAATCTTAACGCAGTGAAAAAGGATACGTTGGAATTTTTTGAGCTTAATAAAGACTCAGTGACCTCCAGTAAGACACTGTGGTGTTCCTATAAAGCCTATATCAGGGGCATCTTAATTTCAAGGATGGCAGACATAAACAAGGAAAGGGGAAAACCCCTAAAAACTTTATATATTGAACTTGTAAAATTCCATCAGCTCAACAAAAAGAGCACAAATACAGATTTGGGTCATAAAATAACTGCACTAAACATTCAAATAAATCATATTCTACAATCTCAGGCAGATAACCTTCTTTGGAGATTACAACAATCAAAATTTCTAAACGGCAATAAAACTGGTAAAATTCTCGCGAATAATAGATAATGAGAAAAAAGTTCATATGAATCCGGATAAAATCGGTGAGCTCTTTCGGGAGTTCTATGAGAAACTATACAACTTAGATAAGGATGACAACTTTGTAAAACCAGATAGGGCAGATATTGATACCTTCCTAGATAAGATCCAGTTCCCTAGGATTTCTGACCAAGAATCCATAGATCTAAACAGGGAAATATCGGGCGATGAAAATATTAAAGTAATAAATTCTGGTAAAACAAATAAAGCCCCAGGACCAGACGGTTTTGATCATCTGTTCTACAAGGTATTACAGTCAGAGCTTAAACCGGTTTTACATAGTTTATTTAATGAAATTAAACAATCAGGTCACATTCCGTTAGAAATGACAGAGACAAAAATTATAAACATCCTAAAGGAAGGGAAGAATCCTGAGGAGTGCAGTAGCTACAGACCAATCTCTTTAATAAACATAGATGTCAAATTGTACTAAAAAATTCTAGCAAACAGGCTAAAGAATATCATTGTCAATATGATCCACCCGGATCAAACAAGGTTTATCCCAGGACGCCAGACATCAGATAACTCAAGAAGACTTTTGAATATATTATCTTATGTCAAAGAAAAAGACATACCGGTAATGATACTATCACTATCACAGCCGAAAAAAGCCTTGGATAGAGTTAACTGGGAATTTTTACAATGTGTATTGATGAGATTTGGTCTGGGTGAATTTGCTTCCAAGTCTGTTAAAGCTCTTTATAGAAATTGATTTTCACGTGTCGAGAATCCGGAATTTGAATCAAAACAATTCAGAATTGGGAATGGTACCCGTCAGGGGTGTCCTCTATCCCCGCTTCTATTTATACTCTTCATGGAACCACTGGCAATATACATACGACAGTGCAAGGATATTAAAGGGGTTTGTATAGGCAAAGAAGAGTTCAAATACATGGCATTTGCAGACGATATCATAGTCACCTTAACAAATCCGTTACATGCCTGCTATAAACTCCAAGAAATAGTCGAGGAGTTTGGCAGGCTATCCTTTTTCAAAATTAACCACTCAAAATCAGATACCTTAACAAAAGGCATCACAACTGAAATTAAAAATAAATTAAGGGAAGTCTTTTGCTTTAACTGGGACTCTAAATATATAGTTCACTTAGGTATAAGATTTTCTTTTCGAGTGGATAAAATTCTCAAAGACAACAATAATGAGGTGATGAAGCGAATTAGACCCACATTAATTGATTGGAGCTATTTTAACCTATCTTGGTCTGCTAGAATAGCCTCAATTAATATGAACATACTCCCCAAAATTACATATTATATGAGATCCATACCTGATGTTTTAGCCAACAGCTATTTGAAGTGTATTCAGGACCAATTAGACAAATTTCTGTATGTATCAAGAAAACCGAGGATCCGGAAAAGTATAACATACAAAAAATGTATTAAAGGAGGCTTAAATGCACCATGTTTAAAAGAAACTCACCTTAAGATAATCATCGCCCAACTCATATGCTGGAACATCACCAATGATAAGCCTAGATGGTTAATATTGGAAGAAGCATTAATGAAGGACTTCCCCATTCAAATATTGTTCTGGATTCCTGCATTTAATAAAACCATGGCCAGCAATCTTCCAAAAAATCTTCATGCTATTTTAAAACTTTGGTATAACTTTAGAAAGAAGATGCAATTATTAAATATACCTTCAATTGCCGCTCCTCTAGAAATCTTAAAACCCAAGGTGCAATGTCCTATAATAAAGATGTTATTTGACCAGGGCCTAAGAAATATCTCACATTTATATAATAAAGGCAATCTTCTTACTATACAGGAATTACAGCAAAAACCGGAGCTAAAAAAACTAAATTGGTTAAACTATGAAAGTCTCAAGCAAAACTTGATGGAGAGAGGGTACATATTTTCAGGGATGAATATCCCGACTAAATTAGAAGAACTCATTCTAAAAGGAGAAATGTCACCTATCATCTCTAAGTGTGGTAGAATCATTGATGACCTCACCCCCTCACTAAAAGCCCAGGGGTTAAAGGCTGGAAAATGGATCTAGGGATCAGCTTAGAAGAAACAAGCTGGAGGGATATTCTTAAAACCACAAAAAAATCCTCTGTTAATGCATCATACACAGAGCTGTACTTTAAAATTATTCATAGATGGCATCTAACACCAGTTAAAATGGGGAGAATCAGATCGTTGTTGGAAACTATGTGGCTCACGGGGGACCGACTACCATATCTGGTGGGAATGCATTAAAATACAGAAGTGGTGGCTAGATATTTCCCAATTAATATCCAAGTTGCTTGATAAACAAATTATTTGGTCTCCCCAAGTAGCCATTCTCCACATGAATTTAGAGAAACTACCTCCTATAGAGAGATACTTAACATGCCACATTCTTTTGGTGGCTAAGTACCTTATAGCAAAATATTGGAAGCAACCCACGATTCCAACAATTAGTGAACTGTGTAACCATGTTCATATAAATAGAGAATTGATGAATAATCGTAATGGCATCTTATCGGAGTGTTATGCCCGTCATTTTAGTTGGTTGAAATGGACTATTATATGGAGTCTTTGTAATGATTTCAAGCATCTTCCTCTGTATGTAAGATGATCCCATATTAGTCACTTCAATATCACTGTGTCTCATCACGAGGGCTGCAATTAGCACCGAAGGCTCTAATTGCGTATGCGCAAGCCCGTATCTTTTAACATTACGTTACAACAATTTCCACAACTATTTTATGTGATATTTTGAACCAGTATTCACACTATAAAAAGGGAAGTGTAGGTAAGAGCTCCTTTATGCTTGCAATATTGAAGTATTTATTTATTTTACCATTGAGGAAGCCTTGGGAGGACAGGGGAAACATGGTTTGATTTTATTAGCAATTTCTTGTTTTCTATTTTTCAGCTAGTATTGTGTATATTTTTAATATATTTTTTATGAACTGTGCCAGTGTATTTTGACCCTATCCATGCACAAGGACTACTGGATGAGGAGTGATTATATACTGAAATACCTCTTAGTGTAGAGCTTACTAAATATGAGTGTTCATTTGTGATTTTTATACATTGTGAATTTGTTTTAAAATAAATTACACTAGGAAGTGGCGTGCATTTCTCTTTTCTCTTCTTTTTTAGTGCTATTTAGTATTTGAACTCTGATATGACCATGAGTTCCTTCCGAGAAGCTGCCCCACACCTGATTGGACAAATAAGACTTTCCAGAGGTCTTTTCCAGAGAGATTACGGACCACTACAGGAGGTCTAATTTGGTGTTCGCTGGACCTTTTGGGATTTAGGATTAATTTGCTATTATTGATATATGGGACATCTTTACTGACCACTTAAGTATTTCTGGACTTGGAGGTATCCCACTTCATATATATTTTTTGGGATGTGATATTTATTAATTTTGTCTGTATATTCTATAACAGAATGGCGCCCAGGTAGAGAGGGTGAGTCACTAGTGGATTAATTATTTTTGTTTCTTTTGTTGTATTATATGTGATAGTTAGATTGTAAAAATAAATGTGCTTAGCATTTATTTCTGTACAACTAAAAGTATGTGTAATTATTAATATTTCTAAGCCTCTAATATCCAGTAAATAAAGTTTAGCTTAATAGGGAATGATGCAGTCTGCATTTTGTTTGCATTTTTTCTCACTGCACTATATAGTTCAAGGCCAAGGTTATGGGAATAGGGATTTTAATGAAAAAGCTTATTGAATTAACATCACTTTTATTTCTATAAAGAAATGAATTGCTGTTCAAAAGAGAATTTTGTGGAATAAAACATTTTAACACTAATAAAAAATAATTTGAAATGCAAAGAAAACACTTAACCAAATAAATTGTATATTGTAAAGGAGTACAGAGTTTGCATTTATAGCATGCATGTTGAAATTCTTATATCATAAAAATAAAAAATATATTTTAGCATAACAAGGACGTTAATTCACTGGAAATTTCTAAAATGTAATATAGCAAAGACTTCACGTTTGCATTGAAAACATTCCTACTTATTCATTTGTTCATGTCCTTGTTCAGTTGCTTATGAAAGCGGTAACTGGCATTTATATATTCATTTTTATCCTTAGGTAACCTAGTAAAATAAGGTATTTTCTATTGCATTTAAAGAGTGAATTTGGTATTTTCCTTGTTGTGGCGTACTATTAACCACCATTAAAGGATTTTGATAGAAAAAAATACCATATTAAAATGTCAACATTCACAACAATTCAATCCATAAGCATAACTGCAGTTTTAGAGAAAGTCCTCAGTTTATCATACTCTGCTATTGAATGTGTCCTTTACGTCTTAGTGTTCTAGTATTTTCTTTTCAGTAGTAGGGGATGATGGAGGTAGATTTTTGGGGCCTCATTCTATTAGCGGCCGCAGCCGTTGCGGGGCCGCAAGGACCGGCCGCAAGCTATTCGGCTATTCTATTCCCTTAAGGCCGGGGGCTCCGGCAGGCTTGCGGCCGGTGCCTTGCTATCTCTTGCGGCCGCTCGCGCCAGAGGAAAGCCTTTGATCTAAAACGGCCGCAAGAGTTTCGGCCGTAAGAAATTCCTATTTGCAATTCAATTGCTCCGGGAAACCTCTCTGCAAGGCTAAAAACGAGCCGCTGCTTACTTGCAGGAAAAAGGCCCCGCTAGCACCAATTAAGCACATAAAATAGCTCAAATAAAGCCATCCTGCACTTTGAGAAGACTATAAAGGGATTTTAGGTGTTAGAAAAAATAGCACATAATTATCCGATACTCAAATCCGTAAAATATTTTATTTTTAATATCCGTAAAATATCCATGTAAAAAGTCCAGAGTGCTTGGAGCACCTCAGACCCGCCCACGCCGCAGCCGGAAAATAAACAGTTAATTGGAACTCGGGTTTGGGCTGATGTGCAAGCTTGAGAGTGGGTTACTTTTAATCCTCATGTCCCCCAATATGATCCCTAGCATTTACAGAGCTGTACAGTGCAGGCTTGAATTTTATTTTTGAGTTTTTAGATTTCTGCGCTTACGGCCGGTTCCAAGATATGCGGCCGGCCGTAAGATGAGATCCTTGCGGGCCGTATAATAGAATCGCGAGTTAACAGAACCCCCGCAAGGAATCGCAGCCTTACAGCCGATTTACGGCCGATAATAGAATGAGGCCTTTGGTCTTTAGTATTTATCAACAAGCTCCTTGCCCAAACAAGTTTACAAACAGGTAGTGCATTACAAACTCAAAAGCATCCTTCCCTGCTTTGTACATGCTCTCTTGTACACTGCGCAGAAAGTATAACAAGCACATCAGTCTCTAAACACAATTATAGAAAAATAGAGAAAAAATAAATTGCTCCAAAAATATGTTTTTAGCTTACATAACTGCTAATTCTGATTCTTACATATTTCATAAAATGGATTTTTGTTTCATAAACTGCTTTGGTCCTTTAAAGGACCACTATATGAAGTTTTTTTTACTGCCCATGCAGGCAATATGCCCAAAAAATTAGATTTGCTCATATTATTAAAAAAAAGCTTAAACGTTCCTATTTTTTAAAATATTTTATGTTTAGTCCATGTGACTCAATTTGCAGCTCTGATCAAGCGCTACATCTGGCTGCTTAGTTACTTAGTTACTCTTTTATGTAATTTAAGGGGACATTTACATGGCTGTGCATGGAGCTGTTTCTAGGCTCACTGAAAGAGCCTGGAGCAACAGACGCACACCAATAATTTACACGAAAGCCTCCTACAGTGACCATGCAGCAAATGAGGAAATGTAGTGTTTGTTAAGAGCTACAAATGGAGTCACATGGATTGAAAAAATCAAACATTTTCAAAGTTTAAGATTTTTTTTAAATTATGTTCAACTCATTCTTTGACATACTGCCTACACATACACTATGTGCCCTTTATTAACTTCATAATAGATAACATAACGACATTCTTTTAATTAAATCTGTTGAAATGAATGCACACGGTATAAAGTTAACAGGGTATGGATATCACTCTAATGTATGGTATTATCAGCTATCTGCTATAGTTCAGAAACAGCTTGGATCCCTCTCCCTTTTATTCCCCAAAAATCTCTCCTCTGTGCCTTTCTCTTGTGTGTCTTGCACACCATATTCTCAAGTGCCTTTCATGACTCATTTCTCTCTTTGTACATTCTGCAATCACTGAGCATGTATCCATCTTGTCAGTAACTAAAGATTTGTGTTTTTGTAAATAGTATTTTAGAGGAGGTTTGACTCCATGTGCAATACATATCTGTTTTAACCCTGTGTTTGTTGGTGAGCATGGTGACTATGCTTAGATGTCATAGGTGTTTGTGTTCCATAGTGTAAACATGTGGTTTTGTTATTAGCTGCACGCAGGCTTTGTATGGCCCTTACTTGATAATTTCCCCCTTGATTAATCATCTCTGAAGGGAAACTATAATGCAACCCTTGAAATATTATTATTTTGTACTTGAACTGACACGGCATGCTTTAAGGCTTAGCAAACTCTTTGTCTACTTCCATTGGTTTAGCAGGACTCCCTAAATGCCTTACTAGCATTTTTTCAGTGCTATGGGTGTTTGATTCACACACTAATCTAAAACTACTTAGCCAGAGTTTGTCGTAGCTAAAACTGTTTGTGGCTAGTGCAAAGTCAACCATTGACAAGTTTCATCATTGCCTATGGATGTTTTTAGCATGATAACAGCTGAGGCCAGTAATATTCTATAGAGGCATATGTGAAGATACTGAAAAAGTATAGGACTTAAATACATAGCTCCCTTAAGAGTTTCTGTAACGCTAACTCGGTTATGCAGAAATTCTTAGGAGAGAAATTACCAATGCATTATATTGTTCCTGATGACTAGTTCAGGTAGGTAATTATATAATTGTAGACAGGAGGTTTGTTTCATAAGGGAGATTAGTTTCGACCACTCACATCAGTAAATACTGCAACAGTGAGTCTATAAAGGCCTCTGTCTCTCACTCAGATGTTGACTGTACCTTGTTGTTTAAGAGTGAGAGAGTAAGAGTTTAGATTAGATAGATTTGGATGTTGGTGTCTTGTTGCTACAGTATCTTTCATAGGGCTGGATCACAATCTTTTGTGCATACACAAAGAGCCTCATTCAATTGAGCAATTATAAGTTACAGTGGAGGTATCAAGGTAATTTGCTATTCAATTGGCATTTTTTTGCGAGCCCAAACGGGCTACGTGTTACGGGATTGAAATCCTTGCAGTTGTTACAAGCATAACTTTCACCCCATCTAATCCTTTGATCTTTCACGTCTGCAAGAGTTACAATCGCAAATCGCTATTCAATTGCTACAAGTTCTCAAGCCCGCAAATGATTTTACACCCGTAAACGGCAAATGTGGAAGAAAATCCTACAAGTACTAGAGAGGACCCGCAAAGGTGTTAAAGACATATACCTAGCACTGTAAAAGCAAATAAAAATCAATACTGCACTGTAAATGATGGGGAAAAAGATGAAGGACATTAGAATTAATTGCACAACAGTCTCAAGCTTGCAAATCAGCAATCAAAAATCATTTTATTTTATGTTTCATTTCGGGTTTATATGGATCTTGGGAATCAATGAGTTAATACGTATCAGGCCACCCACATGGGCTAGAACAGTGTCTGCATTCACTTTTATGATTTTGTGTTTTGTGGTTTTGCAAGTACGATCGCATATCGGACCTCTAAACGCTAATTGATCGACTTGTAACCTCCATGTTTTACTGAACTAACGATGACGGTCTCATTTTATTTTTGCTGTTTTTAAATGAGTAGTTACAACCTTGCTTAATTGATCATGTTGCCACCCTGAAATGCTACATACAAGTGAATGGTTTACGGTTTCAGCGTTCGTCCAGTAACTTTTTAGTTAGTGAACTTCTATCCAAAAGCAAGGTCTTCACGAACTAAAAATATCTGTAAAAAAAATATACCATGTGCTTATATAGAGCCCTAGAATTTGCCGAATTGCAATTTAATAAGGCTGTAAGTTAGTAACCAACATATCTCATTTACTCAAATTTTCAGTTTAATGTCCATGAGATCACGAGAGTCGGACACGATTGAGAAACACAAGCACACACAAACACACAAGGGCCCCCATGGTACGCTAACATTAACCCTAACAACCATTGGGGTTCCCCATGGTACCTAATAAATAACTCCAAGTACCATGGGGGTCCTTAAAAAAATAAACTCTGACTACCATGTGGGTTTATAGAAATCCCTGTGGTATACTTAATGAACCCACCATGTGCCATGGGGTTTTTCAAGGACTCCGAGACACCCTAACAAAAAAAGCACCCTCATACTAGAAAAACTAATATATTACCAAAAATAAAAAATAACCTAAATTACACAAAATAAAAAAAATTACAAGAAAATAAAAATCCCTACAAAAAAAGCAAAAATAAAATAAAAAAGCATACATAAAATAAGATACATGAAATAAAATAAAAAAGACATTAACGCTGTAAATTAACACATGTACTTACCTAGCCTAATGCCCATCCAGCGATGATCTACGATACTCTGGTTCTCACTATTCTACCCTGGATGAAGTGAGCTATATATGTATATAGAATCACATCGTCTTCCTTCTTGTTTGAAGCCAAGCATGTTCTCATCTTCTAGGCCTTGAAAGTGGTAATCTGCCTAAAAATCCTATTGCTCTAACAAAATATGCAACAAAAGAAATAGAGGTGCTCACTCAGAAAAATAACTCAACTTAATAGGTTAGTTCTATGGACATGATAACCCACTCTGAGAGCAGCCTCTTTTAGCTCACTTGTGCCCTTCACAGAGAGCAGTATCCTGCAGTATATAAATCTGGTCTACAGAGTGATTCAGGCCCGAAATACCAGGCAATTATATCCTGTACTTCAGGATACTGCTCACTGTGAAGGGCACAGATTAGTTTGTTCAGATGTTACCCTGCTCTTTTAGAGTGGGAATCTTATTTGAACCAATCAGAATGCTCAGATTGTCTAACTTTATCAATAGACCCCATTGATTGGGTGAGCATGGGAGTGAATCCCCAGGGTTCCCTTCAGCACAGGGGAGGAGGGAATTCCTGGGCTTGTAGGAGTGATCAACAGTGGGGTATTTAACCCCCTACCTATATCTTATAGTTGTAATCCCTTCCCTACCATGTAAAGGGGTTTATGTAAATGATGTTTAAACTGTGCAGCAATGCTGCACAGACTATTGAGCTCTGGGTATAAGGAATTTGTGGTATTTGAGATTGTGATGGGTATGTATCTTGCACAAAAGAAAACTGCTGCAGTTACGGTTAAGCTTTTTTGCTCAGATACTTTAGGGATTGTGATGGGACCTAATTTAGAAAAGAAACTAACATCACTACATTTTATCACAAATTTCATAGGCCTTACCTAATCCTTATCTGCCCAATACCCCATATTCACTCTAAAAGATTATAAAATGTATATACCTTCCACCCATACCTCTAATACCTTCAAACACACATACCTGTATTAAATACCACATGCCTACTTGCAATCGAAAAGTATTTAGGAAAGTTAAGATACCTGGGAACCTCCACTGATTTTAGCATACTGAACCTGGTGCCTTTGTAAATTAGTGGACAATGGGAGAGACTGAGGGAGCAACACAAACACATAAACACAAGGTCTGACTCTAGTATAAAACTGCTAGCCCATCCCCAATAAAGTCTGTTCTGGTCAATGATTGCAAGAGTGAGAGCAGCACTTTGAAAAGCTCCGGGAATCTATTTTAAAAGAAATGTATGCTATTTGTAAAAGAGAATCTCTGTAGTCTGCCTTCAGTCACTTAAGATATTCATACCCCCCCGGATACGAGGAACTAACCAGTGGGAGATCCAGAGTGTACTGATCCTGTTGGTTAATGCTAGTACCCCATCCCATTACCCCATTATCTATACACCCTATTCTATCAGTATACAAATAATAAAACACATACATTATTTATTTTTACAAAAAGCATTTACACACTTATGTTATGTTATGTTAATCACGTGAGGTAGTGGTGGCAGTACAGTGACTGCTTGTATCTGTGAGTGAGTGGTCTTATTTGTTTGCCTGAGTTGTCGGGAAAGTGAGGAAAGGAGGGAAGAGAGGAGCAAGGAAAGGAGGGAAGAGAGGAGGGAAGAGAGGAGCAAAGGCACAGAGTTAGGAACAGCAGAGGAAATACCCAGGCTTCATCATCAGCCCAGCTCCAGAGTAATTAGCGGGTTAATATGCTGGCAAAAACACTATCCAAGACTGGTCACATATCCATAAGGCATATGGCATAAGAGGTCTGCACTGTGGGAGTTCACATCAGGGATGTCAAAAGCATGAAGAATCACTATGATGACTGTGGGCCATAATCAAGAGGAAGCCATCAGTGCAAGAGCCAGAGATGGTGACTGTCATGGAGTATAATATAACTATGTAATAATGTATGGGAGAAACTCCTTAGGGGCAGAATTTCCAAAGCCACTGCTATTAGGATATTTGGCTTATTGGACACAGACCGGGCTAAGGCCATATCTGTATAAAAATCCATGGTCTCATACAAAACACTGGAGGAGAGGTCCCCCCAATATGATCCTTCACTACACGTGCTTGCTTCCATAGCAGCAACTTCCAGAAAACCTTCATGTGACCCCCTGGTTGTACATGAAAGAGGACCCCTGTAACAAGAAGAGAGATAAGATAGAGCTTCACTGTTACCATTTTTTAGTTAGTTTTTTTAGGTAGTTTTGAAATAGAACATTACAGCATATTGATCTCCAAGCAGTAATACCTCATACTGTAAGTGAACTATAAATAGTTCACACCAACAACATACATGTATAGCTATTATCTTTACTGACTTAATATATCATGTACCATGTAATGATTCTTAACAATTAACATGTGAGTCCCTCCCAAAGACAAGTGCCACAATAAAGCCATTAAATGTATTGTTTTCAAATTGGATGAAACATTATTGTAAGAATAAAACTTTTTAGATCTCTGATCTCCATATCAATTTATATGATGTCTTGCCCAATAAAGAAATCTTCTTTAGCATTTCATCCAAATGCATCATTGTGAGATGACAGACAAAACATGTAGGTGCTATGCACTATTACTGTGAGATCCATTTTATAAATATAAAGTTAATTTGGTGTACTGACACTGTTAGGGGTTAGATACATTTATTTATTTTTGGTGGGTCTCATTGCCCCTGGGACCAATTTGCACCACACATTTTATTTTTGCATGTCTTGTTGACAGTGCTTCTTGTAAACTGATCATTTTTCAGTATAGTTTTGAAACTGATTTACTGTGTCTGCTTCTTTGCGTTGTGATTAATTACTTTACGTGCACATAAACTAGACCAGCGATGGTAAGATCTGTCCTTTGAGTGCTGCTCAACAGTCCAGGATTGCAGTATTTTGCTGCTTGAATATTGTAATCATGTACCTTTGCTCACATAGAGAAAACCTGATAATGTTAGCACAATATACCTGCAATCCTGGCTTGCTAGTGCCAAATATTGTACTCAATTTACCACCAAGGTATTGTACATTATGCCATGTGATAGGAATCACATACTGTTTGCCAACACATTATTGTTATTATTATACTTTATTTACAGAGCAGCAACATATTCATGAGGCATATAAGTGCAGAACATTACCATGGGAGTTCAGACATATCACATTTTGTGTTGATTTAACAAGTTATAAATGTATTTAAATATATGTATTGGTTAACCCCTGGATCTTGGTGTGTCTCAGAATTAGTTAGGTGTTAATGTTTAATTATGTGCACATATAATTGACATTGCAATTTATTATAATGTGCTTTGGTATTACTTGTTGTAGAGGGCTAGATTAACCATTAGAAAGCTTTCTAATTTTAATATTAGTGTCCTGTAAAATGCTTCTTGTACTTAGATCCTAAAATGCCTTGTGAATGTTCTTGTAGGTTTTTTTTTGCTCACTATTACAATTTTTAAAAAGGCTTATGAGAACACATAGCATTTTCTGTAAGCTCTTATGGTAGCCATATAAATGAACTTAAGGTAAAAACAATCACAAATTATGGAAGAGTTCACACATAGAGATAAGTCGTTAGAACTTATAATTAAGGGTTTGATACGGGCAGCTTGTAATAACTTGTATAACATATGAATACATTTTTACTTGCAAGATTTCCTATTGGAGCCACGTAATCTAGCCCATAGTTAGCTAGTATGTGTTCTTAGTTATCTGTTTCTTTGTGGGTACAATAATATCCTAAAAGGGATCTGCACTAATAAGATTAATTTATTGTTTTATGTATAGCTTTAAAGTCTCTCTGATCATAGTAGTTTGCTGCTTAATGTCCTTTTGAAAAATGCTTAGGAAAATGGAGCTGTAGGGAATGCAATTCTATTTTCCCACAGCAGTTTAATGATAATGAAATCAGTAGATGCTTAAAGGTGAGAAGCTTTTGGCTTATTAGGCATGCATATTATGGTGAGTAAATTACTGTTAAATGCATAACAGACATCTTAATGCTAACCTTTATCATCTTTAAAGGTGAAACAGTAGAACAGCAGATTATTTTGTAAAAGCTCCTTTTTGTTTTTATAGTTTTACTTTTGGTGTTTTATTTCCATAGCATTTTGGTTATGCAGGTCCTGGATTGAGCAATATGTAAGGATTAAGAAACCTAATTTCAGTAGACTGATGTACCGAGGCAGTTTTCTTTTCGTTGTCACCTCAGAGATAAACTAGGAAGCCAGGCTTTCCAAATAAATGTTCACAGATGGATACAGCTGTATAACAACTTGAGGAGGAAACCCGTAAACCTAAAAAGAAGTGTAGGACATTCACTGCAAATTGAGGAGCTAAGCATTTTAGGACACTCAACTTTAAATTTCCTTTTCATTCAGATTGCACAATCTACAAACAAAAATAATATGAAATTAATAAATTTATAGGCATATTAGGACATGTAGTGGTATAATGGAAGTACATTCTCTTGTCATAATGTCTTTAAAAAGTACTGAAAAAAAAAACGTCAAAAATAATTAACATGTTTTTTTAAACACTTCATTTTTCTATTTAACAGAGAACATGTCATACGACAAATAAAGTGCAATATTTATTTGCCATGTTTGCAAATATGTATCTTAAAGGGCATTTTTATAATTCCTCCTCTCTATTGATTTATTTCAGCAGACTAATTTATTCCAGACTAATTTGACAGCAATGAAATAATAGGAACATCTATCTTTAATAAAACTGGGATCTTATAATCTCAGGAGAGCTAAAGGAAGGAGATACGTATAGCTGATCCTTATCCTAGTATAATTTCATGCTGTGAGATAATCTATATACTGTTTATCATTTATTCAAGATTTTCTAGTGAATTAAACAACCATACTTGTTATTTTGTCACATTGAGAGAGAAATATTAAGGCCCAAACCCTTGCATATATTAAACTTAAAGAAGCTTTCACATAAATACTAATTTTACAACATATGAACCACTTTCCTGTGAACAGCTGTACTTACAAATTCAATAATGAAAAGACAACATACAAATGATTTTCTCATAAACTCTGGTATCTATATAAAAGTATGAGGGGAGGACCAGACTACTGCATTGCATAATTTGTTGACAGCTAATACCTTTGTACCATACCCTATTGAGTGAATGTTACAACTGTATCAGAATGGATGCAGTTTCTTCCAATACCTGTGACATTTAACGGGTGGAAACTAGATATAATGTTGGGCAACGCTATGGAACTGAATGAAGCATCACCTTATCTTAGTGAGAGCATGCATATTGAGGAGGATTTATTACCAGAAGCTGCGGTGAACAGCCATAGGTCACCATCTATTGCATTCCATTACTACTAGGGTTATTGTAATACTTGTTTAAATGTGCTGCAAATGACTAGAAAGTCTTCACCAGCTACGACTCCCAATTTCCTAGATCAACCCTGTATTTGTTTACTCACTGAGCATTAACAAAGATCACTAGTGCTATAATAAATAATAATGCCAGCATTAGAAGCAGGTGGTGGATTAAAAATTAACATTGTGTCAATCATATCAGGAATGGGTTTAAAAGTGATTAAAAAAAGGGGGGATTTTAGGATTCCGGCTGAGGGATAAGTATATTAGAGAATTAAATTAGCTTAGTAAATTCAATGATCTGTATAGTGGTAGTGTTTTACATACAACACACCCTTAGCAGGTCCATAATATGCTCAGACTTTGATGGTTAAAGATGTGTTTATTAATTACTTGGAACCAGAGCATAATCATATGGTAAAAGGTTGTGATGCACATATGCTCTTTAATGCTATAGTAAATCTCCCACACTGATTCATTTCTGGTTTACTTGGTGGCAAGTAGAATAATGTTTTTCTATGTGCAAGTCATTATTGAAATATCCTTACAAATACTTGAATGCACACATTACTAGAGGGATATCCCGAGGAGGAATACATTTCAAACAAGATGCATGTAACTGGGAGAATGATTGCCACACTGCTGAGTTAAACAGTAAAACAGAGTAGTAAAAATCTATATTATATTTAAAGTTTTAATAAAACTTAACTTTTGAAAAAGTATTGTTAAAATAATGGGGAAATGGATTGAAACTTAACAAAAAATTGTAAAACCAGTGACAAAAAGGGGTATAAAATGCAGCTTCGCTTAAACTGAGTCATCTGAAGACAGTCAGCCTCTCTCAGACAGGCACAATTGTAATGTGACATAGTCTAGGAGGTAACAATTACTCTAAAAAAGGGATTTTGTTTCACAACCAATTTACCAAACAATACAGTGGAGCAATACTGTTCATTTCAATTCCTGTAAGACTGTATTTGTAGCAAAGGCTTTGCTAGTTATTCCACCATTAGTATGATTCTACAAAAGAACCCCAAGATACTAAACTCTGTACACTGTACACCTATAATAATACTAAAGGTTTATCATACAATTATTAATAGTATAGTCCAAACATTTGCGTGCCACTGTTAAAGGCACTACTCAATGCTGATATAATGCTAAAATGCTGTAGTTGAATGGAATGTACTATGCTAATACTTTCCTTCTGGGTTAGACATTTGACGTGCTCCCAAAAGCTAAAGCCCTGGATCTATTAACACTTCAAAGAATACTAAAATATAAAATGAAAAAAAAATCTATCAATGAGTAACATTTCTCTAAATGTATTTAAAAATAATAAAGTTATTTTCAATTATCCAACACAGCCCATTAACCCATACATGTGTACTTAAACAGCAACAAAACTATCAAATGGCAAACCAAAGTGAACATGACAGAATTGCGAGAACGGTAACAAGGTACTGATCTAGATCCCATTCAGCTGGACAGGTAAATAAGAGAGACTGACTGTGAATCCTACTGTCCTTCTGCGTAAATTGTTTGAAAATCTCTTTAATGTGACAACTAAAAGCATTATATGCACCAATCATCCTGATTATGTGATATTGTAGTTGTGTAGTGATCACTTGATTGGCAAGTATATACCCGTATTTTTCGCCGTATAAGACGCACTTTTTCTTCCCCAAAACTGGGGGAGGAAAGTTGGTGCGTCTTATACGGCGAATATAGCTTTTCAGACTGCCTCTGTCCTCTTGATCTCACCCCAGCGCTTCCTACCAGCATCGCGTCGGCCGGTGCGTCCTAGTGACGTCACACACGCAACGCTGCAGTACACGTGGAGTGCTGGTAGGAAGCGCTGGGGAGAGATCAAGATGGCAGAGATCAGAAGGAAGGTGAGGATCAGGGGGATCAGGAGGGTCAGGGAGGGTCAGGGAGGGTCAAGGGCTCCCAAATGCTGCAGTATATGGATGGATGTGTGTGTGTGTATGTATGTATGTATGTATGTATGTGTGTGTGTGTGTGTGTATGTGTGTGTATGTGTGTGTATGTGTGTGTATATATGTATGTATGTGTATGTATATTTATGTGTGTATGTATATGTATGTATGTGTATCTATAAAGGTGAGGATCAGGGGGGTCAGGGAGGATCAGGAGGGTCAGGGAGGGTCAATGGCTCCCAAATGCTGCAGTATATGGATATGTATGTGTATGTGTGTGTGTATGTGTGTGTATGTATGTGTGTGTGTATGTGTGTGTATATATGTATGTATGTGTATGTATATTTTTGTGTGTATGTATATGTATGTATGTGTATCTATATATATATATATATATATATATATATATATATATATATATATATATATATATATTTGTGTGTATCTGTGTGTAAAGTGTATTTGTGTTTGAGTGTATTTGTGTTTTATTCAGATTTTTTTTTTTCTTGTTTTCCTCCTCTAAAAACTAGGTGCGTCTTATCTGCCGGTGCGTCTTATAGGGCGAAAAATACGGTACATTCTGGTCTTCTCTTTGGCTTTAGCATAAGCCTTTTAAGTGAATTATGTGAATTACCCCATTGCTTAAACAAAGTTCTTTGGCCTGAATTTCAAAATCTGCTTCTAACATACAATTATGCCTAAAACGTACTGCCAGATCTACCTTTTTGGAGCCCCTAGGCAGTGAAGTGGAGAAGCCCCTGTGAGTGAGTGCGGAAGATATGCACACACCCATTTTCCAATTTTCTGTGCGTGTACATCACTCTTTTGCTGTGTGAGCAAATCACAGATATTTCCCTATAACAGTCATTTTAACAACAGAGCTATTCATACACACGCCAAGCTTTTACTTGTTTATTAAATGCATTTGATGGTGGGCATGTTACTCATATTTTTTCTATAGGAGGGCAGTCAGCAGATGTTACAAAAGCACATATCATGAACACTTGTAACGAAAATAAAAATTGAGTAATTATGAAAGTTAAAGGGCAACTGCACAATAACAACAGATTTTTAAGAACATAGTCTAAGAGCATAAGTAATCAGGGAAACAGTCATACAGACAGTTTTTAATTAGATAATCCATTATATTTATATTATATATATATATATATATATATATAATATCATATTCAATCAGGACCTCAGTCAGGGCCTCTTAATATTATACAATGAGTGCCCACTATAATTATAATACTAATAAATACATAATCAGCTAGGGTCCCCTACACTGAAATAAGTTTACATATATTTGCGACTAATAAATTTATTTCTAATTAAAAAGGGAATTCAGGGTTATTATGGATAATTAGAGAGACAGTATTGATCCAGGGAGAAATTCGATTGCCAGTATCTGGGGTCAGGAAGGAATACATTTTTCCCTTTGAGACGATTGGCTAAGTCTCACTTGGGCTTTTTTTTCTGTTTCCCTTCCTCTGGATTAATTAATAATAAAAAATAAATAAAATAAATAATTGATTAATAATTAATTAACAACTAATATTTCAGATCAGAGGAGATCTTAAAAAGTTGAACTTGATGGACTGAAAGTCTTTTTTCAACCTTAATTAGTATGTAACTATGTAACTATGTAACTATATTCAGCAATGGTTCTGAATAATCAAAAAAATATGTACATATTAAATATTTAGGTCCCCTCTAATAATAAATATGTACACATATTTAGCCAGGGTCTCCTATAATGATACAAATGTATAAATATGCAGGGAAGGTCATCTGGTATCATTATAGTAATACAGTATATAACAAACACATATTCATCCAAGGTCTCCTATAGACATAAGCCAGGGACCATTATAACATAAATATTGAGCATCAATTGTCAAATATTATATTAATGTATACATATTCAAGAGGGTTCACCTATAATCATATGAATGTATACATATTCAGCCATGTTCATCTATAATTAAAAATAGATACATATTTAATCAGTGTCATTTATAGTCATAATTTCTTCAGGGTCTCCTAGTATTATGTTCTAAATATATATTCAGTCAGGGCTCATAAAATCATATAAATTTACATATATTCATCCTCACAAGGAAATGCCCCTAGGCAGTTGCCTAGTTTGCCTAATGGGTAATCCAGCCATGCTAATATGGGGGTATTTCCCATAAGGAATTTGAGATGTTTGAGGTAATAGCTTGTGCCAAGTAACAAACTAATTGTAGTTGTTTGCTTACGGAATGTTTTTGTAACTAGAATATTGTCTTGTGATTTCATGATTAACAAGTCCAAGAATGTTGATATTATTAGTACTTTCAGTTTTAATTCATAGGTATTGTTATTAAGTTATTGTGTGAACTGTTGTAATTCAGAGCCAGCCATAAACATTCATCTTACAACTTTTTCTATCCCAGTTCTGAGTGTGGGACTGTAAACTCAATTGTTTTCAAAGTCTCTCAGATCGCGCAAATGTTTCTTTTGTTTCCTATCTTTGAGAGCTTTTCTGAATCTTTCCATGTTAATCTTAAGCTTATTTTCAAGTTCAACAAACTTCTCATGGTCATGGAATGTTTCTGTTTCTACCAACTGAGATCTATCTGAATCTTATTTTTTCCTCCTCTTTTATTATTAGTTACATTAAAGCAGCTGAACAATTGTTTAGTAAGTTATTACATTGAAGGATACATTAATCATTTAATAAGGGAGGAGCTGGAGTTAGATGAATTCTGAGGCCTTCTAGAATTAGTTGTCTACCCAGATAGCTTTTCAAGCTTTGAATTTCCCACCATCTTCTAATTTGGCATTTATATATATTCATTATTTCATTGAAGGTTTGAAATATATTTTTATTATATAAGCTTTCAGATTTCAATTGACCTAAAGAGAAGGTATATGTAAGTTTCATGGATTAATAATGCATCTGGTAGAGGAGAATTAGTAGCGTATGCAAACATTTTTGCATGAAACAAATCCCAAAATAAAGATTTAAACACTTACATTGAAGTCAGCAAAATGTCTTGTCATTTCTGAAATCAGGGTTAAAACTCTCCGAACCCAGGGTAAATTAGCATAATTTGTTCTGGACAATTAGGTTAGCTGAAACTTTTGAATTAACTCTGGGGTTTCTGTTTGTGCTGCAAAGCAGCCTGGGATATGTAGTATATCACTGATATCTGCTATGCATTGCTGCTGACATACATACAGGAAGCTGCAAGGAGATTGGCTGAGCAAGCAACAGCAGGTAAATAGTGGGTTAATATTGCTCTTCTGCTGCTGCATGCTGATTGGGGGGATCAGATGCCTGTGTAGACACCCCCTGGAGGTGTCAACATAATCATTAGAGGGAGTTTTAGATATATTAGTAAAATAAAATGTTTTATGAGCTGTGCTGCATACATATACGCTGCTTTTTGTCTAAGGAGTGCAGAAATGTATTTATTCATGAAACTTCCATATCCCTCAATAGGAAAAAAATGCTATTATTTTTTTATGGGTGTAATATTATTGGAGGATAACCACAAAGAAAAATGAATCAAACATGTTAAATGTGACCCACCTGGGATAATAGAGTAAATAGGTAACTTCCACTAAAATTGCAACATTTTAACAAAAGTGAATACCCAGTGGCAACAAAAAAACATTATTTTAATAATGAAAATTGACTAGTAATCAATTAAAACTTTACTTTTTTTCCAATGCACTATTAAAACAGGAGAATTTTTAAAATAAAATATCAAAAGAAGAATTGACACTTTATAATAGTAGTGTAGATCTTCAATTGCCATTAAGTACGGGCGGAGCTACCGCTAGTGCAGGCGGTAAACATACTTTTGGGTTTAAGTTTTGTAAATGATGGTCAGGGCCAGTTGTTGTGAAGGCTTTCATAGATCCAGTGCTTTAGCTTTTAGGTGCCTGTCAAGCGGCTAACCCAGAGAGAAAATATTAGCGAGTTACAGACACCATGCGCTTTCAGCTACAGCATTTACAGCGTTATATAAGCATTGAGAGCCGAAACACAAGGGTTTGAACTATACCTTTTATACTTGTATGATTAAGCTAAACCTTAATATAGCTTTAAAGGGTACATTATTTAGTATCTCGGGGCCTGTTGTAGAAGCACACTAATAGCAGAAAAAATAGCAAAGCCTTTACAACAATTACAATTATATCAGACATAGGCTTACAATTTTAGTTGAATATTATAGCTCCACTGTATTGTTTGGTAAATTGATTGTGAAACAAAATTCTTTTTTTTAGAGTAATTGTTACCTCCTAGTCGGCGACACATTTCAATTGTGCCTGTCTGAGAGAGGTTGACTGCACTACAAGTGTCCATATGTCCCAACATGAGACCCATTTTTTTATAGCTGGCATCTAATTTGACAGAAATCTGACTCATAGATATATGTTTTTAATTGGATGGCAGTGAACTCACCCCAGATGCAAGAGTGGCATATAACTAAAACCACTCCCTCCCCATCCCTTTCTCTGGATCTTTCTCTTTTTCTTCCTCCTTTAGTGTCCTATCTATGTCGTCCCCCCCGCCCATTCCACTCTTTATCTTTTTTAAATGCACTGGCGATTTATAGCATATCCTGTAAACCCAGCATTATCACACAGAAAGTAACCTCTGCTATTAAAACACCCCGTGAACAACTGTGGCATTACAAAACTAAAGAAAGTTCTTCACACCTCTAGTAATCACATACCATCTGGCTCTAGAAGGAATATGCAAAATATTTAAGTATGTACAACCACAACTAACAGATGAATTAAAACATATATTTCCCAAACCTCACATTCTGGCATTTAGACAACCACCAAATCTGAGACAGACATTTGTGAACAGAAGATTGGCCAATGAACAGCACCACAGAGAGAATGGCACCAAACCTTGCAAAACAAAAAAAAACATGATGCAAATTATGTCACAGCCACACATAACAACAAGAGCTTTAGCATCAGAGGGTCATATTCATGCACATCATCCAATGTAGTCTACATGATACAATGTACTGTATGTGAGAGAGGACGCTACATTGGAGAAACCAGCCAGAAACAACATTTAAGGATGAATCTGCACAGACTCTCCATCAGAAATCACAATGAGGACAGTTACTGTACCCCAGTGGGACACCACATTTCACAAAAGAACCACTCCATCCAGAACTTGAAAATTCAAATTCTCAGAGGTCATTTTAAAAACACACAAGAAAAAAAGAGGTTTGAAATGAAAATGATAACATACTTTAATATGAAAATACAGGACTTATGTAACTATGGAGTTTTTGTTGCATTATCTTAACTTCTTATAACCTTCTATATACCTGATATGATTTTACTTTTCTCTCTGGTTTCCTTCTGGTCTGTTTCTGTCTCCTTACAGTTTTATGTTACTTTACTCCGTATGACCTGCATGTATTTATGACCCTGTCTATTTTCTCTGATCTACACTCATGGGCCCTCATTCAATTGCAATTTGGCCAATTGAATAGGGCTCTAAATAAGCACATAGCATACTTTTTTTAAAGAAGTTTTTAGTTAGAGAAAACCTTGCTTTTGGATAGATGCATACTAACTAAAAACTTCTTTTAAAAAAGTATGCTATGTGCTTATTTAGAGCCCTATTCAATTGGCCAAATTGCAATTGAATGTTGGCCATTAAATCTGCTTCAGAGCTGACCAAAAGCTCTCGAAAGTTTGTAATATGTTTGTCCAATAAAAAATGTATCACTATATACTGCAATACTGGACACTCACTGCTACCTCACTCTCTATATATATATATATATATATATATATATATATATATATATATATATATATATATATATATACAGTAGTCGCGGGCCTCGCGTAGCGAGGGCCGCGGCTCGCGCAGCGAGTCGCGGGCCTCGCGAAGCGAGGGCCGCGACTCGCGCAGCGAGTCGCGGGCCTCGCGTAGCGAGGGCACTGTGCCAGGTTCTCAGTTGCTGGCATGGAGCGCCGAAGGCGCTCCTTGCCAGCAACTGAGGACCCTCGCGAAGCGAGGGCCTCAGTTGCTGGCTTGGAGCGCCGCAGGCGCTCCATGCCAGCACCTGAGGACCTCGCAAAGCGAGGTCTTCAGTTGCAGCAACTGCGACCCTTGAAAAAAAAAGTTTACGTCCAAACACATTACGACACTCGCAAACAACATACGACACACGTTGAAACACATTACGACACTCGCAAACAACATACGACACACGTTCACACACATTACGGCCTCGCAACACTCGGACGCAACTCGCGAACATTACAAAATTACAAACACAATACATACACACAGCACATACATAAAAACCTTACCTACACAAACAGGAAGCACCCAGGACCTCAAAAATGCAACTTAGAACTTAATTGCACTCAAAATAAAAGAGTTTCGACACTAAATACTTTGTTAAGCGACAAAAAAAATGGCCGACGAATAAAACGAAAACGAGGCTACACACGCAAACACCATGCTACACACGCAAACACCATACGAGACACGTTACCACACATTACGAGTTCGCAAACATCGGACGCAACACGCCGACATACAAACATTTAAAACTTAACAAAGACACACAACAAACACATAAAAAGCTTACCTACAGCAAGAGGAACCAGCCAGCACCTCAAAAAAACAAGTTACACCTACATTTAAATCAAAATAAACACTTTAGACACTAATACCATCGCTAAGCGAGAGAAAAAATGGCCGACGAACAAAACGAAAACGAGGCTTCAGACGTAACTACACTACACTTACTCGCAATAATGAAACACATACTATGCGGAACGTATCACAATCATATTAAACACCATTTTGAACAGTAATACGCCTAAAATGGCGGATGGAACGCAAATTGTAAGCTGGAACGCAAATAGCGCATGCGTATTGCGTTCTAACGGTCTCACTTTCCAGAACTTTCTACAAGTTTATAAATACTGCCTATTTCCAACTAAAACATACATTTCTCCTCAGGTGATCAACGGAGTGACTTCTGAGATAACTGATGCTTTTACTTGAGAAGACAATTCTTTACTAATTTACTACTTTACATTGTGCAAATTACAACTGACAGGTAAGCTATAATATATTACATTTTATTATCAGGTCAGGTCAAACAAATAAAAAAATAAACTAGGATTTATGTAGTCATCATGTATGGCACATTTATGTGTATAGGCTCCCAAACAAAATTAAACAGAGCTTTATGTATAGTGACATCTGACACGCACATATATGTCTATAATGTATAGTTACATGTGACACGCACATATATGTCTATAATGTATAGTGACATTTGACACACACATTTCTGTGTATTGCCCCTTCATAGTGACATGTGACACGCACGTATATGTGTATAATGTATAGTGACATGTGACACGCACATTTCTGTGTATTGCCCCTTCATAGTGACATCTGACACCGACATATATGTCTATAATGTATAGTGACATGTGACACGCACATTTATGTGTATTACCAATGCAACAAAATTAGCTTACAACAAAATCAGTAAACAACTACATTTTAATGACATTATATGTCATGTATACTGATATGTCACATGCACATATATGTGTATCATCTATAGTTACATCTCACACACACACATTTATGTGTGTTGGAAAAAATAAATATAATGTTAATTTAACCATTTAAATTTGACTCATGTATACTGATATGTCACACGTACACAAAATAATTACATTAAACTATGTAATGTGCTTCATGTATGTGAGATATGTGTGTAGCCCCCAACAAAAATTAAGGTTAATTGAATTAATTTACTGCAATTCAATACATCAGATAAAGCTGAATCTTTCTATTTCGTTTCATATTCAAACAGACTCTGCATCAACAGCGTCTCTCAACAATTTGCACCGTGCACTGTGAAGCACAATCCCTTTTAAAGAACACCAACAAATTTGAAGAGGTAAGATACAAGAACACATTACATGCTCAAAAGGCCATGCTTTGCTACATGACAAATTATAATTATACAAATAACTATTTCACTTTCTTTTTCAAACAGACACTAAAAGAAGACCGGCGGATTAAGATTGGCAGGAGGGGACCGTCTGTCATTCAAAACTTCTATCAAGGTAAAGTATTAAGTATAAACAAGAAATAACCATGAGCCTTATTCAATTGCAACTTCCTCATTTGAATAGGGCTCTATATAAGCACATAACATTTTTTTTATACAGAACTTTTTAGTTACTGAAATTCTAACCACAATCAAGGTTTTCAATAACTAAAAACTTTGCTCAATAAATATGTTATGTAATTATATAGAGCCCTCTTCAATTGGCAAAATTGCAATTCAATGAGGACCTATATGTCTTTAATGCCCAAGGGCCTCACTCAAATGTGATTTGCCCATTTCAATAGGGCTCTATATAAGCACAGAGCATATTTTTTAGGAAATTTTTCTTTTGTGAACACGTTCCTTTTGGATACAAGTTCACTAAATACAAAATTCCGTACAAACATATGCTCTGTGATGATATTGAGCTCTATTCCATTGGCCAAAACACAATTGAATAAGTAGCTCACAATATAACAAATGCAGTAACCAAAGGCCCTTATTCAATTGCTATTTTGGAAAATTAAATATGGCTATTTTAACAAATATATGTGATGTGCTTATTTAGAACCCTATTCAAATTTCTACATTGCAATTCAATTACGGCCTTACAGTACTATTATATTGTAAAAAATGCAATTGCATGAGGGCCAAACTATGCAACATATGGTACACACAAAGGCCCTCATTCAATTGCAATTTGCCCAATTGAATAGGGCTCTAAATAACAACATAACAATAGCTTAAAACTAAGGTTTTAGTTAATAAAAAAATATCAAAAATACAGTTTTTCAATGACTACAAAATTATTTTAACTAATATGCTAATATGCTATGTGCTCATTTACAGCACAATTCAATTAGCCAAATCGCAATTCAATGACACACAAACTGCTACACACAAAACAGAATTTCTTATTAAGGCCCTCATTCAATTGCAATTTTGCCAATTGAATAGGGGTCTAAATAAGCACATCACATATATTTTTTAAAGAAGTTTTTAGTTATTAAGCATCTATCCAAAAGCACGGTTTTCACTACCTAAAAACTTCTTTAAAAAATATATATTATGTGCTTATTTAGAGCCGTATTCAATTGGCAAAATCGCAATTGAATGAGGGACTAAATGTTTAACAACCTATAAGCCTTACAAATAACCAAAAATAAGAATAACAAAAGTGTTGTGCACCTAATAGCATTGTATAAAAAAGCACACAAACTCATAGCAAACTATATTAACATTCTTCTTTAATGTTTAACAAATTATAACCTGTACAATCAAGAAGAAATTAGTTTTGCACAAGTGATGTGCACCAAACAGGATTGTCAATAACTAACACAAACACATAGCAAACTACATTAATTATATTATTTCATGTTTCACTAACTATAACCATCCAAATAAAGGTTAAATAAGTATACCACAAGTGGTGCGCACAAAACAGGATTGTACAAAAACTAACATAAACACATAGCAAAATAAATTCATATTCTTATGTAATATATCACAACCCACAAGCCTTACTAAGAACCTTAAATAAGAATAACAAAAGTCTTGGGATTGTACAGAAAGTTAAAAAAAAATTTTAAAAAAAAAATAAACATAACTGATACAATACAGCAAAATTAATACATTTTTTACTTATTTAAAAGACATTTCACTCAAACAACATTTTCTATTTTACATTACAACAGATACTGCGTGAAGACAATCGGACGAGGACTTTTTCCACAGGACCGGACCGGACCATCGGACGAGGACTCGGACCAGACCAGCAGACGAGGAATTTCAACACAGGACCAGACCAGCAGACGAGGAATTTCAACACAGGACCACACCATCGGACGAGGACTTTCACCAACGGACAACAACATCGGACGAGGAATATCGCCACAGGACCACAATATCGGACAGGGGCTATCGCGACAGGACCACACCATCGGACGAGGACTTCCGACAGAGGACCACACCATTGGACAACGATTTTGAAACGAGGAGCAACAAACATTCGGATTTAAATCACACTTCAACCAAGGTAAACTATAATAACTACTAAAGAATAACACTAAAGAAACTGGTTTCAGTTGCATCCGTCTCAACAGAAAAATAAATTAATTAATTTACTATCTCACTTATTTTATTTAAATTGCTACTATGCAATACATAGCTCAATAACCACATCACTTTTTTTTTCAGCAAAGAAGTTTTGCAGTGGTAAATATCTATCCACAAACAAAGTTTTTAATAAATACAACCATTATTTTAAATAAATATGTTACATGCTTATTTACAGCAGTATTCCATTGGAAAAATTCTGAGCCACTGAAGACAGGAATTATAAATTTAACTAAATATCAATGATACATTCATGATTTGCCTTTTATTTCAACAATTGTGCACAATCATCTTTAACAGGAATTACAAATTTAAATATACACAATTACATTTATTTGTTTCCGTTTACAGATTAATATGGCTGATAACGAGACCAAAGAAGAGAAGAAAAGACGTCAAACTAGAGAAAGACAAGAGAGATGGGCCGCCCAGCAGACACCGGAGGAGAAAGAAATTAGAAGAGAAAAAGAACGCAAAAGACTTGCAAATAAAAGAATATCCGCTGCAAAAATGAAACATACAACCAAAATAAATAAAAAAATAATAAAGCATTTACAAACTGTTCCTAAAACATCAGATGACATTTTACAACATACCAGTCAAGACAGACCAAAAAAAAAAACTACCAAAAAAAAGCATTTACAAACTCTTACTAAAAACTTACAGGAAATTTCAACCGAACAAGTCCAACATATACCAAGAAAATGTACGAAAAAAACTAAACATTTAGAACCTGTTGTTGAAACATTTCATGACTTTTCATCTGATGAATATCAAAGTCAACATCCAATATGCATTGCAAATTGTCCTTTAATGAAGTCTTTAGCAGTAGAGGTTCATAGTTGTGGGGACATGACTACTCAATGTCAATTTTGTGAGGCTTATTATTTTAAACAGGAGAGACCCCGAGATGGACAATTTATTAGTTGTTGTCAAAAAGGAAAGTTCAAACTTCCACAAAGGAAACAATTTCCAACCTATTTACTAAATATCATGACTGAACCTACTTTTCCAAATTACAAAAATTTTAAGACAAACATAAGATCCTACAATAGTGCCATATCATTTGCATCTATGGGGGCAACATTGGCTGCTAATGTACCAGGACATGGTCCTTACTGTTTTAAAGTCCAAGGACAAATTTATCATCGCACTTCCCATTTACATCCAGAGGAAGGAAATAAAAGAAAATTCGCTCAACTATATGTCCTAGATACAATGGAAGCTGTTGACCAACGTATGCAGATGGAAGAAAATAAAAAATGCTTACCCACTGTTTTCATAGAGCTAAATAATATTATGGACAACAATCCCTACAGTAAAGCTTATAAAAAATTGGCAGAAGTAGAAAATGAACAACTACTTCATTCACAAACACATCAATTACCAATGCCGAAGGTTAATATGGTGCTTAAAAGAGACAGACATACTGATAAACGTCGTTATAACTTGCCAACAACAAATGAGGTTGCAATGGTGTTTCACAATGATGAAGGAGAACCACCATTTCAAAGAGACATACGAATATATCCTAGAAATGAGGACCAACCGTTTATTAATATGAGTATCTTAAGTCCAAATTTAGATCCAATGACATATCCCATCTTTTTCCCACACGGAGAAGCAGGTTGGCAACCAAAATTAACTCTTCCCAGTTACCCAAATGCTAAAGGCAGAATCCGAAATAATGTTTCTATGCTTGAATTTAAAGTAGCTCAAATTGCCATTCGCAATGTATTTAATCCAATTTTATGTGGTGGGAAACTAACACAACAATGGATTATTGATTCATATTTGCAAGTTGAGGCAAATAATTTAAACTTTATCAAATATCAACAAGATAAACTCCGTGTAGAACAATATTCTGGACTCATGGACTATGTTGCTGACGTGGCTACAAGCAGAGACATGACAGCTGGCAAAGCCATCATTTTACCATCTTCCTTTCAAGGATCTCCTCGGAATATGAGAGAAAGATACAATGATGCTATGGCTATTGTGACAAAATTTGGCAAACCCGATTTATTTGTGACATTTACATGTAATCCACAATGGCCAGAAATTACACTAAATCTACTTCTTGGACAAACTGCTTCAGATCGACCAGATTTAGTAGCCAGAGTTTTTAAGATTAAATTAAATGAATTAATACGTGACTTCACTATAAATCAGTTATTTGGCAAATGTCTTGCTTATGTATATACCATTGAATTTCAAAAAAGAGGCCTTCCACATGCACATCTTCTAATAATACTTCAAGAAAAAGATAAATTAGATACTTCAGACAAAGTGGATGCAGTCATTGTTGCTGAACTACCAGATCCAGAACTATATGGTAGACTATATGAGATTGTTACTCATCGCATGATTCATGGACCCTGTGGTGACCTTAATCCACAATCACCATGTATGGAAAATAATAAATGTTCCAAAGAATTTCCCAAAGATTATAGAGACAAAACCTATGCCAATTGTGATGGATATCCACTTTATAAAAGAAGAGAAGGAGATAGTGCCATTATTCGTGGGAAAAAAGTGGACAATAGATATGTAGTACCCTACAATCCACATTTACTCATGAAGTACAACGCCCACATCAACGTAGAAGCCTGCACTTCCATCAAATCAATTAAATATGTCTATAAATATATTTACAAAGGTTACGATGCAGCTACTGTAGTCGTCAAAAGTGCAGACAACCCTGAAAGTAGTGAGTTAGTACATGATGAACTTGCATCTCATGTAGATGCTCGCTATGTCAGTGCGCCAGAAGCTATGTGGCGGCTTTTAAAATTTGAAATGCATGATAGATCACATGCAGTATATAGGTTAGCAGTACATTTGCCACAACGACATTTAGTCTATTTCCATGCTGGAAATGAAATGAATGCATTGGCCCAAAGTGAAGATCGTCACACTACACTAACTGCATGGTTTGCATTAAATTCCACTGATGCTGAAGCAACACAATACTTATATATTGAAATTCCATATCACTATGTTTTTGTGAATGGATTATGGAGACCAAGAAAAACCAGAGGCAATAAAATTATTCCAAGAATTTACACAGTCAGTCCAAGAGATGTTGAACGTTTTTGCTTACGGATATTACTTTTAAATGTTCCTGGAGCACAAAGTTTTGAACACTTAAGAACTGTTAATGACATTGTATATGAATCCTTCCATTTAGCTGCAAGACATAGAAACTTACTCGCTGATGATACAGAGTGGGAAAGATGCTTAGAAGAAGCAGCACAATGTCAAATGCCGCGACAGATGAGAGAACAATTTGCTTTTATTTGTATCTTCTCAAATGCTCCAAATGCATTAGCTTTGTGGGAGACTTTTAAAAGTAATATGGCTGAAGACTTTATGCGACGATACAATGAACCCATTGCACACTTAAAAGCGTTAATGGAAATCCAAGAAGTCTTTTTAACTCATGGATTAAGTTGTGCAAGTTTTAATTTGCCTGATCCAGGTCTTATAGATGACATTAACTTTGAAGACTATGACATTCAACTACAAGCAGAAAGAACAGAAGAAAGACTTGCAACTTTAAATACACTACAATTGCAAGCATTTCATGCCATTAAAAATGCTATAGATGATGACATGGTGACAGAGCGTTATTTCTATCTTGATGGACCTGGCGGATCAGGAAAAACATATTTGTACAATTTATTAATGAGTTCAGTACGAGCACAAGGAAAAATAGCAATGGCGTTTGCCACTACTGGAATTGCTGCACTTTTATTAGAAGGTGGAAGAACTGTTCATAGTGGATTTAAACTGCCAGTGCCTATTTTAGAAAATTCTGTGTCAGATATTCGCATGACATCCTTACAAGCAAAGAAATTGAAGAAATGTAAATTAATTATAATAGATGAGGCCACAATGATGTCATGCTATGCCCTCCAATGTATTGACCGTTTGCTTCGTGAAGTCATGGATAATATTTTTCCATTTGGTGGAAAGGTAATGTTGTTGGGTGGCGATTTTAGACAAACATTACCTGTTGTTGTACATGGCAATCGAACTGACATTATCGAAACATGTATAAAGTCAAGTACAGTATGGAAACATTTTACCCATCTTCAACTGCAACAAAATATGAGATCAGAAGGCCAAACTGATTTCAATGATTGGCTTATTAAAATTGGAGAAGGCAGAACAGAAAAAATACTACATTTACCTGACGACACTGTAGAGATCCCACCTCATATGATTTGTCAACAAGATATTATATCGGCTATATTTGAAGGGAGCATAAATAACGAAGAATATTCCGAGCTTGCCAACCAAGTCATACTGACGTGTAAAAATAAAGATGCATTAATCCTCAATAATAAAATCTTAAAAAAAATTTATGCACCACAAAGAAATTATCACAGTGCTGATTCTGTACTTGCTGATGACAATGAAAGTCAGGCTAACTTTTCGACTGAATTCATAAACTCTTTAACTCCTTCTGGAATGCCACCACATATTTTGCAGCTAAAGAAAGGTGCAATTATCATGTTACTGCGAAATATGAATCCCAAAAAAGGCCTATGCAATGGCACAAGATTAATTGTTCAACAATTAAAGGACCATTTTATAGATGCTGAAATTTTAACTGGGACCCATAGAGGAGAGAGAGTTTTCATACCAAGAATAGATTTAGCACCAAGTGAAAGTAGTCTCCCTTTTATACTTCAAAGAAGACAATTTCCCATTATTATGGCATTTGCCATGACCATTAATAAATCACAAGGTCAAACTTTCAAATCTGTGGGTATTTTCTTGGAAGAACCAGTTTTTGCACATGGTCAATTGTACGTTGCGTTGTCAAGGTGCAAAAATCCACAGGCTATTAAAGTTTACATTGAAAACAATGAAAGTCAAGGTGATTTATTAGAAGATGGACGTATTTTTACTAAAAACATTGTCTACTATGAAGTACTATAACTTTGAAGGATACTAATTAAAGATGCCAAGATTTTTTTAAAGCATTGCAAAATACATAACAATTGGTTGTTTAATTCAGTCATAATTAATGGAAGTCATGTTTATGAATGATTCGTCTCACAAAATACTTGCCTTGCATTGTTAGTAAAAATTATGTTAAAATGTTAAGTCACTATGTTAATGTTTCTAATGTTACAAGTTTAAAAAATATATTTTCAAGTTATTTAATTCAACATATTACAAAGTGGATGTTAAGAGGTCAAGCACCTTTTAAGTCACAATGTAAATATTGTCTGTTATCTTAAGATTACTACCTACATTAATGTTTATCGCCAATTTATGTGCTCAGTAATAAATTAGTTTAATTACGTACGTTTTAAGAAAAGTTTGACTGTATGCCTTCCTCTACATTCAATGTATATTCAAGTTAACAATTATTGTGATAGAAATTGAATTTTAATACTGATTAATTTAAATGTCAATTGTTTTTACATTCAAATGTTAATACTTTTAATAAAAAATTACTTTACAAAATGTATTCACTATGTTCATGTTTATAATGTTCAAAATTATACCAATGTTTTGTCAACTTCTAAACTTACATAAAAAATAAAGTTCAAGTTTAAAAATATATACTTTGATGGTTATTGCTTACATATATTTTAAACTTCATCTTAAAATTTGCAACGTTTAAAAAAGGCTTTTTACTTTTGGCTTTCCTATTCATTCAATGTATATTCAAGTTAACAATTCTTCAGATACTAATTACATTTTAAAAAACCATTACATCAACATTTTACAAAAATACACGTTCATATTAAAATACTTACAAGTGTCAAAAATATATGTTAATAACTAAACAACTTGACAAACATATACATAACATTGCCGTCATTTTTTGACGGGCAAGTCGCTAGTATATATATATATATCACATATTCGAATTGTCAAACTGCGAGTCGTCGTCACGCAAAGCGAGGGACGTAGTTGTGGCCGCAAATGCGGGAGTCACAGAAATTCCTACTTTACATTTCTGTGTGTATCTAACCTTTCCTGATATATGCAAATACTCAAAAGCCTATGATTTGGGATATAGCAAGTGCATAAGAGTAGTAGTGACTGGGGTGAGGGCCATTGGTGCACTCTAGTAAGTGGGCCATGCAGGGCGTATAAGTCTGAATGAGCCTAAGGCAGCAGAAGAGCTAAATACACCAATGCTTTAGTATATAAATGCATAAATGCATCAGACTGGATGTGCATGTTCAAAAAAATGTGTTTTCAAATTGGCCTGTCAGGGATCTGATTGATTACTATGATGCAATCCCTATACTTAGAAGTACACAGTCTTCATGAGTGGCAGAGTGGAGAAAACGGTTAGTAATTATTTGTTAGATAGATACATATATTATTTCCTAGTGAAATCCAAAATTCTTTCCAGGCCACTGTACATTTTAAGAATCCCAATAAACACAGTAGATGTGTGCTTTTCCAAAATGAGATATTTATAAACACAGTATTTTTATTCACTTATCAACAGGAATATCTTTTCAAACATGCCTTATGATGTACATACCAGTGCAAGATTGATTGTCTGTAACTATGTATAATGTCACAAATAATTTTGCTGCAGGGAATTGACAGAATTATATGTTCTAAATCAGAGATAAATACTGAATATAGTATCATCTAACTTCATATATTAAAAAAAAAAAAAATCTTAGACATGTGTTGTATTTCCTGTACATGTTTTATAAAAGTGTACCTTTAATTATACAGCAAAATAATGATTTAGCTACACCAAATTACTATGAACTAAGTGTCCTCTCAGGATTCATTTTATATAGTGGTTTCGTAGCCTTATGTGGTTTACTAACTGCTGGAAGGAAGACAGCTGTGCTCACAACCTTCATTCTTAGCAATGCTGTTTCTATAGAAACGTATCATTACACTTTTCAAAATGTTCTCACTATTCATCTGACATTTTTCTAATTCTGCAACTGTTCCTGCAAGTGGCTATAATGTGACTGATCATAAATAAAGTGACTTTTCCTTTCCACTGAAACCTCCAGCTTACTAATGCATTCACTGCAATCAATAGATGAACCAGATTTTAGTAATTATCTTGCCCTTTTATTTGTGAGCCGGTGTGCTTTAAAGCTGGTTTTGTTACTATCTATTTAAAACAAGTACATTAAAAAGGAATGCTATTATCTGGCTATGTCATATTTTAACGTGTATCTCAGAACTAAATAATGGCTTGATTGGTTTAGGACGGATAACCAATTTTATTCAGTAATGAGAAGCTGTGTAATATAAGGCAACTAATTGAGTTAAAAATGCTAGTTTGTATCTGAGGAGAAAATGTAGAATATGGCAACTGCTGATCCCTGCTGACTTGATTAGCACATTAATTATAAGGCAGGTGTTTCTGGACTGTGTAAATTGCCTGTGTAAAAGGTCAGGAATGTGTAGCTGTCATTTCTTCAGTCAGAGTATTGATTATTTTACAACTTCTCTGATTTTTTTGCTGTGGGAAAATTATTTTTCTTCTAACATATAGGCTAGAATATCATTTTATATTCCTCTGTAAAAAAAAAGAAAAAAATAATATTTGAAACCAAAATGCACTACAATAAATGAAATGTGCTTTTGAAGCTATATATTCCATTTGCGGTAATATGGATGTATATGGTAAACGAGGAATAAAAGCAATCATTTTAAAGGAGTGAACAAGTGTAAAATATGTCAGGCGTGATGCCTTAGATACAAATATTATCATTACTGATACAAGTCTAGAATATCTAGAGTATGAAAAGGGAATTTACAAAGCATCTCAAGTCATCCCTTGCTTTAATGTTCACTATTTTCATAGCCCTTCTCACCTCATCTAAGTCCTTCTTACCTTATCTCAGCTGTGTAAATGCATAGAAAGTCAACCTTATTCCTGAAGAAGGATACGCGCATCCTCCAAATAATATAAAGGATAATAATAATACAAACAAAATAATGTATAATAAATATAGGAGTATTCTTGGACCCCCAGGAAACTATCTACCCTACAGATTGGGAAGAGGAATACAAATGAATGATGTGCAATGCCATAGAGTAAGGACCTACTTTATAACTGCAGACTTCTTAGGGGCCCCTCATTTACACTGATGCCATGGTGAAATGTGGTGGGGTTAAGAGCTAATAATAGTATGGGTATCCCTTTGGTCACCAGAAAAGTTTTCCTTCTCCTCAAACCACATGTGTTAGGTGGGAAGGAATAAAAAAAGGTATTATTAATACATTCATTAAAAGGTTAAATACAATTATGTAATTTTATAAGTGCTTACACAATCTATGATTTGCCTAAAAGAAGTCTAAATATCTATTCAGCCAGTCAAAGCATGGCAATTTGAAATAAGGCATAGGAAGGTTATCCATCCCTTCAAAGCAGTCAATCAGAAAGCATACTTCAAAGGCACCCCATATAATGACAAAACGTTTCGATGCCTCAGAGATGGTGGAAGTTCATATAAAAAGCACTTACAAGGTGAGAAGTCCTCATTCAACAGGTGAAGCTTCTCTTAGAAAGAGCACCTTGTTAGCTTAGACTTTTATTTTGGAAGTGGCCCATTTACTTGGGCTCAAAATGATAATACAATGTCATTGAATAACCATGTTGGAATATTGAAGGTATGTACTTTTCTTTTTCTACATTATTATTATTATTATTATTATTATTATTATTATTATTATTATTATTATTATTAACCTTTACCAAAAAGAGCCCCCAAAACCATATTACCCTCTTTACTTGAAATGCCTAGACAGAGTAGCAAGAGCGTCATCTAGAGCAGGTAAAATTAGGGATTTACCCTACCGAAGACCAAAGGACCCTATATCTACAGCCAGGTCATTAAAACAAGAAATTGGGATAATCACTTCCAGAACCTTAGGATGGACTAGCCCAGACAAGGACACAATGTCAGGTTAACAGACAACCAGATAAGGACAGTAACCAAACCTCCCAGAAGAAAGTTCCTGAAGTACTTGGAATTACAAAAAGGAAGCACGGTAACATTAGTGGTGGTATAGAAGTTCTACATAAAATATCCAAATAACTTCAGACAACTCTGCACATGGATGAGATACTAAAAAAAATATTTTCAGATTCTCTTCTATCTTCTATAATATAAACAACCACCTAACTTAATATAACCAATAGTAAGGACTTCACATAAGAAATCTTGTATTAATGGCATGATTCCCCTGCAAACAAAAGAGATGTGTAATATGTACTAGCATATCTTCAATAAAGTACCAATCCAACACAGTGACCAAAATTATCGAGTTACTGGTAACTTTTCATGCAAATCGTATCATATGGGTCAAATGTGTTGGAGTAGTCTATGTAGGGGAATAAGACAAATGTTAAAGTAAAAATTAATTTGCACAGGTTTAATGTAAATAAAAATAAAACAGATACAAGTGGGTGGACTTTTCTGATGAAATGGACTCAACTTCAATGATCAGAGGACTGCCACACTGATGGGGAATTTCAGGATACAGAAAGACAGGAAGATCTAAGAATACAAATTCACATAAAAAAATTGGTTCCTTAAGATATAAAGCAATTTGTGACAGGGAATTTATGTCGCATTACTCCATATCAAGTGAATCATCTCCTCTGACATTACTCATTATCATAGTTGAACCATTTGCTTCCTACAGAGACCGTCTGTACCACTAGCAAAATGTACACACCCAGTGCATCAAAGACTTTCTCTTTTTCACTGATGTTATAATGTTAACCTTATCTACATCAATATCAGTCCAGTCCGCATGTCTATATGTAGAGCAAGCTTTCCAGATTTCATTTGAGAACTTGCTTTGAGGAGGAGGCTATGAACTTGAAAGCTTGTAATCTAATCCTACTCAGCCTTCAAAAGGTAACATTGTGTTGAGATACAGTATATGAATTATCTTGCCCTCTAAAATACATACTGATGACTATAGGGAATTCTTCCAGTTGATAAAATGTGTCTTGATACTAAACACATTTAAAACTGTCAGCATGCTGCTATCCAGCTGGTATGATTCTGATGAATTAGTTTTAACTTTAAACTTGATGAACAAATCTAGCCTATTATATATATGTCTGTATCTACATAACTGTTTAAACTGTTTTGTATCAATGACACACCTTGTATTACTTTCTTTTTCTACTTAGAAGGCAAGGGCTTGGTGCAGTTTGTGGTACGCCACTGTCAGGCAGCAAGGTCTCAAAAGAGCAATTAGCTGCATGTGTTTGATATTTTAGGGAGAGGAGTCTTTCGATACTACAGAAAAAGAGGCTAACGGGACATGCAACCTAATTTGTTTTTCATGCATTTAACAGAGCATGAGTTAAACATTAACAAAGTTGTGAAGATGAGAATTTTTTTTAAGAAAAACCTGTTTTTGAAGCCAACAGGAAATGCGGAGAGCATACATACATCCGAATATTTCATTGCCGTATAAAGATGACTCATATTACATTTAAAGCATTTTTTTCTGCATTCTATTAAAAAAATAAAATCACACAGTGCTACATGACAAAAAACATTGTTCAGATCCAACAAAGAAAAATATGCTTTCAATGTCCCTTTAGGTCTTATGTATCTACCAGAGTAAGTAGTAGACTAGAAACATCAATTCATGGTATATCACTGTATCATAATTTGCAGATAAGTTAGTATAGTACATACAGTACATTCAATACAGATACTTTTACAAGACATATTACATTTTCCAGCACTGAGGATTACAAGTATTTCAGCAGCTGAGAAATTAAAAAAAACACAAAGTAACAGAAAAAAAAAATTGTATGCTCATCAATTCTACATTTTAAATAACCCCCAAAGTAAACAAAATGAAACCAAACATATGCTATACCTCTAGGGGCACTTGGCACATTATGACAGCTACATGACAACCACTAGAGAATCCAACTGCAAGCAACTCTGTCAGAAGGAAAGCTTCCTTAAACATCAACACAGAGGTATGTTCTGCATGACATTTTAGACAAGTGAATCCATTAGAGATGAAGACAAGAGGGTAAACCTTTATATGATGCCATTAGCTCAGGTATTAGTTTGGAACACAAGAACTGTGACCGCCTCATTATGTGCTGCTAATTGAATTATGAGAATATGCTTTCCATCCTATGATAAGAGTGTAATAGAGTAATTTTATTTCCACCAAGTATTTATACTTTTAGAAAAAAAAAGCATGTACTGCTGTCAGAATGGAACATGCTATTTTAATAGTCAAATCATGCTTGTGTATGCTTATATCATGCTTAACTGTAAAACTATTGCTCGTTGTGAGCCTAGGGCTACATTAAATTCCAAGACAGTAACTCCAAAATGAAGCTCGTAATAGCTGCGTGCTTGAAATTTTGGCTGAGTTTCGGTGCTATTAAATTAGAAAGGCTGCAAGCTACGAGCTGGAGACGCAAAACCATAAACCATCTGTCGGCCAGCAGCGTTGCGGGCTAGAACATAATCAATTAAACAAGCCCGTGGTTACGGGTTTAGATGGAGCCAATGGAAACAGAGATCTTCAGCATTGCGTCACAAGAAAATTGAGGATTGATTTCAAAGTCTTACAGGGTTTTATATTACGACCTACGAGCGAACCCACATTCCAGTCAAAATGCAATATTAATAAAGCCGCAAATATCATATTCTATCACATGCGAGTTACAGTATTTGTATTAACACATTGATTGCCGGGGATCGATATAACACCAAAAATATACATGAAATGAAGCATTTTTCTGAGACGATTTGCGGGCTTAAGAAGGTTGTGCTATTAATTCTAAGACCTAAAATCACTTTGAATTTTAATAAAAGTACAGTAGTGTGTTTTTATTTGCATTACAAGGGCTAGGTTTTTGGACTTTCCACCCTTGTGCGTCCTCTCGAGCACACGTTCGGCTTTTGGCTCCATTTGCCTGTTACAGGTTTGCTTGCGAGTGACTTTGTTGTAATAGCTAAATTGAACAAGCAGTAGTTACGGGCTTGACAGATCTAAAGGATTTACAGGCGTGAAGTTCAACGTTGCTCAACACATAGGCTTTTCTCATCCTTGCTGCGTGTCGTCTGCGAGCTGCGTTAGGGGGCTAATTTAATAGCAAATATCTCTTAAGATCTACCTATGGGCTATGTTTTAACACGTTGCCCCGAATTTAATGTGGCTGCAAGTTGGGTGAGAAACCTCAGTAATATTTCTGAATTTGACACTGATAGTTACTGTAGCAGATCTGGGTGGGATTTTAAAGGCCTCTCTTATTTACAAATAGATGGAGTTTGCTAAAACAATGTGAGAGTCCTCCCTTATTTAAGTTTATTCAAGTTTAGATAAAAAACTATTACTGCAAAATAATGAGCATTCTGTTCTAGAAATGTAAACGTATACACGTAGATCTGTGCATTTAAAAGGCCTTCTAACAAAGCTCACAAGTACAAATCCAACACTGCAGTAAACCCATTTTATCCATGTCTTATACATGCAAAACTCCAAATTCACCTTTTTTCTCAAGTTTTCTTTTGCACCTAACATCTGTATATTCCTTCACTAAAATTCTGCTGATATCACTTATAATATCTTATTATAGGGCCAAGCTTAGTTTTACAGTATTTTAAATGCAAAACAACATTTGCGTTTTGTGCAAAGATTGTAAGTTCTCATGAGAACAGGGCGCTCAAAAGTATAATAAATTAATCATAATAATTATAAGAAGGAAAGGAAATATTAAACTCCAATTTTCCACATGAAACATGTATGATCAGAAGCAGACCAATATTGATGATAAAGATTTTGCAGTGACTGAGCAAGTATTCCTCCACCCAATTGAGGGCACATAGCTGCAGCTTGTAGTTCTCACATTATTGTACAGGTTCCAATTGATTTCACAAAGTGAAATAAAGTACTTCTTAAATATATGTTTTTCCATTGATCAACAACTTATACATTTCTAGTAAACCTTGAGATCTTGGCAAAAATATATTAATAAGAGATAAATGTCTTGCAATTTTAGAGGCAGGAAGCACATTAAGACTCCTACATGACAAAGGTTGGCCTATCCAGTTGTATGCAACTCTATCAGGAGGAAAGTTCTCAAAAGTGTCAAGTAAGAGGAATGTATTGAGCCTGTCCGACATTTGAGACAGAGGAGAATCCATTAGAACTGACACCGAGAGGGTAAGCCCTTACATGACTCCATTAGCACAGCTAGTGGAGTAGAACATAGAAACTCTGACCGCTTCATAATATGCAGGTTATTGAATTGTGACAATATACAATGTTTCCAGTGAAAATAGTGTAATAGGATAATTTTACCTTTAAGTGAGTATACTGTATCTGCTATAAGAAAAGATATGTAGCACTATTATAATGACGTCCAAAGATTTACCTTGGCATAGGATATTTAAATGTGGAAGCATGCTTGTATTGTTTTTCTGGACTTCATTTGCTGATTTTCTATCTTGAACCAAGCTGTGGTGGGAAACCTGCATAATGCTTTGAATTACAGCCTTGGCATTGAGAGATACTGTATCTGATGTCTGGGAGTGAATATTTTTGCAGAGAATTCAGACAACAGTTGAAAAGATGTGAGTAAAGTCTTATTTAACCTTCAATGATCAGAACCAACAATTTGAAAATTGAAAATATTATTTAATATATTAGATATCATGTAAAAAAAGCTTACACCAGCTACAATTAACAGCTGTATATGAAACAAGTAAGCACACTTTCTTACACTCTGAACACCCAAAGTTCACCTTATCTTGCTTACTCCTGCTAAAAAAAGTTGGCATGTGTTCCAACACCAGCATCATTTAGGCATAATGTGTAAACCCTATTTGCCAGGGACTATCCAATAGCCACAAAATAAATTCCCCTAACATGTAAAACTGTAGCCCGTAATGTAGGATCGAGAAAACCCTACGGGACGTGAGAATTTGACCTGCGCGGCCACAAGTCCTTTGTTACCAAGCCCGATACTGTTACGTTCCAATTGCACTATTAAATTGCAACAAAATACTGGCGTTCAAGCCCATAACCCGCAAATGGAACAAAAAAGCCTACATGTGCTAGAGAGGACCGGCAAGGGGCTAAAAGT
Source organism: Discoglossus pictus (assembly GCA_027410445.1). NCBI lineage: Eukaryota > Metazoa > Chordata > Amphibia > Anura > Alytidae > Discoglossus > Discoglossus pictus. Next base: position 140,800,168 of record CM050166.1, on the reverse strand, counting down.
CCAATGCGTAGCACTGTAAATGCAAATATACACACACTACTGCAAATATAATAAAAGGGAAAGTGATGTTAGGTCTTAGAATTAATAGCACAACATTCTAAAGCTCGCAAATCGGCAATATAATATACTTTATTTCATGTCTAATTTACGTGTTATATTGATCCAGCATTCAATGTGTTAATACATATAATGGAACTCACATGTAATAGAATATCATATTTACGGCTTCATTAATGTTGCATCATATCTGGAATGTGGGTCCGATCATAACTTGTAATTGAAATCCGTAAGACTTTGAAATCCATCGTCTATTTTTCGGTGCCGTAATTCTGACAATCTCTGTTGCCATTGGCTCCATCGAAACCCATAACTAAAGGTTTGACTAATTGATTAAGTTCACGGCAGAGCATCCATCATTCAACAGATGGTTTATGCGTTTTAACATAGAATTTAAAAACTAATATAATAACATAGAGTTAAAAATGTAATAAGATTCTTGCTAATGTACATACATTGCCTTGCAAAAGTATCCCCCCCCCCCCCCCTTGGCATTTTTCGTGTTTTGTTGCCTGACAACCTGGAATTAACATGGATTGTTTGAGGATTTGCATCATTTAATTTACAGAACATGCCCACAACTTTGAATATGTTTTTTTTTTAATTGTGAAGCAAACAACAAATAGGACAAAATAACAGAAAAAGTCAATGTGCATAACTATTCACCCCCCTAAAGTCAATACTTTGTAGAGCCACCTTTTGCGGTATCACAGCTGCAAGTCGCTGTGGATAAGTCTCCATGAGCTTGCCACATCTTACCCCTGTGATTTGTGCACATTCCTCCTTGCAAAACTGCTCCAGCTCCTTCAAAGTTGGATGGTTTGCGCTTGTGAACAGCAGTCTTTAAGTCATAGCATTTTCTTTGATGGGCGAAAAGTTCAATTGTAGTCTCATTAGACCAGAGCACCTTCGTCCATACATTTTGGGAGTCTCCCACATGCCTTTTCGCAATCTCAAAATGTGCCATTTTGTTTTTTGCTGAAAGTAATGGCTTTCTTCTGGCCATTCTGCCATAAAGCCCAACACTACTGAGCGTACGGCTTATTATCATCCTGTTTACAGGGTTACCTTAGGTCTCTGTGCTGCCTCTCTGATTCATGCCCTCCTTGTCCGGTCCGTGAGTTTTGGTGGGCGGCCGTCTCTTGGTAGATTTGCATGTTCTTTCTATTTGGTTATGATAGATTTGATGGTGACCTGGGAATCATCAGATATTGGATGTTTTTTACCTTACCCTGACTTGTACTTCTCAACAACATTGTCCCTTACTTGTTTGGAGAGTTCCTTGGTCTTCATGGCAGTGTTTGGTTAGTGGTGCCTCTTGCTTAGGTGTTGCAGCCTCTCGGGCCTTTCAAAAAGGTGTGTATTTGTAATGACAGACCATGTGACACTTAGATTGCACACAGGTGGACATCATTTCCCTAATTATGGGACTTCTGAAGGTAATTGGTTGCACCAGAGCTTTTTATGGGCTTCATAACAAAGGGGGGTGAATACATATGCACATGCCAATTTTCTGTTTTCTATTTCTAAAAAATAGTTTTATGTATATACTTTTCTTATTTCACTTCACCAATTTCGACTATTGTGTTCTGATCCATCACATTAAATTCAGATTAACAAAACATTGAACTTAAGGCTGTAATGTAAAAAAATAGGTAAAAATTCAAAGGGGGTGAATGCTTTTGCAAGGCACTGTAGTATGTATTTTCATAGTTAGCACATCAATTAAAATAATGATCTAATAGATGCAGATGGCACTTGTTTGTGAAGTATGTAAGCCACAAACAGAAAAATGCTTTCATAGAAAATCAGATTGTTGAAGATTCTGTTTATAAATATAGTCTTATACAGAAACTATTTGAAGAACTGCACATATGAATTGGTAAACTATATGTTTTCCACTCTGATTTTTTCTTGTGTTGATGGTAAGCGAAAGTGTGCTATATGTGTTTCCAATGGGCTCCTTAAAGGGACATGAAAAGAAGGTATTTTATAACATGTTCAGATTGTTTTATATTTTTGGGGGCTTGTCCTCTGTGAACCAATGACATATACAGCTAGTATGCTCTCTGCATATCTTGTTAGTTTAAACAGGTTTTGCTTACTATGTTTTCACAAAGAACAAAGTTTTCATGTATACAAAATGCTCTTTTAAATGCATGAAAAATGGTTGTGTTCTATGTCCTATCTAACTGACAAGGAAGTATACAAACTAATGCACACAATAAGTTAAATAAGCTCTGTGACTGCATGAGTCCTCTTACTTTCTTTCCTACAGTTTTTTATTGCACAAACCTACATTACCCTATATATCCCTGTTGAGCAAATTGTATTTTACTGAAGTGCTTCTGAATGATCCAAGACTTTTATGGAGTTGATTAATTTTCGCTAAGCTTTTGTGACATGGAGGGTATTTGCAACAGATTTCAAGTGCTTGCTTGTGCACTTTCTAACTGCTTTCTAGGGATAAATGATTGCTTCACAGAGCTTGGCTAAGATTCACTAACCCACTGTGGCATGCAAGTGACTTACAACACTATCTAACTTCTGTACCTGAAAAGAATTCTTAAGAGAGAATAAGTGACAGTGTTTATATCCGCTATACTTACACTTGCTATTACATTTGCTGCTCCAAATTTTTTTTTCGTCAGTACTGTATAATAACATGATGCCATAAGACACTGATCATTGCTAAATTTAATATTATTTTTTTGCAAATGTGTAGAAATGATTAATACTTTATAGTGTATATGCTTAAGGAGACAGTATTAGGAGGCAAATGCAAGACAAAACAGAAGATTATGTTATTGAGACATGAACTGAAACATTTATAAATAATTTACATTTGTCTGAACAGTTATCAAAGTTTAAATGTATTTAAATTATTTATATACCATGTATTGTCCTTGGCAGACTGGTATAAAAACAATAATTCACTCCATATGTTATCCAGAGATGTATGTTTAAGTAACTAATATAAAAATACAATAATGCATTATTTTAATACCAAAAGAGATTGGGGGGGGGGGGGGGGGGGGATCCAACACCATCACTTTGACACAGCTAACTTCTCCTTCAAATGAAACTGAGTAGGCACCATATTTTATAAACCCATTTACACTCACATAAATCTATTTAGTTAAAGAGTGGTCCTTTTGAACATTTAAGGAACCATTCGCATGCACATGCTATTGCCAACATGAAAGTGCACAATACTGGACACAAAAGGTTTCTTAAAAATATCTAGTTTTTGTGAGGACTTCCCAACAATAGACTATTCCCAGGGCAAGGTGGATAAATCACACCCTACAAGACCCTAGCATGACTCCTAGGTAGCTAGCAGAGGAAATATAATGTACAGTATCAAAGACTGTTACTAAATTACATTCACTGACTTATGTACAAAATATAAGAGCATATACAAACTCAGATACTGCACATTCTACTACAAAAATGAACTTTTATTTTAGCTTAACCTAAGCCACAAAACATATGAAGCAGAAATGTTTAACACCATACGAAATAGCAATGACCCAACATCAAAGTTCTTGACTGGAAAGAGTACACTCCCCACTGGCTTTTCTTTTTGGCAGCTGATATCTGAAAGAGAAAATCTTTCTAACATAATTTTACTAGCATTAGGTAAGCAGCAAGAGCTTCCTCCCTTCTAGATGCACATATAAAGACTTATGTAAAAATCATTGAAATCCATTTTAAAGTCTTCCACATTTGAGCCATTTGGATCAAGTAGCTTTGTTTCATGTTGTGAATCTAGAGGCAGTACAACCAGAATATATTATATCTACTTTTATTTACTTTGCAACCCCCTCAAAAAATGCAAATATTTTTGATTTTGGTCAACAATATTTAATATGAATAATTGATAACTTTTACAGATATGATTTTGACTCCTTAACACACATTATGACTTTCTACCCCAAGTCCCTTAGCACTAGTTAAATGAACTGGGTAATCATTTTTATATTTAACCATATAACTATAATAATAAATCTTACAGAAAAGAGGAGGAGTCAAATCTTTGCTCATGGTTAGACTGCACAAATGCTATACTTTTTTAAATCTGCACTACAACCTCCATTCTTCATAGCTTAAACACCCAAAGCAGGCTTACAGCCTTATTAAATTGTGATTAGGCAAATTAAAAAGGGCTCTATATAAGCACATAGCATATTTTTTACAGAAGTTTTTAGTTAGTGAACTTCTATCCAAAAGCAAGGTCTTCACTAACTAAAAACTTCTGTAAAAAAAAAAGCTATGTGCTTAAATAGAGCTCTTTTAAATTTGCAGAATCGCAATTTAATAAGGCTGTTAATCACTAATTAGCCCTCTACTCTCTTTTGATTTGCCTGCCAATCCCATGCTACTGAATGTGATATGGCTATATAAATGAGGGATAATATAATAATTATAATAATAATAATATTAATAATAATAATAACAACAACAATAATAATAAAAATATGTACAATGTAAAATTAGCTTAGTTACTATCAGCTTATATAGAGCCCTATTCAATTGGCCGAATTGCAATTTAATAAGGCTGTTAGTGCTTCAAATTCTCCCGAGTTATGTTGCTATTAAACTAGAAGGAGCTGTGAGCTGGGAGTCGGAAAGGCTATTTCGTGAACAAATCTCATACACGTTGGATAATCAATTAAGCAAGCATGTAGCAATGGGTTAGAATTAGCCAATGGCAAAACAGATTGCCATCATGGCTAATGAAAGCCTGCATGATCACACGCAGGCTCCCAACATCAGCCTTTGATGCGGTGGTCCCAATCTGGACCACCAAGGCAGTTAAACACACAAGTCCTGCCGCGGGGGGTACTCCAAGTACCCCACCTGCATCTAAAATGGACCCCCCTATGCTGGGGGTCCCCATAGGGACCCCTGCAGTGTCCCTACATTAACCCTGGCAGCGGAGGTCTCGATTGGGACCCCCGCTGCATTTAAAATTTTACATTTCCCACTGCTGGTTCTGAAAGGACCTTAAAGGTACTTAAAGGACCCGCGCTAAATAAAAAAATTAACCCCTGCCGCAGGGGTAGTATAAGTACCCCCTCAGGCATCTTAAATTAACCCCATTATGGGACACTAATTAACCCCAATATTAACAAGTGCCATTAGGGTGTAACAGAGTAGAGGGAGAATTGATGGGGTGGCTAATAGTGTAGTGTATGGTAGTGCTTAGACCTCATGGCACTTGTGGTGTTAATATAGGGGTTAATTGGTGTCCCATAAGGGTCTGTATAGATCCTTATGGGACTGATGGGGTTAATCAGTGTCCCATAAGGGTCTGTATGGACCCTTTTGGGACTGAGGGGGTTAATTAGAGGTTCGTGTGTCTCTGTATAGACCCCATGAGTGATGGGATTTATTTTTGATGCCTGGGGGGGTACTTGTAGTACCCTCACTTCAGGGGTTAGTATTTTATTTAGCGGCCATCGTTTAAGGCCCTTTGAAGTGCAGCGGGGGTGCCGATCGAGACCCCCACTGCAAGGGCTAATGTAAGGACACTGCGAGGTTCCCGATGGGGGACCCCAGCATTTGGTGGGGTTGATGTTAGGTGCCAGGGGGGTACTTACATCTCGAGGAATTTTACATTTTAAATGCAGCTGAGGTCCTGATCGATTTTTGCATGGGTTTATATGGGTTCCGAGAGTGACCCCCAGTATTGGGGGGGGGGGGTAATTTGAAGTGCCGGTAGGTTACTTAAAGTACCCCCGCTGCAGGGGTTAACTATTTAACTGCCGTGGGATCCCAATCGGGAATCACGCAGCAAGGGTTCATTTTGGGAGGCTGCGGGGATCCAGATCGGGGCCCCTGCAGCATGTAGATGTATTTGGGGAGCAGGGGGATAAGGTTCAGAGGTCGGAGGGAGGTTCGGCGGGCCCAATTGAGGGCCTTTTGTGCTGCTCGAGCAGCGCACGTAAGGGCTTTATTCGCCTTTGCGGGTGCTCTGGAACACCCATGGGGCTTCTGCCAACATTTGCGTGTTACGGGCTAGCTCGCGTGGGACATCTTAGCAATTTAATAGCATTATTGGAACACAAGGGCTACGTGCTTCACAAATCAATGGGTTTCTGGGCTGCAACATTACACGTTGCCTGTCTCTTAGGCATTTCTCAGCCAGCCTGCGTTTTCAAACGCAATTCGGCTGCGTGTCTGTTTTAGAGGGGAATTTAATAGCACTACGTGCTAAGAGATCTTAGCTCTAATTTAATCGGGGTGATAATGAGGATGGAGATTTAGCCACACAGCTGTATTTAGACAAGCAGCTAGATGGTGGAACATTCAGAGCTCTTTCTGCATTTCCCATCCTGTGCCAGCAGTGCAGTGGAGATGTGATGTTCTGCAGTGCTTTGCAAGATGTAGAAAATTGTGATACCCTGATGGTGTGTAAGTAGCATAAATTACTGTCATTTTCAGTTCAAATATTAAACAACAGTTCCCCAAAAATGTTCCCACCTTTTTCTTATTCTTTTAGAATAATGCAGTTGGGCCCTTATTTGTTTAGAGTCTATTCCAATACAGCACCATAAGAATCAACAGCAACATTAAATCTACATTGAAGATGAATGTTTATTGGACCTGGAAACACTGTGGGCCTCATTCAATTGTGATTTGGCCAATTGAATAGGGCTCTATATAAGCACAGAGCATATCTTTTTACAGAAATGTTTAGTTAATGAAGACCTTGCTTTTGGATAGAAGTTCACTAACTAAAAACTACTGTAAAAAAAATATGCTCTGTGCTTATATAGAGTCCTATTCAATTGGCCAAATCGCAATTGAATGAGGCCCTGTGTGTTTGCTACAAGATAAAACAAATATGGAAAAATACATTGCTGTAACCAAGTACATAATTAATATGTATCCCAATAACATATGCTTCCATTTTATACCTATTATGTGTAAACTGTACTGTATAAATGAATTTAGAAAAAAAGATATGGCATTTTGATTTAAAATATAGACCTACAGCACTGTGGCAAATACTCTGGCACTGAGTTAACATGTATTTAGCAACAATTGCTCACAGCTTATGTCGAACATGCGGACTTGCAGGTGAACCATAACTATAAAATGAATAAAAACATCATCTGACCATAACTGAAAAATCATCTGACATTTTGTCACTGCCTGTACAGAAAAAACATGGACTATTTACTTGAGCAATAGAGCACAAATCTCTACTGAGCATGCTCATTACTTATCACATCACATGGGAAATATATCTCTCCTCTCTTTCTCCTCTCTCTTGCTCTCTCTCTCTTCCTCTCTCTCTTCTTCTCTCTTCCTCACTCTCTTCCTCTCTCTCTTCTCCTCTCTCCTCCTCTCTCTTCCTCTCAATCTCCTCACTCTCTTCCTCTCTCTTCCTCTCTCTTTTCTTCTCTCTCTTCTTCTCTCCTTCTCTCTCTTCTTCTCTCTCTTCTCTCTCTTCCTCTCTTTCTCCTCTCTCTTCCTCTCTCTCTCTTTCTCCTCTCTCTCTTCCTCTCTTTCTCCTCTCTATATTCCTCTCTTTCTCATCTCTCTTCCTCTCTCTCCTCTCTCTCTTCTTTGCTTCTCTCTCTTCCTCTCTCTCGTCTCTCTCTGTCTTCCTCCCTCCTCTCTCTGTTGTCTCTCCTCTCTCTGTCTTCCTCCCTCCTCTCTCTATCTCTGTCTGTCTCTGTCTGTCTCTGTCTGTCTGTCTCTGTCTGTCTGTCTGTCTCTGTCTGTCTTTCTGTCTCTGTCTGTCTCTCTGTCTCTGTCTGCCTCTGTCTGTCTCTCATGTTTGGAATGAGTAAAGGGAAACAGTGTCTCTGTGATAATTTACTTATATCAAATTGTAGTGTTACTAAAGAAAGAACCATATTGTAAAAAAGGAATTGCGTCAATATATGTATGAAGTAATATGCATTGTTAGCAAAATCTGTAGTTTAATTAAACTTGTTGCAATTAAATACTGATCTGTTTTTGGTTCAAATTTGATTGGTGGCAACAGCTGCCTACTACTTCTCTAGATATCTCTCTCCTTAAACCACACCACTGGAAGCCAGTTCTGTAATTCTCCTTTTGCTCGCTGTTTGTTGAGCCAGTATAATGCAATAGACATTTTGTTTGTTTGTCCAGCATATGCAAATAACCAGCATTGCAGGTGAATGATTTATTATTATTATCCTTTATTTGTAACGCGCCCACATATTCCGTAGTGCTATAACTATAAAGAAAGAAAGAAATATCACATGAGCACAACTGACCAATCAAAATGACAGTAGCTAACATAAACTAGTCCCTACTGAGTGAATGTTTCCCTACAAATGAACCAAAATCCTTATGGGGAAAAAAAAAATGTCATCACTCCAGAATTCAACATAACCAGTTTATTTAATGGACAAAATTTAATGACTAATGGCAAAAGGAAGATGTCCTAGTATACAGAAAATATTTGTGGTCAGGCCCCTCTATTGCGCTGAGGGGTAGCTGACATTTTGGCTATAGCTACGTAAATCTAGCCTGCTTGAAGGACCAAACCGTCATGGTAGGGAAAAAGGCATTACCTTGTAAATGGGCAATAATGCTGCTTGGTAGATATGGGGCAAAAATCTCCAATATAGGGCTTGATGAAAGTCAAAAAAGTGTGGCTTTCTAGCAAATTAAATGACATAATATGGGATAAAATGTAAACTGAAAAAATATCAGGTTGAATCTTTCTCTGTGGGTTAGCATTGCTACTTGACCCCTTGTAGTCAGTTTAGAGGGCTATGTAGATCCAGAGAAGGGTGCTGCATAGTAGATATGGGCTTATATCTGCAATGGAGTGCCTAAAGATGTGTCTTTGGACATTGGCAAGAATGCTGTTTAGTGCTATGGGCCAAACACTGCAGTGAGTGCTTGTTGAAAGCCACATGGTGATGGCAAAGGAGTTAACTTGGACAGGGCAATGACACTGCTTGGCAGATGGGGGCCAAAAATCTGCAAATGTAGTGCATGGTGAAAGCCAAAAAAAACAGTGTTACACTTGGACATTTATCTTAATGTATATTTACCTCATATACCAAAACATGAAGGGGCCTACAAAAAATGGTTACAATTACCTCAGTAAAGGTATTTCCAGGAGGCTTGGTTTGACCTGTGTAATTTTATAACTGTTTGTGAGATTGTGGTGCATTTGCCTTGCATTTGGTCTATGTGAGTTACCTTCTGGAAGGCAAAGTGTGTTTAAGTGTTGGAGTTTCAAAGAGGGAGAGTACATTTATAATGTAAGTGTGGGAGAGTTCAAAGAAAATGGGTTAGGGCATATCACATATAATAGTTGTCAAACTATGAGATGTCACATATAACAGGGATAATTGAAGATCTATTATGATACCTCATGTTATAACTATATGTCAAATATACTAAGATATACTAAGATATTGAGAAAAAGGATACAACAAAGATAATCAAATTTAGAGAGGTAATAATAATACTCATAAGCATAGTTGGGTTTAATATAAAAGAATACTCAGGAAAAAGCTTACTGTGTCCTATTTATTTTAAATATGTTTTAAACTTTTTGAAATACTTTAATAAAAATTACAAGTTTTAAATAATTGATTTATGCACTTTATTTAGTAAATAGTGGAGTTTTTTCTGGATTAAAAAGGGTGTCATTTTTCTTTCCTTTTTTGAATAAATTGTTCTATTTACATCCATTTAGTATCAGGCCTTTACATGTTCAAAGAAAAAGCGATAATAAGATAAATATTTAATAAATTGAGCCTAGGTAAAACTCTATGAAATATTCTTCTTGCTTAAATTTCTGTTTAAAGAATAAACTACGAGAGGTTGTGACGCTTTGCGAGCTCGCAAAACGAGCTCGCAAGAACTGTGTCCCTCGCAAAGCAAGGGACAAAATTCAGGAAGACCCTCGTGAAGCGAGGGGCCACATTTGCGGAAGGTGGAGGCTTTACAGAGCATGACTTTGAAACAACACCACCCCACACACCTCTAAACTCATAGCACTTAGTGCTAAAGCACCCCAAACCACCCCACACAACCGTTAACTCACAGCACTTAGTCCTCTCCTTCCCGTCCTCCTCTCCCTCCCCTGTGTCTTGCAAAACACTGCACTAACCACGCGAACCGCGCATAAATAAAAACACTAAAAACATACTAATAAACACAATAATGATAAAAAAACACTCACCCACAGCACGAGGGACACCAGGACATCTGTAAGTGAGGTTATATGTGAATTTAACCCCAAATTCCCCAGTTTCGGTACTCAAAAAACAGCAAAGCGAGGAAAAAAATGGCCACCGAAAAAAATGAAAACGATGCTCCATGACCCCAGAACGCACAGCCACATACAACTTACCAAAGAAGTGATACTAGATAAGCTCAGAAACCTGCATTAACCCCACATTAACCCTCGCAGTGGGGGTCCCCAATCGCACGCGATCAGGGACCCCCGCTGCAGTCTAATTCAAAATTCCCGCCTTGTGGGTCCTTAAAGGACCGTAAAGGGCCCCATCAACCCCTAAATAACCCTATCACTCATGGGGGTCAATCCAGACCCCCATAAAACCTTACTTAACCCTGTCACTCATGGGAGTCAATACAGACCCCCATAAGCACTTAATTACCCTGTCCCACATGGGTTTCAATATAGATCCGCATAAGCACTTAAATAACCCTGGCAATCATGGGGTCAATACAGACCCCCATAGGCACTTAATTAACCCTGTCACTGATGGGGGGAAAAAAGGGGGAGTGCAGTATGTGTGAGAGTTTAAATAAGTGGGTTTGCAGTCACAGTGTAAGTGTGGGAGTTTCAAAAATGTAAAGTGTAAATGTTGGAGTATAAAAAAGGGTTCAAAGAAAAGCGGTTTGCACATATACATTATATAATGGTTTGGTACTTTTTAAGTAGATCAAGGCATTACTTTAATCAAATAATTGATTAATGCAGGAAAAAATCCAAAAGATTCTGGAAAACAATAAATGTTAATAAAGCATAGAATCCTGATGGAATACAGCCAAGGGTGCTGAGGATACTGGGTTCTGTAATAACCAAACTAGTACAGTGCCTTGCAAAAGTATTCACCCCCTTGGCTTGTATCGTGTTTTGTTGCTGCACAACCTGGAATTAACATGGGTTGTTTGAGGATTTGCATAATTTAATTTACAGGACACGCTCACAACTTTGAAGATGTTTTTTTTTTTTATTGTGAAGCAAACAACAAATAGGACAAAATAACAGAAAAAGTCAATGTGCATAACTATTCACCCCCCTAAAGTCAATACTTTGTAGAGCCACCTTTTCCGACAATCACAGCTCCAAGTCGCTTTGGATAAGTCTCTATGAGCTTGCCACATTTTACCACTGGGATTTTTGCCCATTCCTCCTTGCAAAACTGCTCCTGCTCGTTCAAGATGGATGGTTTGCGCTTGTGAATATCAATCTTTAAGTTTGACCACAGATTTTCTATTAGATTGAGGTCTGGGCTTAAACTAGGCTATTCCAACACATTTACATGTTTTCCCTTAAACCACTCAAGTGTTGCTTTACTTTTGGGGTCATTGTCCTGCTGGAAGGTGAACCTCCATCCTAGACACAAATTACGCACAGAGTGGTACAGGTTTTGCTCAAGAATAACCCTGTATTTAGCACCATCCATCTTTCCCTCAACTCTGACCAGTTTCCTATTCCCGGCTGCTGAAAAACATCCCCACAGCATGATGCTGCCACCACCATGTTTCACTGTGGGCATGGTGTTCTTTGCGTGATGTGATGTGTTGGGTTTGCGCCAGATATATAGTTTTCTTTGATGACAGAAAAGTTCAATTGTAGTCTCATCAGACTCAAAACGTGCCATTTTGTTTTTTGCTGAAAGTAAAGACTTTCTCCTTGCGACTCTGCCATGAAACCCAACTCTATGTAGTGTATGGCTTATTGTCCTCCTATGTACAGATACACCTTTCCCGGTCCGTGAGTTTTGGTGGGCGGCCGTCTCTTGGCAGGTTTGCTGTTGTGCCATGTTCTTTCCATTTGGCTTTGATAGATTTCATGGTGCTCCTGGGGTTCATCAAAGATTTTGCATATTTTTTTTTATAACCTAACCCTGACTTGTACTTCTCAACAACATTGTCCCTTACTTACTGTATTTGGAGAGTTCCTTGGTCTCCATGGTAGTGTTGGTTAGTGGTGCCTCTTGCTTAGGTATTGCAGCCTTTGGGGCCTTTCAAAAAAGGTATGTATATGTAATGACAGATCATGTGACACTTAGATTGCACACAGGTGGACATAATTTCACAAATTATGTGACTTCTGATGGTAATTTCACTTCACCAACTTAGACTATTGTGTTCTGATCCATCAAATAAAATTCAGATTAACAAAACATTGAACTTAAGGCTGTAATGTAACAAAATAGGTAAAAAGTCAATGGGGTTAATACTTTTGCAAGGCACTGTGTATGTAATTTTTCAAGACTCGTACTCCACAGGCTTGGTACTAGCTGACTGGAGAAAATCAGACGTGATACCTTTATTTAAAGAGAAACTTTTAGAAGCATTAATCCTGGATAGTATACAGGAATATATCCATGTAAACAAGATAATACGTAGGCATCAACATGGATTTATATGTGACAGGTCATGGCAAACATATTTAAGGCAACAGATATATAATCTATGCACATGGATTGAGAACTGGCTAAAAGACAGAAAGCAAAGGGTTGTAAATGGAGCATACTCAGGATGAACTAATGAAGTGAGTGGCATTCCTCATGGTTCACTGTTAGGTCTGGTACTGTTTAATTTACCATCCCACTTCTAAATCATTAATACATATGTTAAAGTTTCCGTTTTTGCTAAAAAGCTGTGCAAGATAGTTAAACCAGAAAATAATGTACTTTCACTGCAAAAGGACTAACAAAAATTAGAAGAATCAGCAGCTAAATTGCAGATTAGATTTAATACAAATAAATGTAAAGTTATGCATTTGGGAAAGAATAATAAGCATGCAGTTTGTAATCTTAATGGCACAAAACTAGGCATATCAGAGTCAGAAAGTGATTTCGAAGTACTTGGGGACAACCATCTGTTGTCACAGCACTCAATGTCAAGCAGTATCTGTAAAGGCAACTAAAATATTACAATGAAGAGGGGTATAGAAGCAAGGGAAGCAAATATAATTCTGCCACTATATAAACCATAGTTAGTCAGGATAACTTTGCCTTATATTTATATTTTCATATCTTGAGGTATAACATTTTCTAATATTCTACTATATAAATCCCTAGAATTCCCACCTTTGAAATACGGAGTCCAATTTTTGTCCCACTTTATAAAAAGCACATTTTAGAGCTTGAAAGGGTACAAATAATGAGTCAACAAAATTAATAAGGGGCATGGAGGCTTCTAACTATGAAGAAAGACCAGCCAAATGAAACATTTCTCTAGGAAAAATGTGCCTAAGAAGGGATATGAGTTGGACTACAATGTTACTATAAGAAAAGATAACCCTGTATTTCATTACTATATTATGACTAGCGAATTGCCCGTCAAAAAATGACGGCAATGAAATTGTAAATGAGCTAATGCTGTTTGGTGTATAATAATACATTAATAAATTAATATACTTTACCTATTTTTAAGTAATATATGCAGGAAGCATTGTGTTGAAGAGCTGACAATCTGTTTTGATGTTGCTGCAGCATTTGTGGTGTGAAGCTGCTGTGTAAGCGTGATGAATTTGTGCAGTGTAATAGTGTGCGTGCGCGAGCCGAAACCGTTAGCGTAGTTGTGTACTTCAGCATTGTTGTAATATGGCGGGTAATGTGTGGTATGCGTCTTTGCGGAATATCCGTAGGTCTTTTGTGGTGTTTTGCGTGTTTCTTGTGGTGTTTTGCGTGTTTACAGTGCTGTAGCCTCGTTTTCGTTTTGTTCGGCGGCCATTTTTTTTCTCGCTTATAGAATTTTTGAGTGTCTAAACTCTTTTGAGGTGTAACTTCATTTTTTGAGGGCCTGGATGCCCCCTCTTGCTGTAGGTAAGCTTTTTATGTATGTGTTGTGTGTATTTATTGTGTTTTTCATTTTTTCATGTTCGCGGGTTGGAGACGATTTTTGCAAGGTCGTAATGTGTGGTAACGTGTGTCGTATGTTGTTTGCGTTCCGATATAAAGTTTGCGAGGGTCGCAGTTGGTGGCATGGAGCGCCTTCGGCTCTGTGTGCCGTATGTTGTTTGCGTTCCAACGTAAAGTTTGCTAGGGTCGCAGTTGCTGGCAAGGAGCACCTTCGTAAACATAAGTATATGAATCCAAAATAAATCAATTCTTGTTCTCTTTTATACATTTTATATTTATATTCATAAATAGTAATAATTTAATTACGTTTAATATATTCATATAACCCAGCACAGGGTGGATAATAATGAGTCAGGAAACCTGCAAATTAATTTGTGGTTCATAGCCTTCACAAAATCCACACCATGAGTTTGGAACTCGCCCCATAAAAAAAAATATTTTTAAAAGCTATTTTTATTTATGTATTAGCTCTTATTTTGAGGCCCCATTCCAATTTTATACTTAGCTGTGAGAAAAGACTCCCTCTTATCTGTGGGAACTTCTTTGTCGCTCATTACTTAGCCATTCCAATCAAGCTCACCTAAAAACTCCCTTTAATTTAGAGAGCACCCATCCAGGCTGATCTCACAATGCTAGCCCTAATGAGTAGATGCAGCCTTCTCACAGAAGTCGCAAAGTCTGAAGCTCAGTAGTCTCCACTGCAGAACACTACATAAGCCCTAACACATTCTTTATCCCCTACCTGTTCATATAATCCCATTCCAATGGCAGGGAAGAGGTTTATTAATAAAAAATTATATACAGGGGGTTTATGACCCCTCCGCCTATCACCCCATATGAGCTCAGGAATTAATTCCTATTTGCCATGGGGCTCCATATGCACCCCCATGGCAACTAACATTAATCCTTATGTACCATGACCTTCTTCATGGACCCCCTTTGCACCATAATTACCAGCACAGGGGCCAATTTGGATTCCCATGTAAATTATACTTCTCATGGGGTTCCAAAAGCACCCTCAATGGCCCCTAAAGCTACATTACAAGAAAAATAAAAACACATTTACAAAAAAGAATACAGAATTACAGAAAACAAAATATAATTAAATTAAATAAAATACATAAATAAATACAATAAATAATTCCCAAAAAATAAAAACACAATTTAACCTGTAAGGGAATAAAATAATACTTACCTACACTTTCATGCCCTTCAGCGCTCATCCTCGATGCATGGGTATTTTTCTATTCTGGATAAACAAGCATTCCATAGTGATGAAAGTTCCTGGTTCTTCTGGTGCATTGCAAGGGGTCTAAACCCTAAAAAAAAACTGACGCCCCATTAAAAAAATGTGAACAAATTATTTTTGCTGTGCTTTGTGGTGTAAGTATGATTTTTTTAGACCTCTGATTGGCTGACACATGTGTCAATCATGTTTAATGTAATTATTTTATTTTTTGTGAATTATTTACTTTATTCATTTGTGTATTATTTAATGATTATTTTAGTTAATGTAATATTTTATTATGTTTTGCAATTTTTATTTTTTTTATTTTTATTGTAATACTTTTTTATTTTATTGTAGTGGTTTTTTATTTACATACTTTTTGGCTCTTTTGTGTCCTTTTAGACCCCCATGATAGGAGGGGTTAATTTAGGTACAGAGGTTAAATGTAGAGATTGGGGGTTTAGCGCATGGGAGTAGGGAATCTACAGAGTTCCCTCATTTATAGTAGGTTGCTAGGTAGAATCATGGGAATTCCTTGGCATATAGGTGATACAGTACTGGGGGGATCCCAAGGTTAGGTACTGTACTGGTTTTGTGGGTGGTAGTAATCCCTTAATTTTGATTTATATAAGAAATCAAGCCTCATATCCAACTCAATTAAATACTTTTAATAAACTGATCATAGCATCAGATTTAATGCGTGTTTGATTTTAAAGACATTTTTTTTATGTCTCTACATGTTAGGTCTTAGTACATGTAGGATTTTTGTGCCTTCTAAAGACTTGTGAGGATGTGTCCTCAGAAGGTAACTAATATGTTTCACTTGGATTTGTATTGGAATTGGTTTGCCAGAAAATTTAATGCGACAGCTACACCTAGTTTTAGTGTTTTGAAGTTTATATTCTATACGGTGTGCCCTTTTTGGGGGGATTAGAATAGCAAGGTAGTGATTAATGAGTCTACTTGTCTTGTAAATCAGTTCAGAAAAAGATTGGAATGGAGCCCATTTGGAATGTTTAATTGATTTGTTGTTTAATAAATTAGTATTTATTTGAAACATGGCTCAATACATTTTATTTTGAAACTAATGAATGAAACCTATGGACATGGTAAATAACAAATTATTGAATATATTATTAGATATTTATATAAAAAAACTATTGTGTTTTGGAAAAACATTTGTAAAAACTGAGAATATCAAGAGGTCATAGAATTAGGATTAAACTCTCTATAGAATTTGTTTTTGCAGAACTGAATAATATTTAGGAAATTCTTTTTTCCAGTTAATGAGGCTAATAAATGATAACAGATCTGAGAGTCATTAAATTATACAGAGCGGTTAATGACCTTAGAGAAATTAAATATTATTATTTACATTTACATTTTAATGACTTCCCAAATAAAAAAAAAATGTTTCTAAATAATAAATACAGGGGCAAAATGTATTGAACAATACAACAGACAAATATAACAATTTAGGAACAATGAAAGGGACACCAGCAGTAATCAATCCCAATGCACAGTTAAAAATATGTCCTAAATTAGCTGAGAATTTTAGAGAAGACAGGAGATCTGAAGGTAAATATATATAAAAAAATTCTGTCATAATAATTGGTGTTATATAGGAAAGAAGGGCAATATAACTTCCAAGGAATGGGAGCATAACATGGTATAATAAAAATTATATTTCAGAGAGTAAAATATCAATATTTTCTAATGACACTAAATTGTGCAAAGTAGTTAAATTAGACCAAGATGTGCTTTCCTTCTGAAGAGACTTGCATAAACTAGAAAAATGGGAAGATACATGGCAAATGATAAGTAACACAGATAAATGTAAAATTGGGGATTTTGGAAGCAGCTATAAGCATGCAAAGCATAATATAAATGGAGCAAATTAAGGGTTTCAAAGGTAAAAACATATATAGGAGTGCTTGTGGATAAAGACCTATGTAGCAGTGAACAATGTCAGACAGCAGCATCAAAGGCAAAGACATTATTAGCATGCATTAAAAGGGATAATAGAAGTCACATATACATACCTTGTAAGATCTCATTTTGAATATGACATTTTAGACACCACTTCAAAAAGGACATTGTAGAGCTAGTAAAGATTCAGAGAAGATCATCAACATTAATTAGGGTTTTCCACTTGCCTTCCTTTAGATCAACTGACAATTCATAAATATAAAGATCTGAAGAAGTCTAAAAAGGTTGACTTGATGGAGTAATATTTTTTTTTCAACCTAAATTACTATCTTACCTGCTAAAACTGTAGCTTCAAATTCAGACTCATATTCTCCACAATCTGCTATAGCCTCAACTACTTCCTTTTAGAAAAGTAAAAAAACTGAAATGGAGGGGAAGCTAGATGCAAGTGGTAGAAAAATGCTTCCGTGAGTTCAGAGTATAAAGAGATAGAAAGAAAAAAACATGACATTTGAAAAAGAAAAGTTACAATTAGACAACATTCTGGAATATTTAATTTATGAGATATATAGCTAACAAGAAACCAAGAAAAAATACTGCAATTACAATTAAGATTTATGTTGCACTAGCTATAACATGAATATATTTCATACCTTTGTGAAGATAAAGAACTTTGCTTGAGAATTATTAACAGTTTAAAACATTTACTAAAATGGAGATTTTAGAAGTTTGAGAAGATAACAGTAGATAAATATCAGTGTTCTCCTCATGAGTGGGTGCTCCCCCTGCCAATTTTAGAGTGCCACCTGGCTTGAGCTGTGGATTTTGGTCAGGCATGCATTGTGGGGATGTGTGCCCATCCGGCTGCTCCATTGTGTCACCCACTGGCTTTTTTTTTGCTGGGGAGATCACTGAATATGTTCACGTCAATATAAAACATAAAGCTACTTTGACACAATTTTTGTGTAAATACATTTAAAAAAAATAATTTAAATACGAAAAAGGACAAGCATAATCTAACTAGGAAAAACAAGGAAATCATGTACATTTTGAAATCAACTAAGAATTTAGTCTCAAAACCAGATAACAGAAGAGAGGGGTTATGCTAGTGAACACAAAGAATTATGTAGAAAAAGCAAAATGTTATATTATGAAAATTAACAAATAACACTGTATCACACAGCTTTATATAAGATTGAACTATAAAATGTATTGGCCAAATCATCTAGAGCGAAAAAGAGATTAAAGAACAAGTTGAATATTTAGTTGTTTTTGCAGTTTTAGAGCTCACAGTGTCCTGAATTTACTGAATGTAACCATGCCCAACCACAGAGGTGATAAGTAGGACAGAATAGAGTAGAAATTAAATATTACTCAGGTTTAGGGGTAAGTAGTGGGTCCCAAGAAACCACCACTACACTTGAGTTATATAGGGCCACAGAGCTAAATTACATATATCCCCTGAAGTGTCTATTTTACCTCTCCATGATACATGATACATAGACTTGTAAACTTAGTAAGTGATTTTGCTGGCTTTTATTAATTGTACTAGCGACTTGCCCGTCAAAAAATTACGGCAATGAGATGTGTATGTTTGGAAAGTTGTTTAGTTATTAATATACATATTTGACACTTGTAAGTATTGTGATATTAAACATGTTTAGTTTTGTAAAATGTTCTCTTGGTGAACAATAAGTCTTAAAGCATTTTGTATTCAAAGTATTAACATTTGAATGTAAGAACAGTTGAACTTTAAATTAATCAGTATTGTAAACTTGAGGTAATGTTTTTTTCACATGTAATTTGTATCTAAAGAATTGTTAACTTCAATATACATTGAATCCAGAGGAAAGCAAACAGTAAAAACCCTTGTTCAAACGTACACAATATTAACATGAACTTTGTAATATATTTAAGTAAGAAACTTGACATAATATTTTTTGAAACTTGAAGTTTCTTATCTGTGTAACTAAGGAACTTGAAAAAACATTTTTACAACTTGGAACATTATAAACAGTAACATAGTGAATTCATATTTTAACATAATTTTGTATTAAAAGTATTAACATTTGAATGTAAAAACAGTTGAACTTTAAACTAATCAGTATTGTAAACTTGAGGCAATGGTTTTTTAACATGCAATTTCTATCAGAATAATTGTTAACTTCAATACACATTGAATGCAGAGGAAGGCAAACAGTAAAAACTCTCCTTAAAACATACCCATTTAAATTAATTCCTTCCTGACCCCATGAACTGGCGATAAACATTAATACAGGGAGTAATCTTAACATAACAGACAATATTTACATTGTGTCTTAAAACGTGGTTGAGCTCTTAACATGAACTTTGTAATATGTTGAAGTAAAGAACTTGAAAATATTGTTTTCAAACTTGTAACATTAGAAACCGTAACATAGTTAATTAACATTTTAACATAATTTGTAAAAATAATGCAAGGCAAGTGTTTTGTGAGGCAAATCATCCATAAACAGTACTTCCATTAATTATGACTGAATTGTTTATTGTTTTGTATTTTTGAATGCTTTTAAATTTGTTTTGCATGGGTTTTATTTCTTTAATAAAAAGTTATAGTACTTCATAGTAGACAATGTTTTTAGTAAAAATATGTCCATCTTCTAATAAATCACCTTGACTTTTATTGTTTTCAATGTAAACTTTAATAGCTTGTGGATTTTTGCACCGTGACAACGCAACGTACAATTGACCATGTGCAAATACTGGTTCTTCCAAGAAAATACCCACAGAATTGAACGTTTGACCTTGTGATTTATTAATGGTCATGGCAAATGCCATAATAATGGGAAATTGTCTTCTTTGAAGTATAAAAGGGAGACTACTTTCACTTGGTGCTAAATCTATTCTTGGTATGAAAACTCTCTCTCCTTTATGGGTACCAGTTAAAATTTCAGCATCTATAAAATGGTCCTTTAATTTTTGAACAATTAATCTTGTCCCATTGCATAGGCCTTTTTTTGGGTTCATATTTCATAGTAACATGACAATTGCACCTTTCTTTAGCTGCAAAATATGTGGTGGCATTCCAGAAGGAGTTAGTGAGTTTATGAATTCAGTAGAAAAGTTAGCCTGACTTTCATTGTCATCAGCAAGTACAGAATCAGCACTATGATAATTTCTTTGTGGTGCATTAATTTTTTAAATGATTTCATTATTGAGGATTAATGTTCTTCCACCTTCTAACAAAAGTGCAGCAATTCCAGTAGTGGCAAATGCCATTGCTATTTGACCTTGTGCTCGTACAGAGCTCATTAATAAATTATATAGATACGTTTTTCCTGATCCGCCAGGTCCATCAAGATAGAAAAAACGCTCTGTTACCATGTCATCATCTATTACATTTTTAATGGCATTAAATGCTTTCAATTGTAACATATTTAAAGTTGCAAGTCTTTCTTCTGTTCTTTCTACTTGTAGTTGAATGTCATAGTCTTCAAAGTTTATGTCATCTATAAGACCTGGATCAGGCAAATTAAAACTTGCACAACTTAATCCATGAGTTAAAAATACTTCTTGGATTTCCATTTACTCTTTTAAGTGTGCAATGGGTTCATTTTATCGTCGCATAAAGTCTTCAGCCATATTACTTTTAAATGTCTCCCACAAAGCTAATGCATTTGGAGCATTTGAGAAGATACAAATAAATACAAAATTGTTCTCTCATCTGCCATGGCATTTGACATTGTGCTGCTTCTTCTAAACATCTTTCCCATTCTGTATCATCAGCTAGTAAGTATCTATGTCTTGCAGCTAAATGGAAGGATTCATATACTATGTCATTAACAGTTCTTAAGTGTTCAAAACTTTGTGCTCCAGGAACATTTAAAAGTAATATCCGTAAGCAAATATTCGACATCTCTTGGACTGACTGTGTAAATTCTTGGTTTTTTTTTATTGCCTCTGCTTTTTCTCAGTCTCCATAAACCATTCACAAAAACATAGGGATATGGAATTTCAATATATAAGAATTGTGTTGCTTGTGAATCTGTGGAATTTAATTCAAACCATGCAGTTAGTGTAGTGTGACGTTCTTCACTTTGGGCCAATGTATTACTTTCATTTCCAGCATGGAAATACACGAAATGTCTTTGTGGAAAATGTACTGCTAATCAATATACTGCATATGAACTATCATGCATTTAAAAAAATTTAAAAGCCGCCACATAGCTTCTGGAGCACTGACATAGCGAGCATCTACATGAGATTCAAGTTCATTATGTACTAACTCACTACTTTCAGGGTTGCACTTTTGACGACTACAGTAGCTGCATCATAGCCTTTGTAAATATATTTGTAGACATATTTAATGGATTTGATGGAAGTGCAGGCTTCTACATTGATGTGGGCGTTATTCCTCATGAGTAAATGTGGATTGTAGGGTACTACATATCTATTGTCAACTTTTTTCCCACGAATAATGGCACTATCTCCTTCTCTTCTTTTATAAAGTGGATAGCCATCACAATTGGCATAGGTTTTGTCTCTATAATCTTTTGGAAATTCATTGGAACATTTATTATTTTCCATACATGGTGATTGTGGATTAAGATTACCACAGGGTCCATGAATCATGCGATGAGTAACAATCTCATATAGTCTACCATATAGTTCTGGATCTGGTAGTTCAGCAACAATGACTGCATCCACTTTGTCAGAAGTATATAATTTATCTTTTTCTTGAAGTATTATCAGAAGATGTGCATGTGGAAGTCCTCTTTTTTTAAATTCAATGGTATATACATAAGCAAGACATTTGCCAAATACATTTTTTAATAGTGATGTCACGTATTAATTAATTTAATTTAATCTTAAAAACTCTGGCTACTAAATCTGGTCTATCGGAAGCGCTTTGTCCAAGAAGTAAATTTTGTGTAATTTCTGGCCATTGTGGATTACATGTAAATGTAAGAAATAAATCGGGTTTCCCAAATTTTGTGACAATAGCCATAGTATCATTGTATCTTTCTCTCATATTTCGAGGAGATCCTTGAAAGGAAGATGGTAAAATGATGGCTTTGCCAGCTGTCATGTCTCTGCTTGTAGCCACCTCAGCAACATAGTCCATTAGTCCCGAATATTGTTCTACACGTAGTTTATCTTGTTGATATTTGATAAAGTTTAGATTATTGGCCTCAACTTGCAAATAGGAATCAATAATCCATTGTTAGTTTTCCACCACATAAAATTGGATTAAATGTATTTCAAATGGTAATTTGAGCTACTTTAAATTCAAGCATAGAAACATTAATTCGGATTCTGGCTTTAGCATTTGGGTAACTGGGAAGTGTTAATTTTGGTTGCCAACCTGCTTCTCCATGTGGGAAAAAATGGGATATGTCATTGGATCTAAATTTGGACTTAAGATACTCATATAAATGAATGGTTGCTCCTCATTTCTGGGATATATGCTAATGTCTCTTTGAAATGGTGGTTCTCCTTCAATATTTTGAAACACCATTGCAACCTCATTTGATGTTGGCAAGTTATAACAACGTTTATCAGTATGTCTGTCTCTTTTAAGCACCATATTAACCTTTGGCATTGGTAATTGATGTCTTTGTGCATGAAGTAGTTGTTCATTTTCTACTTCTGCCAATTTTTTATAAGCTTTACTGTAGGGATTATTGTCCATAATGTTATTTAGCTCTATAAAAACACTGGGTAAGCATTTTTTATTTTCTTCCATCTGCATAAGTTGGTCAACAGCTTCCATTGTATCTAGGACATATAGTTGAGCGAATTTTCTTTGCTCTCCTTCCTCTGGATGTAAATGTGAAGTGCGATGATAAATTTGTCCTTGGACTTTAAAACAGTAAGGACCATGTCCTGGTACATTAGCAGCTAATGTTGCCCCCATAGATGCAAAGGATATGGCACTATTGTAGGATCTTATGTTTGTCTTAAAATTTTTGTAGTTTGGAAAAGTAGGTTCAGTCATAATGTTTGTAAATAGAATGGAAATTATTTTCTTTCTGGAAGTTTGAACTTGCCTTTTTGACAGCAACTAATAAATTGGCCATCTCTTGGTCTCTCCTGTTTAAAATAATAAGCCTCACAAAACTGACATTGAGTAGTCATGTCCCCACAACTATGAACCTCTACTGCTAAAGACTTGAGTAAAGGACAATTTGCAAAGCATATAGCATTTTGACTTTCATATTCATCAGGTGAAATGTCATGTAATATTTCAACAATAGGTTTTAAATGCTTTGTTTTTTGTGTGGCTTTTCTTGGTATATGTTGTATTGGTTTAGGTAAAATTTCAGTAATAGGTTTTAAATGCTTTGTTTTTTTGTGGCTTTTTTTGGTATCTTTTATTTTTTCATGTAAAATGTCATCTGATGTTTGAGGAACAGGTTGTAAATGCTTTATTTGCTTGGTAGCTTTTTTTGGCGTATCTTGAATTTTTGCAGCTGATAGTCTTTTGCTTGCAAGTCTTTTGCGTTCTTTTTGTCGTCAAATTTCTTTCTCCTCTAGTGTCTGCTGGTTGGCCTATCTCTCTTGTCTTTCTCTAGTTTGACGTCTTTTCTTCTCTTGTTTGCTCTCGTTTGTAGCCATGGTAATCTGTAAAAGAAAATAATTAAATTGAATTGGGTATATTGAAATTTGGATTTTATTGTCCATAACAGACAAATAAGAGGTAAATCAGAAATGTGTCAGTTATATTTGGTAAAAGTTATAGGCCCTCATTCAATTGCGATTTGGCCAATTCAATAGTGCTGTAAATAAGCAGATAACATTTTTTTTTTTTAAATACGTTTTTAGTTAGTGAAAACCTTGTTTGTGGATAGATGTTTACCAACTAAAAACTTCTTTAAAAAAATATCTGATGTGCTTATTTAGACCTGTATTGAATTGGCCAAATTGCAATTGAATGAGGGCCATAGTTAGTGCGTGTTCTTGTTTTTTTTTCTGTTGACATGGATGCAGAGCAAACATGTTTATTTAGTTTTCTCATTTTTTACTTGTTATACTGTACCTTGGTTGAAGTGTGATTTCAATCAGAATCTTTGTTGGTCCTCTGTTGAAAGTCCTCGTCCGATGGTCTGGTCCTCTGTTGAAAGTCCTCGTCCTATGGTCTTCACGCAGTATCTGTTGTAAAAGAAAAATGAAAATGTTATTTGATTTGAATGTATTTGTAATAAAGAAAACATTTCATTATTTTTGTGTATTGTATCTGTTATGGTGAATTTTTCTGCTATGCTTTTTTTTGTGCAACCTTTTAAAAATAATTTAAATGTATTTGCATATTCCAGTTATTCTTTCTTTATACTGTAATTATTAATGATTTTCTTATTTTGGACATGATTGCAATGTTTTTAGCATTATCCTGTTTTGTGTCCACCACTTTTGGTATACAAATTTAGACTTCTTTGTAAGGCTTATAGCTTGGTAAACAATAAATAAGAATATTAATTGACTTTGCTATGTGTTTGTGTGATTTTTTTGTACAATCATGTTTTGTGTCTACCACTTTTCCTATGCTTATTTAAGCTTCTTTGTAAGGCTTATAGGTTCTTAAACATTAAAGAAGAATATTAATTTACTTTGCTATTTGTTAGTGTGATTTTTGGTACAATCCTATTTGTGTCTACCACTTTTTTATGCTTATTTAGGCTTCTTTGTAAGGCTTATAGGTTCTTAAACATTAAAGAAGAATATTAATTTACTTTGCTATTTGTTAGTGTGATTTTTGGTACAATCCTGTTTTGAGTCTACCACTTTTGTTATGCTTATTTAGGGTTCTTTGTAAGGCTTATAGGTCGTTAAACATGAAAGAAGAATATTAATTTACTTTGCTATTTGTTATTGTAATTTTTTGTACAATCCTGTTTTGTGTCCACCGCTTTTGGTATGCTTATTTATGCTTCTTTGTAAGGCTTATAGGTTGTTAAACATGAAAGAAGAATATTAATTTACTTTGCTATTTGTTAGTGTGATTTTTTGTACAATTCTTTTTGTGTCCACCACTTTTGGTATGCTTATTTAGGCTTCTTTGTAAGTGTTATAGGTTCTTAAACATTAAAGAAGAATATTTATTTACTTTGCTATTTATTTGTGTGATTTTTGGTACAATCCGATTTGGGTCTACCACTTTTTGTATGCTTATTTAGGCTTCTTTGTAAGGCTTATAGGTTGTTAAACATTAAAGAAGAATATTAATTTACTTTGCTATTTGTTTGTGTGATTTTTGGTACAATCCTATTTTGTGTCTACCACTTTTGGTATGCTTATTTAGGCTTCTTTGTAAGGCTTATAGGTTCTTAAACATTAAAGAAGAATATTAATTTAATTTTCTATTTGTTAGGATGATTTTTGGTACAATCCTTTTTCTGTCTACCATATGTTGCATACTTGATTTGCTTAATTAGTCTTTTTTATGAAGCTTTTTTTGGACTTAAATGAACGTGTAATTTAACTTTTGGAGGTGCCGGATGCCCCGCCCCCCCTTGCTGTAATTAAGCGTTTGTTGTGTTTATTTCTTGTGTTTCTGATGTTTTCATGCGTGCCGTTTTCGGCCGGTTTTGCGTGTTGGGAATGGGTAGTTTCGCGGCCATATTTTTTTGCGATGCGGCATAATTTTTTTTGCGAGGGACGCAGTCGGTTTTTACGTGTACGACGCAGTGTTTTTTGTTTCAAAGTCGTGCGAATGTGTGTTAACCGCGTGTGAGGCGCCTTTGAGGGTTTTTTTAAAAGTCGTGCGTGTGTGTGTTAACAACACAGCTGATGTTTGGACCTTCCACCACCGAAAATGCGGCCCCTTGCTTTGCGAGGGTCCGCATTTGCGGATAAACACAGCCGACGTTGGATCGTCCACCACCGCAAAAGCGGCCCCCTCGCTTCGCGAGGAACCGCATTTGCGGAGAAACACAGCCGACGTGGGATGCTCCACCACAGCAAATGCGGCCCCTCGCTTCGCGAGGACCCGCATTTGCGGAGACGTTGGGATGCTCCACCACCGCAAATACGGCCCCTCGCTTCACGAGGACCCACATTTGTGGGGAACTGCGTCCATCGCTTCGCGTTAGCAACAACTCGTATGCTCACAACTATATATGTGATACTGGTGTACTGTATTCTCTGCGATCTATACTTGATGATCAGTATAGACCAATTGGCATTTGTCATTTATTCTCATGGACTTGTTCACTAGCTTATTTTGCTTCTTATGATATATATCGGAAGGAGCGCAGAGTAGTGGAGGAGCAGCTGCTGATAGAAGGTAAGTGAGGGGAAAGGGAGTGGTGGAGGTAATTAGAGGGTTAAAATGAGGAGGGGGGTTTAGGATGAGGAGGGGGGGGTCGAGGATGAGGATGGGGGGTTGAGGATGATAAGGGAGGGGGAGGGAAAGAGAGCCACGGGGGGGAAAGAGAGCCAGGGGGGAAAGAGAGACACAGGGGGAAAGAGACACAGCTTATACTCGAGTATATATGGTAATATATCATTTTAATTGTCTTTTTTTATAGCTACTTTTGTACATGTTAATTATTTTTATATATTATGACTAAAGGTTTTATTTTATTTAATACTCTAGTTGGTCATCTGTTTGATTCTACTAATCCTCTATATCATGGATACTATACAATAAGAAGATCTATAACCAGTTCCTTTGACATATATTTTCTTTCTAAGAGTGTATTCAGGCTACTCTTAAGTATCTTTTTTGTGATTATCAAAACTATTATCTCCCGTAGTTTTACCGTTCTTCCTCTCTTTATTCAGTTTTAGAGCTCAACCAACTAAAATCAAAAGCTTATTTATTCATCTGATTTTTTAAGCCTCTATGCCCTCACTGGTAATTTTATTACACAGATATTTATTTTAAAATCCCATGGAATCTCCAAAAAAGACTCACATATTGGCTGCAGAGATTGACATGTCCAGAGAAAAAGGCTGTCCTTGCATTCCAAACTACAGTGCCTTGCAAAAGTATTCACCCCCCCTTGGCATTTTTCATGTTTTGTTGCCTCACAAACTGGAATTAACATGGATTGTTTGAGGATTTGCATCATTTAATTTACAGAACATGCCCACAACTTTGAAGATGCTTTTTTTTATTATTGTGAAGCAAATCAAAAATAGGACAAAGTATCAGAAAAAGTCAATGTGCATAACTATTCACCCCCCTAAAGTCAAAACTTTGTAGAGCCACCTTTTGTGGCTATCACAGCTCCAAGTCACTTTGGATAAGTCTCTATGACCTTGCCACATCCTACCACTGGGATTTTTGCCCATTCCTCCTTGCAAAACTGCTCCAGCTCCTTCAAGTTGGATGGTTTGCGCTTGTGAACAGCAATCTTTAAATCTGATCACAGATTTTCTATTGGATTGAGGTCCGGGCTTAGACTAGGCAATTCCAACACATTTACATGTTTTCCCTTAAACCACTCAAGTGTTGCTTTAGCAGTGTGTTTGGGGTCATTGTCCTGCTGGAAGGTGAACCTCCATCCTAGCTTCAAATCACACACAGAGTGGTATAGGTTTTGCTCAAGAATATCCCTGTATTTAGCACCATCCATCTTTCCCTCAACTCTGACCAGTTTCCCAGTCCCGACTGCTGAAAAACATCCCCACAGCATGATGCTGCCACCACCATGTTTCACTGTGGGCATGGTGTTCTTTGCGTGATGTGATGTGTTGGGTTTGCGCCAGATATATAGTTTTCTTTGATGACAGAAAAGTTCAATTGCAGTCTCATCAGACTCAAAACGTGCCATTTTGTTTTTTGCTGAAAGTAAAGACTTTCTCCTATCGACTCTGCCATGAAACCCAACTCTATGTAGTGTACTGCTTATTGTCCTCCTATGTACAGATACTCCTTTCCCGGTCCGTGAGTTTTGGTGGGCGGACGTCTCTTGGCAGGTTTGCTGTTGTGCCATGTTCTTTCCATTTGGCTTTGATAGATTTCATGGTGCTCCTGGGGATGACGTTCTTTCGGTGATGTGATGTGTTGGGTTTGCGCCAGACATAGCGTTTTCTTTGATGGCCGAAAAGTTCAATTGTAGTCCCATCAGGCCAGAGCACCTTCCTCCATACAGTACATTTTGGGAGTCTCCCATATGCCTTTACACAAACTCAAAACGTGCCATTTTGTTTTTTGCTGAAAGTAATGACTTTCTTCTGGCCATTCTGCCATAAAGCCCAACTCTTTGGAGTGTACGGCTGTCGTCCTATGTGGAGATACTCCAGTCTCTACTGTGGAACTCTGTAGCTCCTCCAGGGTTACCTTAGGTCTCTGTGCTGCCTTTTTGATTAATACCCTCCTTGCCCGGTCCGTGAGTTTTGGTTGGCGGCCGTCTCTTGGCAGGTTTGCTGTTGGGACATGTTCTTTCCATTGGGTTATGATAGATTTGATGGTGCTCCTGGGGTTCATCAAAGATTTGGATATTTTTTTATGACCTTCATAATAAGGGGGTGATAACATACGCACATGCCATTTTTCTGTTTTCTATTTCTAAAAAAATAGTTTTATGTATATATTTTTCTCATTTCACTTCTCCAACTTAGACTATTGTGTTCAGATCCATCAACATAAAATTCAAATTAACAAAACATTAAACTTAAGGCTGTAATGTAACAAAATAGGTAAAAAGTCAAGGGGGTGAATACTTTTGCAAGGCACTGTACCTCATTATCCAACTCACTAGCACATTCAGAAATTTAGCGCATTTCAAAGATGACAAATACCAATCAGGGTGGTTTGGATCAGACAAATTTACCCACATGTGCTTTTTATCCAAAAAAAAACCTTACTGAACAAATAGAGATCAAGCTCTCAGGTACTGTGCTGTTCAATTTTGTGTTTCTACCTAGGCCCATGAGGTTCAGGTATAGGGCAGTACACGTTAAGGCAGCATGCTGTTTGAAGAGGCAGTGCAGTACATGGAAATATGTTTATATGCAGTGATGCACAGAAATGTTTATATGCAGGGATATTTTTGTCTGTAGGAGCACTTGACATTTTCTGAAATACTATATATATACTGTATATATATATATATATATATATATATATATATATATACATAAACACACATAAACTTATGGTTTGAATTATAGAAAGAAACTGCAAATGGGGTATGAGAGCAGAATTATTTTTAAAACTATTTTGTTATGACTGTAATAATGTGTAATGTTAGGCCTCAGGCTCTGACCCGGTACTCCGGATCCCTTAAGAGCATGGCATGTGAGTATTCAGGCCTACTAAGAATTGTTTATATAATGTTTAGTGTACATGTTGTGGTTAGAACATACTAGGACATGACACTGTTATGTCAAGCCCCTTTTCAAAGTAATATTTAAAAAGTAATGCTATAATGGTTACAATAGTGATCTTATTTAATAGGATGATTTGGTTCATTGTATAAAGTAAAGAATGTATTTATGTTCAAAAGTAGTCCCTAGTATATACTATATCAATTCACTTCACAGGTTTTGGGACAAAATATAGTTTATTACCTCTTGGAATGTTGGCTCTTGGGGGAGATATGGGTGAATACATTAACCAAAAAGAAATCTGGCCTCCTTGCAAACTACTGTGTGATCAAAGAGAGTCATAATGTTTGAAGTTAGTTTATTGTCCTCTGTAAAATCAGATCTGGAGCAGTGAGTGGGTGGTAAACCTTGTAATGGGGTGAGGAGATCTCACTAAGAATTTGTACTCCTCTTAGAGGGAGAGGACTGATGAGGTGGCCATTTGAGGGAAGTATTTTTGTGTTTGTGATATATCTATGCAAGAAAGAATAAACAGCAGTCTGAGGCTGACATGCTCAGCAATGGGATATCTGCGTCTATTTCTTGTATGTCTAATCCTAACTAAAGGCATGAAGAACAGTTTATTATTTTTAATAAGACAGTAACCTTAACACTGAGCTTGGAACCTGGGATGTCCTGAGTTCCCCTAAGAGATGTTCTGCTGGGCACTGAAATAAATATTGAGCACAAAAGACATGACCGAGAGGGAGAATCTTTTAGGTGCACGTGGTCCCTCCCCTCTAGGGTCGTAAAACTAATTTTTCAAGACAGGAATAAACAAGATGAGGAGGGAAGATTAATGGTGTGCTCCAAATTAAGATATGCTACAAGGCTGGGGTTGAGAATCCTCCTTATCAATAATTGCTCCCACTCATTCACAACCTATTAACATCATCCCAAGCTCTCTGGTTTAAAAATCATGGAGATGAAAAAGAGAGGTTACAGACTTGAAAGGAGTTGGAAATTTTTTTGCACAATACAGACTTACTTAAATTTCAAACCATATCCAGCAATACCAGTGCTCCAGCAATCAAAAGAGTTCCTGCCAAGAGGAATTGCAGCAGTAACCAAAAGGCTACCTCAGCTCTTTTGCACTATAGAAAGCCTGTGCAAACCCATATGCCGATAAGTGTCCTCCATCCATGCCAAAATCCCTGCAATGGCAGCAGAAAAATATAAGACATCCAGGAAACTGAGTAACAGGTATGTAGCCTCCTGGACACCCTTTGAGAGGGTTGGCAAAGAAGGTATTTAATAAATCACCAAATAACTACCTAATATCCCCCTTTTATGGCCTGTATAATTTGCTTAGATCTCCTCCTTACCACATGTCTTGGCATTTCCTTTCTGCTAACTGCTCTCTCTCCCTCTCTCTCTCTCAATCTCTACCTCTCTCTCTCTCCCTCTCTCTCTCCCTCCCTGTTCTATTGGTCCCTCATACCGTATTTTTATTGTTTTTTCTTTTTAGCCCCAAATTTTACCTGCATCCTGGTTTCAGACGGCCTTACTGGTTACTCTGAATTCTGTGAGTTCTGCCCTCCCTCCCTGCCCCTCACCCTCCCACCCCATTTCTGATTAAATTTATAGTGGAATGGGAATCACATGACTTTCCTACTTGCATATATTATCTCACCACTAGGGGCAGACAACATATTAAATGCTAGAGCCCTCACCTCTTTTCCTTCTCTCTCCCTCTAAACGAAAAACCTTTCTAACTTTCACTTCTCTTCTGACCTTTTATTCATTATCTGTTTAATTTCTGCCCCTTCCATTCCCTTTAGATTGTAAGTGGTGACTTTTCAGTCTTCTAGGATGCTTTGGGAAAAAGCACTTTCTGCAAAGATTCTAAGCTCAAAACAGGGTCCTCCATTTTTGGAAGGTTGTTAATGCTGTATTTTTCCTTTTTTTTATCCCCTGTATTGCGCTACGGAATATGTTGGCGCGTTACAAATAAAAGTTAATAATAATAATTATTATCATTACTATTATTATTATTATCAGCATTATTATTATACTACAACAATATACGACAAAGATTCATTCATTTTCTTTTTCCAATTTTTTTTAAATAGTTCAGATAAGAGAACGATTTAAATTTCACTTGCATGATGAATGCATTTGAAGTGTGAAATAATTCTTAGATAAAGATGAATTAATACAAAATAATCTTTATTATCTATACTGTTAGATTTTTTACATAATTATTATACATTTTAGTAGCCAGTTCTCTCACATTATGTGGCCTGACAGTTTGGACCAAATATTTGTTACTGAAATATGTGAGGAAGAAATACATAGGCAATATTTTTATTATACTTAAAAAAGATTGTGAATTCTTTTTAAACTTTTTAGCATTTTTAACGTAACACAAGAATCTAAAATTTAGTTCAGACTTTAATAAAAAATAAGCTTTTATATTTGGATATAAGGGAAGCAGTATTTTGAACAAAACCTTTTTTTATGGTTCTAATATATTTATAGATCTGAAATGTGGACCTCTTAAACAATAAAAACAAGTCATTTTAAAAGAATTTTCACAAAAATGCACCTTATGAGATAATTTCAATGAACAATACGATATTTTGGAACAAGGGTTTTTAGAGAAAGGGTAAATGGCAAAGACTAAATAAAAGATAGAAAAGATTCATTAAAGTTATTTATCATGTTTTTAGTAGGCACACTAGTCAAGCAAATTGCATTAAATCGTTTCTAAATAAATCCTGAAAATTTATAAAATAGCATGAAATTCTTGGACTGATTTAAAAGAAAGAGCGGAATAAAAATCAAACTAGGACTTATTGTTGCAAATTTGTAAGAATTGCAGTTGCAAAACATGTAGTATTTTAGCTAATACTATCTGATTCTATTTCAAATACAACTAAAAAGGTAATTTATTATTAGTAAAAAAGATAAGATGTAAATATACTAATTTCATTGAAATACTTCAGTGCAGTAGGGATTTACAGTATGCATCACAAACAAAATGTACAATAGGAGAGATAGTTAGAGAGTACATTATCAATGTGGAGCGGAATAATATAAACATGGGAACTCATAGTGATTGAGGCTGAGAAAAATAATTGTGAATTGATTCAGAAGAAGGCAAAAAAAAAACCAACTAGTTGAAACATGGTCAGTTAATACAAAAAATGGTAGTTTATTCCCTGGATAAAGGGCATAGGAAGTATTGGCAGCGAGGGGGACATATCATCCCCACATTTTTATTCAATCTCTCACTCCTCAGTAGTGTCCACCTCACCTTGTCCCTTATGCTGCTGAATTCCCCGCAAAAAAGGTCTCACAAGAACAAACCCTTCCAATATATATATATATTGTGACAAGGATGGTCGTGTAAACCGGTGGTTACTTGAAGAAGAGATTGATACTTGCTTGAAATGCAGCAAACTGATTTATTTACAAGAACAAGTAACAAACTGAAGAAGTAACTTTGCTTAAAATAAAGGAAATAAACATCTACGTAAAACGTGCTGACTGTAACTCAGGAACACCCTGACTACTCCTGTGCAGCTTATCTGCAGCAGGGGAAAAAACACTACAACCCTGTGTCTTCCGGAAGGAGTAGCTTTCGCACAATAGCGCCACCTAGTGGCCAGGATACAGTCAGTCTCTTATTACGTTATTTTGCCACCTTGTAACCAGGATACAGTCAGTCTCTTATTACGTTATTTTGCCACCTTGTGGCCAGGATACACATAAACTCTTCTGACGTTATATTGCCACCTTGTGGCCAGGATACACATAATCTCTTCTGACGTTATAATGCCACCTTGTGGCCAGGATGCACATAATATCTTCTTACGTTATATTGCCACCTTGTGGCCAGGATACACATAATCTCTTCTTACGTTATATTGCCACCTTGTGGCCAGGATACACATAATCTCTTCTTACGTTATATTGCCACCTTGTGGCCAGGATACAAGTACTCTCTTCTTAAGCCTTTTCTACGGTACTCATTACATAGTTGCGGATAAAGCATAGGGCCCGCCCGTCTCTCCCGTCTGCTTCACCCCAGGGACCCTTGAATATATAACAACACCAACTTGTAGTCACTTTACTCTTCAAAACTCAGCCTCTTCCCTGGGGCATAATAAGTCTTGGTACCTTCCTTCTGAGGCCTCTGTCAGCTTCACACACGCTTAGGCCTTTAAGGCAACTCTGCCTGGGGATTCTCACTAATCCCTTCACACTTCTCTCTTCACACTCAGCCTCTTCCCTGGGGCATAATACATCTGGGCACCTTCACTCAGAGGCCTCTGTCAGCTTCACACACGCTTAGGCCTTTAAGGCAACTCTGCCTGGGGATTCTCACTAATCCCTTCACACTTACTTGGCTTCCTGAGGCTGTATTCACTCTTCCAGCTCTAAGCATCCTGCGCCTGCAAACAGCTCACACTTCCTGCTGTTGTTTCAATACTCGCAGCCACAGTAAATCAGGTAACTCTTACAGGCTTGCTTCCAAAGCTCACTGTAATTCCACACAGGATCAGCCTGCACTCTGGGGCTTGCTTCTGGCAGCAGCACGTAACCTGCCCAGAGCCTAGCCAGCCACACCCCCTTTCCATGTCTGCTTTCAGGCTTTTAAAGGGAAGTTGCACCAATTATGAGTTCTTCAGAAGTTTTAGATTCCGTCACTCCTGTCAAGAACTCCATACTCCACTTGCTTGTCATATCATCTATGGGCCAAACGGTCACAATATATATATATATATATATATATATATATATATATATATATATATATATATATATTTATATATATTTATATATTTATTGTTAATATATATATATATATGTATTATATACAGTCAGGTCCATAAATATTGGGACATTGAAATAATTCTAATCTTTTTGGCTCTATAAACCACCACAAGGGATTTGAAATGAAACAAACAAGATGTGCCTTAACTGCAGACTTTCAGCTTTAATTTGAGGGTATTTACATCCAAATCAGGTGAACAGTGTAGGAATTACAACAGTTTGTATATGTGCCTCCCACTTTTTAAGGGACCAAAAGTAATGGGACAGATTAACAAAAACTTTCACTTTTTAATACTTGGTTGCAAATCCTTTGCAGTCAATTACAGCCTGAAGTCTGGAACGCATAGACATCACCAGACGCTGGGTTTCATCCCTGGTGATGCTCTGCCAGACCTCTATTGCAACTGTCTTCAGTTCCTGCTTGTTCTTTGGGCATTTTCCCTTCAGTTTTGTCTTCAGCAAGTGAAATGCATGCTCAATCGTATTCAAATCAGGTGATTGACTTGGCCATTGCATAACATTCCACTTCTTTTCCTTAAAAAACTCTTTGGTTGCTTTTGCAGTATGCACTGTGAAGCGCCGTCCAATCAGTTCTGAAGCATTTGACTGAATATGAGCAGATAATATTGCCCGAAACACTTCAGAATTCATCCTGCTGCTTTTGTCAGCAGTCACATCATCAATAAATACAAGAGAACCAGTTCCATTGGCAGCCATACATGCCCACACCATGACACTACCACCACCATGCTTCACTGATGAGGTGGTATGCTTTGGATCATGAGCAGTTCCTTTCCGTCTCCATACTCTTCTCTTCCCATCACTCTGGTACAAGTTGATCTTAGTCTCATCTGTCCATAGGATGTTGTTCCAGAACTGTGAAGGCTTTTTTAGGTGTTGTTTGGAAAACTCTAATCTGGCCTTCCTGTTTTTGAGGCTCACCAATGGTTTACATCTTCTGGTGAACCCTCTGTATTTACTCTGGTGAAGTCTTCTCTTGATTGTTGACTTTGACACACATAAACCTACCTCCTGGAGAGTGTTCTTGATCTGGCCAACTGTTGTGAAGGGTGTTTTCTTCACCAGGGAAATAATTCTTGTGTCATCCACCACAGTTGTTTTCCGTGGTCTTCTGAGTCTTTTGGTGTTGCTGAGCTCACCGGTGCATTCTTTCTTTTTAAGGATGTTCCAAACAGTTGATTTGGTCACACCTAATGTTTTTGCTATCTCTCTGATGAGTTTGTTTTGTTTTTTCAGCCTAATGATGCCTTGCTTCACTGGATCTCATATTGAGAGTTAACAGCAACAAATGCAAATAGCACACTTGAAATGAACACTGGAGCTTGTATCTGCTCTTTGTAAATGGGATAATGAGGGAATAACACACACCTGGCTATGGAACAGCTGATCAGCCAATTGTCCCATTACTTTTGGTCCCTTAAAAAGTGGGAGGCACATATACAAACTGTTGTAATTCCTACACCGTTCACCGGATTTGGATGTAAATACCCTCAAATTAAAGCTGAAAGTCTGCAGTTAAAGCACATCTTGTTAGTTTCATTTCAAATCCATTGTGGTGGTGTATAGAGCCAAAAAGTTTAGAATTGTGTCGATGTCCCAATATTTATGGACCTGACTGTATATATATATATATATATATATATATATATATACATATGTATATATATATATATATATATATATATATATATTAACAATACATATATAAATATATATATATATATATATATATATATATATATATATAAATATATATATATATAAATACACACATTGATATAATTCCCACATATTTATACACACATATATATATTTATATATATATATATATTTTTTTATTTTATTTATTTATTTATTTTTTGTTTTTTTAGATCCTTGGCACTTATCTTCAGTTTCTTTTTCCTTAGTGCTGAAAAATAGACAAGGATCTCTCTACATGTATGGTTATTCTGGACCCCAGATCATGTCTCTGCTCTCCTTATGCAGGATATGTGTGCAGTCAGCTTTATGCATGCAGTCATCAGGAAGAAAAAGGTATGGCCAATAAAGTTTTAATACTAAGTAAAAAAATACAATAAGCTTACATTAGGTTTAGTAATGTCCACAAATGGAGGATAACTTCCTTCAGTCCTCTGTGTCTGTATCTCCACAGGTCAACAGTACAGCACTCCATGGCCTGAGGTTCTGTTTCCTGCTTTGGTTGTCACAGGGTGAACTGTTTAATCACTCAACCGGTTTCACACTTGTGCTTCATCTGGAGTGGGTGGTTGTGTTGGTCTGTTCTTCTATTTAAGTCAATATCTTAATTGACTTGATAATGCTCAGCATTTCCAATTGACTTCTCAATTAGTACATAAATAATAAACATGTCAATTTTTACACCATAGTTCACTTAAAACAAATATACAACTTTTATAAAATTACAAGGTAAACTTAAAACATTTTATGTGTAAAAATAGTTTCCTAACACTCATGATACAGTTTAATTAATAACTTTAATTAATTGTGTGATTATATCTGCTTGCTGATTGAAAATGATAAATGGTATCTTGTTCCCATATTTTTACTGCCAACTACTGTTACTTCATGGTATTGCAGTTTGATAGTGACTGATTTTATGAGATGAAACAATTTAAGTCAAAATCTACATTTAAACCTTTGGGGGCCATGGTGTTTAAATAAAATCTTATCTCTCCTTCTTTTTGAGATAATATTTTTACTGTGTTTCCCCCTACCCAGTTCTGTTCAATCTCTAAAATTCCTCCCAAGTTACTTTTATTGTTCTCTATATTTTTATTAGCAAAGAATCTTTTTAGATTTAATTTCCTCAACATGTTTTTGAGGTCGACAAAAGTTTTAAATGTATTTATATTTGATGTTGGGGCAAATTTGAATCCTTTGTTAAGTAGTTTTACATTGGCCTTGTTTAGTACTTTTCTGCTTAGATTAAAATTCCCTGTGTTGATATATTTAGTTGGTTCTTGTTGATCTTTTTCCCTTCCCTAGTTCCTCTGTATCTTTTTTTCTTTCTAATTTCTGTGGATAAAGGTTTTTCTTTGTTTTAGTTTTTATACCTGTATCTAAAAAATATTTGTCATTTGTGTTAATATGTTGGTTAATATAAATATTGGTCAATTGTGTTAATATGTTGGTTAATAGAGTCGTGAGCATTTGAAGTGGTTGGATTAACATCTTGCTCTATTATTTTACTGTATTTTTCCCCTATATCGTTAAGTGATAAGGGGGTAGCAGACTGTAATTCATGGTGAATTTCTGCTGATACTATCATGATTTTAGTACTATGTTTTGTATTCACTTAATTTACTTGATTGTACTTTCTAGCATCTTTTGGTTCATTGTTTTGTTTGTTTTGTATATTTATTTCACCAGGTTGCTCTATATTTTTTTCTCTATTTTTTTATTTTTTATTTTTGTTTGGCACTATATAAAGAGTGAGGTAGCCATGAGTGTCCAGTAATCAAGATGAATAATCAGAATATTGCAGTATATAGTGAAAACTTTTTTATTGGACAAACTTATTCATAATATAGCGACAAGCTTTTGAGAAATAATCCTCTATTTAACAAGTCAAAAGCAATACTGATAAAAATATGTGAGAAGTTAAAAAAGTGGACAGAATATAAGAGGAAGAAAAAACTTTCTTTGTTGTGCTTTTTGATGGAACTTCTGTGGAGGTTCATTCTCATATGCAGTTTCTGGTTGGTTTTCCTGATCTACAACCATGCATACTGACCTATCAGGACATTATTTACTATGCTGGTGTGTTTCTCCCTAATCTCTGCCTAATTATTTTTTTTCCAATTGTTTTCCCCTTTTTAATTCTGTCCACTTTTTTTTACTTCTTTCATATTTTTATCAGTATTGCTTTTGACTTAATAAAGAGAGGAAAGAGAAAGAAAGCTTGTTGCTATATTATGAATACGTTTGTCTAACAAAAAAGGTATCACTATATACTGCAATACTGTGATTATTCTCTTATATGTATATATATTTATATATATATATATATATATATATATATATATATATATATATATATATATATGTATATATATATATATATACACACATACACATATATATTATATATATTATGACAAAGCAAGATAGAGATATAGGAGAGTCCTGGAAGGTAGATATGTGAGCCTGAGGCTGGATAGAGGCATTTGCTCAATCCAGCCCTGCAGGTGTTAAAAATACTCTATTACATCACAATGTGGCTGCAGCAGTGAACAGTCTTGGGCAGTCTGTGAAAAGTCAGTTGTAGCCCAGAGCCAGAGAAGGACTGCTGCAGTAGAGACAGAGAGAGTTATCCAGAGGGGCTGCCGGAATTGTACTGGAGCGGCATAAATGGAAACTGGAGATAAAGATTCAGAGAGTCTAGTGGGGAAGCTGTCAAGCAAAGACCACACAGCAGGAGCCCTGTACTTAAGAAGATAGCGGCAAGTACTCTTAGGCTTAGTTGAGAGTGGATAGTGATAGTTAGGAAACTGCTCAGAGAGTTAGGTAGGGCTTTAAAAGAGCTTGGCCCATGTATTTATTTTTTTCTTAACTTTTATGGCCCTTCATTGTAAGTAATAAAAGTTTTGGAAAGCATTTAATGGCCTCCAGTATTCCTCTATCAGAAGAGTCAGAAAACAGGGCATTGACCACAAGGAAACCGTTGCTTTGCCACAATATATATAGTTATATATATATGTTGATCCCAATCTCACAGCCACTTTAAACTGCTTTGATCTGGCTACAGAGAATGAAGTCTCTAAACTGCTATCATACACTTGCCTCACTACCTGTCCTCAGGTTTCTATTCCATCTCAGCTCATCCCTCCTCTCTCTTCTTCTAGATCTCTCTGCTGCCTTTGACACCAACAACCATCCACTTCTACTCCATATCCCCTTCTCCATCGGTATTCGAAACACTGCTCTCACGTGGTTCTCCTCATACCTACAAAATCGATCATTCAGGGTCTCCTTCTCTAACACCTCTTCTTCTCCTCACCCCCTGTTGGTTAGCATACTCAAAAGATCTGTCCTAGGCCCCCTCCTCTTCTCCATCCACACATCCTCACTTGGTACCCTAATAAACTCTTTTGGGATTCATTATCATCTCTATGCTGATGACACCCAAATCTACCTTTCAGCACCAGATCTACCCCCCTCTCTTCTAACACATGTCACCAACTGATGTTGGATGTCCACCCACCATCTCAAAATCAACATGTCGAAAACTGAACTCCTAATCTTCCCTCCCTCTCCCACAGCGTCAATTCCTCACATCTCTCTCACTATCAACAAAGACATCATCACCCCTTCCTCCCAAGCCAATTGTCTTGGAGTTCTATTGGACACCGCTCTGTCTTTCATCCCTCACATCCAATCCCTAACTAAATTTTGCTCTGTCTTTCATCTCTCACATACAATCACTAACTAAATCTCGTCTTCTCTGTCTAAAAAACATCTCCAGAAGTCGTCACTATCTTACACAAGACACAAGTAAAATCCTTATACACTCTCTCATCATCTCTCGACTAGAGTACTGCGTCTCGCTTCTTGTTGGCCTACCCACCACCCGACTATATCCACCTAAATCCATTATGAATGCCTCTGCTAGATTCATCTTCCGTTCACAACGTTCAGTGTCGGCATCACCTTTCTGTCAATCACTCCACTGGCTTCCCTTAGCCTCTAGAATAACATTTAAAATCATGACCCTAACTTAAATAGCAATCCCCCGTATATCTCTGCTCCCATCTCTAAATACTTCCCCACCCACCCTCTTCATTCTGCTAATTACCTTCTTCTTTCTACAACTAATGTCACCTCCTCTCACTCTCGCCTTCAGGACTTTTCTTGTGCTGCCCCTATTCTCTGGAACTCCTTGCCTCACTTCACCAGATTATCCTCTTGCCTCAAAACATTCAAAACCTCACTTAAAATGCATCTCTTTAAGAAGCGTATCACCTTCCACCTTAACACGCTCTTCACCTCTCTCTTCCTCCTTTACCACACAATACCTTTAGTTTGTAAGTCGGCGAGTTTCAATTCTGCATTGTACTTTGGGAATGCATGATGGACATTGGATTCCTAGCTCAAAGACAGGGCTCTCCTTCTTTCTTTGCTATGTTAATTTGTATTTATCTTTGTCTGAACTTAACTTATGTACAGCGCTACGGAATATGTAGGTGCTTTATAAATAAACGATAATAATAATAATAATTATATATATATATATATATATATATATATATAGTAATTTAGTAATTATTAATCCACATATATTTATATAGACCAATAATGAGTATTGCAATATAATTTGATACATTTTGTATTGGACAAACGTCCTATTTATAATGACGAGCTTTCAAGAGGCTTAACCTCCCTTTATCAAGTCTCAAGCAATACTACATGAGATGAAACCCTCAGTTTGAATAATAACAGCAGATGCAGATAGAGTGGAAACAGCATCTGACATCATCAGGTAATCACATATATGGGGAATAAACACAACATAGCAAAGGAAACATATATACACATATTATATACACATATACATCAATATTTACATGAAAAAGCAGAGCACTGTAATCCACAGTGATATCTTTCCTGTTGGACAAATACCTCACATGAAATTCTGATAATGTGTTAGAAAACACAAGTCTTTATTAAGTCCTGTGTTTTTACTGTTGAAGAATGTGATCATCTTTATTTCCAATGCTTTTCTCTCTTGGATGCTTTTAAATTTTCCTCTGAGTATTTTGACTTGTAAGTTTTGGATTGAGTGATCATTCTGGCTAAAATGGTGTCCTACTGGGCTACAATAACTGTCTTCATTATGTTTTCTTGCTGAATGCCTGTGTAAATTCATCCTTAAATGCATTTTTTGGCCGGTTTCTCCAATGTAACAGCCTGTGTCACATAACGTACATTGTTTTATTATATAAACCACATTTGACGATGTACATGAATATGATCCTTTGATGTTATAGGTCTTGTTGTTATGTGTGGCTGTATCATCATTAGAAATGTGTAATTTACAGGCACGTTTGTTACAAGGTTTAGTTCCATTTTTTTGTATTCAGTTCTTCAGTTGGCCAATTTTCTGCTGACAAGTTTTTTTTCAGGTTTGGTGGTTGTTTAAATGCAAGGATGGGAGGTTTTGGGAATATATATTTTAATTCAGTATCTTCAATTAGTAATGGTTGTAAATCTTTGAGTACTTTCTGAATTTTCTCTAAAATTGGATGGTATGTGGTCACTAGGGTATACGTGAAGTAGTTTCTTTTGTTTTGTAGTTTAATAGGTGTTCTCGGGATATTTTGATGGCAGTGGTTATTTTTTTGTTTGAAAGATTGTTTGAATGAAACAGTGTTTGAGCAAATCCGATGGTATCTAATTGCTTGATTATGGATTATGGCATGTTTGGTGTGGGAGGGATGGAAACTGGAGATGTGTAGGTAATTACATCTGTCTGTAGGTTTCGTATATATAGATGAGTGGAGAGTGCCATTGGTGATGGATATAGTAGTGTCTAGAAAGTTTACCTGTTCTGTGGAGAAATCCATTTTAAGTTTTATAGATGAATGGAAGGTGTTGAATGAATTATGAAAGTCTCTGAGTTTGCTTTCTCCTTCTGTCCAGATGATGAACAGATCATCTATGTAACAGTAGTATTTGTATGGTTTGTAAATGGATACAGATAAGAATGTTTCTTCTAGATTGGCCATAAATAGATTTCGTATTGTGGAGCCATTTGGGTACCCATGGCAGCCCCCATCATCTGTAGGTAGGTATCTTGGTTAAAAGTAAAATAGTTGTGGGTAAGGATATATTCTATAAGTTTAACAATAATATCAGGGCCATATTTATTGTTTTGCTTGTTTGTTGAAAGAAACCTAAAGCATGTCTCAGTGCCATCTTTGTGTGGGATATTGCTGTAAAGAGACTCTACATCCATGGTAACAAGTAGTGTGTTAGCAGGTAGGTTTTTAATCTGACTTAGTTTGTTGAGAAAGTAAGTGGTGTCTTGTATATAGCTACTGGTGTTACTAACTAATGGTTTAAGGATGTTTTTAACAAATCCAGATATCTGTTCAGTCAGTGTGTACCTGTAACAATTGGTCTCCCTGGGTTGCCTGGTTTGTGGATTTTTGGCAGTAGGTAGAAAGTCCCATTTGTAGGATTGGCGGGGATAATGTACTTTATGTCACACATTTAAGGATGAATTTACACAGGCATTCAATAAGAAAACATAATGAAGACAGTTATTTTAGTCCAGTAGGACACCATTTTAGCCAGAATGGTCACTCCATCCTAAACTTAAAAGTCAAAATACGCTTTTTCATGTATATATTGATGTATATGTATATATAATATGTGTATATATGTTTCCTTTGCTATGTTGTGTTTATTCCCCATATATGTATTTACCTGAAGATGTCAGATGCTGTTTCCACTCTATCTGCATCTGCTGTTATTATTGAAACTGAGGGTTCCATCTCATGTAGTATTGCTTGAGACTTGATAAAGGGATCTTAAGCCTCTCGAAAGCTCGTCATTGTAAATAAGACGTTTGTCCAATACAAAAGGTATCAAATTATATTGCAATACTCATTATTGGTCTATATATATATATATGTGGATTAATAATTACTAAATTACTAGATTACTGGACATTCACGGCTGCTTTACTCTTCAATATATATATATAAATATATGTTTGTGTATATACTCTATCCCCCCCCCAGATTTTGTGGGGTTCGTATGCCCCTGGATCAATTTTCTATATATTCTGTTAACTGACATAATCTTGTATGCTATTTTTATGCAAAAGTTTAACTGCCCTTACTGTGAAGAACTTTTTTATTTTCTAAAGGTGACATTCATTTCCTACAATCATAACAGATTACCTCTGGTAAATTATATCCTTTTCAGCAAGAAAAGCCTCTCTTCACAACTGAATCCATCTATTAAC
Organism: Discoglossus pictus; assembly: GCA_027410445.1. Classification (NCBI taxonomy): domain Eukaryota; kingdom Metazoa; phylum Chordata; class Amphibia; order Anura; family Alytidae; genus Discoglossus; species Discoglossus pictus. The sequence goes on along the minus strand of CM050166.1, from coordinate 140,756,790 downwards.
ATTAATATATATATTTTTTTATATATTTTATTGAATATAAAATTGCTTTACAAAATACACCAAACATGTAGTTGCATACAAAGCAATGTCTATTCATATAAGATAAGCAACAGTACAAATGTTATAATTTATCAGACCAACATTCTTCAACAGCCTTTAATATAGAAGACAAAATTACGTTTTGTTTATTTAAGAAGCTCTGAAGGCAAATATTGAAAAAAAATACGCAAGACCCAAGCTTATCCTATAGCGTTTAAGGAAATCCCCCCCCCCCAAAAAAAAAAATCCGTTACAATGCTCTTCACATTCATCCACAAAAACATAATTACAAAAAACAAAAAACAGAAATGTTTCCCTTTCTTTCTGATCTCCCTTGGCGGGTATTGAGGACATTGATGGAGTATGTAGGGGGGAGCTAAATACGCAGTCCAAGCCAAAGTCCAAATCAATTATCCACCTTACTGTCCCATACTTTCCATTTATTTCAGGAGATGTTAATAATCCTGATATCTTTAAGATCCATCTCTAGCAGCCGATGTTTAGCAATTTTTTCTGTTTCCATTTTTGGGCAATGCTGCCTTTGGCCACCATAAAAACTTGAATAAGCAATGCTTTTAACTCCATGGGGAACAAATCTGTGAATATATGGAAAAGGATCATTTCTGGCATAGGGCTAAGTAGTGTTCCATAAGTCAAATTGATATAGGCCAGGCAATACTACCAATTTTTTTTTTATAACTAGACAATTCCACCATTAATGTAGATGAGTGCCTAATTGATTGCACTCTCTCCAGCAGAACATTTGAATATGTTTTACTAATTTTGAGAAAAGGCTAAATGGGACTAGGTGCCACATACTGATAACTTTAAAATAATATTCTTGATACGAGGCATTTTTAATAAATGTATCAGTAAGTGCAAATGCTGCATGCCAAGATTCAATCTTGTAAGTTTATTATGGCATTTTGCCATTAAATGGGATTTATCAACTGATAAATGTTTTTTTTTCACATTCAGATAACCCTCCTTGGCTAAGCTTGTTCCATCCTAGTGATTTTAAGAAAGTGGTTAATTTTCCATATTCAAACCACCACCCTGGCGGTAAGCCAAATTTTATTACTAACTCTTCAAAGAAGTACAGAGTATCATTTTGGAAAAGTTCCCTCAGGTGCAAATTCCCTTCTTTATCAATAAATGTAATATAGAGAAATATTTTAGCTAAAAGTGCAGTGGGAATAATCTTGGCTATTGGGGTAAGGCATAACCAAATATTTTTGATTAATCTTAAACCAAGCTTCACTGCATTTTTAGTATGTTATCTAGTGATGATATTTCTTCACAATCTTTTTGTTGCAGAAAAATTATAGAACTAAGGTCTCCCTTTTTGATTTGTTAATTTCGATCTGTGTCCAATGGTTATCCACAACCATGTTGTGCCATGCCCCCTTTTTTTAAACTTCCTGCCATATGTTGAGCTTTAATTCTTATTTTCTTGGTATTGTGAATACATTTGTCAAGTAAGATTTGGAGTTTACTTATCATATATCCAGATAGCGGGAAAGGAATACACCCCATAAGGGATGTGATCTTTGTAACCATGCATAATTTGGCCAGACAATGAGATAATTGATCTCTTCCATTGAAATATTGATTCTAATATGTTTTTGTATACTACTTTATAATTTTGAGATATTGATTGTTTTAAATCTGAATAGAGATAGATACCCACATGTTTGATAAATGCTTGCCATTTATAGGAAAAATGTAATTGCAATACTTACCTGTATCAAGTTTTTAATAAGACATTTTAGAGAATTCAGCAATGCATTCCTCTCAAAGAGTTCACAGGATCTACTAATGAGAGGACCACATCATCTGCAAATAATTTTTACTTACGTGCAACATGACCTATGTTTATTCCCCTGATGTCCTAAGATTCACGAATAGCTATTACTAACGGCTCAATCATGAGCGCAAATATTAGGGGGGAGAGGGGACACCTCTGCCTCGTCCTGTTAGTAATATCAAACTTGGGAGATCTAAACCCTAGGCCGATGACAGAGGAGGCGGATGGGGACACATATAGCGCCTTAATGGCTTTGGAACCAAATTCGCCCAAACCAAATTTGGACAGAATTTGGTCCATGTCATCCCACCCAACTCTGTCGAGGACCTTTTCCACGGCAAGAGAAAGAAAAGTGAGGGGGATTTATTGTTCTTAGAGAAAGAGATTAAATCTATAATTTTTCTATAATTTTTCTAATATTATCTGTTCCCCGACAGCCAGCTATAAAGCCCCTTTGGTCTTCACATATCAATAATTTCATGATCTGATTCATTCTATTGGCTAAGACTTTGTCATAGATTTTGAAGTTAGAGTTAAGCAATGAAATAGGACGAAAGTCCCTGCACTCCATATGGTCTTTCTCTTGATTTGGACTATTAATTATGAATGCTTCCAGCATTTCTTTTGGTGCAAAACCTGAATGCATTGAATGCTGCTTTTAGATCTCTACCAATCTCATGTTGAAAGATCTTGAAATATTAATTCGTAAAGCCATCTGGCCCTGTCGCCCATGATGCTTTAAGTTTTGAAATTGCTTCCTAATTTTTGTTTTACAGAAATCTCTCTATTTAACCTCTTCAGTTCCGCCATAGAAATTCTGGGGATTTGAATGTTACCCAAACATTTTTGTATTTCCTCAATATTGGGTTTGACCACTTATTTATTCTCCACTAGTGATGTCGCGAACATAAAATTTTCGGTTCGCGAACCGAGGACGCAAATTTCATCAAATGTTCGCTGACGGGTGAACTGGGCGAACCGCCATAGACTTCAATGGGCAGGCAAATTTCAAAACCCACAGGGACTCTTTCTGGCCACAATAGTGATGATAAAGTTGTTTCAAGGGGACTAACACCTGGACTGTGGCATGCCGGAGGGGGATCCATGGCAAAACTCCCACGGAAAATTACATGGTTGATGCAGAGTCTGGTTTTAAGCCATAAAGGGCATAAATCACCTAACATTCCTAAATTATTTGGAATAACATGCTTTAAACATCAGGTATGATGTTGTATCGATCAGGTTGTGTAAGGGTTACACCCGCTTCACATTAACAGACCAATCTCCCCGTTTAATGCACCGCAAACAACCGCAAACAGTCCCTTTGCACAACCGCAAACTCCCCATTTGCACAAGGTTGGATACCAAGCTAGCCATGTGGGGTTGCCGTGCCGTTGATGTGGAGCAAGACATAGCAGCAGCAGAAGAGGACTCAGCCGAGGAGGTTATGGAAGAGGATGGAGTAGGAGGAGTAGAGGAGGTGGCAGCAGGCCTGCCTGCAAGTCGTGGTGGTGTCACCAACTCCTCTGCAGAGCCACGTATTTCATGCTTGGCAGCCTTTACCAGGTTTACCCAATGCGCAGTGTAGGTGATATACCTGCCCTGACCATGCTTTGCAGACCAGGTATCAGTGGTCAGATGGACCCTTGCCCCAACACTGTGTGCCAGAGATGCCATTACTTCCTTTTGCACAATCGAGTACAGGTTGGGGATTGCCTTTTGTGCAAAGAAATTTCGTCCGGGTACCTTCCACTGCTGTGTCCCAATAGCTACACATTTTTTGAATGCCTTAGACTCCACCAGCTTGTATGGTAAAAGCTGATGGGCTAAGAGTTCAGACAAGCCAGCTGTCAGTTGCCGGGTAAGGGGGTGACTTTGTGACATTGGCTTCTTACGCTAAAACATGTCCTTGACAGACACCTGACTGTGGACAGGGACTGCTCAGGGCGAGACACGGAGTGGCGGATGGTTGAGAGGGGGCAAGCAGGGCAGCAGTGGTTGACGTGGCTGAAGATGCTGGACCAGGAGGAGGATGGCGGCTTTGACTTTGTGTGCTGTTTGTACTCATGTGTTGATCCCATAGGCATTTGTGATGTGACATCATGTGCCTTCGCAAAGAAGTTGTACCTAGGTGGGTGTTGGACTTCCCACGACTCCGTTTCTTTTCGCACAGGTTGCAAATGGCATCGCTGTTGTCACAGGCAGACACACCAAAAAATTGCCACACTGCTGAGCTCTGCAATGACGGCATTCTGGTGGTGGCAACAGCATGCGTTGACTGGCGTGCTGTCTGGCTGACCCCGTGTGCCGATGCATGCTGTCTGACTGTGCCACTAGCTACTTTCGACGACCTCCCGCTGCTTCCAACTTGTCTCCTCCTCCTCTCTTGTCTTCCCATCTGAACTTTCCTCCTGTTCTTCTTCTCTTATAGCGGGCACCCACGTGACATCCACGGACGCATCGTCATCATCAACCGCTTCACTTCACACAGCACCGGGTAAAACATCATCATCATCAGACCGTACGTCCATGTGTGTAATGCTGCCTGACTGGGACATATCCCTGTTATCTACATCCTCTGGCACTAATGTTTGCGCATCACTCATTTCTTCCAACGGATGTGTAAATAACTCTGCTGACGGATCAAGTGAAGCGGCTGTGGTGCTAGTGTTGGTGGTGGCGGCAGGCGGGCGAGTGGTAACTGGAGAGGTACCCGAAGCTAAGCTGGTGGAGGATGGTGCGTCTAGGTTCCGAGCAGAAGCTGTAGAAGATTGGGTGTCCTGTGTTAGCCAGTCAACCATGTCCTCAGAACTTTTCAAGTTCAGGGTACGTTGCCTCTGAAAACTGAGCATTTTTCAAGGGCCAAAGGGAATCACAGCACCACGACCACGATGGCCCCTGCGGGGTGGCCTGCCTCTGCCTGTCATTTTTTTTTCGATTAGTGGTACTATGCGTGCAAGCTACTGTGACACCAGATATGAGTGTCACTGGGCACTGGCAAAAGTTGGCAGAGTAGGCGCTGTAGGCCTCACACACACGCCTGTAGGCAGGCAACTGATATTCAATCGATTACAGTCAAAAAAGTGTTGTTTTATGTCACTGTACACTACGGTTGCACCAGATATGACGTATCACTGTGCACTGGCAAAAGTTGGCAGAGTAGATGCAATAGTCTTCCCACACACGCCTGTAGGCAGGCAATTGCTATTCAATCTATTACAGTCAAAAAAGTGTTGTTTTATTTCACTGAGCACAATATAAGCTGTGAGCCTGACACAGGCAGGCAACTGAAATTAGATTAATGGAAAAAGAGTTTTTTTTTTTCAATGTATGGTACACCAACTATGACTGGTGAAACAGAGCCGAATATTAGCTGTGAGCCTGACACAGGGAGGCAACTGAAATTAGATTACAGGAAAATAATGGTTGTTTTCAATGTATGGTACACCACCAGGTATGAGTAGTGAAAATAAGCACAATATAAGCTGTTAGGTGTTAGCCTGTGACACACACACGCTGGCAGGTAGGCATATGCAATTAGATTACAGAGAAAAAAATTTATAAAATAAAAGAAATGATGTTCTAGCCCTAAAAAGGGCTTTTTGGGTTCCTGTCCTTGCAGCAGATATCAGATGAGTCCTTCAGGTCTGTAGTGGAAGCTGAATACACAGCCTGGCTATCTATTTCCCTATTAAATCTCAGCAGCTACACTATCTGTCCTCTCACAACGAATGCAGCTTCAGAATGATTCTAAAATGTGTGCTGTCCTTCAGATGGAAGGCTCTTGAAGGGAGTGTATGCTGCTGATTGGCTGGAATGTGTCTGCTGACTGTGAGGTGCAGGGTCAAAGTTTCCTCAATGATAAAGAATAGGGTGCGAACCGAAAATCGCATGTGTCCGCCGTCCGCTGCGAGCGCGAACGAGCCAAAATCGCTGCGAATAGTCCGTTGGCGAACTGTCCTCGACATCTCTATTCTCCACCAAGTTATAAAGATTCTGGTAGAAGTTGCCAAATGTCTCTACTATTTTAATTGGATTAGTTATAAGTTTGTAGTTAAACCTTATATCATCTATCCTATTTCTATTTTTCTTCCATGTTTATTTGTTAGCTAGAAATTTGCTAGCTTTATCTCCAAAATGATAAAAAAAAGTTTTAGCAAATTCCATAATGCATAATCTATGCGTAATTGATTGATTTTTTCAATCTGTAATTGGAGATTCTTTATTTGATCTTGTGTAGATTTCAGAGGAGATCTTTTATTTTCTTTATCTAATTTAGATAATTGGACATATAGCTCTCTAAGTCGGCGCCCCTGTTGCCATTATACACACCTCTTATTACTGCCTTATGGGCTTTCCATAAGAATACGTTTGAATCCATAGAATTTCTATTAAATTCAAAAAATAGCTCCAACTCTTTTTAATAAAATCCTTAAGTTTCCACATTGGGGGTACTGTTGATGTTATCCTACTTTTCAGATTTAAAGAGATTAAACCATGATCAGATGTACTGATCAGGTTCAATGTCAGCACTCACTACTTTTTTTAATACGTTTTTGTTTACCAGAATGTAATCAAATCTTACATAAGTATTGTGTCTAAATGAAAAAAATAAGTATTGTGTCTAAATGAAAAAAATGAATAGTCCCTATCTGTTGGATGCAAGCATCTCCATGAGTCGAACAGAACATAGTTATGTAAAATGTTATTGAACCCATTAGATCTCTGGGTTGTTGCTATATCAACCTTTAATGGATTTGTGGATTTTCTATCCAATTCTGGGTTGGAGCAAACATTAAAATCACCACATACATATATAAACATTCCGGAAAAATATTTTTTAGAACATTTCAAGATTCTATTAATATATTTTATTTGCCCTTTTTTAGGAACATATATGTTTAGAATCATACATTTATCATTATTAATCCACCCTGTTCAGAGTGCAAAAAGACCCTCTGGGTCAGTCATGGAGAATTCCTCTTTACAATTCAAATTCTTACTAAAAAAGATTGCTGTGCCTCTGGATTTGTTTTAATTATAGGTTGAGTTACAAACATTTGTATATCGGTTGTCAAAATATGTGTGGGGTTTGCCAGTTTGCCAATGCGTCTTGCAGGCAGATTTTATCTGCCTTTCCTTTATGAAACCCATTGAAAAATATAGTTCTTTACTAGGTGCTTTAAGACCCTGATCAATTTGGCTAACTAATTTTATTGTCATTTTTAGAGCCTTCTATTCTCAACATAGCCCATTCTATTTAGTAAATATCCGATAAAAGACTACCTCACCCCACCCATCCTCCCTCCGACCCCGCCAAGAGAAAACAAAAAAAGGGAAAGAAAAAAAAGCTCTAAAATGACCAAGTGAGATATTATTTGGAATTTTTATTGTGGCATAACGATACTTCTTTACTTTGATTTTATACCATTCTAATGCATAACACATGCTAACATTGTGCATTGACCACTATTACATAGGTAGTTGTCCACATGCACATATACTCTGATACCCAAGATTTGTTCCATTTTCAATATAAACTGTATACTGTTCTGTATAGTTTTACATTTGTCATCTGCCATTTTGCTGCTCATTTAGCTACATTTACTGTTCTACTTTAATTATATTGTACTATAGAGTTTGTTCACCAATATGGAGGCATTAATCTCCAGTCCTATTTCTATATCAAAATATATTAAAAGAAAAAGACCAAGGAACCCCACATACCACATTAGTCTACTCTGTATCACAATTTTGCATATTGAACCTTATGACTGTTAATTTGGTGAGATTTCATGTTTCTTTTCATATTTTCCTTCTTCAGTTAACATCAAAAGTATAATTTTTGTCCAATAACTGATCTATATTTAACTAAAAGAATATCTCTGTAAGGCTATAATTAGGCGTTCTAGGACTATTCTCATGAACATTGTGGCTTTCACAACATTTTGCTGTTTTGCTTTCATTAGCTCAAATTCCTGGTATAGGAGGAGACTTTAAATGCACAGTAAGTTTGTATCTACAGAGTAGTAATGTGGCAATAAGTACAGTCAGGTATAAGCAGTACTAATGGGAAGCTTATTAGATTACAAGGGCACACCCACCTCAGGAAGTAACAGGCATTAGCAGACAAAACAATTAAATGAAAGTACCAAAATGGCGAAATAAAAAAGTTGCCTTTAGGTGCGAGCTTTTTAATAAAATTTTGCCCACATTTGTGTTTAAGAAAACAAAAAAACATATAGAAAAGAGAAGTTCTGCCACAGTGGTTCTTCAACTGGGCTATACAGCAGGATAAAAATGCAACATTTCTGATCAACTTTTTTCTCATTGTGGCTTTTCATCTATTCTATTTTAAGAGTAGTACACATTTTTTCCTCTCTTTTTTTTAGGCACGCCGACTTCTGAGCAGAGGAGACCTGTGAGCCGTCATGTGCGTGCAGACAACTGCGCGCACTGCCCACAGCGAGCCTGACCACGACGCGGGCGATATCTGTGCGCAGGACCAGCGCAAAAACACGCCCCTGGATCGCAGTAGACTGTAGGGGACAGAAATAAATGGCCCTGGAGTGCAGTAGACCTCAGGGGACAGAAATAGTGACAGGGGAGAGAAGAAGAGTTGGAGTGAGAGACACAGGAGAGAGGAAAAGAGAGACAGGAGACTGAGAGATGAGTGTGAGAGACAGGAGAGAGGAAGAGAGAGAGATATGGAGTGTGAGAGACAGAGTGTGTGTGTATGAGTGTGTGGCAGAACTATGTATGTCTGTTAGTGGTTGTGTGTCTTTAGTATTGGAGTGTGTCAGTGTATATGTGTGTGTTATGTATGTGTAAAAGTCTCATACTTATTACCTGGCACCTGTCATTTTTATATATATAGTATAGTCCACTCCCCAGCCATCATACAGCCAATAAATCTGATCATACCCCATTATATGTGTAGTTATATCTGCCCATGATTATAGGTGACAGATAAAATAATCCTTACACCCCAAAAGCCTAACCATAACCATTACACCTCCAAAGCCTAACCCTAACCCTTATACCTCAAAAGCCTAACACGAAAGCCTAACCCTAACCAGTACACCTCCAAAGCCTAACCCTAACCCTAACCTTTACACCTCAAAAACCTAACCCTCACACCCCAAAAGCTTAACCCTAACCCTTACACCCCCAAAGCCTAACCCTAACCCTTACACCTCCAAAGCCTAACCATTACACCCCAAAAGCCTAACCCTAGCCATAAAACCCCCAAAGCCTAACCATAACCACTACACCTCCAATGCCTAACCCTTACACCCCAAAATCATAACACCCAAGCCTAACCCCAACCAGTACACCTCCAAAACCTAACCCTTACACATCCAAAGCCTAACCCTAACCGTTACAACTCAAAAGCCTAACCATAACCGCTACACCTCCAAAGCCTAACCCTAACCCTCACACTCCAAAAGCCTAACACCCAAGCATAACCCTAACCATTACACCTTCAAAACCTAACCCTTTCGCCCCAAACGCCTAATCCTAACCCTTACATCCCAAAAGCCTAACCATAACCACTACATCTTCAAAGCCTAACCCCCTAACCCTTACACCTCAAAAGCCTAACACCCAAGCCTAAACCTAACCAGTACACCTCTAAAGCCTAACCCTTACACCTCCAAACCCTAACCCTTACACCCCAAAAGCCTAACCCTAACCACTACACCTCCAAAGCCTAATGCTAACCCTTACACCTCCAAAGTCTAACCCTAGCTCTTACTCCCCAAGAGCCTAAGCATAACCACTACACTTTCAAAACCTAACCCTAACCCTTACACCTCCAAAGCCTAACCCTAACCCTTACACCCCAAAAGCCTAACCCTAACCCTTACACCCCCAAAGCCTAACACCAAAGCCTAACCCTATCCCTTACATCCCAAAAAGCCTAACCATAACCGCTACACCTCCAAAGCCTAACCCTAACCGTTACACCCCAAAAGCCTAACACCCAAGCCTAACCGTACCCAATACACCTCCAAAGCCTAATCCTTACACCTTACACCTCCAATGCCTAACCCTAACCCATACACCCCCAAAGCCTAACCCTAATCCTTATACTCCAAAAGCCTAACACAAAGGCTAATCCTAATCCTAACTCTGTCATGGACTGCTCAATGACAGTATAATGTCACATATATTAGCATGCTCTGTCACCTATAATCATGAAACCATAACAGCAGATATATGGACAATGTCACCCATTTTATCTGTCATTTATAATTATGGGCAGATATAACACAACATATAATAAAGTATGATCAGGTTTATTGGCTGTATGATGGCTGGGGAGTGGACTGAGATGTTTACACATATATAACATACACATATACACTGACACTCCAATACTAAAGACACACAACCACTAACAGATATACATAGTTCTGCCACATACTCATACACATACCATCTTCCTCTCTCCTGTATCTTACACTCCATATCTCTCCCTATCCTGTCTCTCTCCTCCTCTCTCCTGTCTCTTTCACTCCATCTCTTCTTCTCTCTCCTGTCTCTCTCTTCCTCTCTCCTGTCTCTCACACTCCATACATGTTCCTCTCTCTCCTGTCTCTCTCTTCCTCTCTCCTGTCTCTCTCACTCCATCTCTTCCTCTCTCTCCTGTCTCTCTCTTCCTCTCTCCTGTCTCTCTCATTCCATCTCTTCTTCTCTCTCCTGTCACTCTTTATGTCCCCTGCAGACTCCTGAGATCAAGGGCCGTGTATTTCTGTCCCCTGCAGTCTACTGCCTTGTCTTTGCGCTGGTCCTGCACACATATTTCGGCTGAGCTGTGGTTGGGAGCGCTGTGGGCCTAGGCACGCAGATGTGTGCACGCACATGACGGCGCCCACATGTCCTCTGCACGAAAGTCGTGCTACCCTTTTTGTATCCTAAAGAACCACAGTACAATGAAAAAGGTATATATTTTTTAAACCATGCATCTGACTAAGTATATTATAAAGCTAGCTTTTAATGAGTAAAAATAAAGTTTGATGCTCATCCTTTGATAGCAGTTTTGTGTGTGAGAGGTGTGTTCATATTTCTTATGAGTTGTTAATGAATTTGTTGATGTAAACTTGCTTTTTCTAGGCCTGTAAAGTGGAAGGGGTTGCCTTCTAACCTCACATTGTTTTGCAGTGGAAGTTACACAGTATATTCCATGCAGGGGTGGCAAATTATATTGATTTGTTCTATCAAGAAAACAGAATTGTTCTCCATAGAAATAATGGCGGCATAAAACAGATCAGTTAAATTATTCTGCACTGTAGAAAGTCTTTGCAATCCAGTCTTTGCAATCCAGTCCTAATATACCTATATACTCGAGTATAAGCCGACCCGAGTATAAGCCGAGGCACATATTTTACCACAAAATACTGGGTAAAATGAGTGACTCGAGTATAAGCCGAGGATGGGAAATGTGCTGCCCCCTGTATCCCTTTTGTGCCTTCTGTGTCCCCCTCTCTCTCCCGTGTCTCTTCTCCCCTCTCCCTTCCCCGTGTCTCTTCCCCCTCTCCCTTCCCTGTGTCTCTTCCCCCCTCTCCCTTCCCTGTGTCTCTTCCCCCCTCCTCATTCTTAACCTCCCTCCTCAACCCCACTCCTCTTCCTCAACCTCCCTCCTCATCATCCCTCCTCATCCTCAACCTCCCTCCTCAACCCCCTCATCCTCAACCCCCTCCTCAACCTCCCTCCTCAACCTCCCTCCTCATCCTCCCTCCTCATCTTCAACCCCCTCCTCAACCTCCCTCCTCAACCTCAACCCCCCATCCTCAAACTCCCTCCTCAATCTCAACCCCCCTCCTCAACCTCAACCACCCCATCCTCAACCCCCTCCTCAACCTCAACCCCCCCTCCTCATCCTCCCTCCTCATCCTCCCTCCTCATCCTCCCTCCTCATCCTCAACCTCCCTCCTCAACCTCCCTCCTCAACCTCCCTCCTCAACCTTAACCTCCCTCCTCAACCTCCCTCCTCATCCTCAGCCCCCCTCCTCATCCTCAGGCCCCCTCCTCATCCTCAGGCCCCCTCCTCATCCTCAACCCCCCTCCTCATCCTCAGCCCCCCTCCTCAACCTACCTCCTCAACCTCAACCCCCCCATCCTCAACCCCCTTCTCAACCTCCCTCCCTCCTCAACCTCAACCCCCCATTCTCAACCTCCCTCCTCAACCTCAACCCCCCCTCCTAAACCTCCCTCCTCAACCTCCCTCCTCATCCTCAACCCCCTCCTCACTCTAAACCCCCCTCCTCATTCTAAACTCCCCCCTCCTCATTCTAAACCCCCCCTCATACTACCCCTTTAAATCCCCCCCCCTCGGTATATGCTAATGCCATGACGTCAATATGTGAGGCACATCAAGACCCGGAAGGGGCGTTGGCCGTAGCAGGTAACTGAGGGGAGAGGGGGGGGGGCGGGTTGAGGATGAGGAGGGGGGAGGGAAAGAGACACAGGGGGGTTAGAGAGACACAGGGGGGTTAGAGAGACACGGAGGTGGTTAGAGAGACACATGGGGGTAGAGAGACACAAGGAGGGGTTAGAGAGACACATGGGGGGTTGGAGAGACACGGGGGGTAGAGATACACGGGGGGGTAGAGAGACACAAGGGGGGGTTAGAGAGACACGGGGGGGGGGGGGTGACTAGAATATAAGCTGAGGGGGCCTTTTTTTAGCCTTAAAAAAAGGGCTGAACAACTCGGCTTATACTCGAGTATATATGGTAACTTGACGGTAAATAGAGTATAAATAATTGTTCCAAATTTCTCATTATTTCCTTCTGTCAAATCTGAGTAACCTCAGCTTTCCTTACAAGAAAACAGTTCACTTACACATATATAATATTTTCCTGCAGAAGACTGTGATGTTGGAAAAGATGGTTTGGCACATAAAGAAGGGGACAGGAGAGTCGCAGATGGAGAGATGATTTCAATGAAGAAATGAACATAAGCTTGATAGAGCTCAGAGGGGCAGTGGATAACAGATATGTCTTGCATTCTGCAATCCATAGGGTCACAGAGAGTTGGACACAACTGAATGCCTAAAATAACAACAAATATATACCAACAGTATATCGTCTTTGCTGCCTCTGAACTCATCTCACATGACTTTTCATCTACCCTGCCCACACCCACCTATGATTTGTGTTACTCTATATCAACTCCATCTCTCATAGGACCTAAAGACATCATCGCTAATTAACCGGCTATTCTTTTTTCAATTATTTGCCAAGCCTATATTTTTCCTTTTTAATTCTTTCACCTTTTATTTCATCAACATTTAAGTCTGTAAGCTTGGGCACTCTGAGTCTTACAAAGTACCGTACTTTGTGTAAAAGTGTCATGTGTATGATTGTTAGCTCAATGGCAGGGCCGCCAACTCCTTTTGTATCAGTCAAATTATCTATTGTTATACCTATATTTTAGTGTACTCCAGCTTTACTGAAGATGTTGGTGCTATGTAAATTAAGAGACGATGATGACACATATATATATATATATATATATATATATATATATATATATATAGTTTTATAAAAATATTCAGTGTGTATATATACCCTGCACACATGCTGTTCTAAAAAAGTTTAGCCAATTTTAGGATTGCTTACAAAACAAGGCAAAAGGAGAAATTGATTCAATGGGGCTAGAGCAACATAGATCTTAATTTGTTCACTGTATATCGAAATAGTATACTGTACTCGCACAACCTCTTATATATACAAAAAAAAACAACAATATTATTATTTAAATACTAAAGAAATAATCATTATGTTTACAACAAAGCTAAAAATGCCCTAATCATTTTCCACAAATTCTAAAATCTTCACTTTGAATATTGTAGCATTTATATTTGACCTTCCTTCACTACAAATGGACATGTAACAATTTGTTCACAAACTGTGCACCTCAGTTGCTGTCTCCTGTCATCTTTCTAGACCTTCGAAGTAGAATTGTGTCAGTAGCTGATACTCTATGAGTTTATCAAGGATTATTTGGCATTCTGTAGGCCCTGATGATTGCACAGGAGTACTTGTTTTCTTCCCAGTGTCTCAATCAGGTCAATTGCAGAACAGTAGCAGAGTGATTATTATGTGACAGACAAGCCTGCCTGTGGGAAACCAGTCAACATAAAAGTACATTGGTGGAGAAAGCTTCAATTAATTTGATCGAAAAGCAGCACAAGTTTCTTTCGTTATTACTAACTAACAAGCCATGCAATTTTCAGACAGGAACCTGAAGAAATACCCAGACAAATATATGTAGTCTCAAAACCAATCTAAGAAAATCAGCCTGTCATAAATTATCTTTTAGAAATGCTGATTATGAAGAGGATTTTGCTTCGAACATACTCCCTCAGAATTGTGTCTCTAAGGTATCATATTTGATGGTCTTGGAAGAAAAATTGTTCAGACAAGGTTAAAAAAACATTTTCAAGTTATAAAATGCTTTTTGACTTTGTATTTTCTCCTCATTTATTCCTTCTTAATAACTTGAAAAACACCCAGCTATGGATATTGCAATTACATTAATACCTCTAGGGACAAAAAAGCAAATGATAATTTATATTAGTAATTTATGATTCAGAGGAGGTTGCTAGTAATACAGTTATAAAGCAGTGATTGTACATTGCTATGCATATGAGTTGCTAGCTAAACAATTGCAAATGCTACAGTACATTGTATTTGCTAACACTGCTTATCCATTGTTTTTTATCAAGTATCAGTTGCTGGAAAAAATATCAAACTATTTGAGAGAATACTAATCAGACTACTGTCTGTTCAATGCAGTGAGATGAAACATGATCATTTCAAGATATATATATATATATATATATATATATATATATATATATATATATATATATATATATATATATATATATATATATATATATATATATATATATCAGTCACATGGACACTGTGGCCATTAATGTATATTTTTAGCTCAATAGTACAGTTCTACTAGCAACCAAAAATCATACAAGAGAAATCCAGAAACTAACTAGTGCTAAACTATAGGACACAATTACTTTAATTAAGAACATGTTGCTTTTATTGTTCGAATATGGCATTTATCAAGGCAATTTGTCTGCTTAATAAGGACTAACATCTATAAGTAACTGCCACCCAATAAGATATCCAATTATCTTTTAAGACTTGGACATTCCCCCCAATGGATAATGTCAACAACATCTTTAAAATGTTGGTAATTTAGATGAAAAATGCAACGGTTTTTAAATTATAGGGTATGTTGTGAAGTGAATGCACTACTTATGGTATATGCGTAATAGAAGATAGATGTGTGTCAATATGAATATTAGATGTGTGTATTTGAGATTAATGTTATATTACTGACTAGTGACTTGCGCGTCAAAAAATGACGGTCAATAAAAGAAAGTGTTGAAATGCTGTTTGTCACACAATGTGAGTGTACTGTGTGCCTCAAGTAACTAAATTCCTCAAAAAGCAGAAATCTACATTACATAAAATAAGAAAAACTAAAATCACCAAAAATAAAAAATGTACATTACAGAACAAAAAAAAAACCTAGGTCACAAAAAATAGAAAAAGGAACATTACAGAAAATAAAAAAATACATTACAACCCCTCTCACTACACAATGTTTAAAAAAATTACACACCTGAAAATGAAATACATATAATACATACATATAATACAATACAATTATATAAAATACAATTAAATAAAATACAATTAAATAAAATAAAATACAATACTCCCCTATCTAATATACATGCCATTATGTAATATACATGCCACTATCTAATATACATGCCACTATATAATGTAATATACATCCCACTATCTAATATACAATACTATCTAATAATAAATCCCCCTATCTATCTATCTATCTATCTATCTATCTATCTATCTATCTATCTATCTATGTATCTATCTAATATACAATACATGCTATCTATATATATGTAGCTACCCTAATTGTAAGCTACAATAAAATAATTCAGACCACTTACCTTTGAGATGTTTCTTCAGATCAGCAACCTATGGTAAAAAAGATTAAAAAAATTAATACAACTCGTTTACATGAAATACCTAAACATTCTAAACATTCTAAATATTCTAAATATTATTCTCACCTTTCCAGCATGTCCTGTTCCAGCATGTCACGTCCCAGCATGTCACGTCCTCCATGTTCCGTCGTCCATTACATTAGTAAACATAAACCAAATGTAAATAAACAAAATCTACATTATACTTACCTTTCCGCGATGTCTCCGGCATCCTCGCATGAAAGAAAAAAAAAAAGCGACACACATCCGCCCTGGCGGATGACTCCGACGCTAATGACCTTCCTAAGGGGTGTTCCAGAATAAAATTGGCAATGGTGGCTTCTGATTGGCTGAGAAGGCTGTCTATCAAATTCTGCCAATGAGAAGACCCCATTTGTGAACCAATGAAAAAGTATACACCCCAAAATACAACGGTGATTGGATAACACACCTGTCCATCTTTATTTGAACCAATCCTAAGGCTTTATTGCCATCAGCCAATCACAATGGAATATACCCCCACGTACTGATTGGTGAAGACATCTGCGCCTTCCCATTGGCTGTAATATTGATTGATATTAACAGTAGCCAATGAGAATGTGCAAATCCTTCACCAATCAGTACATGAGGGTGTATTCCATTGTGATTGGCTATTGTCAGTGCAACCAATCAGTATGTGCAGAGGCTCCAACCAATCACCCTGTGGGGGTGTATTCCATTGTGATTGGCTGAAGGCATCTGTTTTACAGGGCGTGGCAGAAGAGGATCCGGAGTAGGCTGGAGACATCGCGGGGAGGTAAGTAGAATGTAGATTATGTTTATTTTATTTTGATGTATGTCTATTAATGTTGTGTTTTTTTTAACAGGTGCCGCGCCGGAGAAGGATTCAAAGAATGCCGGACGGGACATGCCGGAAAGGTGAGTAGAATATTTAAAATGTATAGAATGTATAGAACTTATAGAATGTTTATTTTAGAACTGTAAATGTGTTGCACTAATTTTTTTTAAAAAATTTTTCGTAGGTGGCTGTTACCAATGGATATCTGCAAAGGTAAGTGGTGTTAATTATTTTATTTTAGCTTAGACTTAGATTAGTTAATATATAAATAGCATTTATTGTATGTTAGCTAAGGGAATGCGTTTTACATAGATAGCATAGGATGTATTGTATATTAAATTGTGTTATTTATTTAGATAGATTGGGAATGTATTATTATATAGATAGGATGTATATTAGATTATGCTATGTATTTAGATAGATTGTGTGATGTATATTAGATAGGGGTGTATTGTATTGTAATTGTATGTATTTGAATTCTATGTATTTGTATTATATGTATTTCATTTTCAGGTGTGTATTTTTTTTTTTCTGTAGTGAAGGGGGCGTTGTAATGTTCCATTTTTTATTTTTTGTGACTTCATGGCACTTATGTGGTTAATGTAGTGTTGTAACAGGCCCATAATGGTGTTAATATACCCTTATGGGACTGATGGGGTTAAATAGAGGCTTATGGGGGTCTCTATTGACCCCCATGAGTGACAGGCTTAATGAAGGGCTTATGGGGGTCTGTATTAACCCCAATGAGTGACAGGCTTAATGAAGGGCTTATGGGGGTCTCTATTGACCCCCATGAGTGACAGGGTTAATGAGGGTTTTATGGGGGTCTGTATTTACCCCCATGATTGACAGGGTGACAGTGTATATTTTTTTTCTTTTACCACTGGTACTTTAAGGACCTTTACGTTCCTTTAAGGACCTGTAATGCAGGAATTTTGAATTTTGATTGCAGCGGGGGTCCCCGATCGCGTGCAATCGGGACCCCCACTGCTATGGTTAATGTGGGGTTAATGCAGGGCTCGGAGCTTATCTCAGATCCCCTGTGGTTAATCCGGGTTTCCGAGCTTATCTCGGATCCCTTCTTGGGTAAGTTGTAGGTGGCTGGGCAGCCGTGGGTCTTTGAGCCTCATTTTCATTTTTTTCGGCGGCCATTTTTTCTCTCGCTTCAGGGATTTACGTGTGTCTGAACTCGGGAATTTGGACTTCAATGGAGGCGTAACTTCACTTTTAGAGGTCCTGGGTGCCCCCCTTGCTATGGGTAAGCTTTTTATGTCGTTTTTGTGAGTATTTGGTGTGTTTTGACTGTTTTTAGGTGCGCGCAGTTCCTAAATTTTTCCTGCGTGTGGGTGTTTGTCACGTTAAGGTTGGTTCCGGCGGCGCTCATTGCCTCATTCCCTAAGTGCTTTGCGAGGACCCGCATTTGCGGAGACGTTGGGATGCTCCACCACCGCAAATGCGGCCCCTCGCTTCGCGAGGATCCGCATTTGCGGAAGCGAGAGCCTCAGTTGCTGGCATGGAGCGCCTTCGGCGCTCCATGCCAGCAACTGAGGCCCTCGGCCGCAGTGTGTGTGTGTGTGTAACCGGGTGTGAGGCGCCTTTGAGATTTTTTTTGTTAAAAACTCGTGTGTGTGTGTTAACACAGCCGACGTTGGAGCCTCCACCTCCGCAAATGCGGACCCTTGCTTTGCGAGGATCCGCATTTGCGGGGACAATGGGATGCTCCACCACCGCAAATGCGGTCCCTCGCTTTGCGAGGACCCGCATTTGCGGGGAACTGCATCCCTCGCTTCGCGAGGGACGCAGTTCTTGCCGGCTCGCTGCGCAAGCCGGCAAGCGTTAGCAACAACTCGCAAGCTCACAACTATATATGTGATTAGAGACCATGGAAATATTTGGATTGTCACAGGCAAACATGGGGGCATACAACAGTATATAAAGGAAGCTCCATACAACCAGAGTATACTATATATATTAAAAGAGAGAACACCCTTACTTTTTTTCAAAAGAAATGGAGAATATTTTAAACATTAAGCCTCTCCAGTGAATTGATATTTTTTCTCATTAGATGTGGCTAAGTTATTAATTTAAAATGTGATATGCCTATAAACTGCTCTAAATGTGGACTTCGTCTTTGGGCCCTATTCTACTGCCCAGTGGGTAAATGTATACACACTTAAAACTGCTCTTAATATTGCCACAGATTCTATTAGCTACTCACAATGCAATTACAAGTTACCCGCCCACAATCACTGTTGGACAGCCAAACCCACACAACTAGCATTGGTTTTAACACAGCTTGAATATTATGAACTCTTAATAATTAAAGTTGCACAAAATCAATATTCGATTAGACCGTAGCTCTTGCTCACAAATAAAGCCTGACCCGCAACTGAAAAAAGTATCACATTTCTGTCAAATAATTAGGTATATTAAATATTACTCACATATACTTTTTCAAACACTTATTAGAGCTGTAATAGCAATTAAACACACAATGCTGTACCTTAAAAGCATGAGATGGCATGGAAAGACATTAGAATTAATTGCACAACAGTCTCAAACCCACACACATATGCAATATATAATACAGATCCCGGGACTCAAGGGGTTAGTACATATCATAAACCCACATGGACAGATGATCTAATGCAAGTTATAGAGTGCTTTATTGTGAGCCCGATCGGCAAATATTACTTATTGGCACTAATTAATTCTTAGCCTCCGATTGCAGATTACCTTTAGCTTACATGTTTTACTGACATCATGATGACGGTCTCATTTACTATTAGCTGTGTCTAAGAAGTAAATTACAGACTTGCTTAATTATTGTCTCATCATATAATTATGCCCTCTGAAATCAGACTTAAAAAGGCAGGGTTTACGAGTTCAGTCTTGCGGTCGGAATTTGCGAGCTGTAGTCAATAGAATACATATAAACATGTTTTTTTACAAAAACACTTGCAGACAAATATGTGAGTTTGAGGTATTTTTGAGCAGCTAATATAATATGGCCCTTTGTTAGGTATAGCCAACAGTGGTTTAAAAGAGTGAGTATAATAGAAAAAAACAAAAAACCTCTCAGCAGATGAGAGTTGATGCAGCCTCTCAATGATACTTCTGGAATCCTAAATTTATATTGAACAGCAACAAGCCAACAAGGCATATACATGTAAACAATCAATAACTTTTACTCACAATTGTGTGGATTTTCATTAGACCTTGTAGATTAATTGATGGACTGATTGACCTATCATAAACATAAAATAAAAATGATTTTAAAAAATACCTGTTGAGTTCAAAAATTACATATTTTGTTGGCTAAATGTATTCCCGGTACTTGGAGCTTTGCCATAGTATAATTAGCCATTATGAGAGTCAAACTCTCAATGAGAATAAACAAAAGAGAATTTCAAAGACATATATTCAAAGTGCAATTATTTGTGTAGAAAAAAAAGTTGGTTCTTCATAGCCCTTCTTTGATGATAATGTACTCTAAGTATTGACAACAGCCTAACTTACCTAACTATATCGAATACATTATATAGCTTATTCTTATTGGCTGAGAATTATGTTGTCTGTAATATTGAATTGGTGCACTATTTCACTGAGTTAACAACTAGTTATACAGGTCTGTTCTATCCTTGCTATTCTGGTCTATGTAGACTATGGCCCTCATTCAATTGCAATTTTGCCAATTGAATAGGGGTCTAAATAAGCACATCACATATATTTTTTAAATAAGTTTTTAGTTATTAAGCATCTATCCAAAAGCAAGGTTTTCACTAACTAAAAACTTATTTAAAATATATATATTATGTGCTTATTTAGAGCCCTATTCAATTGGCAAAATCGCAATTGAATGAGGGCCTATGTGACAATGCTTCATGGCAGATTTTCTGAAGCTAAAATGAAAATACCTAGTACTTTGATGCATGTGGCCCTCAAACGAATTCCATGAATTATTTGTATACTTTGCATGCTGCACCAAGCCTGTGTTTAGAATGAGAGATGATATCTCTCTTTCACAGAAGACAGAACATTTTCCTTCTCCGCTACTAGAAAATTGTTCTCTCTTGCCCCACAAAGCAAATTCCCTCACTATAACTTCCATAATTCCCATTTACTTCACCTTTTCTTCTTACCAATAGTGATTATACTCATTTTAAATGCATGTAACAAAAATAGTAGAGTCATTGACATTTAAAAAAAAATAGGTTGCTCGTCAATGATCTTGTAGACCCTAGTGTACTGAGTGTTAGGCAATTTGTTCAATGTGAATCCACAATTACCATAAGTACTTCCATTCTAACCATCCCAGATATTCTTCTAACTTTATGATGGATTTTGTGTACAAGTTAAAAAAAAAAAAAAAAAATAGTCACTGTGGTACAGATAAATATATCCAAAACTTACTGAAAGCGAAATATCCTTTATTAACCAACTAAGTATTTAATCCAACAAACAATTGCACGTCAAAGAAAGTCAACCAAGACAGGACGGGACGTGTTCCACACCCTCTGCCAGGAGGTGAGGGAGGAGAGTCGGGGTCTGCGATACTTTAGTCTTCTACTCTCTCCCTCTCCCCTTCCATTCCCCTTTTTTTTTTCTCCCCTCTCTTCTCTCCCCGCTGTTTTTCTCTCCTCTTTCTCCTTTTCGATGTCCTTCGCAAGACTTTGAATTGTATTAAACAACTCTATACAATTAAACTATGTCAATATGGATGCTTTAAACTGCTGATAAATGTACAACAATGTTTCGCAATTTTTATGTTTTTTGCTGTTTTATGTCTTTTTATGCTCAAAAATTATATAAATAAAACGGGAAAAAAAAAGTTAACACCCTCAAAGAGCATGATTCTAATTTTCAGCATGCAGTGTGTTCAAAGAAACAATCATAAAAAGAAGGCCTGTAAGCAATGGTAGACTTCATCTTTATACTCATAAAAAAGTATTGTTCTCTAAAATGTAAACATTGTATAGTTTATTGTACTGTATTATATTTGTATTTGTATAATTCCGTCATTCAGCATAGTGCTATATAAGAGCATTTAACATAATGAGCACCATTGGGTTACATACAATTGTCCATCTAAAATAAAATAAATCAGACTGGACTATCAGCCTCATTAAATTTGGGCTACGTGTTAGAACGTAGTCTGTAACATTGAAAGTAGGACTTACGCTATTAACTTAACCCAGTAAACGTCCTTGCAGATGACTTGCGGAGGAAGTCGCAGGACGGCCGTAAAATGCCTACGGGGCGTGAACATAGAACTTTGCAACTCGAAAATCCTTTGATCTGTCAAGCCCATAACCGCTACGATTACAATCATGCTATTAAATTGCAACAAAGACAACCGTGAGCTAGCCCATAACATGCAAATTGAGCCCAAAAGCCCCACAAGTGCTGGAGAGGACTCACAAGAGGGGTAAAGACCAATACGTAGCCCCGTAAATGCAAAAAAAAAAACACACTCCTGTACTTTTATTAACGGGGAAAGGGATGTTAGGTCTTAGAATTAATAGCACAACATTCTCAAGCTCGCAAATCGGACCCAAAAATAATTTATTTAATGTTCAATTTACGTGTTATATCGACAACGGCAATCAATGTGTTAATACATATACTGTAACTTGCATGTAATACAATATCATATTTACGGCTTTATTAATATTGCATTATTGTGGAATGTGGGTCTGATCTCAACTTGTAATTGAAGCCCATAGGACTTTGAAGTCTACCCTCCCCTTTATTAGTGAAGTAACACAATCTCTTTTTCCATTGGCTCCGTCTAAATTCGTAACTACGGACTCCACTAACTGATTGTCTGCAAGGCCCGCAAATTTTACGAACGAGCTATGATTTGCGTCTCAAGCCCGTAGCTCGCAGCCCATTCTAATTTAATAGCAACGTAACTCGGCCAAATTTCAAGCTGTTACAGGCTTCATGTTGGTGTTATTGGCTTGAAATTTGATAGGGCTGTATATCTCCTAAGCAGCGTCTTGAATAGTTTGGATCACTTTAATCCTGACATGTCACTTTCAGATTTCTCCATATGCTTTGCCTGAACACTTTTACATATTTACAAAATCTGTTTATTCTTTAATAATATTTTAGTAAAGCAAAAATCTACATTCGGAAGAAACATGAAAAAAAAATACTTGTCTCAGCTGAAAGGGACAATTACTTAACTTATCTGTGGTCACAAAGCATAAAATGTAAATGAATGACAAAACAAACCGTGTTTCAAGTCCTTTTAATCAATTAGGAACTATACATTTAGCCCCCCTCTTCCCTGGGATTCCCCCAATATCTCAGATGAGCCGGGGAACCCCAGGGAGTCCCCCGGACAATGTGCTAAGAGCTGGGGTAATCCCAGGGATTCCCCCTTCCCACATGCTATCATCTTCGACCCCAGAGATCCCCCATTTAACTATAACCATGGGAATCCATATAGACACCCTTAGCAAATAAATGTAATTCCTACACCATTGGGGTCTCCCCTTACAGGAACCCTGTGTCATCTAATATTAACCCTGACATGTATATTTAACCCCTGTGCCATGGAGGTTCTTAAATGTAACTCTTAATGGACACCCGTGGCATCTACCTTTAGCTCAATACTAGGGGGTCCTCAAAGGATCCCCATGGTAACAATAGCCATGGGGAAACTAACATTAGCTCCTTGTGCCATTGGGGACTTCTAGCACCACCATGACTTTCTATCTACCACCACAGGGGTACAAATTGGATCCATAAACTAGACCCTCATAGTTCATATGACATTAAATTACAGTAAGAAGCTACAAAGAATAGAAAAATAACTTTGTTTGCTCTGGTCCTTATTGTTCTGTCCTAGAAAAACAGGCTATCAATGTTGATTAAAGAATCATGTCATTATCAATGTTGGGTTAATTTTAGGTGCCATGGAGGTGGCGGGGTTACTAGGACTTCTGTAGCAGAAGGTTAAGTATTAGTTGCCACGGGGGTCCATAGAGACCCCCATGGTTACACTTTGGTTTGGAGATCCCCAGAGTCAGCTCATAGGAATCCACTGGGATACCACGAGTCATAGCACATGAGAAGGGGAAATCAAGGAGATCCCCCTACTTGTATCGGATATTTGGTCTTATATACGATAGCTGGTCTTAGACAGAAAGGTCATAAATCCCCTGCATTCATTTTTGTTCTTATATAACCCATTTCCTGCTATGGGAAGTGGTTTATATAGAAAGCTAGGGGAAAGGCAGTATGTTAGGGCTAGTGTAGTGTGAGCAGACTGCACGCACACATTATGGCTAGAGACCAATGGGATTACCCTCTGTTGTGCACGTCAACTATGTTGAGGGGAAGATTTTTGAGAAGAGAGCTAGAATGGCTCCTTAGCAAGAGAAAAAATGTTGCCCACAGTTACAAGGGAGCCATTCTGGCTGCTATGTGCCAGAATGGAATGAAGGCCTCGGTTTCACAAAACTAAAGCTACAGATGTATTTTTCCACATGATCAGCAATAGATTTATGGAACATATATTGAGACAATTTCAGTTGTGTTTCTTTTTTACTCACACATCATAGTTACATATAAAATTCCTTCCTGACCCCAGATACTAGCAATCGATTCATCCCTGGATCAATACTCCCTCTCTATTTATCCAGGATAGCCGTTAATGCCCTTTTTATTAAAAAATATATCAAATCCCTTTTTAAAGTTATCTATCAAATCTGCTGTCACCACCTCCTTTGGTAGAGAATTCCACAGATTAACCACCCTTACTGTGAAGAACCCTTATCTTTCTTTAAGGCGAAATCTTTTTACTTCTAATCTCAAAGAAACTCTGCCTGTTTCATTGTTATACATTTTAGTTTGCTACCCTCTTTTGCAGTCCCTGCATTAACTCCAGTTCTCCTCCAAAACAGATTAAAATGTCTTTTTTTCACCTAGCCTCACCTTTGTGGCACCCTCTTATTGAGAGATTAATTTATATGTAATGTTCTTCTCTTGTAACTCTAATATTATGCAAATATTAGAAATGTGCTTCTTTTGTGTGCTGAAAGAAGTGCACAATTACTCAAAAGTAATGAGTGCGATGTTAGGTCATCTAGCGTGAAAGTCATTGCTAAATATTGTCTAAATTGAAGGTCAGTTCACTACATTATCATTAAGGTAGATATTCTCAAATGATAATGTTAAACTTTTAAAATTTTTAACCTGTTCTCATGCATGGTTCAAAATGTAATCACTGGCATCACTTGAACTATGAATACAGTTTTCCAAAACATCTAAAACAGTATGAGATTCAAACCCAATTAAAAAATCACTTTGAATTGTTTTCATTTTCAACACAACTATTTACCTCTTCACTGGGTTCAAGTATATTCAGTGGGGCTGAAGGCATAGAAAGACAACATATTATTTATGTTCAATAATACTTTATTTATGTAATAACCTGAAAAGCAATGTAGGACAGTCATCAGTATGAAGTTTATACAGTTTAGAAAGTTAAAAAAAATGTCACCATGCAACTCCTATATGCCAAAACAATATTCAGCGTTATTAACTCTTTCCAAAGTAAGTCAATACTGTTGAAAAATACTCTGTTGATTAAAAAGATCCTAAGATATGGAAGAACATTATATTGCACATATCAGAGTATAATAAAACATCCTTCCAGTATTTTTGGCAAGCACACCCATATTTATTATTTCAATTTTGTTTAATTCAGATTTATGTGCTTTTGCCAGCATCATCACAAGGGTTACAATGTGAATTGTGGAAGCCTGCAGTGTATATTTCATTTGGTAAAAATTACAACTGCAGTCTTTTGCACTGTCCATGCTATCCCAAAGTGACTCTCCATTATTGTCTGTTTTATATATGTCATTGATAAATTTCTCTGAGGAAATCATAAGCTGCACATCTAAACACGAATTCCTTAAAAAGGAGATACAGTGGAAATCAAACAAAAACTCAAATCTACATATAAGAATTAGATGTTAAAAACTGTATAATGTGTATCCAAATTTTTGTAACAATTATGTTAACAGCCAACTCTTTTGACCATTCAAACAATAAAAGGTGCATAGAAAATGTACTGAGGACTTCAACACCATCATCTACCAACTTTACTGATACGTTTTATCATGCAGATCATGCACCATTTTTATGTCTCTTCTTTGAACTGTTAGCAACTGTCTAATACCAGTGTTACAGTGTAGAGAATTTTAACCTTCAATACACTTAAATTTAATTGCTTAGTACTTCATCTTTTTTTGCTTTCCTGGAACCTTAAACCATCACTTCAAAAGAGAGCTACGGGACATGCTATATTTTATGTGCCATCATATATATTTCAGCCCAAATTTAATTCTCTTTCATCAGTAGAATATGGTCTTTTTACTGCCAAGCTTAAAGACAGATATTTCATAGTCAGGAAGAAAGTTTACCAGTATACTGCACAGTGCTCTATCCTGCTGGGTTTGATAAAGAAAATTGCTGAATTTGCATGAAAAATATTAAATACAGATATTATAAACTTTTTGCTTTTAAGTTACATTTATGATTTATATATTTTATACCCTTAACTATGTTAAATTGTTTCTGTTTTCTAAAGAAATTATATTTGAATATGTATCTCTTATAAAACATTTATTCTATTCTATTGCTTTGTATTAATGGTGAAGTATTGGAACCCTTGACAAATTATTGGATAATGTCTTCATTACCTATTTATCCTTTGCATATGTAATATGTACAGCTTGGAGGAATTTACTAAGTATCTCAAGTGTATCTTGTGTCATCTCACAATTTACTGTGCAAAATGTTGTTGAGGGGGGGTGGGGGGGGGAGAAAATGGTTAGTAAATTCCCCCCTCCTACAATACTTTACCCTTACACAAATCACTAGTATTAATATCAAATAAAGGGACATGAAACATTGTTTTTTTTTAAATGTATTAATTAGAGTGTATTTTGAACATTACAACATTTGTTTTTGCCTTGAAAACATAAAAGCTAAAATGTATTAAAACTTTATAAAAACTGATGGAAAAAATACAGCATACATAATTGGGTGGATCTCATTGTCAGGAAATAGGAACTATATGATTGCTTACTGGCTGACAGGGGCAAGCCCCAGTGTAGCTAACATATTAATAAATAAAAAAATTCTGCTCTGAGACCCTTGAAAAAAAAAAAAAACACTATGACACACTAACAAATACTCTTTTTCAGGTACACTAAATGAACAATGCTTTCCATATCAC
This sequence comes from Discoglossus pictus, assembly GCA_027410445.1. Lineage (NCBI taxonomy): Eukaryota > Metazoa > Chordata > Amphibia > Anura > Alytidae > Discoglossus > Discoglossus pictus. Next base: position 140,729,787 of record CM050166.1, on the reverse strand, counting down.
TTTAATGCTATATTTATACAGTTCTGCTCAAAAGTTTGCATACCCTTGGTGAATTGGTAATATATGTTCCATTTAAAAAAAAAAAAAAGTGAGTGAGCAGGCAAAACACATTTATTTTATTTCTTATTGGATTTATATTCAACTGTAGGTTATAACAGAATGGCACAATCATATAACAAAACATGGCAAAAACATGAAAGGACCCTGTTCAAAAGTGTGCATACCATTAGTTCTTAATACTGTGTATTGCCCTCTTTAGCATCAATGACAGTTTGCAGTTTTTTGTAATAGTTCTCTATGAGGCCCCTAATTCTTGCAGGTGGTATAGCTGCCCGTTCGTCTTGGCAAAATGTCTCCAGGTCATGCAAAGTCTTTGGTCGTCTTGCATGAACCTCTCATTTCAGATCACCCCAGAGTGGCTCGATTATATTAAGGTCAGGAGACTGTGATGGCCACTCCACAACCATCAGCTTTTTCTGCTTTAACCACTGGAGGTCAACTTGGCCTTGTGCTTAGGGTCATTGTCATGCTGGAAAGTCCAAGAGCGTCCCATGCTCAGACTTTGTGCAGAAGAATGCAAATTCCCTGTGCGTTTAGAGCTCACCCCCCCCCCCAAAACATCAGTGAGCCACCACCATTTTTCACAGTGGGGATGGTATTCTTTTCACTATATAGGCCTTGTTGATCCATCTCCAAACATAGCACTTATGGTTGGGACCATAAAGCTGTATTTTGGTCTCGTCACACCACATTACAGCGTACCAAATGCTGTGAGTCTTGTCAAGGTGCTGTCGGACAAATTGTAACCAAGCTTTTTTGTGACATTGGCTCAGTAAAGGCTTCTTTCTGGCAACTTGGCCATGCAGCTCATTTTTGTTCAAGTATCGTCATATTGTGCTTCTTGAATTAACCACACTGTGTTTTTCCTGAGCAGCCTGCAATTCTTCTACGGTTACCTGTGGGTTTTTCTTTGTATTCCGAACAATTCTTCGGGCAATTGTAGCTGAAATCTTTTTTGGTCTACCTGACCTTGGTTTGGTATCAAGAGATCCCTGAATTTTCCACTTCTTAATAAATTATTGAACAGTAGTGACTGGCATTTTCAAGTCTTTGAATATCTTTTTATATCCTTTTTCATCTTTATGAAGTTCCATTACCTTCTTATGCAGATTTTTTGACAATTCCTTTCTGCTCCCCATGGCTCAGTATCTAGCCTGCTCAGTACATCCATGTGAGAGCTAACAAACTCATTTACTATTTCATAAACAGACACTAATTGCAATTTAAAAAGCCACTGGTGTGGGTAATTAACCTTTAATTGCCATTTTAACCTGTGTGTGTCACCATGTGTGTCTGTAACAAGGCCAAACATTTAAGGATATGTAAACTTTTGATCAGGGCCATTTGGGTGATTTCTGTTATCATTATGATTAAAAAAGGAGCCAAACAACTATGTGATAATAAATGGCTTTGTATGATCACTATCCTTCAATAAATTACATTTTTTTTGCATGATCAGTCATATTTTCAAAATAAAGGCCAACATTTCACAATTTCTGCCAGGATATGCAAACTTTTGAGCTCAATTGTAGAACTATTTATTAAATATGAGAAGTATAAATTATATTAATTAAAGGTTTGCTATTTGATTACACAAGTCAGTTACTTGTAACTATTAATGTACAGTTTCAAATTAATGTCAATTAGGGTTGTGTTTTTCTTGAAATACAGCAGAATCTTCAACATAAGCATGCACTTGTAGTCATTTGTCACCCAAGACAACTTATGGATTTATCACAGTATTGTGTGTGTTTGAAATTGCATTCCTAGGTGAAACTTCGCAAATGTAGGTGTATAAAATGCAATGTCATTGCAGCATAAGCTATTTTCAAGCATAAGAAGAAGATATGACTTATTAACGTTGGTAATAGATACTTATTGTGCAACTAGATTTCCTGCAATGCTGAAAGAACAGAAATTTGTGTGCCATGCTCCATGTTCCCCATTTCTTTCCCTGATTCATTATATTTCTTTGTGATGGGGCCTGTTGGAGATTTGATGTATGTGAAACATTAGGTGGAGATTCATTTAGGGTATTTAGTGAGCACCTGTTGGTCTCTGATTTGTTTAGTTCTTGTTTTTTGTTATTATACAAATCTCAGAGTGCATTTAAATATAATTAGGTAATATGAATTTGTGGATGATAAGTTATAATTTGTGAATTGATATTTATGCATCATTACATATTGTATAAAATGATTGCTGTCAATTCTGTGGCCTTCACTACTTAGCAAAGCCGATATTCAAGGAAAAGTAATGTCATACATACACTTTGCCTTCATGCATGTGCACCTTTGCAAAGCAGTAAAATATCTGTGCTTTATAATAAATCTAGTTCAAACAATTTAGCCTCATGAATCATAACATTAATGAAAATTGTAGGCTACTTACTTTATAGTTTACTGTAAAAGTTGAACATTTATAATATAAAAAAATATCTAGTTTCATTTTCAGTGCATTTTATGTTTACTAAGGCTTATGAAAGTAAAATCCTGAATTACAGAGAGTCAGTCTGGATGTATATTTGGTTAAATTGTTGCAAATAATATTCTTGGTGTTAAAACTTTGATTTAAAATTGTGCCTAAAATGGATCAGTTCATATAGAAACTGTCTAACAAAGAAAACAGTATCAATAAACCATGGCAAAATGTAATCTTTGTTTCTGTGGCAACATTAACCATGGCCAGGAAGCACATCAACGTGATTACAAGGTAGACACGAAAAAATGTCAAGGACAAAGCTTTCCAGCTGCCAAAAGTGCTTCATATTGTTATAAAATTGTAGAGTCAGAGTTTAATATTTTCTTTTACAATGCTGCATTGTATGCCAAGATTTAATATAAAAAGTAATAAAAAAGAAGGAAGTTGTTTTAAAAAGAGGGTTAGTAGGCCTTCTCGGAATAATAAGTATGATTAAATGCAACATAAAGATTGGAGTTGAACTTTCTAAATAATAGTATATGCACGTCATATTGTAAAATAATTATTACATCAATATTAGAATTTCCTAAATCATTAAAAAGAAATACAATGTATTTATTAAATATAGAAAAAACTATAAAAACACTGTGTAAGAGAGCCCATTGCCTATCACTGATATACAATTTACATGAAAATCAACATTCAAATGTTTGATATTATATGTTTTATGGCAAAGTATGCTTGCTATGTTTAAAGAACATTGCTTAGCTTCATGGTAACATAGACATTATATTTACCATTACACAATTAACTAGCATTTTGTCCCACATTTTAGCATCTTAAGCCACTCATTAGTATACCAAGGCATGCAGAGACATTGGTGCATAAATAAGGATTTATTTTAGAAAACAAAGCTAGCATAATACACAAACAGATTAACATCCATTTAAAATTGAACATTTAATCCACTATACTGATTTTATTTAAGGAGAACTGAAGATCAATCTTTCTCTATTATTTAGTTGAGAAAGGTAATAAAGTGCAAATCTACTGATAATAATGATTTATATGTATAACTTCCAGCGTGAGGTGGCTGTGAGTGTCCAGTAATCTAGATGATATAATCAGAGTATTGCAGTATATAAAGGGTTACAAGCCCTATGGCATTACAAAGAAAATTATCTTTGCCATTAAAAAGCTTGTAAACACGTGTTACAATCCAAAACAAAACAAAAAATGACTTCATGTACACCTCTGTTGACCACATACCATTTGGCATTAGTTGAAAACAGCAAAATGTTTAAAGATGTACAGTCACTACTAACAGAGGACACAGAATTAAAAAATATATTTCCCAATATAATATTAGACAGCCACCAAACTGAAACAAACATTGGCTAGCAGAAGATTGGCCAATGAACAGCCTAACAGAGAAAATAGTGCCAAACCTTGCAAAATGACTATTTGCAAACTATGGGGCCCTAAGTTAATCAGCAGTGTAAACTTCAGCACACCCGTAAATTAGCTGTGGGGGCTTTTTCCCCTCTACATTACACCACTAATTTAGCTCCCCCACATTATGGCATTCAGCCACATCCATTTACCTGTGTCTTGTCCTCAAGAGTTTTCAGTGTAGGAAGTACCCAAACCAAGCTTTACGGATGAGAAACAGCTCTAGGAGCCGATAGCAAAATGAAAACATCACGCCCTGGGATTCCTTAAAATTTAAATACTAACTGGAGGGAATTCCCGGGTATCCACTTCCCCCATTCTTTGCCGATTACCAATAACCATGTAGATGGGGTCATGAATACCTAATTAGCCTCTTTAACAATGGGGGTTTATACAGGCTCCCATGGAAAAACAATAACTCATTAAAGGCATATCCAAGTTTCCTGGGTTATTCGATTTTTGCACTCTTTATGCAAAAAGCATAATTTATGTATGCAGCACATTTCATAAAACATTTTATTTGTATTAATATCTAAAAATCCCTTTAATGATTATGTTGACACTCCCAGGGGTGTCTACACAAGCCTCTGATCCCCACCCAATCAACATGCAGCATTAGGGGAGCAATTTATAGCTCATTACACACCTTCTGTGCCTTCCTCAACCAATAGGAGAGCACTGATGTCAGTCCTAAAGTCACATCTGGGATGTGCTTCCTGCTGCAGTGTCTGATCTCTGTCTGTGCTGCTCACACTCTTAACCACAGACACACTAAATATCCCAGGTTGCTTTGCTGCACAAACAAGAACCACAAATGTCCATTGAAATGTATCAGCTTCAGAATTTTTTTATTTATTTTATGATAATTTAGCCTGGGTTTGAAAGGGGTGTTAACCCTAATTTTCAAATGTCAGATTTTAAAAGACCTTTTGTTAACTTCAAAGTAAGTGTTTAAATGTTTATTTTGGTATTTTTTCAAGCAAAAAAATATTTTCATACACTATTAATTATCCTATATCAGACACTTATAATCCAGCATACTTAGATATGCCTTTAAGTGCCATGAGGGTCCACCAGAACCCTCAAGGCACTTTAAGTCACAAAAACACTACATTAACCTATTAAAATTACAACCCAATAAACTAATAAATAAAATAAAATCTAAATTATTAAAATTAAAAATTCCAATTAATTTCTAAAATAATTAAACCTATTTAATTATTACATTAATTAAACCGATTTAGTTATTAAATAAATTAATCCTAACTAATTATTAAATTAATCAAACCTATTTAATTTTAACATTATTAATAGTAAATTTTGTATTAAATATATCAAACCTATTTAATTATTAAATTAATTAAACCTATTTATTTATCAAAACATTCTTCAAGCTGTGGTCTTTACACCAACTGCACTCACTCAAGCAGTCAGTGTAGGAACCACAGCTTGAAGAGTGTTTTATCACTGATAAAGCTGCAGAATTGGCATCGAAACACGTTTGATTTTATCTATACCAATTGTATATACACTTATATGATTGTATCAATATTACCATAGAAATTTAAGTATTTTTTCCTTCATAAATTGCACAGTGTGCAGTGGTAAATTGATAAATAAATATATATATATATATATATATATATATATATATACTAGCGACTTGCGACCTTCAGCGCTCATCGTGAGCCTCTCCTCCCATCTACTTCTCCTCTGATTACAAGCCTTGGCAGCTTGCAACTTGTCATGTGTCTCTTTCCACCATCTTCCCCCCTGTCCCTTCCCTGTGTCTCCTGTGTCTCCTCTGTGTCTTTGCTGAATCTTTGCATGGCGCATGCTGACTGCCGTTGATCCCGCTTGCCTGGCATAGTTCGTGTTTGTTACTGTCTTTGCCGTTGTGTATTTTCTAAGTCCAGTGTGCCTACGTAAGTTCAGCATGCCTGGCGTCATTGGTGTAAGTTTTACTGTATTTGCTGTCGTGTAAGTCCCTCGTGCCTGTTGTTGTTCATCTGTGTCCTGAGTGCCTGGCATTGTTGGTGTGTTACTGTCTTTGCCATTGTGAATTTTCTAAATCCCGCGTGCCTTGCGTTGTAGATGTAAGCGTTACTGTCTGTTGCGTTGTGTATTTTCTAAGTTCTGCGTGCTTGGCCTTGCTGAGCCTTGTTTTCATCTGGTTTCAGAAATGTAAACTTTTTTTCGACCGCCATTTTTTTTCCCACTTCTGCGACTTTCTGTCGTTAGAAAATACAAAATATGCCTCAAATTAACTTGAAACCTCACTCACAGGTTCCCTGGCTCTCCCCTGTGCTGTGTGTGAGTGTGTAAGTGAATTTAAGGCATGTTTGTGTGTTTTCGCCATCATTTCCAGTTCAGTGGTTCGGCCATTAAAGTCATATTTTTTGCAAGCACGTGCCTCAACAGTCGCACAGAAGCTGTGACTGAGTGGGCTGTGTGATTATAAGAATTCAGAAGTTTCTTGATCCAGAGGAGGTCCAAGGGATATAACATGCTTACAATACCTTACTATGAGGTGTATTAAGGTGAGAGTATAATACTTAGTATCTCTCCCCTCTTATATTTATCTAAATGTTAACCTATGTTAACCTATAGGGCTTATTTACTAATGTCTGCCACCTCCAAAAGTTTTCCCAAGGAATAAAGTTGTGAATGCACAGGAACTGGCTAAAGTGATTCAATCACGTGTATTCATATTTAACCTATTAAAACATGAAGTGTTGTAGATTCCTTGGATATGTCAAATACAAGTACATATACTTAAAGGCCAGTTAATTTAACCCAACTTGGAGCACAGCACTTTAAATTTCTTCTAAAAAAAAGGTTGAAATACTATTTGGATTTTTGAAATAGGTGCCTTTTTCTTAGAAAAAATCATAAATGAAGTGTCTGTTTACATGAGACTCTGACAAGCCCCTAGATAGACTCACAGCAACAGCTCAGTGCAGAGAGCACAATCAGAAATATAGTTACCCCATCCCAAATTCATCTGTGCAGAGTAATGACTGCTGGAACCTCCAAAATATGTGTATTGCGGGTTAACTGATTGCTGACGCATTACTGAATGCATAGAAAAGCCATAGATCTTAGTCTACACCGCTTGGTGTCAGCAGACATTGTTAATCATGTCAGGAGTGTGTTTATAAACATACCTAAGGTTATAGCCGTTATTAGTGTAATTTAAAAAAACAATAGATAATTTTACTATAAAATCTTGTGTACTTTCACACCATGAAGACCAATTACAGTGAGGTATATGGCAATTTCACATACTAATGAAGAGGTTCTGAAAGAGTTCACTGTTACTTCTTCCATCTCTACATACACCCTAATGAAGAGGTTCTCTAAGAGTTCTCTGTTACTTCTTCCATCTCTACATACGCCCTAATGAAGAGGTTCTGTAAGAGTTCTCTGTTACTTCTTCCATCTCTACATACGCCCTAATGAAGAGGTTCTGTAAGAGTTCACTGTTACTTCTTCCATCTCTACATATGCCCTAATGTGAAGGTTCTGTAAGAGTTCTGTTACTTCTTCCATCTCTACATACGCCCTAATGAAGAGGTTCTGTAAGAGTTCTGTTACTTCTTCCATCTCTACATACGCCCTAATGAAGAGGTTCTGTAAGAGTTCTCTGTTACTTCTTCCATCTCTACATACGCCCTAATGAAGAGGTTCTGTAAGAGTTCTCTGTTACTTCTTCCATCTATACATGCGCCCTAATGAAGAGGTTCTGTAAGAGTTCTCTGTTACTTCTTCCATCTATACATGCGCCCTAATGAAGAGGTTCTGTAAGAGTTCACTGTTACTTCTTCCATCTCTACATACGCCCTAATGAAGAGGTTCTGTAAGAGTTCTCTGTTACTTCTTCCATCTATACATGCGCCCTAATGAAGAGGTTCTGTAAGAGTTCACTGTTACTTCTTCCATCTCTACATATGCCCTAATGAAGAGGTTCTGTAAGAGTTCTCTGTTACTTCTTCAAATCTCTACTGATGGCCGAATGTCTAGCATTTATTGGTGAAAATGCTGTTGCCATGGCGTTTAGTTGCAAATATTGTATTTTTGAAACTTATTTTTACACCCTTGTTGCAAATAAAGGGAAATATTAATAAATAATGGCAAAGAAATATATTCCTCATGTAAATGCAAAGTGAGAATGTGTTTATTAGTAAGATTAACATACCTTGCTGATAAAATAGGACAGTTATAAAAAATGCATACAGCAGTCTGCATTTATCATAAAATGCCTGCTTCAAACAAGAGACATGGTAACCCCAGTCACTGAGCATATTTAACTCTAGTTTTATAGTTATACATCATAAAATCAGAACAGCTTAGAGTAGAGCGGATAAAGGAACCATCTAAAGTTTAAAATACATCAAATGATTCAAAAATGTACAGGAGGGAAGCAGATTTCAAAGTAAGAGAAGTTGGAGATCAAGGGCATGCTCTAAAAATAGGTAGTGTCAGAAAAGGCATAAAAAAGTACTACCTTAAGGAATGTGTTGAGAAAAATCATAAGCACTTCAATATTATAATTATCTTTTATTTGTGGAGTAACAGGAGTAACATTTGTACATGCATATGGAAAGCTTTAAATAAGACCAAAAGTTAGTACATATATGTTAGTATATGAGTAGTTGAGGGTCCTGCTCATATAAGAGCTTACTATCTATGTACATTTGAATCAATCAAATTAATTGAAATGCTCATAGAAGGAAAAACGTGCTTTGAGTTGTTGCCTAAGTTGAAATGCAGCAATTTAAATGGCTTCACTTTTCAGTAACATTGGTATGACATTTTTACTGGCTCACGTTCACATGTTATATCTCATGTAGAGAATCATGGCAGGAAAAGCTCATTTTTAATACAAATATGCTTTGGTGATAAACACTAATTGTACAGTCAAAAAAAAATAAGCTGCTCACATACAGATTAATATTTAATAACTACAAATCATAAAATATGTTTAAAAGTTAAGCTTTTTAAGAACATCATATATGCGCCATTGCACATTATAAGATGGTAGCTCTACTCTGACCACATGGATCAATTTTTTTTAATGCACAAGGATTTCAGTAGGGTTTACTATGTATTCAATAATTTTTACATGTTTCTATATAAGACGGCTAAGGGCACAGTAAAAAGCAGTATGAACACATTGCCGCATTGTATTGTAGGAAGTATATAACCAGATCAATTTCTTGTTTTATTGACAATATGTTCACATTTCAACACTATCAATGTGAAATTCTCTCTAGAATTCTTTCAAATATTTAATATTTTAAATATTCCCTTTAAAAAATAAAGTTTTTGCATTGATATATAATTTAGTATCTATTCAATCTTTAATTTCATCAAGACTACACTATTTTTCTGGAGGCTTTTACAAAACGACTAAAATGTACGGTTCTCTTTTTACAATTGCTTTACATTTCTAAGCTGTCGTAGAATCCATTTACATTTTTTAGTACCCAATAACTGTATTAAATTGCAGGTGATAATATATCTCATTTTGTAGATTACATAGCAAAATAGTGTGATCTTTGCTATGTTCAATAGATCTACTATGTTATCACATATAACAAGAATCAAAGTCAAAGAACTTGCACTACTCCAACAAATGGATCACATCAAGCTTTTTAATGAATACCATTGATCAAGTATGTAAGTATGTCAAGGAGGATACAATTGCTATGTAGAAAACCCAATATTAATCATTGAATTATGCTTATTTATCCTGTTTAGTGTAGCAAGTTTGTTTAGATTGTACACAGTTACAAAATGTTGTATCTTTCTAGTCTGTAGCCAGATTTTGCTAAAGAGATCCGATTTAATTTGAATCTAAAATATATACAACACTGTGCTTCATTTAATTCCATCATTAAATTATGCTTTCTGAGTTTTGTTAAAGAAACACAGTAGGAGGAATAATTTTGTAATTTTAAACTGTATGTAATAATAAGTAGTTTATCAAATTAATTTTATCAAAATTAAAATTTGTAATTTTACTTGTCAATTAGGGGGATTACTCTCTGGGGGTCTGCTTGCATTGTTTTTCAGTCTAAAGCCATTTGACAATGAGAAAAACTGCACTCAACACTCTCAGTACCAAATGGCTATAAGCAGAAATCAGTGCCAGTAGAGCCCCAGGAGATAATTAGCAAATCATCATGCTGAAGAATTAGATAACAGTCAATGCTTGGTGGGTGAAATCTGCAATGTGACCCTTCAAGTCAAAAACTGAAAGATAAAAATATTTTATCCATTACATACATTTATGTCAAAAAGATAATACAATATGAGACACACTGCAAACAAAAGTTAAAATAAATGAAACATGAATCTTAGCTATTATATTTAAATATATAATGTGGTGCTGCTGTCGATATTACACAAACAAGCATAACCTTAATGCTGTATATTTTTGGAACTGGCTGTTATAGTGGATTATGTTGGAACAGGTATTTTATACTACCCGATACGCTATTCACATGTAATGATGCACAGACATAAAATGTACGTATACCTAATGCCTTAAAAATGGATGAGTGGTGACAGAATCAGCGATAGTTAACAGCCACACTCATTCTTTATGTTTGTTCTACACAAATAACTGTGACATTTATTGAATGAAATTGCTATATGATTCTTTATAAATAAGTATTCTCAGCTGTTAGTAATCATGTAACATCTCTAGCCTTAGGAAATAAGTTTTTGTTGATATCGGTATACATAGTTAACTCCATTATGGTATTCAACACTATCTTTAACTATAACATATATTCTGATAAGGTTACTTCAATTATGTTATAAATTCATTGTGATACAAAAAATAAACCACCAAACAGTACTCAGAAACTCAAAAAGCAAAGTGAATACTATATTTCCTATCAGTGTTATGGGCTGCAACCCTAGACCAGCTCCTCCTTTCTCCAGTTCTATATATCAAATTTATAATTTTATGTGTGTGTATGTATATATATATATATATATATATATATATATATATATATATATATATATATATTATGTCAAGTACAATTAAACCAAAAGAAATATCACAGCATGTAGACATTACAGTCCATATACAAATATATTTCAATGTACTACACTTCATCTTCAGACAACATGCTGCTCCCTGAAAATTTACTGCCTTAGGCCTGGACCTCAGAGGCCTAGGCTGAAACATACATTTTATCAGATAATACAGAACATAGGATGGAATTTAGTAAGTATCTCAAGTACATCCAATTTTCTATTCCCTAGTTACTGTGGGGAAAACTGAGATTTCAGTTCTTCTCACAACAGGCAGAGCTACCACGGGTGCCGGCTGTGCAATGCATCAGGGCCTTCCATGTCTCATGCCCCCTGGACCCCCCATGGGCCCCATCAGCCTCACCACATCCCCCTCTTGATTACTGCTCTGACAACACACCTTCTCACCTGGCCAGGGAATCCTGAATGACATAACGTGTGTATAATATCATTCAGGATTCGGTGAGGCTGAGGGGGCACCGGTAGATCCCTGGGGGTCATTCCCACACTACAGGGAAAAACATATATAAAGTAGTTACTCTGAGACAGAAATTAACTTATTTATATGTGAGGATGCCATAAAATAGGATGAATTTGAAGGTGTCTGGGATATCTGTTTGAGCTAGAAGGATATTTTTACCCACAGGTAAAATAATTTCAATGGCACCATCTACTGAGGTATTTTGCAATATCGTCTCTTGGGTAGTGGAACCATGGGGGGCAGAGAAGTCAATGATCCTCCCCTCTTTGCCTGAAAATTCCTCCTGGCTATGACTATGCTATTAATTTTCCAGGTACGAAAATGTGGGCTTGAGAAGGGACTTGTGAGAAAGCCTTTGAGGACTTTGTCTTGAATGATATTGAACACTAGGTCTGGTTCTAGTTTGGCTGACAAGAGATTGTCACACAAGTAAGATATGGACCCTTGCTGATGGCTGACTAGTTAAGTTATTGATTTGATGAGTGATAGATAAGATGAAGCTTTCTATTGATGAAAGCCTGTTCTGAATATTTGTTACAGTAGTAGGTAAGTCTGAGATCAAGGGCTAAGGTACTAAAATTCAGCTTTTAGTAAGTGTCGTAGGAGGAAACAAGATGGAGGTTAATGGACTGTTAGTGGGACATGAGGAAAGAGAATACATACAGTTTTGCTTTCCTTGCCATTGTTGAGGAAGTAATGATGCATTTCTTAAGCTTAGATATTAGTTTATGATGGTTCAGGTTCTGTAAACTGGAAGTGTTGCCTGTAATGACACTGATTCTGGTGGTGATAATGGAGGGACTGATTGGAGACATTGTTTGAACTAGCCTGGTCGGCCATGGTCTATGGTTTGAAATCATGTTATGACATGATTTGCATGGAAATGGCTGATGTCTTATGGATGTGAAATGATTATACTTCCGGGTGGATGAATCTGAGATTTGTTGGTGGAGACTGCTTGCGACAAATGCTGTAGGTAAGACATTCCGTGAAAAATAACAAGTATGATGCAGTGGTGAAAGAGTCAGTAATACTTGAATGTCTGATCTCTGTAATGTACTTGATGGCCTCGTGTAATACTACAGTATATAAAGTATGTGGAAGCTTTAGATTTACTCAAAGGTCTCTAGTGAAGTGACTGATTCTTTGGAATGTGTTTGATAATCTTTACGCTAATGCCATAAGAGATGTTTTGAATTCAGTACATGTTTTTCTCAATAATCTTTAATATTGGATTGGTGATGTGGGGACATAATCAAATTGTGCTGTGGATGTGAGTAATCAATGGATAAGAACCCTCAGATGGGTAAAATAACCCTTAGATTGTAAGTTTTCGAGTTTTCAATCTTGTGTCAGTGCCTTGGAAACAAGCTCTGTGTACATTTGATTTTATGCTCAAAAACAGGGCCCTCCATTCTTTACAAGGTGTTTAATTTGTTTTCTGCTATGTACTCAACCCCTGTACAGCGCTACAGAATATGTTGGCGCGATATAAATAAAGATAATAATAATAATAATAAGGGTTACCTGTTGAGAGATGTGTAATAGGTATGAATGAAGTAAACTGCGGAGGATTGATGTGAGCATTACAGGGGGAGTGTAATAGAAAATAAAATAAACATTGGAATGATTCATATGGGAGACCTGGAATGAAATTAGTCTGGGAGGACTGTATGAGGCTGCCAGGTTAATACCTAAACTTGGGTAGGGAAGTAAGTAAGTAAGTAAAAAGAAACCGATGAACATAATATATATGCTTATGAGAGAGGCAATGGCCTGTATAGCTATGATTTTGTGTGATTTAGAGCAGACTGGGCAGGAGGCATTCCTCGCCATTGGAACCTGTCGCTAAGAGCTGTCAGAAGGAAGATGTGCATTGCAATGGAAACTCTGTGATGCCACAGAGCTAGTCGGCAGGTAGGGAGAGAAAGAACTGCTGGTGGAGCTGTAATGTGTGCCGTGAGGATGGAGGAGGAGCAGTAATGAAATAAAGGAGAAGAACAGGTGGGAGGCATGTTGCAGTAAAGACATATGTATTAGGGGACGCTATGAAGTCCTAGAAAACTCAACAGTGGTCAGTAGACTGGAAAAGGTCAGTATACATCCAAATCCTAAAAAAGTCAGTGCCAAAGAGTGCTTCAATTATCAAACAATTGCACTCATTTCACATGCAAGCAAGGTAATGCTTAAGATCCTACAAGTTTGGCTCCAACATCGGAATTGCGCAATCCGAATTCTGCAGAGGAAGAGGTTCAAGAGAGCAGTGCCCGCTTTATAATAGACAAAGCAAGAGAGTTAAAAAAATAATGATTTCTGCTGCATAGACTATTCTAAAGCCTTTGACTGTGTGGATCACAACAAACTATGGCAAGGGTGGCTCTCCCTAGTCCACACAGGCTGTTCGGCAGGGCTCGATTAAGACCTTTACAGGCCCTAAGCATTTGAAAGATTTGGGTGCCTCCATATATATCTAACACAAAATATTAACAATAATAATCTGCTTTAATGTATATCATTAACCTCTATTATTACTATTTTATTAGTAGTATTTTTATTATTATATAAATGAATGTATTTTTGGTTCAGCTGCACCATTTGCAGTATTGCACCATATGGTCCATGGTAAATCCAGTCAAAGGAAAATTTCTGTGATGCTCCCTTTCCCTTGATGCCCTAAGCATGTACTTATTTTACTTAATGATTAAACCAGACATGCTGTTAGAACGAGGGTGGATTTAGGTAGGATATCACTGTAGGGGTTTTGTGCCCCACTTCAAAGCACCAGAAGGAGGGAGAAAGTAGGCATGAATGCACCTTTCAATTATTTAGGGGTCCCCGGAGACCCAAGAAATGTATTTTATATTTGTTGTTTGGCTTGGGCGTGGCATAAAAGCAAATAAATCACCATATACATTATTTATTACCGTTTTTTATTACTATGGGATCAAGGAAGGGGGTGATGGGGAGAAGTTAGGGCTACTGGTTTGCTAATTGTGTATGTTCAAGTTAGTTTTCAGTGTTAAAGTTAGTTTAGCATGTACACATTGTTTTAGAGCTTTCTAATTGGCTGGTTAGGTTTAAAGAGCAGTTTCATAGTGAGATTGTTTTTCACGAGGAAGGACTTTTTCACGAAGAAGAGCTATTAGCAAACTTTACACTTAGTGCGCCGGGTACAATGGGATATGGTTGGTAATTAGCATAAATTCCCACAAAATATGTCTAGCCAGGAATTTTAGCGATTGTATATAATCTAGGACTTAACCTGCTTGAGGAAATGCTCCTTCATCTTCCCCGGTCCTTACAATTCTAAGTATAACAGGTGCCATGATAAGAAAAAGTGTCATTGCAGCCCTTTGCATCACTTCTTAATCCCTCAGATAGTTCAGTGACACTTTCCCCATTGGTTGGGACCAAAATCTGTAGTCTAAATAATAAAAAGAAAATAGACATAACACGTAACATGATGAAAGTGAAATAATATGCTTTTCTATTTTATTTACATCCAAAAATAAGGTTTAAAATATTAGTAAATGTAAATCCATATTATATTTGCAGTACACTAGTTTTCTAGCCAATACTAAATCCAGACACCAAAAATCAATAATCACGCAAAAGTCTATAAATTACAATTCCTTCACAATATAATCATTATTTAACTAAGCAACATGATATTATCAATCCAAAAACAGTTTGATAATTTTAACAAAATCATTATTATTTTTTACATCAAACGCTTAGATACACTAAACCACACAGTGGCTGTGAAATGCTTCTCTGAAAGACGTTATAGTTATTTTCTATATGCAATTCAACAAACATTTAGTCTTATTGTATATATACTCGAGTATAAGCCAAACTTTTCTGCCATTTTTTTAGGGCGAGGGAGAGGGGGGAAGAGACACAGGGGAGAGAGAGGAGGGACACAATAAAAGGGGCACAGAGGGAACACAAGAGGGGGACACAGAGGGCACAAGAGGGACACAGGGGGCAGCACATTTCCCACCCTCGGCTTATACTCAAGTCACTACGAGAAAGAGTTGAATCATCAGAGTATTGCAGCGAATAGTGATACCTTTTTTATTAGACAAACGTATTCATAATAAAGCGACAAGCCTCTATATAATCAATTAACAATTAGTCTGCATATTGCAGATCAGAGGAGATCTAAAAAGGTTGAACTTGTTGAAATAAAAGTATTTTTTTCAGCCTCAATTTCTATATAACTTTGTAACTATATATATGTAAATATGTATAAATCACATAATATTATGATGTCACTGTTCCCATTAGATCATATAATGTCACTGTGAAAGCAGTCTGAAACGGAATACTAGGAAGATTCATTGGTGAGAATGGGGGAAGGAGAGGACGAAATTACAGGATGTGCTTCTTGCCATTAGACACCAGGGGCCTCATTCAATTGTGATTTGGCCAGTTGAATAGGGCTCTATATAAGCACATAGCATATTTTTTTAAAATAAGTTTTTAGTTAGTAAAGACCTTGCTTTTGGATAGAAGTTCACTAACTAAAAACTTCTTTAAAAAAATATGCTATGTGCTTATTTAGAGCCCTATTCAATTCCACAAAACACAATTGAATGAGGCCCCAGGGATAAATAGATCGGAGGATGCATCCTCTAATCAGATAACTTGATATGTGTGCGTCCTAATTAGATTTCAGTTAAATAGAATGTAAGTGAGTTAGAGGTTGTATTTTTAAAACATTTCGAAAAACATTTTGCCTATTTTCAAATGTAGTTTTTAAGAAGAGTATATTTTACATAAATTACCACAGTTCATTAACATATATTATTGATACCATGTTGTTATTACATTAAATTTCTATAAAAATCCTTTTTTTTATCTACTTGTCAAATTAAAAATTAAGATAATGTCTAAAGCTTATTTGGACACAATTAAATAAACTATTTTTTTTTTTTTTGTTTGTATTTATCCTGGGCAGCGATAGGACACAGCCAAGCAATTTTAATATAGTCTGCACACGTTCAAAAAAAAAAAAAAAAAAACACAAAAGCAACAGTTACCTATGCATATCGGTCCTTGAATATTGTTTTGTTTTATTTATTTTTTGATGGTGTATAGTGGAAATCCTTTGAAACATAATGATTGTAGATCATTTATGCATACACATGTTTCATTTATAGATTTATGCACATTTGCATCAATCTGTTTATTGCTATAGGGTCTTCAATGTAATATTAACATGTTTTCAGGGTACAAAAATAATTAATTAAACATAACCCCCGTACACACTAAAATGAACACAGGCAAGATTTATGCATTACAGGACATAAAAACACATAAGAAATGTACAGTAATTTGTTCCTAAAGTATGCCTGAAAAATCAAGTTAATGTATTGATAACAAAATAAATATAAAATATAAAATCATCTAACATTGCTAAAGGTATTAAAATCACCTTTAAAGTAAAAACAAGGTGTCATGTGCCCTCTTTCCAGTCTCCAGTGAGAATGATGTAAAAGTGCGCAAGAGTAAATAAACAACAACTGTTTTCATATTATGATGTTAAAATATCAAAGACTGTTATAATATCAATATTTAGTTCTTTCTGATATATTTCTGTAGATGTGTTAAGCAATTAACAAAGATAATTGACATGAAGTATGCACTGTTCAAGTAAAGATAAATGATAAAATTATATTTTCTTTGCAATTTTCAACAGTATGTTCAAAAAAAATCAGCTTCCGTACACACTGTAATTTAGGCATTTCTATAAAATAATATCAGTTTCAAGTTAGGAGATCTGTGTGGTTGTTTAGTAGCTCAGCCATCAAGTTCATGTTCATTGCTACAGTGACTGTATCTATCATCTCTGCCATTCCCTTCTTCTTGTGGCTTCAATCTTTTTTAGCATTAGAGTCTTCTCTAAGGAATCCTGCCATCTCATGATATAGCCAAAATATTCTCAGCCCCATGATCATACCTTCTAGTGAATAGTTTATCTTGATTTCCTGAAGTACTTATTTATTGGATCTTCTTGCAGTAGTTTTTGCCAACACCACAATTCAAAGGTGTCTTTATGGTGCAGCTTTCACATCTGTATGTTACAACTGGGAATATTATAGTTCCAAGTATGTGGACCTTTGTTGATCTTTTAATATATTTACTGTTTATTAGCTTGTCCAAGCTTGCCATAGCTTTCCTCATCATAAGCAAACTTCTTTTAATTTATGGTTACAGTCATCATCTGCAGAGATCTTGGATCCCAGGAAAATAAAATCTGTCACTGCCTCTAGTTCTCCCCCCTCTATTTGCTAGCAACCGAGACTGATGTTTGCCATGATCTTCATCTTTTTAACGTTGAGGAGCAGGCCTGCTTTTGCATAAGGTGACAAGATACAACCTTGATGCATACCATTTCTGATCTTGAACCATTCTCTTGTCCCATGTTCGATTCTGACTGTATCTTCTTGGTCCACATACAGATTCCTCAGGAGGCAGATGAGATCTTATGGTACTCCCATCTCTTTAAGAACTTGCCACATTGTGTTGTGATCTACACAATCAAAGGCCTTAGAATAGTCTATGAAGGATAAGTAAATGTATTTCTGGAACTCTCTTGCTTTCTCTATTTTCCATGGAACATTAGCAATTTGATTTATTTTGCCTTTTCCACTGTGGAACCATCTGGAAGTTCTTAATCCATATATTGTTAGAGTCGAACTTGTAGGATCTTAAGCACTATCTTGCTGGCATGTGAAATGCGTGCATTTGTTTGATAATTGGAGCACTATTTGGCACAGTTTTTAGGGGATTGGGAGGTAGACTGACCTTTTCCAGTCTATTGGCCATTGTTGAGTTTTCCCCATTTTTGGTGGCATAAGGCAAGGAACACTTTCACAGCAGCACATCGTAATTTTTTTAATAATACAATTGGGATTCCATTAACTCATGTTATCTTGTTATCAGCAAGGCATCCTCGGACCCATCCCACTTCACTCACCAAGATGTCTGGCTCCAGCTGATTGGACAAACTATTGAGGTCATCACTGATCACTGAAGATCATTCCTGTTTCAAGCTTCAGTCTATTCCTGACACCTTTATCCAATGTTTTTCTATTAAGTCCCTACCATTTTTGTCTTTAATCCCACCCTCTTTGGCATGAAAGGTGACTTTGAGATTCCCAATGTTTATGAAGACATCTCTTGGCCTACCCATCGCTCATTGTAGAATGTCTCCTTGTCTCTTCTTGCTGTCCTCTGAAATTCTGCATTCAGTTGGACACATTTTTTTCCAATCACGACTACCTTTCGCTTTCTTTCTTTCCTGGGCTACTTTCAATGCCTCATCAGACAACCAGTTTGCTTTCTCAGTTTTCTTTCTTTTAGGGATATTCCTTGTTGATGTTTTCTGGAAAATGTTGCAAACTTTGGTCCAAAGTTATTCAGGCAAACTATCTTCCATGTCTAGTTCCTTAAATCTATTCTTTATTTCCACTGCATATTCACAAGGGATATTATTTATTTTGGATCTGTTTGGTCTGAAGATGTTTCCTCTTTTCTTCAGTTTAATTCTGAAGTTTGCAATAAAAAGCTCATGGTCTGAGCTGCAATCCATTTCTTGTTTTTGCTGATTGTGTAGAGCTCCTCCATCTTTGGCTGCAAAGTATATAGTCAATCTGATTTCTATGGTGATGTCCATGTGTAGAGTAGTCTAGGAGGCTGTTGGAAGAGGGTGTTTGCTATGACGAGAGAATTATCTTGACAGAATACTACTAATCTCTGACCTGCCTCATTTTGTACTCCAAGGCTAAGCTTGCCAGTTATTCCATGTGTCCTTTGGTTCCCTACTTTAGCATTCCAATCTCCTATGATGATAGTATCATATGTTGTTGGTGTTATTTCTATGATGTGTTGAATAACTTTGTACATCTGTGGTTGGAGCATAGACTTGAATCACTGTGATGTTAAATGGCTTGCCTTGAATTCTAGTTTAAATAATTTTGTCATTTATTGAGTTGTAACTGGGCACTGATTTGGCCACCCTTTGATTGACTATGACTAGAAGATCTTACTTCCCCCTTTAACTGGAACACACAAATAACCCTGTAATATTGCACTCAGGAAGAAAAGAACCATCAGTTACAAAAAAGGCCTTCAGTATGCTATGGAACTTTAATGTAAATAAGGCATTAGTGCCAATTTCATCAAACACCCCAAAACCTAACTTTATTAGGTTATTTTATTAAATACAAGACAAAGAAAAAGTGCATATTTTAATTTAATTGTAAATAGTCAAGAAAGCAGTAGTGTATATAGTTAAAAAAATAATGCTCTTTTGACATTTGTAAATAGAGACATACTTTTCCATAATTTAAAAAAATGCAGTAGTGAGGCGGTTATTAGATAAATACTAGGCCTCGATTCAGTTGAGCAATTTTCGTTTACAGGGGCCGTAATATAACCCGTAAACTAATGCTATTCAATTGGCTTCTTTTCGAGAGCTGCAAACGATCTACGAAAACTGTACCTAATTAACCCTAACTGTACCCAATTACCCCTAACTGTACAAAATAACCCCTATCCTATTGACCCCTATCTTATCAACCCTATCCTATTAACACCTATCCTATCCTATTAACCACTATCCTATTAACCCCTATCCTATTAACTGCCCCTCTACCATACCCTATCCTATTAACCCCTACACTACCTACCTAACCCCCTAATAAACCCCTAACCTCCTAATAAAATCCCTTGGAAGGCAGGGGTTAACTATATGTGTGCTGCCGGCCCCTTAAGGATCCGCGGCGGGGGATTTAAGTATTTTAATGCCGCGAAGTTCCTGATGGGAACCTCTGCAGCAAGGTTCATTTAGGGAGCCTGTGGGGGTTTCCTGCAGGTTTGATTACCATCATGATGACTGTCTCATTTACTACTGTCTCTGTCTAAGCAGTAGCTATGGGCTTGGATGCTCAAGCCTTGAACTGCTTACAGGGTTTACGATTTAAGAGTTGCGGACTTGTGCAATTGAATAGCTATGTAATTGTAGCAGATCGCAACCCCGCAGACATACAGCCTATATACAGAAACCTGCGAAGCCTGCTATAACTTGTCTTTATATAACTAATTTACACATGTATGATCACACACAGGCACTTATGTACCAAGTCCCCTCACAAGGGTCTGTGTAAATGGATGACATTATATAAATAATGATACATGCATTTATTTAGTTAGTAGTTACTTTCATGCTATCAACATAATTATTTTCAAGCTGCTGTCATACTTAGGTATAATTATACACATGTAATCTCTGCCCCACACGTGTACATAGAAAAAACATTTCTTCAATTAGTTGCTCATGTCATACAGTTATTTAATCATGTAAATAATTAATTGTCAGCTCATCCTGTGCCATATGTAACAATACATTAGTAACTCCTGTCACATACAAGTACAGCTAGCACGTTCTTATAGTAACATACACTTGTAATACCATTTCCCATGAGCCAATCTGATATTATTAACTATTATTAACTATTATTAACTGCAGTTCACACATATTATTCTTGGTTAAAAAGACAGCAATTATAGGGAATTACAAACATTTTATCAATTGAGTTATACTTAAAAGAGTGCATTTTTCTAGAATAAATCTCTGTGAAATTTGCATTTTATCTATCTGTCAGCATTTCTTATTCATTCATAACAAAGAGTTACATCTCTTGTTAATGATAAATAATTTCCAATAATTGCTGACTGGCTTTGGGTTCCTGAATCTACTTTTAAACCGTTTAAAAAACAAAAGACTGGCATACTCAGACTCAAAGGAGAAACTATTGTTTAACAATGTTAAATAATTATTAGTCCCTGATGTCTGAGCATGCCCAGTTGTTTTTTGCAGCTTGCAGTGAATGCAATAGATTCAAAACCCAAGAGAGATTTGCAATTATTGGCAATGGTTTACCAATAGCATACAATCTGACAAATTGTATATGGATGGATGAGGAAGATTGACTGTCAAGTTCATATTTGGAAACTTTGATGTACATGAGACTTACATATTGATAAAAAGGGAGGCTAAGATAATGAGAGCTTACAGTCTAAGAGGCAGTTATTGATAGTGATCAAAATGCTATTTTAAGTATCTCTATCATCAGCCTCATTTAATTAGCCCTCTTAATTCTCTCGGTCCTCACAAAAGACCTTTTTTTTGCTGTTTGCGAGGACCGATTCCACAATATTTCCCTTGCAGCCTCCTTTGCAAGATAACACCCAAAACCGTCCTAGAGTAGGCCCCCGGGAGAGCTACGTAGTAACACGCAGCCATAAATCTATGAGGTGAACCTCTCACCTTGGAACAATCCCTACAGGCACAAAAAAAGTGCCTGCAAGGGATCCTAAAGCGTATACATGCTGCATCGGAGCAGCCTGATACTGATGCTCCCCCTGCTCCCTAAACACATCCCCATGCTTCATAGATAGGGGGTAATGTATAGATAGAGGGTTATGTATAGATAGGGGGTTATGTATAGATAGGGGTAATGTATAGATAGGGGGTTATTTATAGCTAGGGGGTAATGTCTAGATAGGGGTAATGTATAGATAGGGTATAATGTATTTATTACGTTAATGGTATGTATATTTGTGTATGCCTTTTCTTTGCAGGTGTGTAATTATTTTTTTATTTTTTGTATTTGGGGGGGTTTGTGATGTTCTTTTTTTTGTAGTGAGAGGCGGTTTGTAATGTCCTTTTTTATTTTTTGCACCTTAGGTTTTTTATTTTTGGTAACATAGGTTTTTTATTTTTTGTAATTAGTGGGGTGGGGGTTTAATACGGGCTATTAGATAGGTAGTTTTAGGTAGGTAGGGGTTAATAGGTTAGGGTAGAGGGAGGTTAGTTTAGATTTAGTGGTTTATTGTGGGGGAGAATAGTGTAGTGTTTGTACTTAGTGTCACGAGGGTCCTGGAGGACCCTCATGGCACTTATGGGGTTACTAATAGACTTCTCATTGCCCTATGAGGGTCTTCATAGACCCTTATGGACTGATTGGGTTAAATAGAGGCTTATGGGGGTCTGTATATACTCCCATAAGGGATGGGGTTAGATGGAGGCTTATGGGGGTCTGTATAGACCCGCATAAGGGATGGGATTAAATAGGGCTAGATGGGGTTAAGTAGGCCCAGTTAGGGTTATTAGGTTCAAATAGGTTTAAATAGACCCAGTTAGGGTTAGATTGGCCCAGTAAGTGTTATTAGGTCCAGGTAGGGTTAGATAGGCCCAGTTAGGGTTAGATAGGATTTAGTATGGGTTAATGGGGTATTGTTAGGTTTAAGGGGTATAGTTAGGATTAAAAGTGTAGTGTAGTGCTTAGACTTTGTCATGTAGGGTTAACCTATGGGCACTTGTAGGGTTAACCTAGGGGTTAATAGTGTCCTACAGGGGTCTATATAGACCCTATTGGACTGAGGAGGTTTATTTTAGTCTCATGGGGCTCTGTATAGAGCCCCATGAGTTATAGGGTTCATTAGGGACTCAAGTGGCTCTGTTTAGAGCCACATAAGTGATGGGGTTAATTAAGGGCTTATGGGGGTCTGTATTGACCCCCATGAGTGACAGGGTTCATTAAGGGCTTATAGGGTCTGTATTGACCCCCATGAGTGACAGGGTTAATTAAGGGCTCATGGGGCTCTGTTTAGGTGCCTGGGGGGTACTTATAGTACCCCCACGGCAGAGGTTAATATTTTTTTACGGTCCTTTAAGGACCCGCGAGGCGGGAAATTTTTATTTTTAAATGCAGCGAGGTCGCGAACGATGCTGATCAAGACCCCCCGCTGCAACAGTTAATATGGGGACACTTTGGGAGGCCCAATGGGGACCTCCAGCATAGAGCGAGGTTACTGTTAGGTGCCGCGGAGTACTTACAGTACCCCCGCGGCCGGGATTGGCTAATAGTGTGCCGCGGGCCCTTTAAGGACCCGCGGCAGGGAATTTGAACTTTTAAAATGCAGCAGGGGCCTGATCTATGCCGATTGGGGACCCCTGCTGTGGGGGGGTTGTGGGGGTCCCTATGGACCCCAAGCAGCAAGGGGTTAATGTGGGGTCACTCCAGCATAGAGAGGGGTTAATTTTAGGTGCCGGGGGGGTGTACTTGGAGTAACCCCCCACATCAGGTCTTGTATGTAGAACTGCCATGGAGGTCCCGTTCAGGACCCCCGCAGCAAGTCATGAGGTGTGAAGCCTGCGAGATCATCTTGCAGGCTGTAACTCCTCCTGCACTGTTGCTCTGTGTTTGACACAGGTGGCCCTGCTGCATAGCTCACACGTTGCTGGCAGCAGGGCTAATTGAATAGCATCACATTTGGAAGATTTGCAGCACGTAGGGCTTAAGTATTCATACAGTATGTAGGTTCACATTAGTATAGATAACATTTAAACTTTGAGTGCTTATAGAGTGCTCTACTATTTGTGCACAGAAATTATACAATGTTTGGGCTATATACTTGGACCTGATTATAGATTATAATGGATTGTTTTACTCAACTGATAAAAATATAAGTTTAAATTGCTAACATATTGCTTTATGGTGTGACTCAAATATTTTCTTAGATTTGCTGTAATTGAAATAGCTCTAAAGTAATAATTTTATAATTAATCACAATATATTTTCTCACAGTTGATATCCTCCTGTCATCTTCTCTTAATGATAGACACATACAATGCAGTCTGCAAGTGTGTATTTTGATATTATGGTGGTCTGTCATCATCCAGTGTATTCCTTTAATAACTAGCCTTACCAACCAATAAATGGATGTGATTGAATTGAATGGCAACAATCCAGAAGTACAACAGCGGGGTATTTGCAAGTTCTAGGAAGATTTGTAATCTATGCTATAAAAAGTTCATGCTTTCAGTGAGATATAAACAATGTTTGTCATCAATTGTAGGAAACAGAAAATTCTAAACAAAAGCATTTATTAACAAGTAAAATCAAACTAATAAGAATTAGACTATAATAATATGATAATCCACTTTAGTTAGCAAAGACAGTTCTCTGCAGTATCATTGCAACATTTCAAATGAGTAACGTTTAACCATACTCCCCGTCTGCATGAGCTCCTCTGCTATTAAATATCGTCCATTGTCAAAGTGCTCACCCAGCAAAAACTTAACAACAAACCTAACTTTTTCACGTATCACTAACTTTTAAGTGACTGTACAGTCTATGGCATTTTGTATATCACTTTGGACACTACAAATATCAATTAGCAAACTGAACTAAATAGCCTGCAGTTCAGGCATACCAAGTAGCCAAGAGTGTAAGGGTGCCTGCTTATAGTGAACTTCACCTCAAAAATTGTCGCAAAACATGACTCACCGTCATTGCCCTGCAATAGAAAAGCATGGGTACATTTGAGGTGATATTATCAATCCCCCCCGCCCCTCTGCGTTGCTACATATTCCATCATGAGTATTTACAAGATATGACAGATTCATGGAATAGCAGTCAATTATTAGAATCAGGAAAACAGAATATGTTCATTTTGCTGAACGGTATAATATTCATTTTCCTGCTAGGGGGATGAATTTAACTAACAACTATAGGTACTGAGGAATTAATTAATCTCACTTCCTGTTTTCATTGTCATTTCTTAAGTAGAACCTGCCCAGCTATATGGATGACTCCACCCCCATGAACTGAAATCATGTGGCCATATTCTTTTGAAATCTCCAGCTAAAAAATAGTGGCTGATACCACTCAGAGAGAATGTGAGTGGGGGATGCCAGCCCCTACACTATGATTTGCAAAAGAAAGCACGTAAGTCAAAAATATATCATATATTTCACTCAAATGTATATATAAAGTATTATAGAGTTTAAGGTCTCCATTACTTTTCTCCCATACTAAAATAACTAAAAGAAGTTCACTCGTACATCACTACTGAGCTATCACATCATACACAAACATCCAAGAAATACCACCCAAGCGCTTAAAACATCCCTAATATCCTAAACCCAGATTACCTATCTCCTCCTGGCAATCCCTCCTGGATGCAAGTCAGTACGTTTTTTAGAATGATTTTTTTGTGGGAGCCATAGAGAACCCCCACAAATTTGTTTTTTAAACTCCTCTTATGGGAACCATGGAATTGAGGACTAACTCGTTCAATATAAACAACTTTTTTGCAGAGTTCAGTAGTCTTTTTTTCAGTGTTCCCTTTCGAGAGTTGAACATTAGAATTCAAGAACATTGAATGTCTATGTTGGTTCAAAGGACTATTTAGTTTAACATTGAGGGCTATGAACATCATAAGTTCCTGGGTCCACAAAAATGATAAAATGATACCCACAGCAGGTCTTTGAATTGGCTTAAGCATTGTGTTTAGCAATCTCACATTAAATATACCTGGTATAATGTAGCACCATAGTAATAGAAGAGGTCACTATTTATATTTCCCTTAGAGTGAATAATATCCTTACACAGAATACTATTTCATTGGGGTTGCTAAATTTTCTACAAAAGCAAAAACTGAATTTCTGAGTATTGTGACACCAAATAGTATAACAATGTTAAAATATGTCAACCAATCCCTTGTGATTACATTTTAAATATATATTTAATTGTTAATTTTTAAAATAACTTTATCAACAACAACAGTGAAGATGACCTAAGGAAAAAAACAGTAAACAGATGTAATTCTTTGGTTTTTTATTGAAAGAGAAAAGCTAAATGATTGTTATACCTCAATAATTGTTCTTGCATAAAAAGGTGAAACATATCATATATCTCTCATCTGTGAAGTATGAGCTTATTACAACTAATACTTCATCTTGGTTGAACAAATTGCCTTTAGATTCAATCTTCAATTTTTTCCAGTAGTTTTGTTTTGAGGTCTGGTATTTCTGCCAGATTGGCTGATGATGAAGACAACAATTGCTTCATCATAACTACTGATAAAATGTATTTAGTGACGCTAGAACACAAAAAACACACCCCAGTCACAGTCAAATCCGCACAACACTAATGTCATAAATTAACTTTTGGAATGTCAGACCAAATACAATTCCTTTACATTTACAATAGCACATTTTATATATCTATATATGGTAAATTCAATAAGAATATACTATTTATAAAATCCTGAAGTCATATGGACATTATGGTCCTTTAAGATCACAGTCAAGCTTATGTCTCTGCCTATAATGTAATATAAATCTTCATTTTACATACACTTTAAGTTCCCCTTCATTCCCTTCATCATATCACTCCTTTGCTACCTTTTCTTAACTTAAAAGGTGAGATTTATATTTTAGCATATAAGGAAAATAGTGTTTTTCTGTGTTGGAATGTAAGCATAATTATCACTACACTTTTTAGCATGAAGCAACATAAAATGAATGGTCCAATAGATGTGTCACATGAGAGACTTTCAGTGAATCTAAATCTAAATTATATTGTGTAACTTCTTGAGATATGATTAGATATTACAGTGTGACTAGACATGATAAATAACCTCAGTTTACCATGTTACAGCACTCAGCAATGCTTAATAAATCACACCCTCTCTAGATTTATATTGCAATAGAATATTAAAATTAAATATAAGTCAGATCAAATGTATACTAAAACAACATGAGAGAGTTATAGCTTGCTCACGACCATAAGATATTTAATGCAACATATCAATTTTCATATTGCCAATGGTTATACACATATGACATTTACACCATTAGGTGCTCAAATCACATTACTAGTACGTGAAATGGCAAAAAGATTGTAAATTGCTTTTATGAAATGATGCATGATGTGGTCTTGAAAACATAATTGCACCACTTCAGAAGCAGAACATTATCAGTTGAATGCAGTTATCCATGGACATATGTCCAACGTTGCATTTCCACCAATTACATGTAGATAAGAATTTACTACAGTATAACTTGTATCTATTCAAATATAAAGTTCCTGAATATATCTATTTTGAAAATGTTTTATAGTAGATACTGGGCTCTTTTCTATCATAAGTATTTAGGATGTAATTCATATATTTGAAGCTATGTGGGCATGGAATGTAAATGGATAGTTTACTAGTTAAACTTTTATATAAACGTTTACATGAATCTTCTAAAAATATAATGGGCTTGATAAATATTCTCTAGCATTTTCCAAGGCTATGAGACTAAAATAATAATATATTACTATTTATATCATAATATATGTTTCTATACATATCCCAAATTGTACTTTTCCCTTAGCCAAATATTATATTAAGGTCTCGAGAAAACAATTTATTTGTCAGTAGAAAATAATGTGTTAGAAATATTACCAACAAAATCTAATAAGGGTTTCAAACTCCACCCACCAACATTTGTAATGTCTTTATCTAGTGATGAATTGCTACAGATTGACTAAATCATGGTTGTACTTGTATAAAGATCAGCAAATGGATTTATATCCTCAATGCCAAAACAAATGACATTGCAGAACACTGCAAAATCAACCCACCTATTCACTATTCAATTTTGTTTTGAACTATTTTGATATATGAATTATTTAATACACAATGTATTTGAAATAAAATCTAGGTTCTAAAATGTACTGTAAGTACTGTCCAGAATATAGTAATAACAGTCCACACTTAACACACATGATATATCACAAACTTCCATATACTTAATCAATATTCCCTAGCTACCTAAATATTTATTTAACTGATCGCTTACACTATCCCTTTCACTACAACACCTACTCATAACTAATATTGCTTACACATTTTATAACCCTATCACCCCACCAAACTCCAAGGCTTTGGGTCATAATGGTATTCTCAGTGCCATTATTTCCAAATATACAGCCTTATTAAATTGCGATTCGGCCAATTGAATAGGGCTCTATATAAGCACACAGCATATTTTTTTACAGAAGTTTTTAGTTAGTGAAGACCTTGCTTTTGGATAGAAGTTCACTAACTAAAAACGCATGTAAAAAAAAATGCTATGTGCTTAAATAGAGCCCTATTTAATTGGCCGAATCACTATTTAATAAGGCTGATACTACACCCATTCTATACATCTTTCCTACTTTCTTATTTGCCTCACTCTTATTTATAAAATGTTTCTGTATTTAATTTCTTTCTAACTATTAAAAGAGAGTTTGATACAGATACAGATCCCTCTTTCAATTGTCCGAGATTCAAATATTCAATACAATCTGGTTGTTTCACAGATCTCTCCTTCCTACTTCTGCAGCAGAGTTGGACAACTCGTCCTTTAAGGGAGAATAGTCTCTCTAGATGTGTGTTTAGACTATGTCTGCTTTAGCATGTAAGTTACTCAGCTCTTCTTATTTTGATTTGGCATCTGTGTTAAAGCAAGGAGATATTGAAATCCTGGATTGCTGGTGCCATCATTGGAGCGAATTGCCTACCACTGATCTACAGAGTAAACATGTAGACACAGGTACATTCTCCATTGGATCAAGTCTGATTATAATTGGATCACTATCCATCTGGTCGTACCCCCATCAGCTACCTCAAAAATATGACGTAAAATACTCTCCCTATTTTGAATTAACAGTCTTATGTAAACTATTTCTTATGTTCTAATCATATTGCTTCTAAAATGGTAAAGTTGTATAGATTTAAAATTATAATAACTAAAAAAAAACCTGCACAATGCACCTTTTCCATACTACTTAAATGTTGGACTGTAAAGAACATTAAAGAACACTGTTGAACATTAATTTAAAATGGTTGAATGTGAAATATAAGAATTAGTGGCCTCTTACATAAATCATACATACAGCTGATAAATACCACTATAAAGGATATGCAATCTTGTACTTTTCATTCATTTGCAAATTCACTGACAATATCTTTACTGCAGTCATAATACATCAACCGATTGTAGTGATTAAGGGTTGATTGCCATTTAGTAAATGAAAGGATAAAAACTGATTCCAACTTTGCCAGCAATATCTAACTCAGTTTAATTTAGAAAAGCATGAGACTGTGAAATTATGAAATGGAAACAAAATAAGAAAACATATGAACAAGGCTGGCAGGTGAGAGTGGTCTATGTATGTCTCCCCAAACTCATTCATAAAGTCATCCTCATTAAATATGTGCTATTTTTTGTTTATATAATTAAGTAAGCATTTTAAGGAAACCTATATAGTTATATATATATTTTTTATATATATATATATATATATTTATTTATTTATATATATATATATATATATATATATATATATATATATATATATTTATTTATATCTCAAAACTAGTATAATTTTGTTTTATTTTGTTTTATAAATGTGTAATTAAATATCCCAGCTTCCTATATTTTCTGCTGGAATTGATTACCTAACAGAGCTAAAGTTTATTGGAGATATCTTATTTTGTAACACTACTCTACTTATTTCCACTTAGCTCCCCTTATTCCTGCTTATCCACACTTTTAACCCCATCTAATAAACATAGCCAGGTGAATACAAATAAACGTGTATATATTTTGTTTGTGCAAGCAACAATGTTTTAATGCTGTAAAGTCATTATTTTACCTTGATCTAAAACAAAACTCTTAATATTGTGGATGAGTTAAGTTCTATTCAGTTAATTTCATACAATTTTCTTATGATCATGTTATAATATTTATAGATAAATACATCCAATGAAAATGTTACTATACTTATATTTAAATCCCAAGGTCAATAATTAAACACTGTATTGTGTTCTAATTTGTATGATATTCATAAATATTTTCAAATACTAGTAGCATTGCTGATACACTTTGCTTCTACAGAATAATTTTGTTCTACAAGGAGTTGCTTAGCTAGTGTTAATAAAAAAAAATCTTTCATCAAAGTTTCATCAAAATACAAACAATAATGACTTTTTCACATCTTGAATTTCATGTTTCCAGACATAAAAATGTATCAATAAATCTTTTGAGTCATGTGTAAAAACGAAAATGTCATGGTAGTGCCTATATATTTAAGTATAGCACAGAGGAAGAAATTGTGCATGAAATAAAAAAGATAACTTCATTACTGAAAAGCAGAAAATAGAACATTTCAAAATGTAGCATGAAAAGATTCTGTGCTTGATGTGTCAGCATTTATGAAGAAAGAGAGATCTGTATTTCAATATTATGCTCTGTTCTCTAATAAAGTTTTTTTTTATATAAATAAGATAGCTAAAGTGCTGCATGTTTATTATGCATTGTGTTATATTTTCTTTTCAAGACAAAGTAAACAAATCATCTGAAGTGTTACAATCTAGTGCCTCCATACCTTGATACTAAAAGAAATTATTATGAGTAACTGAATATAGAGCTAGTTTTATAACTGCATACCTGTCATGTAAGATACTTATCAGAGTATTCTATGTTTATGCTTTTAAATTAAAATTCCTATGAAGAACCCAGCTGCATGGTTCTATTTATGTGTATGTTGTATAAGCAGGGGTAAGCAAACTTTTGAACAAACACTAACTTTAGCAAAACAACCGTTTTGTATATATATATATATATATATATATATATATATATACATTTAATAAGATTACAAATATCTCTCATCATCATTTCATGAATTACATCACTCTTTCTGGTGCATCTTTGTATTCTCTGATCAAGTCAACCTCATTACATTATCTCCCATCTCTATCTTATTAAATCACCTATTTCACAACTTTACTGCATCAACTGACCCCAACATACCACTCTCACTTAGTAGCTTTGGCTCCTTACACAGGTGATTCTCAATACCATTTTGGGTATCCATGACATGCCCTGATGTATAGCTTTATAAGTAAATGCTTAAGATCATTTTGGGTTCCCTAAACACAATTGATATCATTGGTACCTTTTGCATCAAATGGCATATTTGTGTAAATTCTCTGAAATGTTGTTTTGGCCAGTCATTGAGTATGTAATGGTTTTAATTTCTCAGTCACATTAAATAGCAGAGGGATTGAAGGTTTAAACCATTCTTGTCCAGGAGGCCCTATATGCTTCCATAACACCCATGATGATAGGGGTTAATGTTTAGATGCCATAGGATTTATATGAATTCCCATGGTAATAGTGGTTAATGTTTCGGGACCTTTGAGCCCCCGTTGATGTAAGACCTCCATGGCATATTTAGTATGTTAGATGCCATGGCGGTTAGATGCCACGGGAGTTCCTTATAGGAACTCCATTGCATAAGGGATAATTATTGGGTAAGCAAGGGAGGGAATCTCAGTGGTTCTCTTAAACGCATGGGAGGGACTGCTCTGATTTCCCTTCAGCGCATGGTAGAAATCTTCAGGGTTCCCCAGTTTAGAGCTTAAATTTAAATGAGAGAATTCCAGGAATCCTTGGGCTCAAAAACACC
Organism: Discoglossus pictus; assembly: GCA_027410445.1. NCBI lineage: Eukaryota > Metazoa > Chordata > Amphibia > Anura > Alytidae > Discoglossus > Discoglossus pictus. The sequence continues at coordinate 140,697,954 of CM050166.1, read as the reverse complement.
CAAACGTCTCAAATTAGATGTCTTAGAGTCACACAAACATTCCTGCACACCACACATTCTATCACTCACCAAATTCTGCAAGTTCTACCTCCAAACTTCTCCATATGAGTTATAGTAGGCTTTTACATTTGTTAATAGAAAACATAGTAAGTTGGTTTTATTTTCAAAGTCCTCAGTGCCTTGCGTTGTTAGTGTACAGTGCCTTGCTAAAGTATTCACCCCCCATGGCATTTTTGGTGTTTTGTTGTCTCACAACGTGGAATTAAAATGGATTGTTTGAGGATTTGCATCATTCAATTTACAGAACATGCCAACAACTTTGAAGATTGTTTTTTTTTTAATTGTGAAGCAAATAACAAATAGGACAAAATAACAGAAAAAGTCAATGTGCATAACTATTCACCCCCCTAAAGTCAATACTTTGTAGAGCCAACTTTTTCGGCAATAACAGCTCCAAGTCACTTTGGATAAGTATGAGCTTGTCACATCTTACCACTGGGATTGTTGCGCATTCCTTCTTGCAAAACTGCTCCAGCTCCTTCAAGTTGAATGGTTTGCCCTTGTGAACAGCAATCTTTACGTTTGACCACAGATTTTCTATTGGATGTAGGTCTGGGCTTTGACTAGGCTATTCAAACACATTTACATGTTTCCCCTTAAACCACTCAAGTGTTGCTTAGCAGTGTGTTTGGTGTCATTGTCCTGCTGGAAGGTGAACCTCCGTCCTAGTCTCAAATCATGCACAGAGTGGTACAGGTTTTGCTCAAGAATATTCCTGTATTTACCACCATCCATCTTTCCCTCAACTCTGACCAGTTTCCTAGTCCCGGCTGCTGAAAAATGGGTTGGTGTTCTTTGTGTTGGATTTGCGCCAGACATAGCGTTTTCTTTGATGGGCGAAAAGTAAAATTTTAGTCTCATCAGACAAGAGCACTTTCCTCCCTACATTTTGGGAGTCTCCCACATGCCTATTCGCAAACTCAAACGTGCCTTTGTTTTTTGCTGAAAGTAATGGCTTTCTTCTGGCCACTCTGCCATAAAGCCCAATTCTATGGAATGGACGGCCTATTGTTCTCCTATGTACAGATACTCCAGTCTAAGCTGTGGAACTCTGCAGCTCCTCCAGGGTTACCTTAGGTCTTTGTGCTGTCTCTCTGATTAATGCCCTCCTTGCCCAGTCCATGAGTTTTGGTGGACCACTGTCTCATGGCAGGTTTGCTGTTGTGCTGTGTTCTTTCCATTTGGTTATGATAGATTTATTGGTGCTCCTGGGGATCATCAAAGATTTGGATATTTTTGGTCTTCATTGCAGTATTTGGTTAGTGGTGCCTCTTACTTAGGTGTTGCAGCCTCTGGAGCCTTTCAAAAAAGGTGTGTACATGTAATGACAGATCATGGGACACTTAGATTGCACACATGTAGACATCATTTCACCAATTATGTGACTTCTGAAGGTAATTGGTTGCACCAGAGATTTTATGGGTTACATAAGAAAGAGGGTGAATATATATATATATGCACATGCCAATTTTCTGTTTTCTAGTTCTAAAAAATAGTTTTATGTAGTATATATTTTTCTCATTTCACTTCACCAACTTAGACTATTGTGCTCTGATCTATCACATAAGATTCAGATTAACAAAACATTGAACTTAAGGCTGTAATGTAACAAAATAGGTAAAAAGTCAAGGGGGGTAAAAATACTTTTGCAAGGCACTGTAAGTGTTACTGTCTTCTCTGCCGTGTATTTTCTAAGTCCCGCGTGGCTGGCGTTGTTTGTGTATGTTATACTGTCTTTGTTGTCGTGTATTTTGTAAGTTCTTCGTGCCTGGCATTGCTGAATTTTTACGTGTTTTTGGCCGCCATCTTTTCCCTCGCTTAGCCGATATTCGAGCATCGAAAAATGCAAACTATGGCTCCAATTAGTTTGCAACTTTACCCCCAGGCTTCCTGGCTCTCCCCCTGTGCTGTGTGAGTGTGTTACATTTTTTTTATTTTTTGGGGGGTTTTTCAGTGTTTTGGAGTTACTCGTTTGAACCAACTGCGTGCTTCGCAATCAGCCTCAGTCCCACGTGCCTCATTGCAGCCTAAATCCTGCATGCCTCAATGGCTCGCAGTGCAATTAGAGCCTTTGGCGCTCATTGCAGCCTAAGTCATGCATGCATCAATGGCTCGCCTTTTTTGAACAACATTTTTCACAAAATAACCACTCCACCCCAAATCTGAAATAAAAATACTCAGAGGTCATTCCAATGTCAAATAGGAAAGAAAGACCTTTGAAATGGAAATGATTACACATTTTTTTATACTGAAAATACAGGCCTTAATTTAGATATGGAATTTATGTCTAACTACCAAAACCTTTTTGTAACCTTCAACATTCCAATCATGTTTTTTTCCTCTGTTTTTATTTTTTTTCTTTGTTTTCTTCTTTATTGTGGTGCATCTGATCCTTAGGATGTGAAAACCTTTACGACCCCATAGCCTTCGGTGCTCCATGCCAGCAACTGCGTCCCTCGCTTCGTGAGCCTGCAGCATTAGCAACAACCCTATATATGTGATCGTTGTTAGCATGCATCCAGTTAAAAAGATACAGAAACAACCATGTTGCATTTTTTTATAATAATTGTACCCTCTAACATTGATTAGTATCCAAGTATAGGTGCTTGGTTGTTGCAAAACTCTAGCACATCACAATTATATGGGTACATCACTAACTATTCTTGCTGCCATTCTGTATACATACAATTCTGCAGCATAGTAGAAAACAGAGGTGGTCATTGATGTAAGATCAGACTCAGACCCTAACTAATAATGTCACACTAACCTGTGGATCATGCATTAGAGCAGTTCCCAGTGCAGCAGAGGACTCCCAATGTGCGTTTCAACGCTGGTGCTAAGCGGATTCATCATGGGAAGTAATGCGCTTCAATATCGCTGAGTTTTTTAAATGTTCAGTGAGGTCTGTCACGGGATTTGCCTAATGACGCAATCGCGTAACTACGTTCTTTACATAACGTGCATACCGACGTCACTGCGTCAATACAGGACATACAGGGAGTGCAGAATTATTAGGCAAATTAGTATTTTGACCACATCATCCTCTTTATGCATGTTGTCTTACTCCAAGCTGTATAGGCTCGAAAGCCTACTACCAATTAAGCATATTAGGTGATGTGCATCTCTGTAATGAGAAGGGGTGTGGTCTAATGACATCAACACCCTATATCAGGTGTGCATAATTATTAGGCAACTTCCTTTCATTTGGCAAAATGGGTCAAAAGAAGGACTTGACAGGCTCAGAAAAGTAAAAAATAGTGAGATATCTTGCAGAGGGATGCAGCACTCTTAAAATTGCAAAGCTTCTGAAGCGTGATCATCGAACAATCAAGCGTTTCATTCAAAATAGTCAACAGGGTCGCAAGAAGCGTGTGGAAAAACCAAGGCGCAAAATAACTGCCCATGAACTGAGAAAAGTCAAGCGTGCAGCTGCCACGATGCCACTTGCCACCAGTTTGGCCATATTTCAGAGCTGCAACATCACTGGAGTGCCCAAAAGCACAAGGTGTGCAATACTCAGAGACATGGCTAAGGTAAGAAAGGCTGAAAGACGACCACCACTGAACAAGACACACAAGCTGAAACGTCAAGACTGGGCCAAGAAATATCTCATGACTGATTTTTCTAAGGTTTTATGGACTGATGAAATGAGAGTGAGTCTTGATGGGCCAGATGGATGGGCCCGTGGCTGGATTGGTAAAGGGCAGAGAGCTCCAGTCCGACTCAGACGCCAGCAAGGTGGAGGTGGAGTACTGGTTTGGGCTGGTATCATCAAAGATGAGCTTGTGGGGCCTTTTCGGGTTGAGGATGGAGTCAAGCTCAACTCCCAGTCCTACTGCCAGTTCCTGGAAGACACCTTCTTCAAGCAGTGGTACAGGAAGAAGTCTGCATCCTTCAAGAAAAACATGATTTTCATGCAGGACAATGCTCCATCACACGCGTCCAAGTACTCCACAGCGTGGCTGGCAAGAAAGGGTATAAAAGAAGAAAATCTAATGACATGGCCTCCTTGTTCACCTGATCTAAACCCCATTGAGAACCTGTGGTCCATCATCAAATGTGAGATTTACAAGGAGGGAAAACAGTACACCTCTCTGAACAGTGTCTGGGAGGCTGTGGTTGCTGCTGCACGCAATGTTGATGGTGAACAGATCAAAACACTGACAGAATCCATGGATGGCAGGCTTTTGAGTGTCCTTGCAAAGAAATGTGGCTATATTGGTCACTGATTTGTTTTTGTTTTGTTTTTGAATGTCAGAAATGTATATTTGTGAATGTTGAGATGTTATATTGGTTTCACTGGTAAAAATAAATAATTGAAATGGGTATATATTTGTTTTTTGTTAAGTTGCCTAATAATTATGCACAGTAATAGTCACCTGCACACACAGATATCCCCCTAAAATAGCTAAAACTAAAAACAAACTAAAAACTACTTCCAAAAATATTCAGCTTTGATATTAATGAGTTTTTTGGGTTCATTGAGAACATGGTTGTTGTTCAATAATAAAATTAATCCTCAAAAATACAACTTGCCTAATAATTCTGCACTCCCTGTATACAGAGAAACAAAGAAGTTTATTTGTTGCTAGGTAACTGATAATGGAGCTTGCAACAGTGCGGAAAGGAATTGTAATGACTAAGTACTGTCTAATTTTATAAAGCAAAAAAATCATGATTATTAAACTGGGACGATCTAAAAATTCAAATTTGGGAAAACAATGATATATCAACTTGACTGAAGCCAAGAAATTTAAACTCCTGGAATGAATATGACATTATTATATATACTGTCTACACCAGGATTATTATAGCTTGACTGCTCTTGATGGACTAGGCTACACAGATTTAAAGTGCTTAATAAAAATTCCTACTTTGATGTACCAGATGAATGTGATGACTATTGATGGTAAGTATATAGCTTTTGAAAGAGGTTATTAATCATAAACTTAGAGAGTATACAATGACAATCTCTACAAATAATATTCTGGGGCTATAACACTGTAGCCCCTGAAAATAAATAAAGGAGCTTATTGGTGCCAAGGAATTGTTGAACCTATTACCAACTATTTATTGAATGCTCAGAAATAATGACTAGAGAGATATTTGAAAAGGAAAGGAAAAATACAATACCTGAAAGCAGGAAATGCCATAATGAAGCAGATATCTTCTGCTACATCTGTGGCAGCTTCACTTTGCAGGATCAAAGGCGCAACATCAATATCTATGTCAAGAAGGTGTATCTTGCCTACATTAAAGTATGGCTGGGAGACCAGGACAAAAATTGGGCTCCTCACAAAGGGCCTCATTCTATTATCGGCCGTAGGAGATGCAGGGCCGCAAGGACCGGCCGCAAGCTATTCGGTTATTCTATTCCCCTCTGGCCGGGGATTCCGGCAGGCTTGTGGCCGGCGCCTTGCTATCCCTTGCTGACGCTCGTGCCGGAGGAAAGCCTTTGATCTAAAACGGCCGCAAATGTTTCAGCCGCAAGAAAATCCTGGTTGCTATTCAATTGCTCCGGGAACCCTCTCTGCAAGGCCAAAACCGAGCCGCAGCTTACTTGCAGGAAAAAGGTCCCGCTAGCACCAATTAAGCACATTATAAAGCCGAAATAAAGCCATCCTGCACTCTGAGGAGACTATAGTGATTGTAGGTGTTAGCAAAAATAGCACAACATTCCCCTACACTCAAATCCGTAGAAAAATTATTTTTTAATTTATGTCAAAAATCCATGTAAAAAGTCCCGAGGGCTTGGAGCACCTCAGACCCGCCCACGCTGCGGCCGGAAAATAAACAGTTAATGTAAACTCGGATTTGGGCTGATGTGCAAGCTTGAGAGGGGGTTGCTATTAATCCTCATGTCCCCCAATATGATCCCTAGCATTTACAGAGCTGTACAGTGCCGTCTTGAATTTATTTTTGCGTTTAAAGTTTTCTGAGCTTACGGCCGGTTGCAAGATATACGGCCGGCCGTAAGGGGAGATCCTTGCCGTTTTACGGCCGATAATAGAATGAGACCCAAAGTGTGCAAAACCTGTGTTGAAACTTTGCGATCATGGTCTGAAGTTTGGCATGCCAATGGTTTGGAGAGAACCAACAAACCATTTGGACTGCTACTTCTGCCTTGTCAATGCAAAAGAACACTGTGAGGAAATACCTGTGCCTGTATTTATTGAGCTACCAGGGACTGAATTGGAAACCCTCAGTTTACCTGCTTTTACAGATGATGAGGATGATGCTCTGACCAAATATACTCCATCTGTTGCAGATTCGGATAAAATTGCTCTGTTTTGTCAGCCTGAATTGAATGATCTGGTAAGAGATTTGTATTTGCCAAAGCAGTCTGCTGAATTGTTGGCTTCCAGGCTGCAAGAGAAAGGACTACTCAGACCTGGCACTAGTGTCTCCTTTTATCGTAACAGAGAAGCAGCACTGTGAATGTACTTCCATTCAGATGGTTAACTTGTTTATTGTTATGATGTTGAAGGGCTTCTTATCAAAATGGGACTGCCCGCATTTGATTCAAGTGAATTAAGACTTTTTATTGACAGTAGTAAAAGGAGTATGAAATGTTAGGAGTCGCACAATAGTTTTAATATTGACTCAATTATGTTAGTGTGTAATGTGGAGCCAGAGTGCACCATATGCATGTTTTCATATATTTCTTCAATTATGCAGTTTTTCATTTTACCGCTCGTGTCCTCTCTGTGTTTCTTTAATCATTACATTTCATTAAAATTGGTAAAGATGCACTTTATTGATCCCTTTTCCTCTTTCCATGAATGAGTGGCTTTTCCAAAATGAGAAATGCCTATTTAGGCATGACTATACATAATCTGAAATTAGGTATTTAAACCTCAGTGCACCACAGTGTTATTTCCTAAGTTGAAAGGCATTTGAAAAAGCCACTGAATGAGCTGAGAAATGTCTGTCACATTTATTTAACATTAATATTAATTACAAATATTGCTCCAAATTGTATGTTGTTGAGCAGGACACTGATATACCCAAATTCAGGATCTAAAATAAAGGCTGCTATCTTGTTTTTAACTGAATGAATTATAATTTTTAAAGCACAATTTGTTCTAAGTAAGTCACTGAGTTTCAACATTTCATGTGATCATACAGCAAGGAAACGGCAGTTGATATTTGTCTCATTGTAATCTACATTGTTCACAGTTGCTATTTCATATTTTGTTACAAAGAGATGGTATACTTAGTGTAGAGAGGATAATGGATAAATTAACAACTCATGGGGGAGGATATGTGGGAGGGGTATCATAGTCAATAGGGAGGTATTACTAAGTAACTCAGGTATAGTGGCAGGCACCTAAAAACTACAAACTCATAACATAAGATGTATGCTTGCTAATGCCAGAAGCTTGCCAGGAAAAATGGGAGAGTTAGAATTATTAGCAATTAATGAAAAATGGGATTTAATAGGCATGACCAAAACGTGGTGGGATGAATCTCAAGCCTGGACTGTTAATCTGGATGGTTATAACCCATTTAGGAAAGATAGGGGCAATGGTAAAAGAGGAGGAGGGATGTGTCTGTATGTTAAGCCTGAATTTAAGCCTATAGTCAGAGAAGATATTTAGTGTGGAAGTAGCGGTAATGTTGAATGTTTATGGGTAGAGTTAAATACCGGAGTAGCACATTTAAAAGAATATTGTTTGGAGTATGCTATAAACCCCTAAGTTTAATAGAAAGTGAGGAACTGCAATTATTGTTACAGATTGGAAATGCAGCTAAGCATGGGCAAGTTCTAAAAATGGGAGATTTTAATTACCCTGAAATAAACTGGATAAATGAGACCAGCAGTTCAGATAAGGGGAGCAGGTTCTTGAGTACGCTCAGGGATCATTATCTAGCCCAGGTTATACAAGCGCCTACAAGAAATTAAGCAATTTTAGATTTAGACATCACAAATAATATTGATATAGTATCAAATGTTGAAATAGGGCAACCTTTGGGAAACAGTGATCACAACACAGTCTCATTTGAGATTGAATTGAAAAAACTTTAAGGGGCCAACAAATACTCTTAATTTTAAAAGTGCAGATTTTAACGGTCTAAGGACAGCAATACAAAGTATAGACTGGGACAGAGAACTGATAGATAAAAATACTGAACATAAATGGACAACATTTAAATCCTTACTAAATAAACATACTGTACTTATCACCATATACCAAGTGGGAATAAAAGTAAAAGGAGTAAACACATGCAATGTGGCTTAACAATGATTTAAAGATCAGGATACGGAGTAAAAAACAAGCATTTTTATTACACAAACAAGAGGTGACAGAGACTGCCTTACGGGAGTACAAGGAAATAAGCAAGGCTTGCAAAAGGGCTATTAGCCTGGCTAAAATAGAAAATTAAAAATCAGTGGCAAAAGAGAGTAAGACTAACCCTTAAATATGTTTTAAGTATATTAATGGGAAAAAGGTCAAAAAGGAAGATATAGGGACATTAAAATGTGACACTTAGTCACCAGGAAAAGGCAGATGAGCTAAATAGGTTATTTTCTTCGGTATACACAAGGGAGGTAACAGTGGTTGGGGCACTGCAACATAATGGGGCTACACTACCTTCACAGAATAATTGGTTAACGCAGGAAATAATTATTATTATTATTATTATCATTTATTTGTATCGCGCCAACATATTCCGTAGCGCTATACAGGGGAGGAGAACAAGGAAATATACAACATACAATATTGACAAAAGCATGGATGGCCCTGTTTTGAGCTTCGAATCTTGTAAAAGTGCTTTTTCCCAAAGCACCCCACAGGATTAGACACTCGCCACTTACAATCTAAAGGTAATGGAAGAGACAGAGACCTGGGAAGGGTAGATAAGGAAAAGCAAGGTTAGGAAGGAAGTGAGAGGTACATAGGAAGGAAATTGTGAAAGTAAAGAGGTTAGGTTATCCATTCGTTAGAGAGGGAAAATATGTGATATAAGTGATTGGCACTATTATGTAATATGGTATCTGCCCCTAGTGGTCAGATAATGTAACCTGCAGATGGAAATGTCAGGAGACACATAGTTTAACCACATCTTAAGTAGAAGTAGTTCATGGGAGGGTAAAAGAGGAGAGGAGGACATGAGAGCTGAGATGGTTGTGTTGGAGACAAAAGTTGCAGAAGTTAAGAAGAGTCTGAGGAAAAGGCAGGAGGATATGAGGAAGAAGCAGGCAAGAGGAAACATTCTGTAAAGGGTTAATAGGAAAGGGTAGCAGAAGCTGCTAATTGGTCAGGTGTAGAAGATTAGTGTGACTCAATAAATTAAAGCTAACACAGGGTGGGCTGGGTGAGGGGCAGGGAGGGAGGGAGGGGATTGAGCCAGGGAGATAGTGAGAAGAAGCCCAGAAGAGTCTGAAAGCAAATGGAGATAAATTTAAGATGGGGTATAGTTTTGCTGGCCAAAACACATGGCTAGCAATCAATGCAAATGATGGGGGATGGTACAGAGGAAATACAATTATATCTAGATAATAAAAAATAAAATGGCTATGTCAGCAGATATAATAAACAGATATTAATCACAAAATTGATAAATACCCAGGAACAATGGTAGAAAATCCTCAGAAGTCCAGATACCTGAGATAGAGGGGATGGTCTTAGCAGCCTTGAGCCAGGGAGATAGTGAGAAGAAGCCCAGAAGAGTCTGAGATAGAGGGGATGGTCTTAGCAGCCTTGAGCCAGGGAGATAGTGAGAAGAAGCCCAGAAGAGTCTGAGATAGAGGGGATGGTCTTAGCAGCCTTGAGCCAGGGAGATAGTGAGAAGAAGCCCAGAAGAGTCTGAGATAGAGGGGATGGTCTTAGCAGCCTTGAGCCAGGGAGATAGTGAGAAGAAGCCCAGAAGAGTCTGAGATAGAGGGGATGGTCTTAGCAGCCTTGAGCCAGGGAGATAGTGAGAAGAAGCCCAGAAGAGTCTGAAAGCAAATGGAGGTTGGAAAAAATAAATATTTATAAAGCCCCGGGTCCTGATGGAATACATCCAAGGGTACTGAGGGAACTGGGTTCTGTTATAGCCAAACCATTATATTTAATTTTTCAAGATTCACTCAACACAGAGTCTCTACAAAATGACTGGAGAAAAGCCGATGTGATACCTATATTTAAGAAGGGAGCAATCGCAAATCCTGGGAATTATAGACCAGTGAGCCTCATTTCTGTAGTCGGGGAGGCTTTTAGAAGGGTTAATAAGGGATAATATACAAGAATATGTCTATTTGAACAGGATTATAAGTAGGAGTCAACATGGATTTATAAGGGATATGTCATTTCAAACAAATCTAATTAGTTTCTATGAGGAGGTTAGTAGCAACCTGGATCAAGGCAACTCAGTGGATGTAGTCTATTTGGATTTTGCAAAGGCTTTTGATACAGTGCAAAATGGGAGACTACTGTGCAAACTAAGGGATACAGGAATTGTAGTAAATACCTGCTCATGGATTGAGAGCTGGCTAAAAGACAGGAAGCAAAGGGTTGTTGTAAATGGAACATACTCCGATTGGACTAATGTGGTAAGTGGGGTTCCTCATGGTTAAGTATTAGGTCCTCTCCTTTTTAACATATTTATTAATGACTTAAAGCTGGGACTGGAAAGTATTGTCTCCATTTTTGCTGATGACACAAAGTTGTGCAAGGTAATTAAATCAGATGATGATGTACTTTCCTCCAAAGGGATTTACATAAAATTGAGGAATGGGCATCTAAATGGCAGATGTGATTTAATATGAATAAATGTAAAGTTATGCATCTAGGAAGGAAAAATTAGCCATGCAATTTATAATCTTAATGGAGCAACTATAGGGGTATCAGATATTGAAAGGGATTTGGGAGTGCTTGAGGGCAACCACCTAGGTAACAGTGCTCAAAGCCAAACAGCAGCTGCAAAAGCAAAAAAATATTAGTAAGTATTAAGAAGGGTATAGAAGCCAGGGAAGCAAATATAATTCTGCCACTATACAAATCTCTAGTACGCCCTCATGTGGAATATGGAGTACAATTTTGGGCACCACTTTATAAAAAGGACACTTTAGAGCTGGAAAAGGTACAGAGAAGGGCAACAAAGCTAATAAGGGGAATGGAGGGGCTAAGTTATAAAAAAAAGACTAACCAAATTACACTTATTTTCTCTAGACAAAAGGCGTCTTAGAGGAGATATGATTACCTTATATAAATACATCCAGGGTCAGTATAAAGATTTGTCAAGTTAGCTTTTTGCGCCAAGAGGTTTTCAACTGACAAGGGGTCATCGATTGAGGTGAGAAGTAAAAAGATTTCACCTTAAAGAAAGAAAAGGGTTATTCACAGAAAGGGTGGTTAATCTGTGGAATTCTCTACCAGAGGAGGTGGTGATAGCAGATTTGATAGATAACTTTATAAGGGGACTAGATTTATTTCTAATTAAAAATTAATTACTAATCAATTACTATGTAACTATGTAACTTTGGTATATGGTATTTCTATCTGTGGCTAGCATTTGTAAGAATACTATGATCTGCAATATATTCTATTTATAAGCACTAGTGCACATCAGCTAGATTTGGGTATTCAGCCTTCCAGTAAGGAGGATCCTTATGTGGGACATAGACTTAAAATGAATACCTTTACGATCAATTGGATACAATTACCTTTGTGCCATCAACATCTTAGTTGCTGAGACAGCTTGAAAAAAATGTTTTAAGTTATGGAGCCTAGTACTGAGAAGCTATTGACAATTAATACACTTGTTTACTAAATTTGATGTTCATATGATGTTTTTTTTAAAGCAGCACTTTCCTTGATTTTAAAGTTATATTTAAGTTATAATAAGTTATATAACAAATAAAGTTCTAACTTGTCTTTTTTTATTGATGTGGAGAAAGACACACACGAGACAGCAGTCTTGTTTCATTTTTTAACTTTTCTTAAAGAATATGAAAAAATTGCAATTCATTGTATTAGCCATATTTTATTAAAGTTTTATATGTGCTGCATTTTGCAATTGTAATATAAATTAGTTGATCTGATGTGCTAAATAGAATCAAAATCTGTTTGTCAACCTTTACCAAATGGCAGGACTTTTTATTGATGCAGACCATCTGGCGTGAAATATGCACATTTTCTTTTGCTGAATGTGGCATCAAACCATTTTCATGCGGTTATATCCCCTCCCAACCCTTATAAAGCACTTTGTGCCAAAAATGGCATATTGAGCCACACATTAGCATAACCAAGCCACACAAAGGACTCTAAATATGAGAATTAATAATTGAAGAGAAATGAATAGTACCATGTATAGACAACTTCATATAGGTTTTAATGCCCTTTAAGATGAAACCAACTTGTTTTTGGAGTATCCTTGTAATATTTTAATGATCAGGCTATTACAAATTTAAATTACATTACAAAACAAGGAATATTTTATCTACCTTTTACACAGAAAACAATCTCTACCATTAAAACACCAGTCTTCCATCCGTGGGCCATTAAAGACATGAGTAGGGAATCCATAATTTGGTGGAAGCCAAGGGGACTAGATAGACTGGGTGCCTGGATAGAAGAGGGACGACCTATCACTTTTGATATAATTAAGGATAAACACAACCTCCCACTAAGAGTACACTACACATTCTCCAAATTCAGACACCTTGTGAACTCTTTAATAAAGCTCCAAGGCCCTCCTAAGAAAAATTAGCTATCCCATATCAGTCAGACACTTCCTCTTTCTAAAGGAATAATAGGGGGTATATATGACATCTACAACTCTCCTCTCAGCAACACCTAAGACGACTATGTTAGTGAGTGGGAGAAGGATTTGAATCAAATCTGGGATATGGAGAAATGGGAAACTGCCTGGAAAGGCATTTATAGAGGGTCCCTTAATCAAAATCTACTGAAAACTGCAGTAAAGGTACTGCACCAAACATATATAACCCCAGAAAAGCTTATTTATAAGCTATAAGTGTTAGATTATAAGATACCACACTGTGTATTGTATCTCTATTCATTTGCTGCCGTAAATATCTGTGATGTTTATATACCTGACTATCTTTCTAATAAAAATGTATTGAAGAAAAAAAAAAACACCAGTGAACACCAGTTACAATACAAAACTAAGGAAACATACTTAAAGTACTTGACCTACTTGCTTAATTCAGTATTGCTTCTGACTTGATAAAGAGAGGTCAATTTCTTGAAAGTTCTTCATTTCAGTGAATATGTCTGTCTACTAAAAAAGGTATCACTATACAGTGCCTTGCAAAAGTATAGTTAGTTACTGCCTCGTTAGCAAAACTATTCTGTGGTTGAGAAAGAATGTGCGGCCATAAATTTGGCAACAGAAACCCTCATATATTACCTACTGGAAAGAAAATTGGATGCAACAGAGCAAAATTATTCACCCCCCCTTGGCATTTTTTCTGTTTTGTTGCCTCACAACCTGGAATTAACATGGATTGTTTGAGGATTTGCATCATTTAATTTACAGAACATGCCCATAACTTTGAAGATGTTTTTTTTATTTTTTTATTGCGAAGCAAACAACAAATAGGACAAAATAAAAGAAAAAGTCAATGTGCATAACTATTCACCCCCCTGAGGTCAATACTTTGTAGAGACACCTTTTGCGGCAATAACAGCTCCAAGTCGCTTTGCATAAGTATCTATAAGCTTGCCACATCTTACTACTGGGATTTTTGCCCATTCCTCCGTGCAAAACTGCTCCAGCTCCTTCAAGTTGGATGGTTTGTGCTTGTGAATAGCAATCTTTAAGTCTGACTACAGATTTTCTATTGGATTTAGGTCTGGGCTTTGACTAGGCCATTCCAACACATTTACATGTTTCCCCTTAGACCACTCAAGTGTTGCTTTAGCAGTGTGTTTGGGGTCATTGTCCTGCTGGAAGGTGAACCTCCGTTCTAGCCTCAAATCACACACAGAGTGTTACAGGTTTTGCTCTAGAATATCCCTGTATTTTGCATAAGCCATCTTTCCCTTAACTCTGACCAGTTTCCCAGTCCCGGCTGCTGAAAAACATCCCGACAGCATGATGCTGCCAACACCATGTTTTACTGTGGGGATGGTGTTCTTTGGGTGATGTGATGTGTTGGGTTTGCGCCATACATAGCATTTTCTTTGATGGCCAAAAAGTTACATTTTACTCTTATCAGAACAGAGCACCTTCCTCCCTACATTTTGGGAGTCTCCCACATGCCTTTTCGCAAACTCAAAATGTGCCATTTTGTTTTTTGCTGAAAGTAATGGCTTTCTTCTGGCCACTCTGCCATAAAGCCCAACTCTTTAGAGCGTATGGCTTATCATCATCTTATGTACAGATACTTCAGTCTCTGCTGTGGAACTCTGCAGCTCCTCCACGGTTACCTTAGGTCTCTGTGCTGCCTCTCTGATTAATTCCCTCCTTGTCCGGTCTGTGAGTTTTGGTGGGCGGCAGTCTTTCGGCAGGTTTGCTGTTGTGCCATGTTCTTTCCATTTGGTTATGATAGATTTGATGGTGCTCCTGGGGATCATCAAAGATTTGGATATTTTTTTTTCTAACCTAACCCTGACTTGTACTTCTCAACAACATTATCCCCTACTTGTTTGGAGAGTTCCTTGGTCTTCATGGCAGTGTTTCGTTAGTGGTGCCTCTTGCTTGGGCGTTGCAGCCTCTGGGGCCTTTCCAAAAAGGTGTGTATATGTAATGACAGATCATGTGACACTTAGATTGCACACAGGTGGACATCATTTCACTAATTATGTGATTTGTGAAGGTAATTGGTTGCACCAGAGCTTTTTATGGGCTTCATAACAAAGAAAGTGAATACATACGCACATGACAATTTTCTGTTATCTATTTCAAAAAAATAGTTTTATGTATATATTTTTCTCATTTCACTTCACCAACTTAGACTATTGTGTTCAGATCCATCACATAAAATTTATATTAACAAAACATTGAACTTAAGACTGTAATTTAACAAAATAGGTAAAAAGTCAAGGGGGTGAATAATTTTGCAAGGCACTGTATACAGCCATCCCCTTCTGGATCGCTACTTTTCCATGATGAAGGGACGTGTGTACTTCAATGAAGCTTTGAGCTATACCAAAGGGTCACCAACGATTGGTAGGTCATAGCAGAGAGGTCAGACAAATCACAGTCCACTGGAGAAGGAACCGGCAATCCACTCCAGTATTTTTGTCAAGATAATCTTATAGATAAGCACAGCCAGAGACATAATCATACATGTGCCTGATGTGCTGCGGTCCATATGGTCATGGGGAGTCAGACACAACTGAATGGCTAAACAAATATACTGCAATACTCTGGTTATTCATCTAGATTACTGGACACTCACAGCTACCTTACTCTTTATCTTTAACTTAGCCTTCTAGTTTTTATTTGTTATGTGTATTTTAATTTCACAGCAACAAGTCTCAAGCAAACTCCTTGTAAAAATATATTTAGTAATTAATATCATCATCCCATACCTATTGAGTAGAGTGACACCAAATATGTATAGGACTGACCACTCTTCTGTGTAAGGAAATCATACATTATTTGATCTGCTGCTTACATTTTAAAGCTAAACTGAAGTGAAATGTATAACATTGTACAGCTTCACATTACATTTAGTGGTCCTGATATCATAACAGTATACAAATCTTAAACATATCAGTCTTCTACATATATATTTTTTAAATATAATTTTGTAAATTTCCTGAACAAACTAAAACTACATTTACTTTTGTAGAGCAGATTCACAAGTAAACTAAAGCAAAAATACTGCATCACTTAAGATTTAAAAGCCTTGTTTGTCACAAACACATTGGGTTAACATTTACTCTGCATGATTTACTAAATTATAACCTATACATGTTATCAGAATCTGTACGGACCTTAATGGATAGGAGGAGGAAATAAGAATAAGTAATAAATAATAGAATAAATAATACCAACCAATTACTGTTAGGGGGAGGCAGCATCATATTCAGATTTCTTCATCACATTTTTCTATGTTTCTATAAAGGTAATTCAGACTGAGATGTATCTTAATACTGAAAAACTGACATGCTAATTAATAATATTTGATATAATATATAATAATTTAATAATATTATATATAACATATTATAATATTATAACTAGTGATGTCGCAAACATAAAATTGTCGGTTCGCGAACCGCGAACACTAATTGCCGCAAATGTTCGCGAACCGACGAATCCGGCGGACCGCCATAGACTTCAATGGGCAGGCGGATTTTAAAACCCACAGGGACTCTTTCTGGCCACAATAGTGATGGAAAAGTTGTTTTAAGGGGACTAACACCTGGACTGTGGCATGCCCGAGGGAGATCCATGTCAAAACTCCCACGGAAAATTACATAGTTGATGCAGAGTCTGGTTTTAATCCATAAAGGGCATAAATTACCTAACATTCCTAAATTGTTTGGAATAATGTGCTTTAAAACATCAGGTATGATGTTGTATCGATCAGGTAGTGTAAGGGTTAGGCCCACTTAACAGTGACAGACCAAACTCCCCGTTTAACGCACCGCAAACAACCGCAAACAGTCCATTTGCACAACCGCAAACTCCCCATTTGCACAAGGTTGGATACCAAGCTAACCATGTCCCGTTCCTTGTCCTCACTGATGTCATTGAAGGTCTCTTCCTTCACCCAGCCACCAAGGGTCCCCGAAAGGTGACAACAAGCCCCCTGGGACGTCTGCTGTGTTTGGTCTTCCACCTCCTCAAAGCCACCTTCCTCCTCTGACTCCTATTCTTCAGACTCCTCTCACTGCATTGCCTCTCTCTGCATTATTATAAGGTGTGTTAAGTAGTTCTACTCTTATCAGTTTAATACCTGTTACGTCACTTATCAGGGGGCGTGTATAAGGCCTGGATTTTTGGAACCGGGAGATGGAAAAGATGCTTGGTTGGTCCTCCCACTTCAATTTTGGGGCACGGCGCTTGCAATCTAAGGTGCCACCAGATAGGAGTGGCGTGTTTGTAATACTACTCTTATCAGTTTAATACTTGTTACGTCACCTATCAGGGGGCGTGTATAAGACCTGGATTTTTAGAACCGGGAGATGTAAAAAGATGCTTGGATGGTCATATCACTTCAATTTTGGGGCACGGCGCGTGCAATCAAAGGTGCCACCAGATAGTAGTGGAGTATTTGTAAATAATACTCTTATCAGTTTAATACCTGTTACAGCACCTATCAGGGGGCGTGTATAAGGCCTGGATTTTTGGAACCGGGAGATGGAAAAAGATACTTGGTTGGTTGTATCACTTCAAATTTGGGGCACGGCGCGTGCAATCTAAGGTGCCACCAGATAGGAGTGGCGTGTTTGTAAGTACTACTCTTATCAGTTTAATACCTGTTACATCACTTATCAGGGGGCGTGTATAAGGCCTGGATTTTTGGAACCGGGAGATGGAAAAAGATGCTTGGTTGGTCCTCCCACTTAAATTTTGGGGCACGGTGATGCAATCTAAGGTGCCACCAGATATTAGTGGCGTGTTTGTAAGTACTACTCTTATCAGTTCAATACCTGTTACGTCACCTATCAGGGCACGTGTATAAGGCATGGATTTTTGGAACCGGGAGATGGAAAAAGATGCTTGGTTGGTCCTCCCACTTCAATTTTGGGGCACGGCACATGCAATCTAAGGTGCCACCTGATAGGAGTGGGGTGTTTGTAAATACTACTCTTATCAGTTTAATACCTGTTACGTCACCTATCAGGGGGCGTGTATAAGGCTTATAAGCATACTTTTTAATTTCATTTGGAACTGCTGCATCCTTTCTGCCTTGCGGTAATTCGGTAACATTTCAGGTACTTTCTGCTTATACCGGGGGTCTAGTAGTGTGGACACCCAGTACAGGTCATTCTCCTTCAGCCTTTTTATACGAGGGTCCCGTACAGGCACGACAGCATGAAAGACCCCATTTGCACAAGGTTGGATGCCGAGCTACCCATGTCCCGTTCCTCGTCCTCAGTGATCTCACTGAAGGTATGTTCTTCCCCCCAGCCACGTACAACACCACGGGTACCAGATAGGTGACAACGAGCACCCTGGGAGGGCTGTTGTGATTGGTCTTCCTCCTCCCCCTCAAAGCCACATTCCTCCTCTGACTCCTCTTCCTCACAATCCTCCTCCAGCGCTGCAGCAGGTTTAAAAGTGATGCTGATAAGGCTGTTTCTGGTGGTGATTGTGACCACAACTCTTCCACTTCTTCATCACGCTCATCTACGGCCTGATCCAACACTCTTCCCTCTAGGAAGAAAACAAATGGTATGATGTCGCTGATGGTGCCTTCTGTGCGACTGACAAGGTTTGTCACCTCCTCAAAAGGATGCATGAGCCTACAGGCATTGCGCATGAGCGTCCAGTAATTGGCAAAAAAAATCCCAGCTCCGCAGAGGCTGTCCTAGCAACCCGGTCATACAAATAGTCGTTAACGGCTTTCTCTTGTTGGAGCAGGCGGTCAAACATTAGGAGTGTTGAATTCCAACGTGTGGGGCTGTCACAAATCAAGCGCCTCACTGGCATGTTGTTTCGCCGCTGGATATTTGAAAAGTGCGCCATGGCCGTGTAGGAACGCCTGAAATGGCCACACACCTTTCTGGCCTGCTTCAGGACGTCCTGTAAGCCTGGGTACTTGTGCACAAAGCGTTGTACGATCAGAATACACACATGTGCCATGCACGGCACATGTGTCAACTTGCCCAAATTCAATGCCGCCAACAAATTTCTTCCGTTGTCACAAACCACTTTGCCAATCTTCAGTTGGTGCGGAGTCAGCCATTGATCCACCTGTGCATTCAGGGCGGACAGGAGTGCTGGCCCGGTGTGACTCTCTGCTTTCAGGCAAGTCCACCCCAAGACGGCGTGACACTGCCGTATCCGGGATGTGGAATAGTATCTGGGGAGCTGGGGGGGTGCCGTTGATGTGGAGCAAGACCCAGCAGCAGAAGAGGACTCAGCTGAGGAGGTTATGGAAGAGGATGGAGTAGGAGGAGTAGAGGAGGTGGCAGCAGGCCTGTGTGCAAGTCGTGGCGGTGTCACCAACTCCTCTGCAGAGCCACGCATTGCATGCTTGGCAGGCGTCAGCAGGTTTACCCAATGCGCAGTGTAGGTGATATACCTGCCCTGACCATGCTTTGCAGACCAGGTATCAGTGGTCAGATGGACCCTTGCCCCAACACTGTGTGCCAGACATGCCATTACTTCCTTTTGCACAATCGAGTACAGGTTGGGGATTGCCTTTTGTGAAAATAAATTTCGTCCGGGTACCTTCCACTGCGGTGTCCCATTAGCTACAAATTTTTTGAACGCCTCAGACTCCACCAGCTTGTATGGTAAAAGCTGGTGGGCTATGAGTTCAGACAAGCCAGCTGTCAGATGCCGGGCAAGGGGGTGACTTTGTGACATTGGCTTCTTACTCTCAAACATGCCCTTGACAGACACCTGACTGTGGGGAGATGAGCAGGAACAGCTAGAGGCGAGAGACGGAGTGGCTGATGGATGAGAGGGGGCAAGGAGGACAGCAGTGGTTGACTTGTATGAAGATGCTGGACCAGGAGGAGGATGGCGGCTTTGAGCTTGTGTGCTGCTTGTACTCAGGTGTTGATCCCATTGGCGTTTGTGATGTGACATCATATGCCTTCGCAAAGCAGTTGTACCTAGGTGGGTGTTGGACTTCCCACGACTCACAGGTTGCAAATGGCATTGCTGTTGTCACAGGCAGACACACAAAAAAAGTGCCCCACTGCTGAGCTCTGCAGTGACGGCGTTCTGGTGGTAGCAACAGCATGCGTTGATTGGCGTGCTGTCTGGCTTACCCCGGGTGCCGATGCATGCTGTCTGACTGTGCCACTAGCTCGTTGCGATGACCTCCCTCTGCTTCCAACTCGTCTCCTCCTTCTCTCTTTCTCCCCATCTGAACTTTCCCCCTGTTCTTCTTCTCTTCTAGCGGGCACCCACGTGACATCCACGGACGCATCGTCATCATCATCACCCGCTTCACTTGTATCTGACAACTCAACAAAGGAAGCAGCAGCGGGTACATCATCATCATCATCACAACGTACGTACATGTGTGTAATGTTGCACCACTGAGACATATCCCTGTTATCTACATCCTCTGGCAATAATGGTTGCGCATCACTCATTTCTTCAAACTGATGTATAACTCTTCTGACTGATCAATTGAAGCGGCTGTGGTACAAGTGTTGGTGGTGGCGGCAGGTAACTTGAGAGATGCCCGAAGCTAAGCTGGAGGAGGATGGTGAGTCAATGTTTCGAGCGGAAGCTGTAGAAGATTGGGTGTCCTGTGTTAGCCAGTCAACTACGTCCTCTGAAATTTTCAAGTTCAGGGTAACTGGCCTCTGAACACTGGGCATTATTGTAGGGCCAAAGGGAATTACAGCACCACGACGGCTCCTGCGGATTGGCCTGCCTCAGCCTGTAATTTTTTTGCGATTAGCGGTACTATGTGTGCAAGCTACTGTGACAACAGATATGAGTGGCACTGTGCACTTGCAGAAGTTGGCAGAGTAGACTCTGTAGGCCTGACACACACGCTTGCAGACAAGTAACTGCTATTCAATGTATTACAGTCAAAATTGTATTCTTTGTTTAAATGTGGACTACTGACTGTAACACCAGATATGAGTGGTGGCACTGACTGGGCAAGTGGGCACAGTATATGCTGTGAGCCTAAGACACACACGCTGGCAGGCATGCAAATTAAATTAGAAAAAAGTGTTGCTTTTGTTTAAATGTAGACTGCTGGTACACCACCAGATTGGATTGGTTGCACTGGGCACAGTATAAGTTGTGAGCCTGATAGACACACACAGACTAGCGGTCAGGCAAATGAACTTAGATTTAACAAAATACAATTTGGTTTTTTTTAAATGTCGCCTGCAGGTACACCACCTGATTGGATCGGTTGCACTGGGCACAGTATCAGTTGTAAACCTGAGACACACACAGACTAGCGGTCAAGCAAATGAACTTAGATTAGACAAAATAAAAGTTTTGGTTTTTAAAAGTAGACTGCTGGTACACCACCAGATTGGATTGATTGCACTGGGCACAGTATCAGTTGTGAGCCTGAGACACACACAGACTAGCGGTCAGGCAAATGAACTTAGATTTAACAAAATACAATTTTTGTTTTTTTAAAGGTAGACTGCTGGTACTCCACCAGATTGAATTGATTGCACTTGGCACAGTATAAGTTGTGAGCCTGACACACACACTGGCTAGTAAGCAGGCAAATGAACTTAGATTAGAGAAAATAAAAGTTTTGGTTTTTAAAAGTAGACTGCTGGTACACCACAAGATTGGATTGGTTGCACTGGGCACAGTATCAGTTGTGAGCCCGAGAAACACACAGAATAGTGGTCAGGCAAATGAACTTAGATTTAACAAAATACAATTTTTTTTTTTTTTTAAAGTAGACTGCTGGTACACCACCTGATTGGATTGGTTGCACTGGGCACAGTATCAGTTGTGAGCCTGATACACACACTGGCTAGTAGGCAGGCAAATGAACTTAGATTAGACAAAATAAAAGTCTTGGTTTTTAAAAGTAGACTGCTGGTACACCACCAGAGTGGATTAATTGCACTGGGCACAGTATCAGTTGTGAGCCTGAGAAACACACAGAATATCAGTCAGGCAAATGAATTTAGATTAGACAAAATAAAAGTTTTGGTTTTTAAAAGTAAATTGCTGGTACACCACCAGATTGGATTGGTTGCACTGGGCACAGTATAAGTTGTGAGCCTGACACACACACTGGCTAGTAGGCAGGCAAATTAATTTAGATTAAACAGAAAAAAAAAAAAAAAAGACTGATGTTATAGCCCAAAAAAGGGCTTTTTGGGGTGCTGTCCTTTCAGCAGAGATCAAAAGAGTCCTTCAGGACTGTATTGGACACTGTGTACAGTAGCCTAGCTATGGTTTTCCCTATTGAATTAGTATCACCTACACTCAGCCTCCTCTCAGTAAGACTGCAAGTTAGTTAGGATTCCAAAATGGCTGCTGTCCATAAGGTTGAAGGGTCTGGAAGGCAGGTTATGATGCTGATTGGCTGGAATGTGTCTGCTGACTGTGAGGTGCAGGGTCAAAGTTTGTTTAATGATAAAGTATAGAGGCGGATCGAACATTGCCGGCGAACTATTCGCGACATCTCTAATTATCACATATAATAGTTGTCGTCACGATTGCGAGCCTCAAGGAAGCAAGACGTTGATGCGTAGAAGCCTTCCTAGCTCGGCACACTTAGGCAATGAGCACAGAAGGTGCTCATTGTCCTGCGAGCCTCGCAAAGCGAGGCAAACAGTTGAGGCTATGAAACACGTGGGACTTAGACTGAAATAGGCACTGAAGGCGCTCCTGCGAGCCTTGCAAAGCGAGCCGTTGAGGCATTGGAACATGCAGGACTTAGCCTGCAAGCAGTTGAGGAACGCAGGACTTAGAAAAAAAAAAATCCGACCTAGGAATCTCTGGTTCATAAAATCGACCTCGCAAAAATACGTCTTAAACAACCGAATTTCTGAAATCGAAAAACAAGAAAAAAATTAAATTAAATTAAAAAACACTCAGCACGGAGGTAACGCCAGGACACCTGGGAGTGACGTTACAATCAAATTTAAGGCATGTGAAAAAAATGAAAACGAGGCTAAAGGAGACTGAAGTGTGCAAATCACAGCCAGGCACGTATGAATTAGCCAGGAATGTACGAGTTACAAAATATACCATTACGACGGACGGAAAATGCTTGCAAAATATTGCAAATAATAACATTACGAATCTGAAATGGCGCTTTTCCCCCCTAAACAAGCGGTTTTGCCTCACGCACGCAGCCTATATATACTGCACACTTGGCACATTGCTGACACTTTCTTTTCAAGTGAAGAACAGTCTGACTAGATATTTTCTGCTGACGGAAAATCCACAGA
Organism: Discoglossus pictus; assembly: GCA_027410445.1. Taxonomy (NCBI): domain Eukaryota; kingdom Metazoa; phylum Chordata; class Amphibia; order Anura; family Alytidae; genus Discoglossus; species Discoglossus pictus. The sequence goes on along the minus strand of CM050166.1, from coordinate 140,674,903 downwards.
TATTTTTAGCTCTTCAGGATATTGATTGCTGGATATTACTTATAAATAGGTAAAGTATAATAATGTATTAATTAATTAATTATTAGTAAAAAGTATATATATTGTAAAAAAATATGCTAAATATCATATTATAAATTACTTTATGAGGACATAAATGCTTTGCTCTTTCAAATACATTGATTCATTGATTAATTAATTATCTACATATAATAATTTATTAATTACTGATTAAAAAAAGGAAATTTTCAGCTGCATTAAACATTTTTATATTTTAAACTGCATTTTTATATCTTTACTATACTTAGCTCTTTTTAATACATTTATTCATTTGATCAATTTATTATTACTGTCAAATAATTAATGAATTACCGTATATACTCGAGTATAAGCCAAGTTTTTCAGCCATTTTTTTAAGGCAAAAAAGGGCCCCCTCGGCTTATACTCGAGTTACTGTCCCCCCCCCCCCCCGTGTCTCTCTAACCCCACCGTGTCTCTCTAACCCCCGTGTGTCTCTAACCCCCCCCGTGTGTCTCTAACCCCCCCGTGTGTCTCTCCACCCCCCGTGTGTCTCTCTACCCCCCTCGTGTGTTTCTCTACCCCCCTGTGTGTCTCTTTACCCCCCCGTGTCTCTTTTCCTCCCCTCTCCTCAACCTAAACCCCCCTCAACCCCCTCCTCTACCTAAACCCCCCTAAATACCTCCCCCCTCTACCCTCACTTACCTGCTTGTGCTCCGGCCTCCGCTCCTTGACCCGGGGGAGGTGTTTAGGTGGAGGAGGGGGGTTGAGGGGGGTTTAGGTTGAGGAGGGAGGTTGAGGAGGGGGGTTGAGGAGGGGGGTTGAGGATGAGGAGGGAGGTTGAGGATGAGGAGGAGGGGTTGAGGAGGGGGGTTGAGGATGGAGGGTTGAGGAGAGAGGATGAGGATGGGGGGGTTGAGGAGGGAGGTTGAGGAGGGGGGTTGGGGTTGAGTTTGAGGAGGGTTGAGGAGGGGGTTGATGATGAGGATGGGGGATTGAGGAGGGAGGTTGAGGAAGGGGTTGAGGATGGGGGGGTTGAGGAGGGAGGTTGAGGATGAGGAGGGAGGTTGAGGAGGGAGTTGAGGATGAGGATGGAGGATGAGGAGGGAGGTTGAGGAGGAGGGAGGTTGAGGATGAGGAGGGAGGTTAAGGATGAGGAGGGAGGTTGAGGAGTGTGATAAGGGAGGGGGAAGAGATACAGGGAAGGGCGAGGGAAGAAGAGACACAGAGAGAGAGAGGGGGACACAGAGGGCACAAGAGGGACACAGGGGGCAGCACATTTCCCACCCTCAGCTTATACTCAAGTCACTCATTTTACCCAGTATTTTTTGGTAAAATGGGTGCCTCGGCTTATACTCGGGTCGGCTTATACTCGAGTATATAAGGTAATAATTAAAAAACAAAATGTATATTTTATACTGCATTACAAAATTTTTTTTTATTACACTGCATTTCTATATCTGTATAATGCTTAGCTCTTTCTTATACATTTATTAATTTATTAATTTATTATTAACAAAAATGTATTTTTTAATTACTAATTACAAAAAAAATCACATTTACACTGCACTACAAAAAATATATATTTTACAGTGCACTTATGTATCTGTAGTATTTCTCATTGGCTGACAGGGATATCATGCTCAAAGCAGTTAAATAGTTAAAACACTTTATTATGCTCTGAGACCTGCAAAAAATTTCTTTTACACTGCACTACAAAAAATTTATATTTTACACTGCACTTCAATATCTGTAGTATTTGCCAATTAAACATCATACTTTCAGTGATTAATTAATTGAATGCAAACATTAAAAATGCTTTTCATTTAATTTTAAAGTTTTCTCATCTCTGTGAAAACTGGACCTTCATGAACACAGACAATAAGCTTTGCAGCATTTCATCTGCAATTACATCACCAATACAGGTATATGATTTAATGATGCCCTTCTTTAGAAAAATGTGATCACGTCTTTTTGTTTTGCATGAATCACAGTTTATTAATTTATTAATTAATTAGTAATTAATAATAAAAACATGTTTGGGACAATTACCTTATTAGTATTGCTCATTGGCTCACAGGGATAGCACTCTCAAAGAAGTTACATATTTAAAATATTTTACACTGCACTACAAAAAATGTATATTTTACAATGCACTTATGTATCTGTAGTATTGCTCATTGCCTGACAGTGATAGGACTCTTAAAGCAGTTGAATATTTAAATAACTTTATTTTCTCTGAGACCTGCAAAAAATGTCTATTTTACACTGTACTAAAAAGATCTATATTTTACACTGTACTTATATCTCTGTCATTGCCTGACAGTGATTTAATGATGCCCTTCTTTAGGAAAACATGATTACGGTAAGTATTTTTGCTTTGCATTAATCACAGTTATTGATTAATTAATTAACATATATTATATTATTAATTAATTAGTAATTACTAATTTATATATTTTTTTATGGACAATGGCCTTATTTATTCATACATAGATGCTTATCTATTTACCTTTTAATGTATGCCAATTAAATATTAGACATTGATTGATTGATAAAATTAATTAATTGAATCCAAAAATTAAAAATCCTTTTCAGGTCATTTGACAGTTTGCTCATAGCCACTGTTTCATTAAAGCTACTTAGGTTTTTCATTGATGACAGTTAAAAACAATAAGTACAATAAAAAAAATAATTATATCTTACAGATTTGAAGAAATAAACGGCCACAACTACAAGAACATAACAAAGTGGAAAATAACTTCATCTATTGATCCCTAAGGTAAGTAAAGAATACATTTTAGTAATGTTATGATTGCCATTGTTTGCTATATAAGAAAACATTACAATTGAAACTAAACCGCCTGTATTTACAATTACAGATTACAATGGCGGAAAATGCAGAAATAAAGAAAGAACAGAAAACAAGAATGGCAAGGGAATAGAAGCAAAGGTGGAGAGATGTGCAGTCACCTGAGAGTTCAAAAAGATTAAGAGAAGACCGACAGAGACTTGCCAATAAAAGAAAAATGAGTGAAAAAGGACAAACTGGGTGTGATGGAGCTATAAAGAAAATAAAAAGTAAATAAAAAAATGTCTGTGAAACAATGCATAATATACCAATATTGCCTCATGACACAAATGTTGATATACATGACACCAATGTTGATATAGAAAGTGTTAGTGATATTTATGTTCAGGAAGCTCAGGATAGTCCTTTTTTTACAGCACTACCAGTAAACACTCATTATTGTGGATTACTCAATGCGGTTTGTCAGTTTTGTGGGGCCTATAATTTTCTGAAGGAAAGACCAACTAATGGAGAGTTTTTTAGTTGCTGTAAGAAAGGAAAGGTAAGACTTCCAGAAAGGCACACATTTCCAGAATATTTAAAAAGTATAATGAGTGAACCAACATTTCCCAATTACAGCAACTTAAAAAAAAAAAACATTAGGTCTTATAACAGTGGTTTTACTTCCAGGACGAACTTTTATGTCACTGGGACTCTTTTTAGAGGACGACTATTTCACATAGGAAACTCTATGTGCCATTTTCAAGAACTACAAAAATCACAAAAAACAAGTGGAAAAAAATAAAATAAAATAGACAGTGTCTCGGAAGTGTCTTTTTGGCAGGATTGGCCCCACAAAACAGTTTTGTTGTATTTTCTGGCATTTACAGTTTGAATGTTATTATTTTAAGTTACTGTTTGTAATGTTATTTTACAAGGTGTTAAAAGTGGATTCAATGTATGTAATTAAGGCTTCATGTTAGTAGAAGAATGAATATTTCTTGGAAAATTTAAATGTAGAATTAAATACTGAGTATTGATCCAGGGAGTAATCTGATCGCCAGTTACTGGGGTCAGGAAGGAATAAATGTGTTCCCCCTTTGACACAGTTGGCTAAGTTGCAATGGGGGTATTGCGGTTTGCTTTCCTCTGGATTCAATAATCAAGATCAATGCATTTTCATAAAAATCTACTTTAAATGTTATTACATTACTTTAATGTTTATACTGTTAAATTGTGTTTCACAATGTTTGGAAATATGTTTTATTGTATATAATTACGGATTCATGTCAGTAGGAGGATGATTGCTTCTTGCTACATTAAAATGTATAATTAAATAGAGAGTATTGATCCAGGGACTAATCTCATCACCAGTTTCCCCCTTTGACACAATTGGATACGCTTCAATGGGGGGTTTTCTGTTTGCCTTCCTCTGGATTCAATACCTATGTGGTTTAGTAGTACTTGAACTCCAAGTTGCAGGTTACAAAGCATTATGTAATGGTTTACAATACTCATTCATACAAAGTTGACCGGTTGTTATATTACTCCTGCATGGTTCACAATTTACAAATGTTAATATTGTAAAAAAAGTTTACAAGTCATTGAACTACATGCATGTTAAAAAGCAATATGCAATACTGATTCATACAAACTTGACCCATTGTTATGTCATTCATGCATAGCTGACAAATAAAAAAGTTTATATTGTTAAAAAAGAATGCTTTACCTGGTGTTGAACTACAAGCTGCGTGTTAAAAAAATAAACAATTGTACTAAAATTATTGTACTTCTTTTTAGATAACTAAAAAGTTAAGAGTGTCAGAGACTCATATTGTGTGGCAAACAGCATTCCCAGCCTTACAATTTCATTGCCGTCATTTTTGACGGGCAAGTCACTAGTATTATAATATTTCTAATGCCATTCTGGTATACACCACAGTGTGGTTCTGCAACAATATAGGAAAAACTGTGCTAATACACATGTAAAACAAGGAAATGATAACATCTGCATCATAGCTATGCATAATATATGCTAGGTTTCTGTTTATAGTTTGTTAAATTGTTAAAATACAGTCTCGACACAAATGAAATGTGGTAATCACTATAATGCAGAAACAACTGCCTTTGGGAGTTTATAGTCAGCGAACAGAATTTGAATGCAAAATAATCAACACAAATAAAAAATCCTGAAATGATCTGAACATGTGATATGATAACAAAAAATATAGATATAAACGGAAAAGACTTGTGTAGATTATTTAAATCAATTAAATGTTTAACATCTCTCTTGCAGTATGTTAATAACAGTAGTTAATCAGACAACATGTGCAGTTTTAACAAATGATCACCAGACAAATTAACAGCAAGAATACATCTTGACTTTGGAGCTTAAATATTAAGCCACTTACAATTGGATTTTTTAAATTTTTCTTATTGTCATATTTGGTAATCCTCACTAAGTCTTCCAGTTTAATTGCTAGAAGACACTTATATGAAGTTATTTAATATTTCATGCAAATGACCATATTGTTTGTTCTGATACAATGTTATCTCTTTGGACTGGAAACTGCAGAAATCTGCATCATTGTCTAGATTATTATTTTCCAACTGTTTATAGTTGTTAGCATTGTTCTCTAGTGACCAGTACTGTGCCAATGTAACAGCTATTTTTATTTGTACTTTGAGGAAGATTGGCACACTGTCAACATTCCATTTCTCAAATATGTAGAATATAGAAAAACTATTACAATTCTATCCTGCCACACAGTTGAACCTGGCTTTTCTCTGTATGACTGGTCATAACGTTGCTCATTAAGTCTATCCATATATATATATATATATATACAGTATATATATATATATATATATATATATATATATATATACAGTGGGAGGGGGGGAAAGTATTTGATCCCCTGCTGATTTTGAACGTTAGTCCACTGACTGTCTATAATTTAATGGTAGGTGTATTCAGCCTGTGTTGTGGAAATTATGAGTAGGTAGTTCACCTCAACAATCATTTATAATATGGTGGGCAAACTTGCTTTAGACATTCAAATGTGAAGACAGATCTACTTTTTATTTACTGTACTACTGTACGGTGGACGCCTTCTATCGCTCTTTTGCACATCATATTATAAATGATTGTTGTGGTGAACTACCTACTCATAATTTCCACAACACAGACTGAGATCCTGCTCCATGCTGATGATAGCCAGTAAGCTTGAAACAGCTGTACATGGATTGGATACTCAGCCTGTGTTTATTCCAACCTTGGCTTTGCATTAAAGATGTGTAATACAGCATGCATAAGCTTAAAGGAAGCCATGTTTGATAATGGCTACTTAATGAAGAGCGAGGCATTTGTGGGCACATTTGTGTGTCTCGGCTCAACTTCCCAGAATGCAGTGTAATAACTGTTTTTCTCAGAACTCTGAGCTGGAAGCAGGTTTTTTAACTTGCTTTAGACATTCAAATGTGAACACAGATGTACTTTTTATTTACTATATATATATATATATATATATATATTTATATATGTATATATATACTGTATATATATATATATATATATATATATATATATATATCATTGCATATGATCAATTCATGAACAGTCATTATCAAATATGTAAACTGTGTAAGAAGTGAATAGCAAGAGACATCTAGAGCATGAAAGCTGTATCAGCTGCCTTGCACTTGCACATTCCTATTACCCAAGAATATGCTATTTTTTAGTGTTGCACATTACAATACAAATCAGAGAGGGAAGGAAAAACCAAAATAGAGTACATATAAAACACAAATTAATGATAATAATAATAATAATAATAATAATAATAATAATAATATGAACATCTTCAGCACTCTACCAACAGCCAGGTTTGTGAGACAGTATACATTTACTTCATAGAGATTTTTCAGATGTAATCCAGGTGGAATATTTGAAACATTTGGAAAATGTAGATACTCAGAATTGAATGGTAGTGCTCAGTCTACAAATGAATGGTTCCCAACCCTCAAACACTTCTCTGCATCAATTATTTTTATCTTGCAATGAAACTTTCCATTGTAACATCATAAAATGTGTGGATTTGGTTTCCAAACAGTGAAACATTATGCACATTTATGATATAAGTGCTAGTTAGCTAAGCAAATGGACGCCCTTTTGGGTTGGTTATCATCTCCATTATAGTGGACCAAAAGTATTTCAGGTTTTGGAGATACCAGATGTATCAATAAAGCATCTTGAATGTAAAGCATTGCGTCAGACCAAAACTGAAACACTACTAGGTAAAACCAGATGTTGTGCATGTAATATGCAGGAGGTGCCTGACATTGTTAATATGAGAGGCCGTCTTAAAGGACCACTGTATAGGCAACAAAAGTATAATTTGATTGGTATTGAGAGGGTTTAATAAACGTAATCTTCATCAGTTAACCTAATTCAAAGAAAGACATGCAAATCTGGCACATATATCAAACAATTATTGGTATTAATAAAACTTAACTTTTAATAGTTGTAATTAAGATTAATAATTTAAATAATAATTGATCAACGAATCTAAAGGGATTGCGAATTGTTTAATAATGTCCAACAGAAATGAATCAGTCTAACATCTTAACATATCCCATCAGAATAAAATAATTTTATAGTAATGCCCAAAATAAAGCAATTCTTAATATTAACCCCATTATAGACATTTGTTTAAAGAATTAGGTACTGAAAGAGAACGCCCACTGAAACTTTTATATATGTGCCCTTTTGCCTGTCTTTCTTTGAATTCGGCTTTGAGAATTATTCCATGTTTGGTACACCAACCTTGGCTCCAGAGGCATAGGATCTGGGGGGGGATGGGGGACAACCCCCCCCCCCCCCAGATTAAATGAATATGGCTCACAAATAATACAAAAATTAACCGTAATCATGCATTTGGCCACTCAAAGACCCTTTGGCACTATGGAGCAGCATGTCTTGAAAGCATTGACCCATAATTTCTTTTTTACTTTATACATAAAAGGTTTTTGTGGGACACTGCAGCAATGGGGCCCTCCAGAGCTGGTCCTTCCTGTCCTGGGAGTAGAGTTGAATTATCCCCTCCATATTTTTTTGGGCTCCTACACCCCTGATTGGCCCTATTTAGCTGAATTTGGTTGCTATGTTTATTGTCAACTTTCAAGTTATTGTAATCATCATCATTTACCTGTTTCTGTGCTACCTTGTAAAATTCAATCTTTCACACTATGGAAAGATATGGAGAAGTGTCACACAGCAAGCACAGGACTACCAGCACACACAACAGTATTTTGCCAGAGATTTGGCTCATGCGCAGATGCCTTCATATTTCCCAGCCTGAGCATGCACACTGATGATAATTACATTATTGTCAGTATTAAGATGTGTAAGCTCGAGCTAGGAAACAATAAGCCAAATCTTGGGAAGAACACTTTCGCCCCTATTCAATTGAGCCATTGCTAGTAATTGAAGTCCGTTATGTAGATAGTAAACTAATTTGCTATTCAATTGCTGTATTTTAGCTACCCACAAACCAATTGTGGGTTACAGGCTGAAAATCCCTACGGTTGTCAAAATCGTAACTCCGACCCATCTAAGCCTTTGATCTTTCAAGTCCGTAAATGTTACTATTGCAAATTGCTAATCAATTTCTACAACTCCTCAAGCCTGCAATTGTCTTCAAGCCCGTAAATGGCAAATATAGAAGAAAATCCAACGGGTGTCAGATAGGACTCACAACACCTGATCGTAGCACTGTAAATGCAGATAAAAAATCAATACTGCACTTTAAAAGACAAGGAAATTGATGAAAGGCATTAGAATTTTCTTGCACAGTCTCAAGCTCGCAAATCTGCAATCAAGTTATTTTTTTATCGTTTCATTTCTGTGTTATAATAATCTTGGTAATCAAGAAGTTAATACATATCAGGCCACCCACACGGACTAGAACAGTATCGTCCTGCATTTTTTATATTTTGTACATTGCAGGATTGCGAGTCCGATCTCATATCGGACTTCTAAACACTAATTGATTGATGTTTAACCTCCATGTTTTACTATTGAATGTTTCTAAATCAGTTGTTACGGACTTGCTTAATTCATCATGATTATTCTCTGAAATACTATTTATGGGTTTACGGTTTAGGCTTTGAGGGTTGAGGGCTCGATCACTTGAAATGCTCTGTAACTGTTGCACATTTCAAGGTCGTAGACTTACAGCTGGTATGAAGGCAACAGCGGGCTTGCATTTGAATAGGGGCATTTGTTTGTTGTTCTCGTGGTCAAGTGATTGCTGTGTCCCATGCCTCCCAATCTCTCCTTAGTGGGAGGGGCACTGACTCGCCCCACACTACCAATCTAAATATATCTTTGTAGCTTATACTTTGGTCCTTTAAGTGCTATATACACTGTATGGAGTGTTCTATATAATATGTCTTGACAATAAGTAGTTTCATATTTTTAACCTTCTGTGAAAATGGTGAGTTGAAATCTAATTTTTATATGGGGGGATTTTATTGTCCCGGCTTGAATTACTCTGGTCTCATGAGATGATCAATCAGGAGGAGTATAATAAAATAGTATAGTAGAAAATATGAAGTAGATAGTTTAATGGGTTTATAGTGTTTTTATGAAGTTTAGGCTGTAGTGGTGAGATAGGGTTGTATGGATTGTATATAGTGGGATGTGTTAAATACATACAAAGGTGGGAATTCAGGATATTATACAGTTCATTCAGCTCTTGAAAGAAATTAAGCTTTTTTGTGTGTTCATTCAATACAATTGCCTATGACTGCCTGGTTATTTCCACAATTTAAACCTGTTTTTAGAAGTTTAGGTTCTTAGTAAGAGACAGAAAGAGGTAAACATTCTTCTTGCCAAATAGATTATTTCTTATGTATTGCCATGAGTTAATTGTTAAAATAATGCACAAACTTGTTTTACAATTTGTCAGAATCTGCTGTGATGAGGCATGTGTATGTGATGTTGTGTCACATACATAAAATTGTGTTTTATGTCATAAATTTGGAAGGGTTACAATTTTGTTTATTTTTTTCCTATAAATGATATGGATAGATGTTTTTAGCTATTCAACCAATATTGATGTAAAGATGAGTGTCCGAGTGTCTATGGATAATTTAATGTCAAGGAATTTAACAGTTTTTGGTGGCCACTTGAAAGGGATATGATGAAACATAACAATTTTACTGTGGATTCTTTCTGCTAATTTTGCTTAGTTTATTTGACATAGGCAATGTTTATATTTAAAAAGAAACATCAATATATTTTTAGGTATCCAGCAAGCCACACGCTTTATCAGTCGCTACATGAATGATAAAATTAATTTGATGATACAGTCTGATATAATGGGAATATTTGTCTAGCCTATTTATTATTTTATTTAATTTAGTTTAAGGAACCTCCACTTTGAATTGACTGCTCGCTCATGTGCTTTGTTTTTGAAACAGGTCATAGCTAACAATCTTTCACCTATAGAATGTATATATATATATATATATCACATATTATAATTGTCCAACTACGATTCGTCGTCACGCTGTGTTGCGTGGTGCGTACAACTTAGCGATGAGCGCTGCAGGCGCTCATCGCCCGGCTAGCCTCGCGGAGCGAGGCGAGCAGTTAAACCGTACACCTTTGCCAATCGTACAACTTTGCGATGAGCACCGCAGGCACTCATCGCCTGGCGAGCCTCGTGCAGGGAGGTGAGCCGTTAAATCTTAGCACTTTGGCAATGAGCGCCGCAGGCGCTCATTGCAGGCGAGCCTGGCGTAGCGAGGTAAGCCGTTAAACCGTAGCACTTTTTTACACAAGACGCAGGACTTAGAAAAAAAATATGAGCTGAAAAAAATTATGAGATAAGCGTAGCGAGGCGAGCCATTAAACCGTACCACTTTGCTGATCGTACGACTTTGCGATGAGCGCCGCAGGCACTCAAGGCCTGGCGAGCCTCACGTAGCGAGGCGAGCCGTTACGTTAAACTGTAGCACTTTGGCAATGAGCGCAGCAGGCGCTCATTGCAGGCGAGCCTCGCTTAGCGAGGTGAGCCGTTAAATCGTAAAACTTTTTTACACAAGACGCAGGACTTAGAAAAAAAATACGAGATGAAAAAATTAAGAGATAAGCGGCAGAACCAAAACAATTAAAAATACACACAAAAAAATAAAAAAAAGGTCACTGACAGCATGGAGAACCAGGCAGGACGTCTGGGAGTGAGTTGGAACTCCAATTTACATCGATTTAGACGAGTTACAAAGATCGAAAATCGGCTAAGCAAGAAAAAAATGGCCGCAGAAAAAAATGAAAACGAGGCTATACTACTACGAACTGTGTAAAATCGCACAATGAGTAAAAAAAGACAGTAGCGAGTACATTTTACGAAACGCAATTACAGATTTACGCATTAACACAGATTTCCCTCCTTTGTCTCGCTCCACATCGGATTTCCCGCCTAAAACAACGCATTTGTCTTGCGGAACAGCGGATTTCCCGCCTAAAACAATGCATTTGTCTCGCGCACAAAGCCTATATATAGGGCACACTTGACATAGAACACACTTTCTCCTCAGGTGATGACAGTCTGACTGGACATTTTCTGATGCCGGAAAATCTCAAGAGATTGTTAGCTCTTCAGGATACTGCTTCAGCAATATTACATTAAAAAAGGTAAATATCATTTATAATTATTAATTAGTAAATTGGTACTTACTTAATAAATAAAAAATAGTAAATTTAATTAATAGAAAAATAATATTGTGCTTACCTGTGTGAAACAATTGTTAATAACATTCATAATGTACATTAATTAATTAATTAATCATTAATATCAAAATTAGTTAATGTTTAAGAATGTGAATAAAAAAGCAACACATTGATTCATTAATTATTAATATACATTAATTTAATAATTAATTTGTTATATATCGTGATTACCTGTGTGAAAGATTTGTAAATAACATTCATAATGTACTTTATTTAATTAATTAATTAATTAATCATTACTAATAATTAATATCAAAAAAGGTTAACGTTTAAGAATGCGCGTAAAAAAAGGAACACGTTGTTTAATTAATTATTAATGTACATTATTTAAATAATTCAGTTCTTATATATTTGTATAAAATAAACCAAAAAAAAAAAAAAAGGCTATATACTCATGCTTACATCTTGATGTTAGATTTAGTCACACATTACTTTAATATTCATTACTTTAATTTCATTAGTAATGTACATTATTTTAATAATTCAGTTGTAACATACTCATTTTAAAATACCCCTCAAACAAAAAAAAAGGGAATAGACTCATGCTTACGTCTTGACGTTATTTTTAGTCAGACATTAATTTAAGATTAATACACATTAATTGAGTCTTATTTAAAGACTAACAGTAATATTGATTGTATGTTTTTAATCTATGCTTACATATGTGTGTTCATGCTGATTGATTGATATATTTATTTCATGTTTTTAATCTATGCAAAAACATGTATGTTAAGCCTTATTGATTGATAAAGATGAAGCAACATATTATACATTAATTTTACTATTTTGTATAATTGCAGTGAACTGTAGCTGAATGAACAGAGATAGTGACGTTTGGACACATTGAACATCATAAGGATAATTTTGACAGGTACAGAATTTGAATTATATTACTACAGCAAGATATTAAAAAATATGCTTTTAGGTTTTTAATGTAGCCAAATATATGTCTGTTGATGTTCATTTAATAAAATCGATGAAGCAAAAGATTAAAAATATTCTCAATTTGATTTTACAGTTTCTTTGGATCTGCAAGGGAATCAACACACAGCGTGACGTTTGCAGCCTTTTAACAACATCAACATCATCTTCACAGGTATAAAATTTAATTTTGTAGTGATGCATAGAAAAAGGCTATATTATATTTGGTGAAAATGGAGAGTACTTATTGAGTCATTAACGTATGATATTTAGTCATAACTTGAAAAAAGTTTAAAAGACAATACTAATTAATAATAATATAAAAAATAAATAAGAAGCTTACAACACTTGAAAAAAAAAGAAATTGATGGTATGCAGTGAATTCAATTAAGAAGGAATGGAATTGAAGGATAATAATATAAATATAGATATGTGCAGCTATTTCCTATTTAATATATGTCAATAAAATACTTTGAAAAATGGTTTCATTTCTTTCATTCTAAAGTGCAACATTTTAAAATGCTTGATTAGTTTATTCATCTACTTTTATGGAACAGTACAAAAAGGAAAAAAAATGTATACAAAACAAAGAACAAACAATAATTACATCTCTATTTACAATTACAGATTAAAATGGCGGAGAATGGAGAAGACAAAATTGAACGCAAAAGAAGATTGGCAAGGGAAAGGAAGCAAAGGTGGAGAGATGCTCAGAAACCGGAAACTTCACAACGCTTGCGAGAAGAAGATCGACAAAGACTTTTAAATAAAAGAAAGATGAGTAAGAAAGCCGCAAGTGAGTGTGTTGGGGCTTCCAAGAAACGTAAAAGTAAACAAAAACATCTCTGTGAACCATTGTCCAATGATTCTAATTTGCAGAATGATTTAAATGTAGACACACAAGAAAAAAATGTACATATAGAATGTGGGTCTGATATTTATGTTGAAGAAATGCATGACAATGTGTTTACTACTGCAGTACAAGTAGATACTCATTATTGTGGGTTACTTAATGTGGTTTGTCAGTTTTGTGGGGCCTATCATTTTATAAAGGAAAGACCTACTGACGGAAATTTCATTAGTTGCTGTCAGAAAGGAAAGGTGAAACTTCCACTAAGACACCCATTTCCATATTATTTAGAATGCATTATGAGCGATCCAACATTTCCAAATTATGATAATTTCAAACAAAACATAAGGTCTTATAACAGTGCATTTCATTTGCTTCAATGGGTGCAACATTAGCCGAAAATGTACCAGGACATGGTCCTTACTGTTTTAGAGTTCAAGGTCAAATTTACCATCGAACTTCACATTTACACCCACAAGAAGTAGAGCAAAGGAAATTTGCACAGTTATATGTCTTAGATACAATGGAAGCTGTGGAACAAAGAATGACACTTCCAGAAAATAAACAGTGTTTGCGCATAGTCTTTGAACATCTGGATAAAATTATGCAAAAAAACCCATATAGTCAAGCATACAAACAATTAGCCCAGCTTGAAAAAGAACAACAGGAACATGCTGAAAGACATCAATTGCCTACACCAAAAGTAAATATGGTGTTAAAAAGAGATAGCAACACTGATCAAAGAAGATATAATTTACCTACAGTAAATGAGGTTGCCATGGTATTTAAAAATGAAGATGGTGAACCACCTTTTCAGCGTGATATAAGAATATATCCACGCAATTAAGAACAACCATTTATCAACATCAATATATTAAGCTGTAATTTAGATCCAGTGACATATCCCATTTTCTTTCCAAATGGGGAACCTGGATGGTAACCAAAATTACAATTGGAAAGTTATCCCAATACTAAACTTCGTATTAGATCTAATATTTCCATGCTGGAATATAAAGTGGCACAAACTGCTATCCGGGATTGTTTTAATCCAATTTTACATGGAGGCAAACTCACTCAACAATGGATTATTGATTCATATTTACAAGTTGAAGCCAATAATCTAAATTTCATTATTATTATTATTATTATCTTTATTTATATCGCGCCAATATATTCCGTAGCGCTGTACCCCCTGTTAGTACATGGCAAAAAACAAACTTAACACCTTAAAGATTGGAGGGCCCTGTTTTTGAGCATATAATCAAATGTACATAGTGCTTGTTTCCAAGACACGGACACACAATTGAAAACTCACAAACATACAGTCTAAGGGGTTTAGGTTTCATTAAATATCAAAAAAATAAATTACAACTAGAACAGTATTGTGGATTAATGGATTATGTGGCAGATTTAGCTTCCAACAGAGACATTCCAGCTGGAAGAGCAATTATTTTGCCATCCACTTTCCAAGGATCTCCTCGCAATATGCGAGAAAGGTATAATGATGCCATGGCTATTGTCACAAAATTTGGAAAACAAGATTTATTTATTACATTCACATGTAATCCACAATGGCCAGAGATCAAGGAAAATTTGAACCTGGGACAAACTACTTCTGACCGACCAGATTTAGTGGCAAGAGTATTCAAAATCAAACTCAATTCATTAATACATGATATCACTAAAGCACACTTATTTGGACAATGTGTGGCTTTTGTTTACACCATTGAATTTCAAAAAAGAGGATTGCCACATGCTCACATACTTTTAATACTGCAGGAAAAAGATAAATTGAACACTGCAGAGAGAGTGGATTCCGTAATTTCCGCACAATTGCCAGACCAAGAAAAATATACAAAACTTTGGGAGATTGTAACACATAGAATGATTCATGGCCCATGTGGAGAGATGAATCCTAATTCACCATGTATGGAAAATAAAAAATGTACTAAAGAATTTCCAAAACAATTTCAAATGCAAACTTATGCAAATTGTGATGGATATTCTTTGTATAAAAGAACACAAGGACAAACAGCTATTATCCGTGGCCAAAAGGTTGATAATAGATTTGTCGTTCCATACAATCCACATTTGCTCATCAAGTACAATGCACACATCAATGTGGAAGCTTGCACTTCCATTAAATCAATTAAGTATGTGTATAAATATATATACAAAGAATATGACGCAGCTACTGTTGTTGTACAAGGTGCTGCAAATGCAAACGAAAATTAATTTTTTCATGATGAACTATCAAATTATTTAGATGCTCGGTATGTGAGTGCTTTTGAAGCAATGTGGCGCCTTTTGAAATTTGATCGTTCACATGCTATCTATCGTTTAGCTGTACATTTGCCTCAAAGTCAGTTGGTTTGCTTTACTGCAGGAAATGAAAGAAGTGCATTATATCAAAGTGAAGACAGAGATACCACACTTACTGCATGGTTTAAATTAAACTGTCAGGATACGCAGGCCAGACAATTTTTATACATAGAGATACCATATCACTATGTATTTGTAAATGGTCTATGGCGACAACGAAGAAGAGATTCACATAAAATTATACCACGCATTTATACCGTCAGTCCAAGGGACATTGAACGTTTCAGCTTAAGATTACTTCTGCTACATGTTCCCGGTGCACAGAGTTTTGAGCATTTACGTACAGTGAATGACATAGTTTATGATACATTCCTATTAGCTGCAAGACATCAAAATTTCATAGCTTATGGTTCAGAATGGGAGAGGTGTCTGGAAGAAGCAGCACTATGTCAAATGCCTAAGCAAATGAGACAACAATTTGCATTCATTTGCATATTTTGCAATGTACCTGATGATTTCACTTTGTGGGAAACATTTAAATTAAACATGTCAGAAGATTTCTTGAAACGTTACAGAGAACCAATAGCTCTGTTAAAAACATTGATGGAAATACAAGAAATATTGTTGGCTCATGGATTAAATTGTGCAAGTTTTAATTTACCAGATCCAGGACTTATAGATGACATCAATTTTGATGATTATGACACTGAGCTAAAAAAACAAAAAACCCAAGAAAAACTGGCAACTTTAACTACTTTACAGTTAGAAGCATTTCATGCCATCACAAATGCTACAGATGATGAAATGGTCAAAGACCAGTATTTCTATCTAGACGGCCCAGGTGGATCAGGAAAAACATATCTCTACAATTGTTTTATATTCGATCACAGGGTCAGATAGCTATGCCATTTGCAACAACTGGAATTGCTGCACTTTTGTTAGATGGTGGGAGAACTGTGCATAGTGGATTTAAGCTGCCAGTTCCCATTTTGGAAACATTAGTGTCACATATTCGATTGAATTCCCTACAAGCAAAAAAATTTAAACTAACTAAACTAATTATCATAGACGAGGCAACAATGATGTCATGTCATGCATTGCAATGTATTGACAGATTTTTAAAAGAAGTGATGGATAATAAGTTGCCATTTGGTGGAAAGGTGATGCTGTTAGGAGGAGATTTTAGGCAAACATTACCTGTTGTGCCACAAGGAAATAGAACGGAGATCATTGAAACATGTATCAAGACCACTAAACTGTGGCAGATATTTACACATCTCAAATTAGAATTAAATATGAGATCTAAAGGCCAAAATGAATTCAATGACTGGCTCATTAAAATCGGAGAAGGAAAACATCCAGAAATACAGCATTTACCAAATGATACCATTGAAATTCCATCAGAAATGGTTTGCAATGAATCACTCATATCAGCCATATTTCTAAACACTCTTAATAATGAGGATTACTAAGAAATTGCAAATAAAGTGATATTAACATCAAAAAATATCGATGCCTTGAATGTAAATAATGAAATTTTAAAATACATCAATGCACCACAAAAGAATTATTACAGTGCAGATTTGATTCTGTCTGATAATAAAGACAGTAAATCGAATTTTAGTATCGAATTTATTAATTCATTAACACCATCTGGAATGCCACCACATATTTTACAATTGAAAAAAGGCGCAATTGTCATGTTATTGCGAAATATGAATCCAAAAAAAGGACTTTGTAATGGGACCAGATTAATTGTGCATGAGTTAAAAGATCATTTTATACATGCAGAAATTATAACTGGGACCCATAAAGGTGAACAAGTTTTTATACCAAGAATTGATTTAGCTCCAAGTGAGAGTGGTTTGCCTTTTGTTCTTCAAAGGAGACAATTTCCACTTATCATGACATTTGCCATGACCATCAATAAATCCCAAGGACAAACTTTTAAGTCGGTTGGGATTTTTTTAAAGGAACCAGTTTTTGCACATGGACAACTCTATGTGGCTTTTTCAAGGTGCACTAATCCAAAAGAAATTAAAGTGCATGTTGAAGAAAACGAAACTCAGGGTCATTTATTGGATGATGGATGTGTTTACACCAAAAACATTGTCTACTATGAGGTGTCGGAAAGATAGAGGACAATGGTTTCATTTTAATGCCAACATTTTATGGTACTCAATATGATTGCACAAAAACAATATTTCAAGTAAAACATTTAAAGAATGGACAAAAAAAACATAGAGAACAGTGGTTTGACTTCCAGTACAAAATTAAAGTACTCTGGGACTCTTTAAATTGGGGACCACTATTTCACTTATGAAAATCGATGTGATATTTGCAGAAAGGACAAACAGAAAAATTACAACAAAAACAACAGTAAAATATCCTTAAACAGATTGGAATGGGTTCAAAGTTTCATATTAACATGATTGGCCCCACAAAACAATTAACTGCATTTTTCAGGATTTACAAGAGTTAAATGTTATTGTTTGATATTACAATTTAAGATGTTAAATATGTGTATTTTCTATTTTTTTTAAATATTGTTAAATATATATGTGGTATAGTCAAACATGTATTGTTAGTATAAAGTTGAAGCATTTCATCATAATTGGAAATGCATTATTTAAAGACAAAGTATTGATTCAGGGAGTAATCCGATCGCCAGTTAATGGGGTCAGGAAGGAATTAATTTTTTTCCCTCTTTGATACAATTGGCCAAGTTTCAATAGGGTTTTTTTTATTGTTTGCCTTCCTCTGGATTCAATGCGAATTTAGTTTAAAAAGAGTTTAACAAAAAAGTTACAAATGGCAAAAAGCATGTTATTGTTAAAAAAATTTACTTACTCTAAGTTAATAGAGTCCGCAGTTACTCAGTGATAAATATGTATTGAAAAGTGTTAGTATTGTTAAAAAAAATGTTGAACGAATGTTTAATATACAAGTTGCATGTTACAAAGTTTCATGTTAGACTTTACAATATGTATGCATTAAAAAGTAAGACATTATTATATTGTTATTATATATATCACAATTAAAAGACTGAAGATTGAAAAAAAAACTGTTGGTGAAATATAAGTTGAAAGTTAAAAAAATAAAAAGTAAAAATGTTTTTTTAAATTTATTTTAAGGGAAAAAAAAGGGACAAATGTAGCTGAGTAATTTTGTGTTGCAAACAAATTTCAAAACATTTTAATTTATATACAGTGAGGTGTATGAACGCATACATAGAGGTCTGCTATGACTGGTCTATATAGTCTATATACATATTTAGGTATGTTCACCAACCAGCACTCATCTCTATGTAACTAATATGGTATGTGCAACCAATACAGCACATAACTCATAACTGGCAAAGAGAAAATCATAGATACAGTGACATTCAAGAGAATGGCTAGATAATATATTTAAATATAACTTTTATTTATAAAGTATTAAAACAAAAAATTCAAGCTAAAATAGACAGATTATTACAAAATGAAATTTCCTTTTAAGAAATGAGACAAATAATTAAATGAGTGAATAAGTTGTGTTTAAACCTTTTAAAAAACATATGAATAGAAAATCACTTTGTCAGTTAAAATAGTACTATGGGTTGGTAATACATCTCTATATACATCATTTCACTTTTTAATCTGGTAATCTATATTTTAAATTGATGTCATTGATCCTTTTTGTCTTAGTAATTTAAGTGTAGTTTGCTAATAATAAAAATCTAATATAAATTACTTAAGTATGACCTTGTTATATAGTAACTACTAAATCACCATATTGTTTCAATACTAATTATTGTGGAAATTACACCTTCGTGGTCCACGGAGTTTCTGAAATTGTATTAAATTATAAAATAATGCTTTGACATTGATAATTAAAATATATAAAAACAAACTATCCATGATCAGTTTGAACGTATCACTTGGATGTGTATGGATAACTAAATAATCTGCTGCTGTAGAGTAGACTGGACCATAGGATGATCCACAACAAGTATCAGTGAATCATCAAAAGCAAAGTACATAACTGTAAAAAATAAAATAAAGATATATCATTATTATTATTATCCTTTATGTGTAAAGTGTCAGTATATTTCGTAGCCATATACAGGGATTGAGTTAAAAGCAAAAACAATTTTAACACATTGCAACACAATGATGGGCCCTTTGAGTTTAAAAATCCAATCTACGTAGTGATGAGATTAGGGTCATAATTTAAAATGTTACTTTGGAGGCTATAGGAAGCCAGTGAAGTGAGACAGAGAGGTGCTGCAGGCACTGTTGAGTGTTGAGTATGGTAGATGAGTCTAGCATAAGTGTTCATTATGGTTTGGAGTTGAAACAAACAGCTGATGGGGAGGCCAGAAAGGAGAAAGTTTCAGTAATCAAGGTGAGATATGATGAGAGAATGATTAGTTGTGTCTAGCTTATACTGACATACTTTGCAGGTTTCTTTTAGGTTAAAATGTCAGAATTTTGGCCTGGGGGGTGGGAGTAATGATGTCACTGGCAACAGTGATATTAAAAGATATTTGAGTAGTGGAAGTTGTGCTAGAGTTTGGGAAAATTACGAGCGCAGTCTTTGAGTTGAGTTTGAGTTGACAGGCAAACAAGCAGGAAGATAATTATGAGATGTAGTTGGCAACTTGTTCTAGAAGAGAGGGGGACAGATCTGGTGCTGATAGGTTAGTTTGAGTGTCATGTGAATATAGATGATACTGATATCTAAAATATTTATTTAGGGTACCAAGGGAGAATGTATGGATCTAGAAAATGAGGCAACATAGGACTAAACCTTGGGAAACACCAAAAGTCAGATGGCAAGGCAAAGAAGAGGAGCTAGAGAAGGAGACACTAAATGTAAGATCTTCAAGGTATAATGTGAAAAATGAGAGAGCAGGGTCACGCATGTGAAGCAAGCAGAGAACCAGGAAAAGAAGAAGTAGGTCACATGTATCAAAGGCAGCAGAGCGATACAGGAGAATTAGATTATAGAAAAGTGACCCTTTGACTTGGCAGTGAGCAAGTCATTAGTGACTTTTGTGAGAGTTCTATCTGGGGCATTGGAAGCCAGATTTGAAGGAGTCAAGGATAGAGTTGGAGTCAGGTGATTGCAAATGAATTGCTCAAGCAGTTTTTAAACCAGGGCAAGTAGAGAGATAGGATGGTAGTTAGATGCAGAAGCTGAGTCAGAGGAGAATTTCTTAAGAATAGGTGTAATTAGGAGTCGATAATGGATGCAGGATTGGGGAAGAGTAAAGGCTGGGTTCTGTCAGTTTGTGGAGAGCAGGGTATGTTAGAGTCATGTTGTTCAGAGAGTTTGCTTCTGATTATTTCCATTTTATTTTTAAAGTCAACTGTTAGACAGGAAAGAGATGAGCGTGAGCAGAGAAGAGTGTTGAATGTGGCAAACAAAAGTTTGGGATTGGAGAATAGATATTGTTAATAATAACATCAGAAATAATTTGGCAGGATTGACGGCAGAGAAGTAGGTGTGAGACCTCCTCCATAGCTGTGTGGGAGCACCTCTGGATGTAGCGTGTTTGTTTACTTTGTAATGATTGTGGATGACAGTTAGGGCATTTGCCTGTTATGGGGGCAAGAGGGTCAAGGGTGAAAGTTATGGAGTCATGTTGTATTGTGAGGTGGCAATGTCATGGCAGGTGAGAGTAGTGAGATGGCTAAGAAGGGGTTGTAGCACAGTGAAAATATGTTTTGGGTCAAGTTCTTGCAGGCTTTTGTGGGCTTTGGTAACCGGGAGTGAAGAAGGGTAGCGAGTGGCAGTGGAAGGTGTGGTTAGGTTGCAGTTTAGGATTTGGTGGTCAGATAGAGGGAGTGGGTTGATGACAAGTTTGGAGGTTTTGCAGAGTTTAGTAAAAGTAAGATCAAGAGAGTGTCCATCATGGTAAGTTGGGGATTCTGTCCATTGTGAGAGGCCAAGGCAAGAGGTAAGTGAAAGTAATTTTGCAGCTGTAGAGGAGGTAGGAGTGTCAGTGGCAATGTTGAAATCTCCAAGAATGAGTGATGGTACATTGGAGGAGAGAAAATGATGGAGCCAGGCAGCAAAATAATCCATAAATAGAAAACTGCTACTCAGAGAGATGATGAGAAGAGGCAGTTAGTGCGAACTTCAAAAGATGAGAATCATAGGGAGACAGCCATAGTATGCCTACAACACCACAATGTGGTGGTGACAGTTTATCCCTCACTTGCAAAACTACATTATGCCAGACATAAAGTGATGAGTGGTGACCTTTATATTCATAAGTATACTGGACTCACATACTGAAGGTCAGTCCAAGCCTTACTCTAGAGTCTATACACATAGAAAATGTATAAAACATGTATAAAACACAGTCTTTTAAAAGTATAATATATTATGGGGCTAAAGTGATAAACCTAGATGGAGCAAAACAAACAGTTCAATAGTTTGTAATATAATTGTCCTGAATAGTCTTTCAGATATCCAGGTGTCCAAAAGGTTATAAGTTGCAAGCTGTTGTCTCACTTTGTGTGTCTCCCCAGGTCTAACATAACTGAAAAATACTTCAATACATTGAGAGCTCCTTCCATACTCCTGAAGACATCTTAAATAATAGCTACCCAATTGCAGCTAAATGAATGAGCAGGCAAATTAACCCTTGCAGACTTAAAGGGGAAAGAGAGCTCTGCAGAGTCTGTAGATAACTGTCACATATCCCCCTCCCTGGCTCAACATTATGCGGTAGAATGAATGAAGCAGCGAATGCATTAGCATTACCATGTTACATTCCAGCAGTGTGTACTACTGTAAATTTGAAAGTTTGTAAGAACAAGAACCATAATGTAACGGCTGGTCTAAAGTGCCTTGCAAAAGTATTCACCCCCCTTGACGTTTTACTTTTTTTGTTACATTATAGCCTTAAGTTCAATGTTTTGTTAATCTGCATTTTATTTTGATCAGAACACAATAGTCTAAGTTGGTGAAGTGAAATGAGAAAAAATATATACATAAAACTATTTTTATTTTTTAGAAAACAGAAAATTGGCATGTGCGTATGTATTCACCCCCTTTGTTATGAAGCCCATAACAAGCTCTGTTGCAACCAATTACCTTCAGAAGTCACATAATTAGTGAAATAATGTCCACCTGTTTGCAATCTAAGTGTCTCATGATCTGTCATTACATATACAAACCTTTTTTCAAAGGCCCCAGAGAATGCAACACCAAAGCAATAAGCACTACTAACCAAATAATGCCAAGAAGACCAAGAAACTCTCCAAACAAGTAAGGGACAATGTTGTTGAGAAGTACAAGTCAGGGTTAGGTTAGAAAAAAAAATATCCAAATCTTTGATGATCCACAGGAGCACCATCAAATCTATCAAAACCAAATGGAAAAAACATGGGACAACAGCAAACCTGCCAAGAGACAGCCGCCCACCAAAACTCACAGACCAGGCAAGGAGGGCATTAATCAGAGAGGCAGCACAGAGACATAAGTGAACCCTGGAGAGAGCTGCAGAGTTCCAAAGCAGAGACTGGAGTATCTGTACATAGGATGACAATAAGCCGTACGCTCCATAGAGTTGGGCTTTATGGCAGAGTGGCCAGAAGAAAGCCATTACTTTCAGCAGAAAAAAACAAAATCAAATATTTTGAGTTTGCAAAAAGGCATGTGGGAAACTCCCAAAATGCATACAGGAAGGTTCTCTGGTCAGATGAGACTAAAATTGAACTTTTCAGCCATCAAAGAAAACGCTATGTCTGGCTGAACCCAACACATCACATCTCCAAAAGAACACCATCATCACATGGTGGTGGCAGCATCATGCTGTGGGGATGTTTTTCAGCAGCCGGGACTGGGAAACTGGTCAGAGTTGAGGGAAAGATGGATGGTGCTAAATACAGGGATATTCTTGAGCAAAATCTGTAACACACTGTGAGTGATTTGAAGCTAGGACGGAGGTTCACCTTCCAGCAGGACGATGACCCAAAACACACTGCTAAAGCAACACATGAGTGGTTTAAGGGAAAACATGTAAATGTGTTGGAATGGCCTAGTCAAAGTTCAGACCTCAACCCACTAGAAAATCTGTGGTCAAACTTAAAAATTGCTGTTCGCGAGCACAAACCATCCAACTTGAAGGAGCTGGAGCAGTTTTGCAAGGAGGAATGGGCAAAAATCCCAGTGGTAAGATGTGGCAGGCTCATAGAGACTTATCCAAAGCGACTTGGATCTGCGATTGCCACAAAAGGTGGCTCTACAAAGTATAGTTTGCACATTGCCTTTTTCTGTTATTTTGTCCTATTTGTTGTTTGCTTCACAATAAAAATTTTAAAAAAGCATCTTCAAAGTTGTGGGCATGTTCTGTAAATTAAATGATGCAAATCCTCAAACAATCCATTTTAATTTCAGGTTGTGAGCCAACAAAACACAAAAAAATGCCAAGGGGGTAAATAATTTTGCTCTGTTGCATCCAATTTTCTTTCCTGTAGGTAATATATGAGGGTTTCTGTTGCCAAATGTATGGCCGCACATTGTTTCTCAACCACAGAATAGTTTTGCTAATGAGGCAGTAACTAACTTTCTACTATGAAACAGGATGGTAAGCTCTTCATTTTCCACCATCTGGATTATGTCCAGTCTAACGCCAGATAATTCTTCCCCTAATTCTGGGGCTATTAAAACTGGATCATGGCATAGTGAAGTCTTTGAAAGCTTCCACAGCCTCATTGGACCAGTTTACCTTATAAGAAGCTGTAGTTTTCTTGACATCCATCAGTGGGGCAGCTTTCACAAAAAAATAGGGAATGAACTATTGATAATACTCCACAATGGACAGAAAGGCCCTCACATTGGTTCTCCTTAAAGGTTCTGGTCAGTTCTGGATTGACTCCACTTTGTTATGCTGTGGTTTGACGAAACCTCTTTCCATAATATAGCCCTGATATTTAGCTTCACTCAGTCCTATGGCAGTAAGCCTTGTCTGGCTCAAGGTTGTCAGTAGTGCTTCTACTTTTAAAGATGCGTTGCCCATGCAGTGATGTGGGTATCTACAAATATCCCTTTGTTAAATCCAGTATTATTAAGATTCTTGCCTTTCCTTTCAGTTTATCCATTTTGGGAATGTGATGAATCTAATTCTGACACTGAATTCAGTTTGCAAACGTCACTGCAGAATCAGTCTTTGTAACCATCACAATAGGTTTGCTATTCTTCAATGATCCCAAGTTCCAGCATTCTTAACATCCGTCCTTATCTCTGCTCTTTCAGCCTCAGGTATGCAATATGGATTTATTATTATCCTTGCTCTTCCCAGGGTTTTAGCAGGTTTATGTGGTAGATTTGGGCCCCTATTAAATTCCAAGCCCACAGCGGCCATGGTACAGCCTGCATGTCTGCTGGCTTGAAATTCGGCTGAGATACAGAGCGATTAAATTGAACAAGGCCATAACCAATGAGCCAGAGCCTCAAGCCCATAAACCCTTCTCGTGGCCTGCTAGCTGTTAGGGGGCTGGAACAGATGCAGGCCTTATTTCCAACCGAAACCCATAATCATGGAGTGAGACACAGGCCTCAGAGCCAACAGAAAGCAGAGAACAGCAATTAATGCTGCAGAAAGGGGTTTTGGGGGTGCAAAAAACTTAAATCATTGACTGTGCTGTAGATCAGCAAGTGAACAAACAAGTCTAGGCGTTGGTGGGTTTCTGAGCTTTTGAGAGAGAGAGACAGAGAGAGAGAGAAGGAGCTGTTTTGTGAGTTTTTTGCTATTTTGACTATTAAGATATATTTCCCCTAATTTACAACACACATAATTACTTCATTACATAATACACACATTATTGTTTTACTTCATACACAGACACTTATATATTATATTAATTTATACTTATATTTATTTCAGAATTTCCTGGAGAGTAGAGGAGGGAAGGAGGAAAGTGAGGGGAGAGAGGAGAGGAGGAGAGTGAGGACGAGGAAGAATGGTAGAGGTATGGAGGGTAGGGGGGGGGGTGTACCCCCAGATGTAGGCACAAACAGAGTAGGGGCAGATGGTCAGGGGCTTGATCCCAAGAGGGGAGGTAGTGGGGATGAGGGACCGTCCCCAGGGAGAGAACAGAGAGGCCAGGAACTCCAGGCACAATTGGGAGGGCAAGAGGCTATGGCAAAGTACAGGGTCCCCATTAGCCTAGAGGAGGATGTCCTCCTCAGGGAAATCCATGCCCCCTATTGCATTATACATGGTGGGAGGGATGTGAGGCCTAGCCAGATGACAAAAGCCTAGAGTGAGATAGCTACAGCTGATGCTGCATTAGGGGTTGCAAACAGAGATGTCAAATCTGTAAAACACAGCTATGGCCAGCTGAAGGTGAAGAAGAAGATGGCAGGGGAGGCAAGATCAGCACTTGCAACCGCTGGTGGCCCACCAGCCAACATCACATACTGTTGATGGGAGCAGATCTTGAAGGAGTAGATTGAGCCAGCGGCAGTAGTGGGCCATCCAGGACAGGTGGACATGGGTGTGCAGAAAAGGATGCAATGTGAGTATCATATACACCATCACACCCTCATATGCACATGAACCCCAAACACATGGGTGTATGAACTGGGTGGGTGGACAAATACCCCCGCAGATTTTAATATGTTTGTATGTATGCATTATTAAGCTTTTTAATGGCTGGTGCATACAATTAGCTGAACCTCCTTAGAATTATTCTGGATCCTACACATAGATAACTGGCATACAATGGCACTGTAAGCCCTATGACTAAAGATTTATGGACATCAATAACCATGTAAATCCTGATAGCAAACATATCATTATCATAATTGATATCTCCCCACAGTCCATACATGTATTTTCTGACCCAGCCTTAGCAATATTTAGCTGGGTCTCTGTAGTACCTGTTAGGTGGTTCTGTTCCATGCCTGAGTGGCAGGAGCCCTCCCAGCTGGGTGGCCAACAATCATCCAGGGATGCTTCTTCCAGTAAGTCTATATAATCCACCTCCAGCTGTAGCTCCTGCTGGATCAAAGGCCAAAGTAGGTTAGCTGTCTGGGAGCCTGTCTCCAGTCCCAGCATGTGACAGCGCTTGGCAAACAGACACAGCTTTCTTTTCTCTGTCCCCAAGCCACAGTCCGGATCCCCATGTACTATGTCCCAAAGTGCCTCTTCCAGCCCA
Source organism: Discoglossus pictus (assembly GCA_027410445.1). Lineage (NCBI taxonomy): Eukaryota > Metazoa > Chordata > Amphibia > Anura > Alytidae > Discoglossus > Discoglossus pictus. Next base: position 140,648,048 of record CM050166.1, on the reverse strand, counting down.
GATGAAAAATGATGAGGTATCCCAACAGGTCCTACCCAATATGCATATTGGTCTTCCAGGGCGACCTCCTCACATACTAATTCTTCCAGCCATTCCCTTAGCTAGTGGCCTGGCCATAGTCCCAGGAATGCCATACATTTATTTAGAAGGCTCATTCCTCTACAGTCCTTTCCAGTCAACAAAACATTCTCTGTCTCTACTGGGAATAAGCTTTTCCCCTCCACAGGAGCTGAGACAGGGCCATTGCTTACCCTTCTCCACCTCTCCTGTACATCCTGTGTGATCTGTATCCGGAGTTCCCTCTGCTGATCCTTGGTTGAACCTGTAGCCAGTATCTCCATCCAACTTTGGAACCATCTGGACACCCCCTCTTCCGCTGCTGCAGACATCTCTTCATAAGCTGCCATCCTTCTGTATTTTATACAGAGGTCCCACCACTGCCACCAAATGTCACGATCTGCTTCTTCTAGGGGGCTTGATGAACGTAGTTTAAACCTACCCCAGAAGAATCATGTAGTTCCTGTTCTCTGTGGCACAAAAGATGGCTTCTGAAGAGGGCAAGGCCCAAAAGGTACAGGCAGAGAATACTGGATCCAGCTTACTTAGTGGCCCAAGGCAAGACCACTCCCCAAGTCAGGATACAACACACAGAAATAGTCTCACACCTTGTTTATGTGAAAACTATCTCTCAACCTTTATTGAATGATCAAAACAACATATTTATACTCTCCAATAGCACACCCTTGTGTACATTTGTGTATGTGTGATGTCAGACCATCTGGCTTGCAACCTTGGGCTATCAAAGCTCTTGAGATCAAATTCACCAGATATTTAGTGAACAAACCTTTATGTTAAAATCAAGTGTTTGCTTAGGAGTACTTGAAGTACATGCAATTGTCTTGACGCAAGGTCTACATAGTTACCTAGTAATTTAGGTTCAAAAAAATACTTTAGTCCATTAAGTTCAACCTTTTTAGGTTTCCTCTGATCTGCAATACGAGGATTTATTGTTAATTCACCCAGAGGCAGGCAAACAGAAAAAAAACAGACAAACTTTGCCAATTGTCTCAACAGGGGAAAAAATATAAAAATTCCTTCCTGACCCCAGAGACTGGTGATCGGATTCATCCCTGGATCAATACTCCCTCTCTATTTATCCAGGATAGCCCTTATTGCCCTTTTTATTTAAAAATATATCCAATCCCTTTTTAAAGTTATTTATTGAATCCACTGTCATCACCTCCTTTGGTAGAGAATTCCACAGATTAACCATCCTTACTGTGAAGAACCCTTTTCTTTCTTTAAGGCAAAATCTTTTTACTTCTAATGTCAAAGGAAGTCCCCTTGTCAGTTGAAAACCTCTTGGCACAAAAAGTTCCATTGACAAAGCCTTGTATTGACCCTGGATATATTTATTTAAAGTAATCATATTCCCTCTAAGACGCCTTTTTTGTAGAGTAAATACGTTTAATTTGGTTAGTCTTTCTTCATAGCCTAGCTCCTCCATTCCCTTTATTAGCTTTGTTGCCCTTCTCTGTACTTTTTCCAGCTCTAAAATTGCCTTTTTATGTAGTGTTGCCCAAAATTGTACTCCATATTCAAATGAGGGTGTAGTAGGGATTTGTATATTTGCTAACTCTCCCATTTTTCCTGGCAAGCTTCTGGCATTAGCGAGCATACACCTTATGTTATGAGTCTGTCGTTCTGAAGGGCCTATCATTGTACTTCAGTTACTTAGCAATACCTCCATTTTGACTGTACTAACCCTCCCCCATCTCCTCCCCCAATACTAGTTTATGCGCTCCATATCCCCTCTAAACTTTCTACCCCATTAGTCCTATCTTGTCCTTGCCCCCACCTACTAGTTACAAAATTCCCCCAGCCATTCTACCATCCTATCCCCTAGTACAAAAGCTCCCTCATTATTAAGGTGCAATCCATTCCTGCTATAGAGATTGTACCCAAGTGAGAAGTCAGCCCAGTGCTCTAAAAACCCAAACCTCTCCTTAATGCAACACATTTTTAGCCATGCATTAACCTTCCTAAGCTCCTTCTGTCTCCCTGAGCTAGCATGTGGCAGTGATAGTATCCCAGAAAATGCTACCTTGGAGGTCCTTGCCTTCAGCTTATTACCTAGTTCTCTAAAATCATTATTTAGGACACTCCACCGGTTCATGTCCATCCCCCCTGAATAATTTATCTACCAGATCCACAACATGCCAAACCCGAGCACCCGGAGACAGCAAACTGTTTGATTGCTGGGATCTGGGTGACAAATCACCCTGTCTACCTTCCTAATAATAGAGTCCCCAAGCACCAAAACCTGCTTGTTGCTCTGCCTATACGGCCCTCCCACTCCACCAGTAGAACTGTTCTCCCGGCTGTTAGAGGGAACAGCTCTATCTGGCATTGCCATTACTAAATGGACATCCCCAACAGTTTTAGTCAATCTGGCAAATCTGTTGGTGCTAGCCAACTCAGAACTGGCCTGCCTCCTGCACACTTACTGTTCCGGAGAATTCACAGAACTGATACAAGCAGACCACAAAAAGTCACACACTGATATAGCTTTACATAGGCAAAACCACACCCCCTCTTAGCTGCCCACTAATCACTGCACAAGTACACAACACACTTACTGTTAAGTTCTAATCATAGAACAGATGCAACAGACCCCAAAATGTCACACACTGATATAGATTTACACAGACAAAACCACACACCCTCTCAGCTGCCACTAATCACTGCACAAGTACACACACACACTTACTGTTCAGGAGAAATCACAGAACAGATGCAAGCAGACCACAAAAAGTCACACACTGATATAGCAATACCACACCCCTTCTCAGCTGCCACTGATCACTGCACAAATACACAACACTTACTGTTCAGGAGTAATCACAGAACAGATGTAAGCAGGCCACAAAAAGTCACACAATGATATAGCTTTTCACAGGCAAAACCACACCCCCTCTCAGCTGCCACTAATCACTGAATAAGTACACACACACTTACTGTTCACAAGATTGAATTGACATTCAAAGGAGCGTACATGTATGGGTGTACGCACTGCAGCATATTTGGATACAGACTCTGTAGGACTGCATGTGCGTGTCATATACTGTCCTAACCTGGACCATGTCTCAGCTGCATGTTAACAACCATTGCTGGGGACATGTCACAGATTGGTCAGTCTCACACACTGCACAGCAGATACAGTAGAGCATGTGTTTGATTCACATGCAGATGGCACACCGCACCAGCAGTACTGATATTCATGTGAGCCATGATTCACAATGCTAATTATGCAGGCAGTGGTACATCTATGTAACACAAGCACCACAGTCAATTACAGGTGACCGTGATGTCAAGGATATGGAAACACAACTGTCAATTGTGTAGAGATACCAACTCAAATATGTTTGTTCCTTCATTTCAGTACCCAGGAGGACAAGGCCAAAACAAGAGGCACAGGTGGGGGCTCCACTGGAGGTGGAACAAACTCCACCCCTGGAAGTAGTTGACAAAGAAGGGCAGAACATTCACATTCCACAGAAGCTGGCCCTTAACAATCCAGTTGATCACCCTCATCTCCGCAGTGGGATTCCCTGCCGGGCCCTCAAATGCATCAACTAGCAATGCACAGCTGTTTCCGCCCCCTCCACTGTGCATGTCATGGTGCCAACATACAACCACACCAAACCTGATGATGTTGTCCTGGCCCCAGCCATCAACACAGCCATTACTGCCACTTGCTACAACACCATTGCAGCCATGGCAGGACACAACCACTCCCACACAATGTGGTCCCCTAACATGGCCTCCCACACAATGGGGTCACTTAGCATGTTACTGGTCCTTCTGCAGACACCTCAGGCCCTTCTGCCGACACCCAGGGCCTTCTGCCAACACCTCAGTCCTTCCTGCCGATACCTCAGGCCCTTCTGCAGTCACCTCAGGCCCTCCTGCAGTCTCCTTAGGTCCTCCTGCCGACATCTCCGGCCCTCCTGCTGACGCTTCCGGCCCTCCTGCCTTCACCTCAGGCCCTTCTGCCATCACCTCAGGCCTCAATGCCATCACCTCAGGCCCCCCTGCCATCACCCCCGGCCCCAATGCCGTCATCTCCTGCCCCAATGCCATCACCTCTGCCCCAATGCTGCCAACACCATCACCCCTAACTTTGAGGGAAAACATGGTCCGACTTAATAGGAAGGACATGAGACGGAAGAAACAAAGGACTGAAAAGCTCAGATTGCTCTGAAGGCTGGTTCAGCTCACAAACTCCCTGCTTGCGAGCAACAGATTGCTCCATTCAGGTTAAGGAGGCACAACCGAAGGATGGAGAGATATGAGGAACAGGCAAATAGGGAAAGGCAGCAGCTAATCCAATTTGCAGAACACCAGCTCATAACTCTCCAGACTTCAGTTTCACAACCACAACCAGAGATGGCAGTCTCCTCATCTCAGACCTCGCCACCACCTAGACGTGGAAGAGGGAGAAGATGCGCGTGCATGGAAGGTGGGGGCCCAGTGCTGTGTATGAGGAGGTGTTAGGACCATCACCAAAGTCCTCCTCATAATAATTCACACCGAATACTGATTGGTATAGATGTTGACATACTATTGGCTGGCTACAGAGTGTGTATATGTCTGGTTATGTTAAACATTTCACCAATTGAAGTTCAATGGGGATTGACGTTGAGATGAGGTGTTATAGTTAATCAGAATATTGTTATGATTGATATCTTGTTCTTGCCTCTGTAGGTGTTAATAGCCAAATCTCACCACCATGAAGGCATGTTCTTCATCAACGAGCAATGCAATATCATGTGAGTAAACACTCCACCCAGTTCCTAATAGGAATTCGATCAGTGTCACTCCCCCCTGTAGTTAGGTCTGAAATGCAATATATGGCTACATATCTCTTCACTAATGAACATGACTTGTGTGAGTTTCAATTACAATGAATAGAGTCCCAGCTGTAGAGTTTCACAGTGCCATTATGATCAGCTAATCCAAGCCAGTAGTTATACATGCTTTTTTATTGCATGTCATCCCGTTAACATTATGAAAGCGGATTCATGTATTTCCATTTATTTGACATCAGGATCAATGTGTATGTGTTTAGTTAGGGGTAATGTGGACATTTTAATCTGTCTGAACTTGGTACCACCCATATACCAGTGATATGTGATCTCAGCATGGCACAACAATGCCATGTAGATATTGATAGTACTCTTTGCTAAAAGATTGTGGTCACAGTTAAGCATGCCTTGTGGTATTACACATCCTCAATATAATCTGGGAACGCTGATTGTACAGGACAGAATCAGTATGGCTATTACTGCTCATAGATGACGTGCATGTTAATTGGTTTATTGTAGTGTCCAGAGCAAAAACACTGTACTATAATAACAGCTTTTGATTGTTCTTACGCCTCCTCTTTATGTTTTCCGGATTCTGATCATCTATTTTTGAATCTTCATTAATGTATAAAAACACAGTGTGTATGGAATTGATTTTTATCACATGATCCATGATGTATTGCATCTGTATAATATAGCAGACCATATGGAAGCTCTATGCGCATTAATGGTTATTTCTATGAAATGGAGTGTTATATGATGTTCCGATTTCTCATCCAATTATGGTTACTGTGGTGTCCTGGCCACATGTGACCCTAGTAGATGCTATAAATTATCCTTATTATGCTGTCTAACAAAGATAGCCTCTTGCCATTATAGGATCCGCCCACACCACACCTATGATATTAATGCACAGTCTTCTTCATTTCTGACTGTGTGTTTTGTGTCTGAAATAAAGCTTTGTTATACTGTTCTCACTGTGTCAGGGTGTTTTCAATTTCTGGGGTTTTGCAACATCCACATACATCACATTTGTGTCACATTCCTATATCAGTAAACTAATGAGCACTAGTTACTAGGCAATAGGTTAATATATATGATAACAATAAAAATAATAATAATAGCCATAATATCATAATATATCATATAATAATACCTATCATATATAATACTAAAGGGTTAATACACATGCAAAGTCCAATTTGGGATACTGTGGAGTATCAACATTCCTCTGAAGACCTGATAAGAATGTGACGGGTGATAATGTGAGTTGATTGATAGCAAAACACTTAATGGGATGTCACCAGGTGATAATGGTTATACATCTTGGCACATGGCCACCAGCAATGTCGTGGTACTTTGAAGGGTGGGCGTAGAGGAGATTATACCTGATGGAGGTAAGTTGACTGTTGCTCCACGTGCCTCTGCACAGCCTCCATGTGTGTCTGTGGCCCTTCCTCATGGTTTAGAGTAGTTTAGTGTGGTGTATGTTCCCTTGTTCCCCTTCTGGATCGCTGCCTTTTAGTGGTGAAGCGACTTGTGTACTTCAGTGAAGCTATGAGCTATACCATGTCAGGTCACTACAGGTGGGCAGGTCATAGCAGAGAGTTCAAACACATGGTAGTCCACTGGAGAAGGAACTGTCAACCCACTCCAGTATCTTTGGCATGCAAACTTTCTAGAACAGGACAGGCAGAGACCTAACTAAATGTGCTGCAGTTCATAGGGTCACAGAACGTCGGACACGACTGAAGGACTGAACAACGAATAATAAAATGTTCCCTGGTACTTGATATATGTGATGTGGAAGTGTAATTTTACCACTATTTATTTTCCCAATGTAGATGTGATGAACGAGATGTATATGCAATTATATTTATATTTCGGTGAAAGAGGGTTAAGATGGCAGGCAGTTTCATGTTTTTGTGTTGCAATTGAATTAGGTAGCGTGTCTTTAATTGCTTTATGCATGTTACAGCATGACTTTTTTCATATTGGCATATGCATGACCATTACAACATGTGATAATAAAGTCTTTTTTTTAAATGCCAATTCTGTATTTGGGGATTGTGCAACGAATTGTAATGCCTTTTATTGCTTTCCCAATCTTTTAAAGTCCAGTAGTGTGCTTGTCTTTTAGTATTGTCTTTTACAGTTTTAAGAACTTGTCTGTAAACCCTCGGCGGGCCCTATTGGGAGGCTGTAATATTTCTGGCTCCATTTGCCGTTTACGGGTTTGAACGCCAGTGCATCCTTGGAGATTCATAGCAATTTAATAGTGATTTGCCAAAGTATCATTCCGCAATTTAATTTAAAAACCGTAACATTTGTGGGCTGCTGAAATCCCCTGAAAACCTGGTCTCACAAGAAATACACACACATTAATATAAATACACACATATATATATTTGTATATATATATATATATATATATATATAGACAGACACACATGTACACACACACATATATCCAGACATACACACATATATATATATATATATATATATATATATATATATATATATATATATATATATATAGGCTTCGGGACCTCAAAATCGCCAAATTTAATAGGGCCCATGTCCTGGTTTTCCTCTGCTCTGGTTGCCTCATTTTATATCCTACTTTTCCTACGGCTTTAATAATCTCATAGGGACCTTGAAATTTAGCCAGAAATTTGCTTCCAACATGTTAGTACTAGCACTCTGTCTCCAGGCTGAAATTTCCTTACTTGTGCACTGCAATTATAATAGTTTTACTAGTGTCTCTAGGCTTTATCCATATGGTCTTTTCCCCATAGTTTATCACATACTCCAAAATATTTTTGCCTGGCATGGCTTTCTCTTCCAATTCTTCTCACTTAATGTCCAGAATCCCCCTTGGATGACCATGGATGACCATGGAGAAGCTGAAGTACTTGTCTGATGTTAAAAAGTAAACTAACATATTTTCTTGGTTTTATATCTAGGAGGTGTTGAATATTCCTGTAAAATTTAGCCTCTTCAGCATCTATGGTTGGAGCATAGATTTAAATTACTGTGATGTTAAATGGTCTGCCTTTAAGTTAAACTGAAATGATTTTGTCATTTATTGGGTTTTATTTGAGCACTGCTTTGACCACTATTTGATTAATTATGAAGGTTACTCCATTTCTAATATAGTTGTCTAATGTGAGATGTCCCATTCCAGACAATTTGAGTTAAGTAATTTGTTTTGCCAATTTTATTTAAATTCCGTCCAAACAAAAGAGTTATTTATATTGAATTATGTTGAATGATTTATACAGTGTTTTCCCATACACATTTTTGCTCACTTTTATCAAAAAAATTTGGAGCATAGATTAGTGATCTCTTGGCTGCTACAGGCAGCACCTCACAAGACCAACTAATTTATAGACTGACAATTTCACCAGTTTAGGCCACCAGTTTAGGCCACACTTTGAAGTCTTTAGTAAGTGGGATACCTTATAAGTGATTTGGTCATTTGGGCTGTTCCGTTTCTACCAAGAAGAAATCTTTAATCTAGAGAAGAGAATCCTTGGACAATTGTGCACTTTTATTTGCCAGCTTATAAAAGGAGCACAAGCCTCACACACAACACAAAATGAGTAGCGTAGAATATTGTACAGCTAAATTTTTGTTCCATGGATGTTGTTTATTCTTATGTTTTGTATAATCAGAAACACTTGGATATTGTTTTTTTTTGTCTGTTCTTTTTACCTATTTTTGAAAGGGAAAATCTTTGAAGATCCTTTGTAAAAAATGTAGTTGGATACTGATACTATTCCCCCAGTTGGCTTTTAAAGATTATAAATTCCCTTAATTTTCAAAAAACAATATCATTCCGTGTCTTTATTTATACACTGCTTTCATTTATTTATTTATTCATTCATTTATTGTTATTGTTTAGGAAGCATATTTTGGGTTTAAAAGGGAGCATCAGCCCAAGTTCTTTCATTAAGTTAAACTTTTGAAGTGTTAGTGAGTACAGTGTACCCCAGAGGCAATACCTAGTGCTACTGTGTTTTTTTTTGCATTTTCAAAATAAGGAAAAGACTTCATGACCTCAGTTTGTGTATCTTACAAGACAAACAATCCCAGGATGGCCACTCCCAGGAAGTTCAGTAGCAAGTGCTGACGCGGGAGACTGGAGTGCGTCATAAACCTCTGAGCCAGAGAGGTGTCATACACCCATGTATCTGCTCTTGCAAACCTGGAAACTGAGAGTCCGAGAGCCTGAGCCTCCTATTCCTATTCTGGAGCTTTGCCAAATTTGACGAATAGAGGTGAAAGCTTGACACTGTATGTAATGAAAGAGATACTGACTGCTGCCTTGCTAATGCCTAAACAACCCTCACAGACATAGTAGAACCTACTGGGGCATGCCTAAGAAGTTTAGCATGAGTGCCTGACCCGGACGGTGGAACACTGCCCCAAACACTGTGAGCACTGAGTCTTTAAGGATCCCACTTATGAGAACTGATCATCGTTGAACAAGCGTCGGCTGTGGTGGAGGGAGATTTCAGTCAAGCCAACCCTGACCAGCCAGCCAAGTGACAGTAAGTGTGAGGAGCATTAATCCGCTTGTGGGCATGCAGTGCCTGAGAGGAGCTGGAGACCTTCGCCTGTACGTTGGAGGCTTTCCCATGCACACTGGGACTCCAGGAGGGGTGATGTCTGTTAAAGAGTCCTACCGGAGAGATTTAACTAAATGCCTGCGGAAAGTGTAGCTAGTGCAGCGCATGAAGCTGGATACCTGCAGCAGCAGAGGATCTGGGGCAGCGCAAGCCGGTGCAGAAGAGTGGCCTGGATAAACGGACAAGCCAAATCCGACCTGTGTGTCAAGCTCCATGTAAGTGTCCCATAGATCCCTAACCTGCTTGTGGGTGTGATGTACCCGAGAGGCCTCTCCTTGTGTGCTGTGTCTCCGGGAGTGGTGGTGTGCGGTCGGTAGGGGAATAGAGGTGGTAACTTAACACTGTATGTAATGAAAGAGATACTGACTAGTGATGTTGCGAACAGTTCGCCCGCGGACTATTCACAGTGATTTTGTCATGTTTGCGCTCGCAGCGAACGGCGAACATATGCGCTTTTGGGTTTGCCCCCTATTCTTTATCATTGAGGAATCTTTGACCCAGTCAGCAGACACATTCCAGCCAATCAGCAGCATACACTCCCTTCCAGAGCCTTCCATCTGAAGGACAGCAACCCAAAAAGCCCTTTTTAGGGCTAGAACATCATTTATTTTATTTTATAATTTTTTTCTGTGTAATCTAATTGCATACGCCTGCCTGCCAGCATGTGTGTGTGACAGGCTAACACCTAACAGCTTATATTGTGCTCAGTGAAATAAAACAACACTTTTTTTACTGTAATAGATTGAATAGCAATTGCCTGCCTACAGGCGTGTGTGTGAAGCCTATTGCATCTACTCTTCCAACTTTTGCCAGTGCACAGGGATACGTCATATCTGATGCAACCGTAGTGTACAGTGACATAAAACAACAGTTTTTTGACTGTAATCGATTGAATATCAGTTGCCTGCCAACAGGCGTGTGTGTGAAGCCTATTGCATCTACTCTGCCAACTTTTGCCAGTGCACAGTGATACGTCATATCTGGTGCAACCGTAGTGTACAGTGACATAAAACAACACTTTTTTGACTGTAATAGATTGAATATCAGTTGCCTGCCTACAGGCGTGTGTGTGTAGCCTATTGCATCTACTCTGCCAACTTTTGCCAGTACTTAGTGATACGTCATATCTGGTGCAACCGTAGTGTACAGTGACATAAAACAACACTTTTTTGACTGTAATCGATTAAATATCAGTTGCCTGCCTACATGCGTGTGTGTGAAGCCTATTGCATCTACTTTGCCAACTTTTGCCAGTGCACAGTGACACTCATATCTGGTGGCACCTTAGATTGCATGCGCAGTGCCCCAAATTTGAAGTGGGAGGACTGACCAAGCATCTTTTTCCATCTCCGGCTTCCAAAAATCCATGCCATATACACGTCCCCTGATAGTGGACGTAACAGGGATTAAACCGATAGGAATAGTACTACTTAACAGTACACACCTTATAATAGCGCAGACAGAGGCAACGCGTATAATCTTCCATGCTCGGCAGTGGAAGCCCCCAGACTCTGACCTGTGTATAATCTTCCATGCTAGGCAGTGGAAGCCCCCAGACTCTGACCTGTGTATAATCTTCCATGCTGGGCAGTGGAAGCCCCCAGACTCTGACCTGTGTATAATATTCCATGCTGGGCAGTGGAAGCGCCTAGACTCTGACTTGTGTATACTATTCCATGCTGGGCAGTGGAAGCCCCCAGACTCTGGGAGTCTGAAGAAGAGGAGTCAGAGGAGGAAGGTTGCTTTGAGGAGGTGGAAGACCAAACACAGCAGGCATCCCAGGGGGCTTGTTGTCACCTTTCGGGGACCCTTGGTGGCTGGGTGGAGGAAGAGACCTTCAATTACATCAGTGAGGACAAGGAACGGGACATGGCTAGCTTGGTATCCAACCTTGTGCAAATGGGGAGTTTGCGGTTGTGCAAAGGTACTGTTTGCGGTTGTTTGGGGTGCATTAAACGGGGAGATTGGTCTGTTACTGTGAAGCGGGTGTAACCCTTACACTACCTGATCAATACAACATCATACCTGATGTTTTAAAGCATGTTATTCCAAACAATTTAGGAATGTTAGGTGATTCATGCCCTTTATGGCTTAAAACCAGACTCTGCATTAACTATGTAATTTTCCGTGGGAGTTTTGCCATGGATCCCCCTCCGGCATGCAACAGTCCAGGTGTTAATCCCCTTGAAACAACTTTCCCATCACTATTGTGGCCAGAAAGAGTCCCTGTGGGTTTTGAAATTCGCCTGCCCATTGAAGTCTATGGCGGTTCGCCGATGTTCGCCCGTTCGCGAACATTTGATGAAGTTCGCGTCCGCTGTTCGCGAACCCAAAATTTGATGTTTGCGACATCACTAATACTGACTGCTGCCTTGCTAATGCCTAAACAACCCTCACAAACATAGTAGAACCTACTAAGAAGTTTAGCTTGAGTGCCTGACCCGGACGGCGGAACTCTGACCCAAGCACTGTGAGCACTGTGTCTTTAAGGATCCCACTTATGAGAACTGATCATCATGGAGCAAGCGTCGGCTGAGGTGGAGGGAGATTTCAGTCAAGTCAACCCTGACCTGCCAAGTGACAGTAAGTGCCCTGAGGAGCACTAATCTACTTGTGGGCGTGCAGTGTCCGAGAGGAGCTGGAGACCTTCGCCTGTACGTTGGAGGCTTTCCCCTGCACCCCGGGACTCCAGGAGGGGTGATGTCTGTTAAAGAGTCCTACCGGAGAAATTTAACTTAATGCCTGCGGAAAGTGTGGTAAGTGCTGAGCCCTTCCAAAGCTGTCTATAATGCTCACAGAGCATGAAACTGATTACCTGCAGCAGCAGGAGAGGTTCCGGGGCAGCGCAAGCCAGTGCAAGAGAGTGGCCTGGAAAAAACGGACAAGCCAAATCAGACCTGTGTGTCAAGTTCCCAGTAAGTGTCCCATAGATCACTAACCTGCTTGTGGGTGTGCTGTGCCCAAGAGGACTTTCCTTGTGTGCTGTGACTCCGGGAGTGGTGGTGTGCAGTCGGTAGACCTGCCATGGAGATACAATGGAGTGCTGCGGAGTGTTCTGAGAGTGTTGAGCCTAGCTGAAGCCGCGTACACCAGTCACAGAGTGGGGAGTTGGACATCTAAAGTGACGAGGTTCCCAGTGCAGGAGAGTAACCAGGATTAGCTTTAAGCAGCTCAAGCTCCCACCGACCAGATAAAGGTACAGCCAACTGGAAGCCACACAATTGCGCATCAGAAACTACAAACCTCCCATAGGGGGTAACTGAGATAAACTGGAGAGCTCCAGCAGATTGACAGTGAAGCCTCTGAAGAGATCCGGAACCCGAACTAGGCTGTCTATGGAATGCACAGAACTTGGAGCAAGTTGCTGGTGCAAGAGAGAGACTACTGGGTGGCGTGAACAAGTGCAGGAGAGTGGCCTGGGTAAATTGGAGAAGCTAGACTCACCTTAAGGGTCAAGCTCTCAATAAATACCCCGTGCCTCCTGATCCTGCTTGGAGGAGCTCAGAGGATTGGGATTAGCGGGAAATCCCTACCTGCGCACACAAGACTTCACATTGCGAGCTTGCAATTGGCAGATAAGTCAGGAAGTGCCAACAGATTGTAGTGAAGGGATTGTCCTGCGCCAGGTCCAGCTGAAGCTGAACATACCACTCACAGAGCGGGGAGCTGGGCATTTGCAATGGCGAGGTACAAAAGAAAGACTGAATAAGACAAGCTGTGAATATCCCAAGCTTAGACCATCTGGACAAAGGTTCAACTACTTTGGAAACTACATATAAGCACATCAGAAGCTACAAACCTCTCGTAAGGGGTAACTGTAAGTAGAGTTTCTTCAGAGATATAAACTCACTACTAGCAGCTCCCCCGACATCTTGGCTGGCCAGTTTATATTATAGATTCACGGGCCTTAGGGCATTGTAGATTTGACTGGTGAACAATATTGCCTCATTATGTGTTCAGCCCAGAGGTGTCATATACACTGGTATAGTCTGGACTAATTGAGTCTAGGGCCTGATAGACAACCAAGAGTGAAAGTAGTAACTCAGGCTACAAAGGCTTAAGCAACCTTTGCTAACACGCATCCCGCACCAGAGGAGAGACTTTAGGCTAGAATCCCAGAGTGTGTTTCTGGTAAATCTGAGCAGACTGGGAGTAAGACAAACACCCCAGAGGAGAAACTTTCAAGCTGGTGTCTTAGGGTGTGCTTCTGGGTAACTTGAAGATGCCTGGAATCAAGATATATGGCTAGTGGATTAATAAGAACAATCCCCTCTTTATTTTTTATCCTTTCTTCTTTTCTTTGAGACTGCAAATAAATACACTGTCACACAAAAATTTAATTAAGGAAAAGGGGACACAGCAAGACAGAAGTTTAAAATATTAGTGTCCAATGAGGCATAAGGATTACGTCTTGCTAATATTATTGACTTCAGTTGACAATAGCCTCATTGTATGATCTGTAGGGGCCAGTGTTATTTTCATGTTTTTTCCATGCTTGTTTTGTATATCACTTTGTCTTCCATGACAAAGTGACACCTGCTTGTGTGTAAATTACTGAGTCTCAGGACTAAGGGGTCTACGCGCTTAAGATAAATGGTGTCTTAGTCAATAACCACATCACGCTGATTTTAACCCCATAGTGAGTAAGCTATATACTCTAGAGAGCCTTGTTTTCCACAATGATGAAAAAGACGGGTCAAACTGGTTCCAAGGGGAAAAATGAGAATGGTAAAAAAAAATCAGACCCTGGGAGTCACTACTCTTTTTTCAGCTAGAGATAATAACAAAAGGAAAAACTTATAATCTCATGCACCCCTTCTAACTCCTCAATAGAAACCTCTTTGGGCAGCGAGCTAGTATCGAAATAGTAGCTCTTCCCGAGAAACTCATTGGGGCAGAGGCGAATATATTAACAGTCACCTCTATGGAAAGACTATTCAGTAGATTTGAGGACAAAATCAGAAATGACATCCTTCTAGAGGTTTCTAACAATACTAAGGCTGTAAATTCGCTATTAGTAAGAATAGATCACCTAGAAGAACGAGAAAATCTGCTCAGATAATATAAAATTAGCTGCTCAAGTTAACACCCTAGAGGAAGAAGTTAAATCACTGATACAAATATTTTGTAGATTTGAGGATCAGTTGAGATGAAATAACCTGAGAATTAGGGGCATCCCTGAAATGATAACCGCGAGTGATCTATCAGACTTTGTTAGCAGACTTTTTAACTCTTTGTTGAAGGTGGAGAACAATTGCGAGAATAAAATTGACAGAATCCATAGGATCCCTTTACCCAGGAACTTCTTGGGAGATAGTGCACGCGATGTAATCGTTAGACTGCATCATTACTCCTTTAAATAATAAATTTTACAAACTAGTAGAGAATTAAAGAAACTTACCTCTCCCTATGAAAATATAGAAATTTTTCAAAATTTGTCCAGGGAGACCCTATACAAAAGAAGGGAATTCTCCACCATTACCAGCACACTTAGGAGAGCAGATACAATATAAATGGGTCTTCCCTGTCAAACTAATTATATTTAAGAATGATCAAAAAACTGTTTTAAACACCGTCTCTGAGGGAATAACAACTGTGGAAAAATGAGGCCTCATGATTGATCCCCAAAAAAATAAACCTGATAAGCCACAGCTTACTCCTCCAGAACGGGGGAAAGTTTAAACTAGACTAGTCTACTGCTAGAAATTACTAATTAAATTTGGGAGACAGTATAAAGAATGCACCTAACCAGAATAAGCTTCTATAGATCTAATCCTCATAGATAAGTTGTCATTAAGGAGCTCTAAAGCTAATAATAGAGACGTAGGCTTTTCTCTCCTCCACCTTTTCTTTATTTTTTTATTTTGTAATTATTCTATTAATTTTTTTCCCTTCTCCCTCCCTCTTCCTGCTTCTTTTTCTTCCCTACTTAAAGGTGCGGGTAAGATTTTGGATAGACAGAAGTAAGTGAATAAAAGAAAGGGAATAGGGCAGGAGAGGGCGAGTGGAAGAAGAAAAAGGGGAATTAGCTTAATTACTTTATCGGGTATGTTGTGAGTAGGCCCATGTCTAGAAATGGAGCGTTAACAATCTTACTTTTCACAACCGCTACAGGTTTATTGGGGCAATCATTTAGAGAAATAACGGGGATGGAAGCCAGCCTGGCTAACTATATCCAGCCATTGAGGCCTTTTCCATAACTACTATCTCTTTTAGATAGTCTTAGAGGTTTAAATGGCACTCCACAATAACTGGACAGATGTTTCTCCAACATTGCCCAGTTCAAACAACTTTTATGACAGTACTTAAAACATTAGTACTGTATGGGGAAGTATTGTACATATTTGTGTTTAAGTGTAAATGTTTCTTTTTTTCTGTTTGTTCTGTATTCCTTGCTAAGGGTGTCGAGAGGTCACTGCTCAATGTGTCAAAAGGAGGTTGCATTATACACTTCTGTGGTGATAAGAGTAGAGTCCAGGAGTTAGAAGCAGATATAACAGCTTGAAGCAGATATAACAGCTTTGGAAATTCAAAATTGTATCCTCTTGTTGGAGAACAATAAAGCTCCAGGCCCAGGTGGGTTTCCATCGACATACTATAAACTTTTTTCTAAATCCTTAACACTGCTATCCCTTAGGAAGGCGAAGATGAATTACTATGTTCAAGCTACAGGCCAATCTCCTTAAACGTAGATATAAAGTTATACGCGAAAATATTAGCCAAACGTCTAAATCCCTTGTTATATCAATTAATAGACTCAGATTTATAAAAGCCAGGCAAGGTCCAGATAATATCCGCAAGCTAATAGACATCCTTGATAATTCAAAGAACAAAAAAATACCTATGCTAGCTGTAGCTCTTGACGCTGAGAAAGCATTTGACAAAATTAACTGGGAGTTCATCAAATTAACGTTGGAGGCAATGGGATTTGGACAGTTTGACTCTGAAGCCATAATGGCTCTGTACTCCAATCTTTCAGCATATGTTTCAGAGATGAGTCTCTTGCTTGTATAGTAAGGCCTAATAAAACATAAAGGGTGTTAAAATAGGAAACCTACATTCAAAACTATCTATGTTTGCTTATGATATTGTGGTTCTATTGACAGAACCAGTAAACTCTCTGCCTAATATTATGTCTACTACTGAGGAATATAGTTACACCTCTTACGATAAGATTAATGCAACAAAGACAGAAATTCTAAGTTTGAAACTAACAATATTTAATAAGGCATTTAATAAGAAATTCTAAGTTTGAAACTAACACAATTTAATAAGGCTGTATGTTCTTAAGGGTAAATTTAAATACGGCAGACTGTCCTCTCCCAATTTGGGGGATCATGTATAGGCAATAAACCTGCACCACTGCATGAAATTCATTACTGACGTTAATATTCCTAAATATATGGAGACAGAAGAAATGTTTTTTCAAAATCAAAATTAGAATATCTAATTTGGTGCCCAAAAATAACGGTATAAGGTATATTGGTTAAAGTGCCAGTAGTGGTAAAATTATGCCTTTTAACGTGGTATAGAATTAACAGTCAGTTGAAATTGGCCCCATTCCCATCACAAGCAACCCCTATTCAATACTTTTATGATTCAAACACACAAGTCGAATATATAAACTGGAAGGTGTGGAATCTCCATACCTTAGAAGACCTATTTAAGGATGACCAGATCAGAACATGGGAAGATTTGACACAAAATAATAAAATCCCCAATTTTCAGAGTTCTGAGTCAAATGATGATTAAATCTAATTTTAAAAGGATGAGTAGAGTCAAATACACTGCATTTAAAAAAAAAACTTTGTATAGCAAAAAGGAACGACTTTTCGATCACAAACTGTTTTGGGGCACTAGAAGAACAGCGCAAGATTTATAAATCAAAAGGTATGATTAGCTGGGAAACAGACCTGGGTACAAGCTTGGACTTAAAAGAATGGTTTAAAGCGTGTGAGCTCACTGGCAAATATACTAAATGCACCTCTCTAAGAGAGACCTTTTGTAAGATTTTGCCAAGATGGTACATAGTGCCAAGCATCTTGAATAAAATCAACCCAGAAACTTTTCTGAGTAGTTGTTGGAGAGGTTGTCTGGAGAAAGGCACTCAGATCCATATGTGGTGGGCTTGTGGGGAAATTGAGAATTGTTGGCACATGTGTGGCACCCATATCTCATTAATAATTCAAACATAACTCCTCTCGAGAAAAATCCCTTTTCCATATGTTCCCAAGCGACATTGAGAAGAAGTATTACAAATTGTGTCTGTATCTACACTTAGGTTTATAGTATTGTTTACATTTTGAACTAGTTTTAACTAAATATTGCTGTGGTATCTTAACATAACAAAAGTTTGTCAATTAGACACGTTTTTATATTAAAGTATGTGGTATGCACTAAAATATCATGTTTACATTAGTCTGATAATAAAATCAAGAGTGCAAAGAAAGCTAATGTACTTTCATCAAAGAATTAAATATAGATGTAAAATTGTGTTTGATATGGTATATACATTTCATATGATATACAGCCACTTTAAATTCGAGCACGTAAGTGCATGAAATCAAGAATTTACGTGGGCCGATTTGCGGGCTTGAGAATGTAGTGCTATTAATTCTAACTAACATCACTTTCCCTTGTAATAACAGTACAGTAGTGTGGGTATATTTGCATTTAAAGTGCTACAGATTTGACTTTAACCCCCTTGCGGGTCCTCTCTAGTACTCGTTGGGCTTTGGGCTACATTTGCATGCTACAGGCTTGCTCATGAGTGACTTAGTTGCAATTTAATAGCATGATTAGAATGGTAGTGGTTTCGGGCTTGACCGATCAAAGAATTTCCGGCTGCGAAGTTCAACGGTGCTCACCTCATTTTTCGTACCAAACCCGAAGATCGACAGCGGCTAATTTTATAGCCGTAGATCCTACTTTCTACAATACGAGCTATGGAGTTACATTCTCTGAAGTGGTGGTCCAAACCAGAGAAGTCATGATTTAACAATGTGTTGATATAGGTGAGACAATTATTATCCAACAGGCCCTGAAGAGATAGTTCTGAACCACTGCTCTATAGTTTAAATGTTAACAGCATGTTTATTGTTTCTATATTTGATGCAATACAACTCAATATTCATTCAACTTTGATATGAGCAACTTGTGAATTGAGCATTACATGTTGTTTGTATTAAATAGTCCATAAAGTGCAAGTCAAAAGACAGCAAACAGTTTGTTATAGAGTATAACGTATAATAGCTTACACAGTTACTGGTCTCATCTAGGGCTCTGTAAAAAATAATCAGGTAGGGCTTGATAGGAAAAAAAAAACTTTATTAAATGTTTACTGTGCCTTTAAAGAATGATGATTTATGAAAATTGTCAAGATTTTAGATTTCTTGGACAGTATGTATTCATGGCTATTCTCTCCTGCTTGCTATACATCTTCCACACACTATCCATCACTATTAAATTACATAATTTCCAGATATTTATATTTTAATTTTATTTGGTGAAAAAAAACAATATAGAATAGCCTGATCTTCTATGTACCAACATAAATAGAAAGGGGGACTTTCTTGTCCTAATGTTAAACTTTACTACAGGGCTGCCCAATTGGCCCTTTTCCCACTGGTTCATTCAGTAAATTACCAACCAATTTGGGTATCATTTTATCATCCTATTCCTGGTATGCAATTATTTGGCTCTTCAACTCTTTTTCCCCTTTGGCCTCCAATACTTGTTTACTGACCAAATTCACAAGGCAGTGGTATTGAAAGAGATTAATATCAATTAAAATCTACTACTATCTCCTTACCCCAAATTCCTCCCAGGGTTACAAGATAGGAGCTTTACCGGTTGGAAAACAAATACACTTCCTAAAATACATACTTGGATCAAGGACAAAGGAACACTAACCTACACATTTCTAAGAGACAAATTTGATCTCTAGGAACTGACTGAAAGGCCAATATGGAATTCTCTTGATAAAATGCATGCTTGCAGATGGAGCAATAGGACCTTGTTTCCTTATATGGATTAGGTTAAATCATTTTTAAAAGCTTTTTTATTGCTTTGGTGAGTTGCTTCCTCTATTATGCTTTTTTCTGATTATATGAAGAGTCTCTTGAATGGCCTTCACTGCGTCTGGCAGTCTTTTTCTCTGCATAGTCCTAGGTAAGTTGATTCAATATAGCAGCAATGCTGTTGAAATTATTCTAAATGGGTCTAACATAAAGGTCAGAGATATTTAGATTTTTGCACTGCTCCTGGTTACTAGGATATACAACTCAGTTTGGGACAACAGTATACAGTACTGTAAAATGGAATTGAGTTAAGAGATTTAAGCATTATTTTTCTCACTGTAAGATTGTACATTACTATTTCCCTATATAAAAAATAATGGAACATGAAAGCAATACCATATTGCATTTTTCCACATATATTTATGCCAAAACCAATGCTAATATTTCTGTCTAGAATACAATGTAATACCGTCCCAAATAACTATAAATTTTATATATATATATATATATATATATATATATATATATATATATATGTATATATATTTATATTTATTTAGAGTATTGCAGTATATAGTGATACCTATTTTAGTGGACAAACATATTCATTAAAATGACAAGCTTTCAAGAGCAGCCTCTCTCTTTTTCAAGTAAGAAGCAATACTGATTAAGGTTAGCACTGATTAAATATCCCCACATATTAAGAGTAGAAAAACAACAAGAAAAAACGAAAAAACATGAGCAGGAAAGTGACAATGTCACAAAAGGTTTTGGTAATGTGATAAAAATACCAAGTCCATATTAAGTCCTATATCCTTACTATTAAAGAATGTTATGGTTTTGAAATTCTCTCTGAGGATTTTGATTTTCAGGCCAAGGATAGAGGGATCATTCTGGGTAAAATAGTGTCCAACTGGAAAACGATAACTGGTTTTGTTGTGCTTTTTGATGGAAAGCCTGTGAAGATTCATCCTTAAATGTAATTTGTGTCGGGTATTGTATTATGTAATCCACATTGGAGCACCTGCATGAATATAAACCTCTGATGTTATAGGTATGTTGTTATGTGTTACTATGTCCTCTTTACAGATGTGTTGACAAAGTTTGTAGCGACTTTTTTTACAAGATTTGGTACCATTTTCTCTTTTGGGCTGTTCATTGGCCAATCTTTGTTTCAGGTTTGATGGCTGTCCAAATGCAAGAATGTAAATTTTTTAATACTTTATATATTTCTTTCAGTGCCAGATGATATGTGGTAACCAGAGGTGTATGTGAAGTAGTTTCTTTAGTTTTGTACTGTAACATGTTTTCACAGGGTGTTTAAATAGCAGAGGTCATTTGTATCTCTTATGTCTGAAAGATTCGAACATTGTTTTTAAACGGTTATCACAGTCCACAATGTTTAAGCATATGCAGTTATATTTGATGACTTGGCTGTAAATGATCTCTTGCTTAGTGTGGGAGGGATGAAAATTGGAGTTATGAATATAGCTGCATCTGTCTGTAGGTTTCCTATATAGATATGAATAGAGAGTGCTATTTGTGATGGATATGGTAGTGCCAAGAAAGTTCACCTGTTCTGCAGAGTATTCCAATTTAAGTTTAATAATAAGTTTGTTTTTTGTTTTTTTTGCTCCTTCTGTCCATATGGCCTTTTATGTAACAGTAGAATCTGTAAGGTTTTTGAACATATGTGGATAAAAATCTCTGTTCCAGGTCATCCATAGGTAAATTAGCATATTGTGGTATAATTTTGATACCTATTGCAGTCCCCATTTTTTGCAGATAAACATGTTTGTTGAAAGTGAAGTAGTTGTGGGTCAGTATATTTTCCATTTGTTTGGCAATAGTATCAGGGTTATATTTCTGGTTCTGAGTTCTGACACCTTTTTAACCTTATTTGGCTGTAAACAATGTGAAGATCATGTGGGATGAGAAATTCAAATGCATATGTTCCTGAACTAGTTTATTTAATCCTTTCATAGCCATAGACTGCTTTATTTATTGTCAGCTGTCTATAAAATGTTTCTCTTACTTACTTCCATGGTATGAAGACCTTGAGTGGTGTGTTCCCAATGTGAAATATAGTATGCATTTCTGAAATAAATAACCACACGGATTGATGTCAATATAATGAATATAAAAGTGATTCAAATTTGAAAGAAAGCAACAGCTATTGGTAGATACTAATAGATTTTATGCCCTACAAAAATGTATTTGTTCAGTTTTAATAAGATTAATTATATTTTCCATAAAACCCTCATTACCAATTATGAACATGAATTCCACTAACAGGAATTCTATGACATGTACCTATTATATCAGTATAACAGCACAGTTCTTTGAACCCACTTCATTTCTTGCCAACAGATGCTTTCCACATAAAATTCATATTTAGTATAACTGATAGAATTGCTTTGAAATATGAAAGAGGAAAACTACATCAGCAGTAAACATCTGACCTACTGTAAGTATTACAGACATATTTTACAAAAGGTAACCTTGTTGAACTTAATATGCAGAGTGGCAATATGCAATTAAAGACAATGAGAGGATTTTACTAATTATCTCAAATGGCCTAGATGAAGTAAGAATGGCTTTGATCTCAAGTTTCGAATAGAAAATAGTTCATAGTAAATGCAGATATATAAATCTCAGCCACTCAGCCAGTGTGTACCAAACCATTCTATATTTTCAGATTTGTTCAAGATAACATCAACCTTGAACTCATCCTATTAAGCAAATAATAAACAAATACCTATGCACTTATGACTTGGTAATTTAAATACATTTACTACACTTGAATTATAAACAACTTTTTAATATACGGTAAGTGTTGGGTTAACTGTGATATACTGAAATATCAGAAAAAAATCGCACATATACAGGAGTTTTTCCTAAACATCTAATGTGGCATCCCTGAATTTACTATGAGGAAAATTGCAAACACAGCCCTTTCACCTCATCTCAACTACTTAAAATGCCTAGTAACTTCACCCCATTGACAACATAAACATAGCCAATGTGGTGAATATTGTATTCCTTTGTAAATATGGGCTAATTTTCCTTTTGATTAATAAGAACTTAAAAAGCTGTTGTAATATGTTAGCTTTTAAAGTTCTACATAGTAAATATTATTATAAACATCTTTTAATTTATTATGATTAAAAATGTTTATCATTTGAGAGAATACTTACATTGAAAATTGGTGGTTATCCTGTTATTATTAGACTAGAGATCATTTTATCTTTTACCTTTGTTTACAGTAATCTCTTACAATGCAAAATAGGCAGAGGAAATTATACTCTGCACCAAAGCTTAGCAGTTTGTTACAGAAGGGACGAGTTTCAGTGTAAAGATCAGGGCAAACTAGCTATTTTCAAAGTACACTTTCTGACAAGTCACAATTTAAAAAATATTGATCTTCACTACTTAACTATTTTGTTATGAAAGCTGGGCTATTACTGACCATTTTAAAGCAGAATTAGAACACAGTGTAAACATGTTCATAAACTGCATGATAAATATTATATCTGTACTAGCGACTTGCCAGTCAAAAAATGACGGCAATTAAATGTGTATATTTTGAATTGTGTTTTTTTTATGTAATATGCGCAGTTGAGAGTAGTTACCTTTTTGTTATCTATAAAGAAGTACAATTATTATATAAAACATGTTTATTTTTTTGACATGCAACTTATAGGTGACCAACTGTAAAATCATATTTTTTTAAGAGTAGTAACATTTCAATGTAAGAACAGGTCAACATTGTATTAATGGGAATTGTAAACATGACATAATGTTTTGTAACATGCAAATTGTAGATTAACAACTGTTAAACTAAATAAATATTGAATCCAGAGGAAGGCAAACAGTAAAAACCCTCCTTGAAACGTAGCCAATTGTATCAAACGGGGGGGGGGGGGGATGAATTCGTTCCTGACCCCATTAACTGTCGATCGGATTACTCCCTGTATTCATATTTTGCAGTGAATGATACATTTACATTGTATAACAAAAGCTTCTCCTCCTCCTCTTAACATGAACTTTGCAATATATGCAATTAAACAACTTTGCACATTTAAAAAAAAAATAGTAACATTATAAACAGTAACATAATTAAGTAACATTTAAACTGTAATTGTTGTAAAATGCAAGCAAAGTGTTTTGTGGGGCTAATCATGCTAAAAGGCTACTTCCATAAAATTGCAATCTGTTATTTTGTCATTGTTGATTTTTGATGGTTGACATTTCATTGTTATTGTTGTAATTGGTGAAAATGGCACATAGAGTTTCTTATGTGAAATAGTGCTTCTCTAAAAAGAGAACATCAGACATTTCTTTGTCATCACCAAGTACAGAATCAGCACAGTGATAATCTTTTTGTGGTGCATTCATTTTTTAAAATATTTGATTATTGAGAAGCAATGCATCCTTTTTTTTTGCATGTTAGTATTACTTTGTTAGCAAGTTCTGCATAGTCCTCGTTATTTACTGTACTTTCGAATGTAGCCGATATGAGATACTGTTTGCAAATCATATGAGCTGGGATGTACACAGTGTCATCGGATACATTTTGTATTCGCTCTGTTTTTCCTTCTCCAATTTTAATGAGCCAATCATTGAAATAATTTTCTCCTTCTGATATCATATTTTGTTGTAATTGAAGATGGGTAAATAGTTTCCATAGTGTACTTGCCTTTATACATGTTTCCAACAACAATACCTTTCCACCAAATGGCAAATTATTATCCATGCCTTTACGAAGCAAATGGTCAATACATTGTAGGGTATGGCATGACATCATTGAAGCCTCATCTATAATAATTAATTTCCATTTTTTGACTTTTTTTTGCTTGTAATGATGTCATTTGAATATCCGACACTGATTTTTCCAAAATAGGAACTGGCAGTTTAAGTCCACTATGCACAGTTCTTCCACCTTCTAACAAAAGTGCGGAAATTCCAGTGGTTGCAAATGCGAGTGCTATTTGACCTTGTGCTTGTACAAAATTCATCAATAAATTATATAGATAAGTTTTTCCTGATCCGCCAGGTTCATACAGATAGAAATAACGCTCTCTGACCATGTCATCATCTCCGGCATTTTTGATTGCATTAAATGCTTGCAATTGTAATGTATTTAAAGTTGCAAGTCTTTCTTCTGTTCTTTCTCTTTGTAGTTGAGTGTCATAGTCTTCAAAGTTTATGTCATCTATGAGACCAGGATCTGGCAGATAAAAACTTGCACAACTTAATCCATGAGTTAAAAAGACCTCTTGGATTTAAACTAATGCTTTAATTGTGCAATGGGCTAATTGTATCATTGCAAAAAGTCTTCAGCCATATTTGTTTTAAATTTGTCCCACAAAGCTAATGCATTTGGATCATTTGAGAAGATACAAATGAATGCAAATTGTCATGAATCACCCAGGGGCCATATTGGATTTGGTGTGAACTATGCTGGGGCCATTTTGTGACTGGCAGCAGTGGCCATTTTGGGCTGGATTATCTTACACATGCTGTTGCCATGTGGAAGAACAAAAGGTTTGGGTTGTGGTGATAATATGTTAGTGTTATATTGTATATTGTATTATGGAGTGATAGCTATGTTTTAATTAGTCAACCATCCCCCAGTAGATAAACACTGAGGCAGGAGCTGAGCCAAATGGGTTTATCCTAAACAAGATAAACCTCACAGGGTGTCGCCAGAACCTAAACAAAGAGATTTGCCAGACAGCCAGGCACCTATATAACAATGGGGGGGCCTAGGAGCAAACAGGAAGTTTCCCCTGGGACCGCCTGGGTCAGAATGAGCTTGGTTGCCACGCCTGGGGTTGGCCCAGGGGAGGGGTCTGGTGGTTCCCATAGCCTCCCTCTACTACATTGGACAGAGGTAATTAGGTTACTCTAGAGGTTATCCTATTGGCCAGAGAGAGGGGGATGAGGGTTTGACTAAAGGTAGCCACTCCCTATAATGTGTTGTGCAAGGTTTTAAATATGCTGTTCTAAAATAAAACTTGGTTCATAATTTTCATCAAGATGTGGTGTGCAGATGTATTATTTACCCAGGGACATATGCTTGCAGTAAGATTCGTCAGACTTACTGTCAATATTGCTCAGTCTAAACCAAGGGCTGAGACATGATGTTCCTGTACTCAAAGCTACTCCAAGGTCCAGAGTAACCCAAATCAAGTCAGCAGATCCCAGCCAGAGAGTGGGTCGTGACATTTGGTGGCACAGTGGTGGGGTACTCTGAGAAGGACCAGAAAATGGAGCAGATGGAAGCAGAGGACTACAGACTACTCCTGCTAAATCAATGGATGGCATTCATGCAATTATGGCATGGCCATGAGCTGGCAAGCTGGTTGGAGGAACTGGTAGAGAAAGAGATGGACTTGGAGGAACAGTACCTTGCCAGGATAGAGTCCTTGGGTGGCCGGAGAGAGGATCTCTATTTTCGTTTGGATCTAGAATATGGGGTCGGTGAGATTCTGAATGGTGATCCGGAATGTGGCATGGGAACTGCAAGGAGGCATAATAACTTGTTTGTTGAACGCTGCCGGGGTCTGGGACTGGAAGCATGGTTCCCGGAGGCTCCTTTGCTGGAACCCCTGATTCAGCAAGAGCTGCAACTGGAGGCTGAGTATGTGGAATTGTGTGATGCGATACCCAAGAAGTATTCTTACAACTCAGACGGTATGTACCAGAGTGAGTATGCTCACTGGAACTGGGGAGAGGCATTTCTAGACGGTAAACAAAGTGAGGAGTGGGAAGGGGTAAACACTGTTCCTTTGCCAACTCTTGGGGATGGAGAATGTTTGCCCCTAGAACATGCAGTAACTGTGTCAGGGCCTAGTCACCAGCCCCAAGAGCCAGAGACCCAGTGGAATGTTCCCTGGGTGGGGTCAGATAATCCATGTCTGCCCCCTGATACCCCAAGAGAGTTAATCCCAGAGGAAGTGGGAACTGCTCACAGGCTAGGGCCAGATAAGTTAAGTCTGCCCTCAGAAGTTCTAGGCAAAGTGTGTTGGCCAGAACTGCTAATGGAGCCAGAGGCTCTGGATTATTATGTGATGGACGGTGGGAAGGGAGCCTTAGAGGCCAGGCTGGAAGGGAATGATGAGATTCCCCAGCCTGCATCAGATAACCACTGTCTGTACCCTGACAGTCCAGGGGAGTTGTCCCCAGAGGTGCTAGTGAAGAACACAGC
Organism: Discoglossus pictus; assembly: GCA_027410445.1. NCBI lineage: Eukaryota > Metazoa > Chordata > Amphibia > Anura > Alytidae > Discoglossus > Discoglossus pictus. The sequence goes on along the minus strand of CM050166.1, from coordinate 140,621,311 downwards.
CCAGGAGGGTTGTTTAAGAGACTGTGGGGAGGGAAAAGAATTGGTTTCTGGCTACAGGGAACCTGACCTCACACAGCAAGAGAGTGCCAGGGGCACAAAGAGCCAGGCCGGGGCAGCAAGCATGCCAGCTTTGGCAAAAGCATTATGGGTGCAGAGTGGCACCATGACAGAGGGTGTACCAAGTGGGGAGATACCCTGGATAACCATTGTCCAGGGGCCCACTGGAACAGACACCACTCCAAAGACCCAGTTCAACAGAAAGGACTGGGATAAAGTTGCTCAACCCCGGGCAATGGAGGAGTGTAAGCACAGCTTGGGTGGGAGCAGCGTAGCTCCCCAAGCAGCAACGGAAACAGCTGGACCAGAGGAAGGAAGCCAAGAGGAGCTGTCCCTTTGCGATCCCATAGGCCCAGAGACTGTTTTAGAGATGCCAGCCCAGCTATGGGGACTGGCTGGGGGGAACAGAGTTGCTATGGGACAGAAACTGTGGCCCACCTGTTGTACTCTGGGATACCAGATTATTGGGGAGGTACCCTGGACTATTTGGGTGGGTGTGAATGGGAAGAGCAATTTGCTCTATACAGTGGGAGCAAGGCCAAGGGCTGGGGGAGGTTTTTACTCTGCACCTTTGGACAAACAAGAACTGGCATAGCATACAGAGGGCCAAACCAGCACATTCATGACTATCAGCGTAGCTGGAAAAATCAGGGATGTTTCCTGCCACGCTTGGGGAGGTGTTGTCATGAATCACCCAGGGGCCATATTGGATTTGGTGTGAACTATGCTGGGGCCATTTTGTGACTGGCAGCAGTGGCCATTTTGGGCTGGATTATCTTACACATGCTGTTGCCATGTGGAAGAACAAAAGGTTTGGGTTGTGGTGATAATATGTTAGTCTTATATTGTATATTGTATTATGGAGTGATAGCTATGTTTTAATTAGTCAACCATCCCCCAGTAGATAAACACTGAGGCAGGAGCTGAGCCAAATGGGTTTATCCTAAACAAGATAAACCTCACAGGGTGTCGCCAGAACCTAAACAAAGAGATTTGCCAGACAGCCAGGCACCTAGATAACAATGGGGGGGCCTAGGAGCAAACAGGAAGTTTCCCCTGGGACCGCCTGGGTCAGAATGAGCTTGGTTGCCACGCCTGGGGTTGGCCCAGGGGAGGGGTCTGGTGGTTCCCATAGCCTCCCTCTACTACATTGGACAGAGGTAATTAGGTTACTCTAGAGGTTATCCTATTGGCCAGAGAGAGGGGGATGAGGGTTTGACTAAAGGTAGCCACTCCCTATAATGTGTTGTGCAAGGTTTTAAATATGCTGTTCTAAAATAAAACTTGGTTCATAATTTTCATCAAGACGTGGTGTGCAGATGTATTATTTACCCAGGGACATATGCTTGCAGTAAGATTCGTCAGACTTACTGTCAATATTGCTCAGTCTAAACCAAGGGTTGAGACATGATGTTCCTGTACTCAAAGCTACTCCAAGGTCCAGAGTAACCCAAATCAAGTCAGCAGATCCCAGCCAGAGAGTGGGTCGTGATACAAATGGTTACCTCATCTGCCGTGGCATTTGACATAGTGCTGCTTCTTCTAGACATCTTTCCCATTCTGTATCATCAGCTAGGAAGTTTCTTTGTCGCGCATCTAATTGAAATGATTCATAAACTATGTCATTACCTGTTATTAACTGTTCAAAACTTTGTGCACCAGGAACATTTAGAAGTAGTAATCGTAAGCAGAAACGTTCAAGGTTTCTTGGACTTACAGTGTAAATTATTGGGATTATTTTATTTCCATGATTTTTTCATTTTCGCCATAATCCATTAACGAAAACATAATGGTATGGAATGTCAATATATAACAATTTCCTTGCCTCTAAGTCAGTATAATTTAATTGAAATCATGCAGTTAGTGTAGTTTGGCGATGCTCACTTTGTGCCAAAGCATTTGTTTAATTTCCAACATGGAAACACACTGAATGTCTTTGTGGCAAACGTACAGCTAATCGATATACTGCATGTGAGCGATCGTGCATTTAAAATTTTAGAAGACGCCACATTGCTTCTGGCTCACTTACATGAACATCTACATGAGATCCACGTTCATCATGTACTAACTCACTGTGTTGGGTTTTTTAAGTACTTTTGACCACTACAGTAGCTGAATCATAGCCTTTGTAAATATATTTTTAGACATATTTAATGGATTTTATAGAAGTGCAAGCTTCCACATTAATGTATGCATTATACTTCATAAGTAAATATGGATTGTATGGTACCACATATCTGTTGTCTACCTTTTTGCCCTGAATAATGGCAGTTTGTCCATTTCTTCTTCTATATAATGGATAGCCATCACAATTGGCATAAGTTTTGTCTCTATAATCTTTTGGAAATTCTTTAATACATTTCTTATTTTTCATACATGGTGACTGTGGATTAATATCTCCACATGATCCATGAATCATACAATGAGTTACAATCTCATATAGTCTACCATGTATTTCTGTATCTGGTAGTTCAGCAATAATTACTGAATCCACTTTTCACCAGTATCTAATTTATCTTTCTCTTGAAGGATTATAAGAATATAAGCATGTGGAAGGCCTCTTTTTTGAAATTTCATGGTATAAACATAAGCCAGACATTTGCCAAATAACTGAGTTATGGTTATGTCACGTATTAATTAAATTTGATTTTAAAGACTCTTCCACTAAATCTGGTCTATCAGAAGCAGTTTGTCCAATTAGCAGATTGTGTGTAATCTCTGGCCATTGTGGATTACATGTAAATGTAATAAATAAATCTGGTTTTCCAAATTTAGTTACAATAGCCATGGTATCATTGTATCTTTCTCGCATATTGCGAGGAGATCCCTGGAAAGAAGGTGGTAAAATTATGGCTTTCCCAGCTGGCAGCTCTCTGGTTGTAGCAACCTCGGCGACATAATCCATCAATCCACAATACTGTTCTACACATAGTTTATCTTGTTGATATTTGATGAAGTTTAAATTATTTGTCTCAACTTGCAGATATGAACCAATGATCCATTGTTGTGTCAGTTTTCCGCCACATAAAATGGGATTGAATCCATGTTGAATAGCAATTTGAGCCACTTTAAATTCAAGCATTGAAATATTATTTCTCACATGTACTTTTGAATTTTGGTAACTATGAAGGGTTAATTTGGGTTGCCAACCTGCTTCCCCATGTGGAAAAAATATGGGATATGTCATTGGATCCAAATTGGTACTTAAGATACTTATATTAATGAAAGGTTGCTCCTCATTTCTGCTATATATTCTAATGTCTCTCTGAACTGGTGGTTCTCCTTCGTCGCTTATGGGATTTTCGAGTGTGTAAACTATGGAAATGTTAGGGAAATCGAGGTGTAACCTGCCTTGCAGACGTCCTGTGTGTCCCCCCTTGCTGGGGGTAATGTTTATTTATTTTTTTATGTTTATTTTTTGTGTTTGGAGTATTTACTGCTGTGCGCAGTTTGTCCATTAAGGCTGCATTTTTGCGACTCCGTAATGGTTTTATGGGTTGTATTTTTGTTGTTGTAAGGGAGCAATTTATTTATTTTTGCTAAGCCCTGTGGCTTGTATATTTTGGTGTAAGTCAATAGTCAGTCATTGTGTGTGTTTTTTCTTTTTACAAGTCCTGATTATGTGGTCATTTTTAAGCGATTGTGAGGCGCCGTAGAGCCTCCACCTCCTCAAATGCGGCCCCTCGCTTCGCGCCATGGGAGCCTCCGCAAATGCATTTGCGGTGGGAAAGTCGCAGGGGGTTAAAAGGGATGAGTGCCTTCGACGCTCATCTCAACCAGCGCAAGGAGCGCCTTTGGCGCTCCTTGCCAGCAACTGCAACCCTCGCTTTGCAAGGGCCACAGTTGTGGCGGGCTTGCTATGTGAGCCCGCAAAAGGCGGGCTCACCACGTGAGCCTGCAAGCGTTGGCAACAACCTGCATGCTAACAACTATATATGTGATAACATTAAAAAGAAAGAATTCCCCTTTCACTTTGAATTTGTAATTTCTAAGTGTAGCACTGTAGAATTTGATAAATCAGTGTACCTCTTTAGTTTAATGTTTTACTAACTCTATTTGTTGGTGTTCATGCCTTTGCAGACAGCAAATCAGTGAATCATATTTATAATATTCATGTCTCTATAATAAGATTGTGTACAACAAGTTTAAATACTCCATGCTAACCGTATATGTAGCTACGCAAGAAGGCTCTCTCGCAACTGTGGAAGCTTTTATTGTGCAAGCTACGTATCCATCAGCTCCCACAAGGGCTATTTTACCGCAGTCACTAAGCCTTATGGTCTCCATGCAGCCTGCTTCAAGAGACACTGAGCTGTCAGCTCAGTACTTTCTGCAGACGTGCTACACTGTATAATCCACAGCCCCTTCCCTCATCTATATTATATAAACCATTTCCCATGGCAGAGAAGGTGTTAAAAATGAAAATAGATTGGCAGTGAGTTAAAGACACCCCTATGAGCCCTGGGAACCCCAGGGTCTCCTTCCTCCCATTAACTGTAGTGGAAACCCTTGGGGATTTCCTCCCATGCTCAACCCGATGGCTACCTAAATATATAACCATGTAGTTCTGTTTAGAACCCCTTGGCGACCAAAGGTTCACCCTGTGCCACAGGACCTCCATGGCACAGAACAATTAACCGCTAGCATGGGGCATCTAATTACATAGTTACATAGTTACATAGTATTTAAGGTTGAAAAAAGACTTTCAGTCCATCAAGTTCAACCTTTTAAGATCTCCTCTGATCTGCAATATGCGGATTAACTATTAATTCATTAGTTGTTAACTAATTATTAATCAATTATTTAATTTTTTTTTTTGTTATTATTATTAATTAATCCAGAGGAAGGCAAATAGAAGAAAAAAAAAAAAACAAGCGAGACTTAGCCAATTGTCTCAAGGGGAAATGTAAAAAAAATGGATCATTACTGTCTCTCTAATTATCCATGATAACCCTGAATACCCTTTTTAATTAGAAATAAATCTAGTCCCCTTTTAAAGTTATCTATCGAATCCGCTGTCACCACCTCCTTTGGTAGAGAATTCCACAGATTAACCACCCTTACTGTTAAGAACACTTTTCTTTCTTTGAGGTGGAAACTTTTTACTTCTAACCTCAAGGGATGTCCTCTTGTCAGTGGAAAACCTCTTGGCACAAAAAGCTCCCCCGACAAATCTTTATACTGACCCTGGATGTATTTATATAAGGTAATCATATCTCCTCTTAGACACCTTTTTTCTAGAGAAAATACGTTTAATTTGGTTAGTCTTTCTTCATAACTTAGCCCCTCCATTCCCCTTATTAGTTTTGTTGCCCTTCTCTGTACCTTTTCCAGCTCTAAAATTTCCTTTTTATGAAGTGGTGCCTAAAATTGTACTCCATATTCCAAATGAGGGCGTACTAGAGATTTGTATAGGGGCAGAATTATATTTGCTTCTCTGGCTTCTATACCCTTCTTAATACATGCTAATATTTTATTTGCCTTTGCAGCTGCTGCTTGGCTTTGAGCACTGTTACCTAGGTGGTTGTCCACAAGCACTCCCAAATCCCTTTCAATATCTAATACACCTAGATTTGCTCCATTAAGATTATAAATTTCATGGCTATTTTTCCTTCCCAGATGCATAACCTTACATTAATTCGTATTAAATCTCATCTGCCATTTAGATGCCCATTCCTCAATTTTATGTAAATCCCCTTGGAGGGAAAGCACATAATTTTCTGATTTAATTGCCTTGCACAACTTTGTGTCATCAGCGAAAATGGAGACGCCACACTCCATTAATAAATATGTTAAAAAGGAGAGGACCTAATACTGAACCCTGAGGAACCCCACTTACCACATTAGTCCAATCGGAGTATGTTCCATTTACAACAACCCTTTGCTTCCTGTCTTTTAGCCAGCTCTCAATCCACGAGCAGATATTTACTGCAATTCCTGTATCCCTTAGTTTGCCCAATAGTCTCCCATGTGGCACTGTATCAAAAGCCTTTGCAAAATCCAAAAAGACTACATCCACTGAGTTGCCTTGATCCAGGTTCCTACTAACCTCCTCATAGAAACTAATTAGATTTGTTTGACATGACCTATCCCCCATAAACCCATGTTGACTCCTACTTATAATCCTGTTCAAATAGACATATTCTTGTATATTATCCCTTATATTGTCCCTAATGGACACGTATGTGATATTTTCCCTATCAAGTTGTTGCATTGTGTGTAAAGATTCAGCAGTTTCTACAGGATTATAAGTTTGTAAGGCATTAACAGTCCATATGGACACCCAATGTACTAGGGGTTAATTTAAGATACTGTGGAGGTCTATATGGAGGTCTATATGGAATACTATGGTGCTAGCACAGGCGGAGGTACGAAGGCTCTGCTCTGGAGAAGAGTCCAAGTGAAGGATAATTGTTTTACATATATATTTTTTATTAGATTTTATTTATTTTTAATTTCCCCCATCCCCAAAAGGACCTCTATGGCACAGGGATAATTGTTAAGTTTCATGGGGGTCTCAATAGATCCCCATGGTTATATAGATAAATGGGGATCAGCGGTTAGCAGGGAGGGAATCCTCGGGTGCCCTTCTGTGCATGGAAGTAGGGAATGCCCAAGGTTCCCCCTATTTAATGTATATTAAAAGGGGGAATCCCAGGGATGCCGGGATCACAGGGGGTAGGGGTTCTAGGGGGTCCATGATATACCACAAGTATGTTTCATCTTTAGTATGGTGGGGGTGTTTATTAACCCCTTAATTGTGTCGAACCTAAGAAATTGAACATTATATCTTGCTCAATTAAAGTGTTATAGTTATTATAGTGTCAGACTTAATGTTGGAATCATCTTTTTTTTTAAATCCTCTTTATTAAGTCACTGAGAGAGCATATAAAATCAATTTGTAACATACAAACGTGATAGAAATTTCAACCAATAAGCACTTCTTTTTGTGTCTTATCCACCTTTTTCAGTATTTTCGCTCCACAATAACTTATAACATTTTTGATAACATCAGTTTGATTTGTGTACAGTCATAATAATGATCTGGAGAAAACAAAAATAATAAAGTTTTATTTACATTTTTAGGAGACAACGTCGATTAAAAACTCTTTAAAATCAAGGGAAATAGGAAGTAATTCCTTAAAAACATTTTAATATTGAATCCCTTATTTTCCACACTTTTGATAAGTGAATTAATAATATTTGAGGGATCAATGCATGATCTTATTTCCTCTTGTCTTATCTTATTAAGTGTGTAATTTTATTAGGTTTGGCTTCCAGGTTTTTTTAGAAATATATCTCTTTTTATCAGTGTTAGAGATATTATGTTTATCTCTTGATGTTTTGTTACCTTCAAATTCTTTTAGATATGCATTCCACTTTATATAATTCTAGAAGTTGGCAAATTTAACGCTCTGGGTTTTGTTATATAAACTGAGTGCCCTTTAAATCTCTATATCAATTATAAATTATACTGGTATATTTTTCCAGTTATTATAGTGACTCACTGTGGAGACTATTTGCAATATAAGGGTTTTAGTTGGTAAGAGGGTCTTTTAACAAAAATCCCCACATTCTGTTATATCTATAGCGTTTCTTGTGACCCCTATGTTCGGGTGTCACATTAATGTCAATTCTTAAAAATTTCAGTTTTACTAAATGCGTTTGTTATTGCATATATACATAGATTCCTCCTATGCAGTACCAGGCTCTCCCATGTACTGCAAGTTAGGGCACAGGAAGGTGACTTTAAGCTCCCTATTTACGGAGCTTAGCTGGAAGCGCTACCTATTCTTAGTGTGAGCGTCTGACGTCAGACGCAACCCTGACGCACGTTTCGTCACTCGGGCGTGACTTTTTCAAAGGGAGGGGCGAGGACCTCAACGGAGCCTCCTATTTATAGCGTATTGGTTACTATGGTTACCCTTTAACTCTCACCAAGTGAGAAGGGTATATATAGATATGGTATGACAAGCTTAAATGATATCCTTCTTAATTTCTTTACATTATAAATTTATCTATTATCACTTAGTGATTCTAAGTTCCTACCCCTACTATCTGTTGGAACCACAGAGAGGTGGAATTATTGTTCTCATTTGCGGGTCTCTTTTGGTTTCCCAATATTATACTTTATTCCATAAGAGTATATTTAAAACCCAATGTAGGAGTATATTCAAAACACATATATATATATATAGATGTTTGTATGTATAAATACATACATATAAATGTGTCTTCCATTTACTATCTTCAGAATTGACTATCAGCATAAAAATGTTGTGGTTACATAACCTCCTAAATATTCAGTTCATATATATTCAAATAGGTGGAGATTTCTTGAAACTTATATGTGCATTTATTTATAATAAAAATGTGTTTAAAATTACAACAGTGTACTTGTATTCTTATTTATATATAGTGTGAAAACATTAAATATTTAAAGTGCTGTAAAGTAATCACAGCATATTAGTGCTCGTATCTATATACAACAGTAGTGATTTTAAATTACTATATAAAGTGCTAGCAGTGCTTATAAGTTATTTATTATATAACTCTTATGTTGTCATACATTACATGTACATTAGTGATATGTTTAAAGTAAAAATCAATTCTAGTGTCCATATTTATATACATCAAATAATGAAAAGAAAAAGAAAAAAGAAAAAAACAAAAAAACTTTTTAATTTTGTACTGAGCTAATAACAATATGATACTGCTCATATTATATGTGTATCAGTAGTGATTTATAACTTTTGTGCTGTTATCAAAATATTGATGGTGCTTTTATTATTCTTAGTATTCATCCTTATTGTAGTTATCAATCATGAATACTCATAGTGCCTTTATGTAATAGTTCCTAGGTATATCCTTCTTATATCTTAATTCTTTTCTTATCTTTCAGAGAAAGAAGGGGGGGTTTTCAAAGTTTTTATATTCATTTAAGAGTGGTCCCCACAGTTATTAATTCACTTATCAAAAGTGTGGAAAATAAGGGATTCAATATTAAAATGTTTTTAAGGAATTACTTCCTATTTCCCTTGATTTTAAAGAGTTTTTAATCGACGTTGTCTCCTAAAAATGTAAATAAAACTTTATTATTTTTGTTTTCTCCAGTTCTCTATTTTGAATATATGTGAAACAGGTGTGAAGCACCAAGAGAAAGTACTTACACTTCCCACTACTAATATATGCAATTATCAGTGGTTTAATCCACAAACTTGGGGTTTTTATTTCAATTTTCAGGAACTTTAACTTATCCCTCTAGAAATCCTGTTTCTTTCTGAAAGAAAAAAGATGGCAAGTCTGAATATAGACAGCTGGAAATTTGCAAGTTTACATAATAAAGCAGCAGAAAGCTTCAACCAAACAACAATAGAAAGAAAAGATGAGGACATTAATATAAGATCTGCATTTAAAGACCTGAGTAATAATTTAAAAAAACAAGTGAGAATAGTATGGGAATTGACAAGCTTAGAAAATTACATTAAGCAGAAAATAATACCAAGAGGCTTAAGGATTAAGATAATGCCAGCAACTAATCTAATGAATGAAGACTTTCTAAAGAAATGGACAGACATCTTATCACAATGTTCATTAGATCTAATGGAATTAATAGTGCAAACTGAAAAAAATCATTTGGAAATATTTAGTGCTAACCTAGAAAATAGCCAAAAATTGGTTGAAACTTTTAAAGACAAAACAGATTATGAAATAAACTGTCAAAAGCTCAATCAAAATTTGGAAAGGTTCAAAAATGAAATTAGGACTAGAAAACAGAAGAAATTCCTGAGAGATCAAGATGATTATAAAAACAATCGGATATATAAATTTCCCCTAAAAAGGAACAGAACAACAAAAATATCATCAGATGTAAGCTCATCAGAATATGAGACCTCAGACGTAGAGGATCCCACTGCAAGATCAGGAGCGGAGGGAAATATGAACCTGACACAAAGGGGATTGAGAACTAGGTTAGCTCAAGAACACGAATATGAACACAGACAGGAGAAGGTTTTTTTAGACAAGGCCCAATATATAAAGAGAGGCAAGAGAAAAGCAACATACACACAAATAAGACCAAATCGGTATCGAAGCCCTCAAAATTAGGGATAACCCTTAAAGATTCAAAACTAGAAAACCAATTACAAATAATGAACCTGTCAACTTTTGCACTAAATGATGCACACAAGTCTGTCTTAGAGAAGGGTCTTTCATTTGTCCCCTCATCTAGAGTGGACTTATTCACCAATATAAAAGATTTGAACCTCTTTGGTAGAAAATTAGCCCTCTATAAGTTCTATAAGATGAAAACAATGAAGGAATATGTTCATCTAAATATTGACAAGGAAGATCATGATATATTTATGGATATGATGGCATTGATAGAAGAGAATGAAAATCAAGAAGGCACCCTAACAGAACAGGGGGCACCAAAAATATGGAAAAAAAAGAGCAAATTCACTCCCCAAATTAATGACTACCCAAATATAAGTGTGTTTGTACAACAGGTAACTAAAGAACTTGAAAAATTATACACACAAGAACAAAGATCAGTTTATAATTTAAGTATGAAGGAAAATAGAGCTCTGAAGGAACTCCAAGATTGTAAGAATATACAAATAAAACCAGCAGACAAGGGAGGGAACATAGTGATAATGAACAATGAAGATTACAAGAAAATGTGTGAAAGGATACTAAAAGATAAATCAACTTATGAAATATTGAGAGGAGATCCTACTTGCACTTACAAACAGGAACTTAAATCAATCCTGGATAAAGCCCTGATAGAAGGAATAATAAACAACAACACACATGATTTTCTGTTACCAAAGAATCCAACTGTTCCAACATTCTATGCCCTCCCAAAAGTGCACAAAAAGGTACTCCCTATACCGGGTAGACCGATTGTATCCGGGAACAATAATTTATCTGAAAACATCAGTAAGTTCCTGGATCATCATCTCAGTAATTTTGTTACAGGCCTTCCCTCATATATCAAAGATACTACAGATATATTGAGACAACTGGAAGACACAGTGGTACCTGCTGGAACATGGCTTGTCAGCATAGATGTGGAAGCCCTATATAGTTCCATACCCCACACACAGGGTATTGAGGCAGTGGGTTTCTTTTTAAGAACAAGAGGAACAAAAGCTGAACAATTTAATGAGTTCCTACTAACCCTATTGGAATTCATACTAACTAGGAATTACTTTATCTTTACTGACAAATGGATACATCAGATTAAAGGTACAGCAATGGGGACGTCATGCGCCCCTAATTATGCAAATCTTTTCCTAGGGTGGTGGGAAGAGAGATGTGTCTTCGAAGAATCTATGAACAATATTACGGATAATATACTAATGTGGAGAAGGTTCATAGACGATATTATCATCTTTTGGACTGGAACAAAAGGACAACTGTCTCTCTTCATAGACACCCTCAATAAAAACACCCTAGGACTAAAATTTACATATGAAATAAACCAAACTGAACTGGCCTTTTTGGACTTGAAAATAACAAAGGACGAAATGGGAAATATCAGCACTACAACATATAGGAAAGAAACAGCGTCTAATAGCTTACTAGAGTGGTCAAGCCAACATTATGGACCCCAAAAAAAAGGTATACCTAAAGGCCAATATCTACGTATCCGTAGAAATTGCAGTGATGACATCTCCTTTAAAGTTGAGGCTGACAAACTTAGGGAACGATTTAAAAACAGAGGGTACCCGAATAAATGTCTAAAAAGAGCATATGAATATGCAAAGAATACCAAAAGAACAGATTTACTAAATACAATAAAAGGTACAACAAGTCAGGAACGTCCTATTATGCAAGAAGAAATAACCTCAAGTGAGGAAAGTGAGGTAATACGATGTATACTGACATATGGACATAACTCAGAAAAAATTAAAGATATTTTCTCTAAGTTTTGGTATCTATTGACTGCAGATGAAGATCTCAAGACTAAAGTTACTCCAAATAGCTCAATAACATACAGACGGAGTCCCAATTTAAAGGATTTACTAGTACATAGCCACTTCCAACAAGACAAACCAAAAGAAAAAATGTGGCTGAAACCCCTAACAGGGTGTTACAAATGTGGACGATGTAAATACTGCAATTTCATAAAACCAAGTAAGGAATTCATTCACCCAATAACGGGCAAAACATACCCCATAAAAGATTTTTATAATTGTAAAACAAAGGGAGTCATATATATAGTGCAATGTATTTGTACGAAGATCTACGTCGGTAAAACTAGCAGAGAGCTCAGACGTAGAATGGGAGAACATATTTGCTCAATCATAAATGAATATGACACACCAATTGCTCGACATGTAAAACTAAAACATAAAAAAGATACATCTGTTTTGAAATTTTGTGCAATAGATGGAGTCAAGTTGGGCCCAAGAAAAGGGGATTTAGACACGATGCTACTTAAAAAGGAATCAAAATGGATCTATGAGTTACAGGCACAAACACCAAAAGGACTCAATGAGGGATTCTCATTTAGTGCATTTCTCTAAATCCCAATAGAGGTGTGATCAAATGCTAAACATGACAAAGTTATATTTAGTATTAAAAAATACACTCCATCATTATCCTGGATACATCCATAGTCACCCCCTGAAACAGTAGGAAAATGGTTATATAATAACTGTGGGGACCACTCTTAAATGAATATAAAAACTTTGAAAACCCCCCCTTCTTTCTCTGAAAGATAAGAAAAGAATTAAGATATAAGAAGGATATACCTAGGAACTATTACATAAAGGCACTATGAGTATTCATGATTGATAACTACAATAAGGATGAATACTAAGAATAATAAAAGCACCATCAATATTTTGATAACAGCACAAAAGTTATAAATCACTACTGATACACATATAATATGAGCAGTATCATATTGTTATTAGCTCAGTACAAAATTAAAAAGTTTTTTTGTTTTTTTCTTTTTTCTTTTTCTTTTCATTATTTGATGTATATAAATATGGACACTAGAATTGATTTTTACTTTAAACATATCACTAATGTACATGTAATGTATGACAACATAAGAGTTATATAATAAATAACTTATAAGCACTGCTAGCACTTTATATAGTAATTTAAAATCACTACTGTTGTATATAGATACGAGCACTAATATGCTGTGATTACTTTACAGCACTTTAAATATTTAATGTTTTCACACTATATATAAATAAGAATACAAGTACACTGTTGTAATTTTAAACACATTTTTATTATAAATAAATGCACATATAAGTTTCAAGGAATCTCCACCTATTTGAATATATATGAACTGAATATTTAGGAGGTTATGTAACCACAACATTTTTATGCTGATAGTCAATTCTGAAGATAGTAAATGGAAGACACATTTATATGTATGTATTTATACATACAAACATCTATATATATATATATGTGTTTTGAATATACTCCTACATTGGGTTTTAAATATACTCTTATGGAATAAAGTATAATATTGGGAAACCAAAAGAGACCCGCAAATGAGAACAATAATTCCACCTCTCTGTGGTTCCAACAGATAGTAGGGGTAGGAACTTAGAATCACTAAGTGATAATAGATAAATTTATAATGTAAAGAAATTAAGAAGGATATCATTTAAGCTTGTCATACCATATCTATATATACCCTTCTCACTTGGTGAGAGTTAAAGGGTAACCATAGTAACCAATACGCTATAAATAGGAGGCTCCGTTGAGGTCCTCGCCCCTCCCTTTGAAAAAGTCACGCCCGAGTGACGAAACGTGCGTCAGGGTTGCGTCTGACGTCAGACGCTCACACTAAGAATAGGTAGCGCTTCCAGCTAAGCTCCGTAAATAGGGAGCTTAAAGTCACCTTCCTGTGCCCTAACTTGCAGTACATGGGAGAGCCTGGTACTGCATAGGAGGAATCTATGTATATATGCAATAACAAACGCATTTAGTAAAACTGAAATTTTTAAGAATTGACATTAATGTGACACCCGAACATAGGGGTCACAAGAAACGCTATAGATATAACAGAATGTGGGGATTTTTGTTAAAAGACCCTCTTACCAACTAAAACCCTTATATTGCAAATAGTCTCCACAGTGAGTCACTATAATAACTGGAAAAATATACCAGTATAATTTATAATTGATATAGAGATTTAAAGGGCACTCAGTTTATATAACAAAACCCAGAGCGTTAAATTTGCCAACTTCTAGAATTATATAAAGTGGAATGCATATCTAAAAGAATTTGAAGGTAACAAAACATCAAGAGATAAACATAATATCTCTAACACTGATAAAAAGAGATATATTTCTAAAAAAACCTGGAAGCCAAACCTAATAAAATTACACACTTAATAAGATAAGACAAGAGGAAATAAGATCATGCATTGATCCCTCAAATATTATTAATTCACTTATCAAAAGTGTGGAAAATAAGGGATTCAATATTAAAATGTTTTTAAGGAATTACTTCCTATTTCCCTTGATTTTAAAGAGTTTTTAATCGACGTTGTCTCCTAAAAATGTAAATAAAACTTTATTATTTTTGTTTTCTCCAGTTCTCTATTTTGAATATATGTGAAACAGGTGTGAAGCACCAAGAGAAAGTACTTACACTTCCCACTACTAATATATACAGTCATAATAATGAAATAATGAAAGAAAAAAGTAAAGAAGGAGGGGGATGCTGAGGTTGTAGGCGTATTTTCCGCCATTCCAATCCTATGTTACTCGATTATACCTCAGTCCCAACCTACTCTAAGTGTTGATAGATCCCAGCTGGTCGTCCATTTTCTGAACCTCTCATATTTCTCTGCTGATAATATACACATTCTATAAATATTTTGAAGCTTCCTCTTCACCTCCTCAGGCATGGCCATGCCTTCTTACCAGCTATTATGATTCGAGGGGCAAGGAAAACCTGGTATGTCAAGTACTGCAAGTCCTTTTAGAACCCTTGAATGGAAAGATCCAAGATTACCTGCTCCGGTTTCCTAGGACAGGTGTACCCACTAATTTCTCCAGCTTGTCGTATGCCTCATTCCATATACCTATTTTGGTGCAATCCCACAGTGCGTGTCTCATGGTACCAGGTTCATCACACCTTCTAAAACAGTTTCCGTTGAAAGACTCCTTTGGCTTATGTAATCTTTCTGGAGTAAGATACCATCTGAAAATTGTTTTGTATGAATTCTCTCTTATCTCTTAAGTCGAAAGAAGAGTTTGCAGCACTTTTAAGTATTTTTGCCCATTGCAACTTCTTCAGAGTTACCTCTAATTCCTTTTCCCAAGCCACTTTGTAAGCTAACTTATCTTTAGCCGCTTGATCAATTAAGCAGTTACATATGGCAGAGATATTCTTCCTCCCAATAGCATTATATAGACAACAGTTCTCAAATGTAGATTTTCTAGAAGGACTGTTGCTCTTCATAATGGAGGCCAGATTGGTGGCTATTGGTGGCCAATCTGAGCCACTCTCTCTGGGGTGGGTGATATTGCTCCCCAAAGCCTCTTGGGGATCAAGTTGAATCTTTTAGCATGCCTGCACAATCCCCAGGCCAAAAAGAAACATTTTATAAACTATGCTAATTATCCATGGGTATTTCAGGGGGTGTCAACATTGAGAGAAAACTGTATGCAAAAGCAAGAAATTCAGCAAACTTCAGGCTAACGCTTTAATTGTTTACTTTGGAATTTCTTCATGCAAACTTTTTATTCAGACACTATAAATTCTCCTCTATAAGATGCATTAATAACCCAGCTCACTTTCATATACATTTAATGGATCTCTGTGCCCATTTGAAAGAAAAATTCCCTTCTAACATGCTCTCTGTTTGCTGTGAAAGAGATATGTTCAGAGCCTGACTTTTACTCGCAGTAACCTTAAACCCTCATATGTGTCCAAATGTTTCCAGTACATTAAACAAGTTGGGGAGCCCTGTTAGTGGTCCTGAAAGTTTTAATAAAATGTCATCTGCAAACATAGTTTATATTCCTTCTCCCCTGTATTAATGCCATTGATGTTTGGGCAATTCCTGATTTGTAGAGTCAATGGTTCTATACATAAATCAAAAATTAGGAGGGTTAGCGTGCAACCTTGTTTTGTTCCTCTAGGAGAGAAGTATCAAAGGGATTTTCACTATGGACGCAACATCCATCAGATTAAAGGTCCACCTAATGTTGTCCGGAGCCTCCCTTCCAGGATGAAGCCAACCTGATCTGGGTGGATCAAATCCGGAAGCAATTGTATCAATCTGTTTGCTAATATTTTAGAATATAATTCAATATCGCCATTAATCAGTGAGTCAGCCTATAACTCTGGCATTGGACTGGGTCCTTCCCTTCCTTGTGCAACACAATCATTTTAGCCACTAGAAACTCTGTATTTTTGGTTTTTCCTTTAGAAATGAAATGAATAGTAATTTGAGATGCGGTGAGAGAATGTCCCTGAATTGTTTGTAGTAATAGTTTGTAAGGCATCAGGCCCAGATGCTTTATGTGCTTTAATGGATAAGATTACCATTGGAATTTCCTCGTCTGTAATGGGGTCACAGTGAGTGTAGTAAATCTACATCCAACTGAGGGACATTTATATTAGATAGGAATTTTCTAATCTGTGCCATTTGTGAAACCGAACCAAAGTTCAGTTTCTCTTAATAAAGGTCTACATAAAACTCAGCAAATGTGTCTGTTCTTGCCTTTGGTTGATATATATATATATGTACCTTCGCTGGATTTCAGTTTAGCAATAAATTAGTTTGCCTTTTGTTGTTCTAGTTTTCTTGCTTACATGTAATCAGGTTTATCAGAAAACGCAAAAACACTTGCCTGAGTCCTCTGCATGCCTGTCACAACCTTCTTCCACAGAACCCCTCCGAGGTCACGCTTAAGCGTAGTACAGTGTTTGTAGCTTGGAGATTTTGTCATTAATCTCATTGATTTGTGCCCTCTCTAGCTTCTTAGCTCTTGCACCCAATTGTATACACAGACCACTCATAACCGCCTTATGGGCTGGCCATACCCCCATCTGGTCCACCTCTCCGTCACTATTCAACTGAAAATAATCTAAAGATTTCCTAATTTTCTCCCTTATGAGATTATCATTAAGGGAGGCTGGATTAAGAGACCAGCCTGGCGAACATCCCGTTGGAAGAGACACTGACCAAATCATGGTCTGACCAAGATATGGGGTGAATCTGTGTTTGTGGCTAAATGTTGCTGTAATAGGATATAATTAGTTCTAAAGTGAGTTTTATGACTAGCTGAGTAAAATGTATAATTGTTTTCCGTCTGGTTTAGAGCTCTCCAGACATTGAATAAACAATGATTTTTGATTAGGATTTAAGTGCTTTTGTTGCTGTTGGGATCAAGGAAGGGGAAACATTCATATCTCCTCCGACCACCCATGTCAAATACTGTATTGTGATCATTAAATCTGAGATTCTATGGAAGAAGGCCAATTGTTCCACATTTGGAGCAAATATGTTTAGTGAAGAGAGTCATTGATCGACCCTTGCACTACAATGTACCTTCCTTGGCCCAGAGACATTTTTCTGCCTCTACATGTGATTATCAGTACACACATGATTGGAGAGGGAAAAAGGGCCTACACACAGTAAGATTGCTCAAAGCATAGGTAGATCCAGTTGGGATGACTTGGAGGTAAATGTAAATGTGACAGCTAGCCCTAACTTGCCAACACAGCTTCTTTTAGGCTATTCAGAACTGCCTTCATGCAACACTGAATTTTAGCTGGATTTGTATAGATAGTTTGGCAAGTTACATGTCAAGTTGATAATTAATTGCCACCAGAGCCGATTGCATTGGGGCCCTACATCTGTTTGTTTAGTGTTTTCTATATCCTAACCTTTTGAACTAAGCAGTAAACAGCATTTTGTTGTGGAATATAAATACATGTACTCATATGTCCAGTGGCCAAAGTCACCATCTGAGGAGATCTTGGATCCCAGGAAAATAAAACATGTCACTGCCTCCACTTCTTCACCATCTATTTTCCAGGAACTGAGATTGCTGTTTGACATGATCTTGTCTTTTTAACATTGAGCAGCAGGCCAGCTTTTGCACTCCCTTCTTTTACTCTCATCAATAGGTCCTTTAATTCCTTCTCACTTTCAGTAGTATAATCCTCCTATCTAAGGTTGTTGATATTTCTTACCACATTTTGTTGTTATCCACGCAGTAAAAATCTTTAAAATAATCTATGAAACAGAAGTAAATGTTTTTCTGGAACTCTCTTGCTTTTTCTATTATTCATCGGACATTGAAAATCTCTTGTATCTTTTCCTTTACAGAACCCGGCTTGCACATCTGTTTTTACCCTCCTATATTACTCATAATATTTTACTAGTCTTACAAATAGCTATGATTTGACTTGTCAAGACCTAAGATATTTTAGAAAATATTAATAATAGGACATGTATAAAGTATACAGTAGGGCATAATATTTGCCTGCTCTTTAGGCATTTTGTTTTTTGATATTTGTAATGATCTTAATCTTTACTTTATATTATCAGATGTAATAATTATAAATCAGACATATAACATTTCATAAAGAACTGTACAATGACTCCAATATTACCATCAAAGCAGAAGAAAATTATAGTATACAATGCATTAAAAATCACTGATTGTACTGTATGTAGTGTAAGGAAACTGACTAGTAGTAGTAAATAAATTAAATACTTAATTAAAACTTTACAAAAATATTTCCAAATCATCTGTAATACTGTTATAAACATTATACATACTTAAAAATAATTGTAATGTTTTACATGCTTCCCAATTTTTTTTTTTTTTCTATTCACTTTGTGATTGTAATTTTATTTACAGTGCTCTGAGTTTGAAGCCTTGAACCGCGAGTCACAGGCTTGCAGGCTTGAACCACGAGTTACGGGCTTGGAGGCCATTCAAGCGCGTAGGTATTACTTTCAAATTGTAGCACTTCATAAGAAAATAAAAAAGCCATCCTGCACATTTCTTAAAAGATAAAGTGATGTTAGGTCTTAGAATTAATAGCACAACATTCTCTAACCCGCAAATCGTTATAAATATTTACTTTATTGCATGTTAAATTTGCGTCATCAAGTCGGACGGGCTTCAATCTCCAAGCCAGAAGGTTGGATTCAAACGTCCTAGGGGCTTGAAGGTTGAAGGCTGTCCGACTTTATGATGAAGATTTAACCTGAAATAAACAATTTTTATTTGCCGATTTCACTTCTAATAAAAGTACAGTATGTCTTTTTTATTTGCTTAATTTGTGCTACGTTTTGTAAGTAAGAGTGTTGTGGGACCTCTTTGGTGTAAGTAAGCTGCGGCTCGATTTTAGCGATTTACGGGCTTGATGTAAAGGTGAGAGTAGCATTTGAATAGCGATTTAAGTTTTTTGCAGCCGCAACTCTTGGGGCCGTGTAAGATCAAAGGCTTTGATGGAAGTAAGCAGCGATTGAGCTAATCGCAAGGGATCACAACTTGCCGCTCGTAAGCCAACAGAGGCTGCAAATTGAATAGCTGAGTAGATTGCGGCCTCCCCTTGCGGCTACTTATTTCAAATAAGTAGGATTAGAATGAGGCCCAAAGTTTTCAAATATTTTTTTTAAATTGTGCAGGGATCCTATAGGCAGGGCAAGCACAAGGATTATCTGTGGCCTCATCTCTGGCGACTATGCACACACACACACACTTGCTATAAGAAAAAAAGGCAAATGTCCAAAATTACATACTATATTTATTTAGTAGACAGTCAAAAATGTAAGTATTTGTTTCTACTAAGTTATCAAAATAGTGATAGTAAAATAGTTTATATAAACCTAAAATGAACAAGACGTAAATAAATACATCTAAAAACAGAAAAAATGCAGCAGCCTAGATTACATTTGACTAAACCAATAGATTTTTAATTTAGCAGTATTCACACTTTTCTTCTGGCAAGTTCTTCCATCCTGGGGCTATATGAAGTTATAGTTTCTCTCAAAGTTAATTCCCTTGTGTGAACCCTCCTTAATGGTGGACATAAGTACTGCAGTCTGTGAGTGTATTGTGATGTCATAGTGTGAAATTACATATCCAAATAGCCTTTACCAGCCAGAACATGTATGGCAGGCTACAGGCCAGTTGTGGCATATATTAAGATGTGAGTAGAACGAAGGTCCATATATTTAAAACTATAGTATTCCAGGTAGTAACATATGGATGTGAGAGCTGTACCATAAAGAAGTCTGTGCACTGTAAAATCGATGCCTTTGAATTGTGGAGTTGGTGAAAACTGCTTAGAATCCTTTGGACTGCAAGAAGATTTAATCAATACCTCAGGAAATCAATACACTGTTCACTGGAAGGTATGATCATGAAGCTAAAGCTCAAATATTTTAGCCATTTTATTAAAAGACAGGATTCCATAGAGATGACTCTGATGCTGGGAGAGAATTTGAAGGCATATTAAGTAGGGGTCGGCATAAGCAGAGTTTGATAGACAAATATAGCTCAGAGGAATGATGGCTGACAGATTTGCCTGGCATGCTGTGGTCCATAGGGACACAAAGAGTCGGACACAACAAGAAGCATAACATTTCAAAATGGCTTTTTCAATGATTTCAAAGGACATTAGAACAAGCAAGTGGCATAAGACACCAGACACATCGCAACGGTATATTTTAATGTAAATCAAATTATTTATATCTCTAGGTAAATTGTATAGTAGGTACACTTTTGAATTGCTTTAATATTATTCATTTATATACATGTTGATTCATAGGTGCTTATATGTGTTTGTGAGAAACTTTGTTTTCTTTTTAATACAGATTTTTTAAATAATTTACTTCACTGCAAATATTTGATTTATCTCATGTTTTCTATGTAAGATCAAGCTGAATTTTATAGCCATTTTTGCTCATCTTTATTAAGGGTGCCAATAATTCTATCTATGTGTTTTACAACGGAAAATATGCATACAATAATTTTGAGAACGTTTTGTATTTCTCTGTTTTGCACATCTAGAAAATGTTGTCTTCATTTTGTTCTTTTTTTTTTACTGTAATTACAAAACGGGATCTTTTTAGAAAATATTTACACTGAAAACTACTGGTTCTCTTGTGATCATTAGGTGCTTATGTCATCTTTCTAAAAATGCAATTGAGTGTGCATCTCAACTTTTAAATCTCTCCCTCATACACCTTAACATTATTCCGTACAGCAGTCCCCTAACCACATATTTCTATCCCCTATTATTTATTAGATTGTAAGCTCTCTTAAGAGCAGGGCCATCACCTCCTCATGTAACACCATGTATGTACATATGTGTTGTCTTATCTGCCTTCTATTGTATGTAAATATCTCTCCATTGTTTATTGTACTCCTAATGCTATTGTATCTGCTGTTGCTATAAGATTAAAATATAAGAATAATAATAATATATAAATATGTTTTATATATTAGTAACTATTTATTGATATGTATTGATCTCTTGTAAAGTACTTTAATGCATTCTAAGCCTAATTTATTCTTTATGAAGGCAAAGCTGAAATGCATGTGATCCAATCATTATGTTATTGAGAATATGTATTTGAAAGCTTTTGTATCAAATGGTAAAATTTACTTGGCACACTTGGCATTTCAGGTCATTTAGAAATATATATATTTCTCGTCTTAGTCTTTGATTTTGCTAACGCTATGGGAAAGAAATAGACAAATGACTCATTTTCCCAGAAGTTTTAATGCAATCTCAATATGGTAATTCTCTTTATAACAGTAAGTCATTTAATATAAACATATCAGGAAAAAAGATATGTTGAATTCAAGAATGTTTAATGTTTTCTGGAAAAAATTGAGATGCTGTACAGGAATGTAAGCTATTATATGGCTACCTGGATATTGCACTTTAGTTTGATGTCTGATATATATCCCCTTGAAGTGCCCTACTGAAGTGGTCAGAATGTCTGTGGCAGTGACAGACTCACCTGTGCAAAACAGGTAAATACTATTGTACCATTTATAACTGTGTTTGGCTCTTTAGGACAGACATTGTCTATCCCTGGCATAAGATAATGCATTAACAAGAACAGATGGACTTGTAACTTGAATGACAATTCTTAGAAGTATTTCAATACAAGTAAGTTGTCTTCTAGTCTCCCATGAGAGAGTCACTTACTGGGAGAATTTTGTTCTTTTCCTTCAACTCCTCTGCTACTCTGATGGCCATATTAAATTCAAAGCCTGCAGCGCCCTGTTACACAAGCAAAGGCTGCGGGTTTGAAATTTGGCAGAGTTACAGAGAGATAAAATAAGACAAGCCCGCATCAGATGTGGCGACATCCAAATTCGTAAACCATGCTTCCACACATTTCATTTGCGGCCATGTTCATGATCAATTAGTCAAACCCGTGGTTACGGGTTTAGACGGAACCAATAGTAAAAGAGATTGTCATCATTACGTCACTGAAAAATGGAGATTAGATTTCAATCACTTATGGGTTTAAAGTATGAGAACTAGTGCAATATTAAAAAATCAATAAATATGATATATTAGTCCATGCGAGTTCTATTACATGTATTAACACATTGATTGCTGAGATCGATATAACAGGGAAATTAAATATAAAATAAAATATTTTTTATTGCAGATTTGCGAGCCTGAGAATGTTTTGCTATTAATTTTAACATTTCACATCACTTTCCCTTTAATTTAAGATACAGTATTGTGTTTTTATTTGCATTTACAGCGCTATGGACAGGACTTTAACCCCCTTACAGGTCCTCTCTTTTAACCATAGGGTTTTTGGCTCTATTCATTGTTTACGGTTTTGAACGCCAGTGCGTCCTTGGGGATTCGTAGCAATTTAATAGCAATTTGTGATCGTAACATTGACAGGCTTGACAGATCAAATGCTTAGCTGAGCTGGAGTTCAGATATTGACAGCCCGTAGGGTATTTCCACCTGTAACCCACAGATCATTTGCTGTTAGCTGAAAGAGGACAATTTAATAGCCGTAAGTCTTGCAGGTAGAGAATTCCACAGATTAACCACCCTTACTGTGAAGAACACTTTTCTTTCTTTAAGGTGAAATATTTTTACTTAGAATCTCAAAGGATGTCCCCTTGTCAGTTGAAAACCACTTTGCACAAAAAGTTCCCTTGACAAAGCCTTGTATTGACCCTGGATATATTTATATAAGGATATATCATATCTCTTCTTAAACTCCTTTTTTCTAGAGTAAATATGTTCAATTTCATTACTCTTTCTTCATAACTTTGCCCCTCCATTCCCCTTATTAGTTTTGTTGCCCTTCTCTGTACTTTTTCCAGATGTGAAATGTCCTTTTTATGTAGTGGTGCCCAATATTGTACTCCATATTCCAAAGGACGTACTAGGGATTTGTATAGTAAGAGAATTATATGTGCTTCCCTTGCTTCTATACCCTTCTTAATACATGCTAATATTTTATTTGCCTTTGCAGATGCTGCTTGGCATTGAACACTGTTACCTAGGCGGTTGTCCACAAGTACTCCAAAATCCCTTTCAATATCTGATACCCCTAAATTTGCTCCATTAAGATTGCTTTTTTGGGCCTTTTCCTATCGTCATCAAAAGTGAGTTGTCTACTCCTTCTAAGTTATCCAAGTCAAAAGTTCAGCCTTCTCTTTAGTTCTGGCCTAATCTACCAGGTTTCTCGACTTTCCTATACCTTCTTGGGTGGGTTTGGACCTGAAATTGCTAACTCTGCTTCTCAGATTTTGGCCCAAATCTACTAGGTTTTCCACCTTTCCTGTATCTTTTCAGGATGGGTTTTAACTGAATCGGGGTGGGTTTTACCTGAATCAGCTCACAGACTTTCGTAACGCTCCTTTGAAGATTTTGGTCCAATCCTGCCATCCTTCCACCTTCCTCCATCATTCCAGCCTTCACATCGTCACCTCATTCATTCTCTCTATATGAACCAACCAGCCTTCGCAGGCTTACGACGTTGACGCTATCATACGATACTGTATATATGAATAATCAGAGTATTGTAGTATATAGTAATACATTTTTTATTGGACAAACATATTCATAAATATATGAATGTATATAACTATTTAAAAAAAAAAAATTTAAATATATATAATTTATTGAATATTATAAACAACTTACTCTCACTGATTGCTTAAAAAGTTCTACTTGTAAATATGTCTCTGTTAGGCCCCAAACTCCTTTTGTCCTTTATTACCCCCAGGGAAGAGACTGTTGTGCTTCACAAGTCATTATCTTCTAGAGTATACTTGGTACTCGTTACAATGGTCCCTGGGGGTGGGTTCACAAGGTAGCACTATATCACATATAAGAGACTGTTTGTATCCTGGCCACAAGGTGGCACTATCCCATATATAACAGACTATTTGTATCCTGGCCACAAGGTGGCACAATACCACATATCAGAGAATGTTGTATACGATCCACAAGAACCTCCACTGAAAGTAGCACGACTGGATTCATTGTTTTCTTTATGAATCATATTTCTCCAGAGCAGAGAAGCTGTAGTCAGGGTGTTCCTGAATGTTTAGTCAGAATGTTTATGTAGATTTTTATTTTTATTTTTTTCTTAAAGTCAATTTCTACTTCTGGACCCTTGTTTATGAGCCCTAAAATAAACAAGTCTCATGTATCATAAATATATGTATTGCAGAACCTTTTTGTTATAAAAAATCCCTGTGGTAAACGGCTATCTTTGTCACAATATATATATAGTTTAATGAATATTATA
The DNA here is from genome assembly GCA_027410445.1 of Discoglossus pictus. Lineage (NCBI taxonomy): Eukaryota > Metazoa > Chordata > Amphibia > Anura > Alytidae > Discoglossus > Discoglossus pictus. The sequence continues at coordinate 140,596,482 of CM050166.1, read as the reverse complement.
AACAACTTACTCTCACTGCTTGCTTAAACATATCTACTTTTATATGTGTCTCTGTTAGTTTGCAACTGATGCCAAGCTTTCAGTTCTGTAGCTAGGAAAGTCCTTCTTACTACCCTTTTGATGAACTTAATAATTCTCCTCTGGCAGTATACCTATACTTACTTTACCTACACTAATTGTGAATGTTATATAAATCCATCAAAATATTGGTAATAACTTTTGAAGAAAGCTTCTTACAAAAATATAATTACCCTTGAAAGTTATAATAATATATTCTAATGTTTAAAAATATGATTTCATGCTCTTGGAATTAGTTTACCCTAATGAGTGAAGATGTTATGTGATAATTATAATCATTGTATTAAAGTACTAATAATGTGATTTAATATACAATATTGTAGCCAAGTAGGACACAAATCAAATGAATTTATGTTAACACAATTAAATGTTGCTTATTACCCTATATAGACAAGCTCAATGCTTAAAGTGGTTGTAAGGAGCAGAAAATAAACTGGGAAGCCTAATATTGATAATATAATATGCATTACAAATGTGAACAATTACATTATTCTCACAAATCAATTATAATCCAGTAAATATAGATTAATTTAATTTTATACAAACGTTATAGATAGCAACAGGATACCTGATAATCTCTAAGAGATGTGTTCTTAAAGATATAACGTTATTTAAGAAAACTGCTTTGAAAGCTGTTATGCCACTCAAAATGGGCATTTCACCTAAGCAGGAGTCTGAGCAACACAAGAATCATCAAACTTATATGAACACTTGATCAGGTCCTGAATGGACCATAAATTAAAGGTGCCCTCCAAATACACAAATATATGACTTTATTGCAATTGAGTTAAAATGTGTAAAGAATTCAAATGTAGAATGTATATTTTTTAGCAGCAACAAATGTCTTATTGTCAGTTTTGGGTTCTTCTCATTTGTCATTCTCTCAGAACCTCTCTGCAAGGAGACAGGCAGTTACATGAGTACATGTGTTTTATAAAGGCTTTTATAACATTGTGAAATATAACATTTTATTAAATAAAAAAACTGCTTTCATAAATGAATCAACATTGCAAGATTAATATTAACATAGTAATTGAGTATGAAAATGCAATTAGCCCATTAAGTTCCACCGTTTTAGATCACCTATGATCTTTGTATTATGTGAATTGTTAATAATCAAGAGGAAGACAAACAAAATCCCATTGATACATTGTCAATTGTCTAATAAGGAACAAAATCCTGCCTGATCCTGGTGTTTGGATTCTTCCCTGGATCAATAGTCCTTTTATTCTGGTTATGTAACATAATCTTGCATGCTCTTCATACAAAAATCCACATTAAGGGTAGTCAGTTAAATTGTTTAATTCATAACCTCCTTTTGTAGTGAATTCAACAATTTAACTACCCTTACGGTGAAGAACCTGTTTTTTTCTTTAATAGGAAGAAGATTGTTTCATTTGATTTCAAGCGGTGACCTGATCAACTTTGTTATATCTCCTCTTAGACACTTCTTTTCTAGATATAAAAAGTACAATTTAATTAGTCTCTCTTCAAAGCTTCTTTACATATTTACTATTTTTTTGCCTTACTCTAACCATTTATCGGCGTATAACACGCACTTTTTCTCCCTGAAAAAAGGGGGCAAATGATAGGTGCGTGTTATATGCCGATATCCCCCCCCCTCCTCATCCTCAACCTCCCTCCTCATTCTAACCCCCCTCCGCATTCTAACCCGCCCTCTTCATTCTATCCCCCCCTCCTCCTCAACCTAAACCCCCCTCTTCAACCTACACCCCCCTAAATACCTCCCCCTCACCTGCTTCTGCTCCGGCCTCCGCTCCGCTCCTTGACCCGGCGCGCATGTGAGGTCACATGCACGCCACGTCATTAGCATATAACGGGTGCATATACCACATGCGTGCCAGGTCAAGGAGCAGAGCGGAGGCCGGAGCAGAAGCAGGTAAGTGAGGGGGAGGTATTTAGGGGGGTTTAGGTTGAGGAGGGGGGTTTAGGTTGAGGAGAGGGGGGTTTAGGTTGAGGAGGGGTGGGTTTAGGTTGAGGAGGGGGGTTAGAATGCGGAGGGGGGTTTAGGTTGAGGAGGGGGGTTGAAGAGGGGGTTGAGATTGAGGAGTGGGGTTTAGGAGGGGGTTGAGGATAGGGGGGTTGAGGAAGGAGGATGAGGATGGGTGGATTGAGGAGGGAGGTAAAGGGGGGTTGAGGAGGGGGTTTGAGGAGGGAGGTTGAGGAGGGGGTTGAGGATGGGGGGGTTGAGGAGGGAGGATGAGGGGGGGTTGAGGATGAGGAGGGAGGTTGAGGATGAGGAGGGGGTTGAGGATGAGGAGGGGTGTTGAGGTTGAGGAGGGGGTTTAGAAAGGAGGATGAGGATGGGGGGTTGAGGGGGGGTTTGTGGATGGGGGGTTGAGGAGAGGGTTTGAGGAGGGAGGTTGAGGAGGAGGTTGAGGATGGAGGGTTTGAGGAGGGAGATTGAGGATGAGGAGGGGGGTTGAGGATAAGGAGGGAGGTTGAGGAGGGGGGTTGAGGTTGAGGAGGGGGGTTGAGGAGGGGGTTGCGGATAGGCCTGTTGAGGAAGGAAGATGAGGATGGGGGGTGGAGGAGGGGGTTTGAGGAGGGGGTTGAGGATGGGCGGGTTGAGGAGGGATGATGAGGAGGGAGGTTGAGGATGAGGAGGGAGGTTGAGGTCGAGGATTTTGCTTCAAAGTTCTTTATTTGAAATTTAATTTTTCCCCCCTGAAATTTCCTTCTTAAAATGAAGTGCGTGTTATACGCCGGTGCGTGTTATATGCTGATAGATACAGTAATTTGCTGAAGGACCCACTATTTGACCTCCATTCTCCTTCAGCCCCACACACGTAACAGTCAAGCTGCCTAGCCTCCCAGTTTGTTTTTCTCCTGTTTCGTGCTTCCCCCTGTATCCCCACTTGCTCACCTCTCATTGCCTTCACAGTAGGTATTTTTGTGGACTGCCTCCTTCCTCCCTGCTTTGCCCTTGGGCCCCTGGTTTCTTCCTCCTTCTCCAATCTTCCCTTGTCTCACACCTTCTGTTTCTCCTGAGGGTGGCTTTTCTGCTCAGCTCATCTACCCTCCTCTCATTCCTCTCTTCCCGCCTCCTCCTGCTGCTTTTACAGCCTCTTTACCTTTTCTGCCCATTGTCCACCTGCCCTCTTTGCCCCAGCTCTCGCTCTTTCGCTCCCTACTTCCTTTTCCTCCCTTGGTCCTGGTTATGTTGCCTTTCTCTCCTTGCCTTTATTTCAATGGTGCTCATCCTTCTTTGATTCAGCTCTGTATATTACTACTGGGAATACCATAGTTCTAACTATGCAGTCCTTTGTTGATGTTGTTTGTGTAATATATTTACTTTGCTAGCTTGTCCAAGCTTGCCATAGCTTTCCTCTCTCCCACCAGTTATCAATCATTTACTAGAGAGCACATTCACTTGACTTAGTCTTCAAAGTTTTTCTTTCAAACCCTTTTTAACTCCTCTGTTCTTACATTCCACTTCATTCCTTTGTCCTCTCCTCAGGTCAAGAAGTCATAGCTTTAGACACACCTCAAGCTACCAGGAGAAAGGGTATTGACTACAAATATATGTATATATATATATATATATATATATATATATATATATATATATATATATATATATATATACAGTATGTGTAGTATGTGCAGTATGTGTATATACATATATATATATATATATATATACATACAGTGGTTATAAAAAGTCTACACACCCCTGTTAAAATGTCAGGTTTCTGTGCTGTAAAAAAATGAGACAAAGATAAATAATTTCAGAACTTTTTTGATCTTTAACGTGACCTATAAACTGTACAACACAATTGAAAAACAAACTGAAATATTTTAGGTAGAGGGAAGAAAAAATATAAAAATAAAATAATATGGTTGCACATGCTTAAGCTAATACTTTGTTGAAGCACCTTTTGATTTTATTACAGCACTCAGTCTTTTTGGGTATGAGTCTATCAGCATGGCACATTTTTACTTGGCAAGATTTGCCCACTCTTCTTTGCAAAAACACTCCAAATCTGTCAGATTGTGAGGGCATCTCCTGTGCACAGCCCCCTTCAGATCACCCCACAGATTCTGGTCTGGGCTCTGCTAGGCCATTCCAAAACTTTTATCTTCTTCTGGTGAAGCCATTGCTTTGTTGATTTGGATGTATGCTTTGGGTCGTTGTCATGCTGAAAGATGAAGTTCCTCTTCATGTTCAGCTTTCTAGCAGAAGGCTGAAGGTTTTGTGCCAATATTGACTGGTATTTGGAACTGTTCATAATTCCCTCTATCTTAACAAAGGCCCCAGTTCCAGCTGAAGAAAAACAGCCCCAAAGCATGATGCTTCCACCACCATGCTTCACTGTGGGAATAGTGTTCTTTTGGTGAGGGTCAGTGTGTTGTTTTTGCGCCAAACATATCTTTTGGAATTATGGCCAAAAAGTTCAACCTTTGTTTCATCAGACCATAACACCTTTTCCCACATGCTTTTGGGAGACTTCAGATGTGTTTTTGCAAAATGTAGCCTGGCTTGGATGTTTTTCTTCGTAAGAAAAGGCTTTAGTCTTGCCACTCTACCCTATAGCCCAGACATATGAAGAATACAGGAGATTGTTGTCACATGTACCACACAACCAGTACTTGCCAGATATTTCTGCAGCTCCTTTAATGTTGCTGTAGGACTCTTGGTAGACTCCCAAACCAGTTTTCTTCTAGTCTTTTCATCAATTTTGGAGGGAGCTCCAGTTCTTGGTAATGTCACTGTTGTGTCATATTTTCTCCACTTGATGATGACTGTCTTCACTGTGTTCCATGGTATATCTAATGACTTGGAAATTATTTTGTACCCTTCTCCTGACTTATACCTTTTATCCCTCTGATGCATTGGAAGCTCTCTGTGGACCATGGCTTTTGCTGTGGGATGCGACTAAGAAAGTTTGAGGAAAGACCAATTAGAGCAGCTTAATTTTATTTGGGGTTGATCAGAGGCACTTTAAATGATGACAGGTGTATGCTGACTCCTATTTAACACAATTTGGAATGTGATTGCTTAAATCTTAACCCAGCTACATCCCCAGTTATAAGAGAGTGTACAGACCTATGCAATCACATTATTTTATTTATTTATTTTCTTCCCTCCACCTAAAAGATTTCAGTTTGTTTTTCAATTGAGTTGTACAGTTTATAGGTCACATTAAAGGTGGAAAAAGTTCTGAAATGATTTATCTTTGTCTCAATTTTTTACAGCACAAAAAGCTGAAGATTTAACAGGGGTGTGTAGACTTTTTATATCCACTGTATATATACGACAATGCTATCATACAGTATATATGAATAATCAGACTATTGCAGTATATAGTAATACCATTTTTATTGGACAATCATATTCATAAATATATGAATATATATATAAATATATAAACTATATATATTGTCACAAAGTCAGGCGGACCCACAGATACATTATAGAAGGAAGATATGTCAGCACTAGGCTGATCAGGTCCAATAGTCCAGTGCTGACAGAATTAAAGCAATTAGCTGCACTTGAAGTGTCAAGCAGACTATTTAAATTCTCAGGAACTAACAGCCAGAGAATGGAGTCTAGGGGACAGTGTGAGTGCTGGAATCAGAGAGAGAGACAAACCAAGGAAGCTGCTTTTGGAAACATGTCCAAATTGCTGAGGACCTGTGCTGCAGACTTAAGCCATATGTAAGGCCGAATACAATACTGAAAGGTCAGAAACTCCTTTTGTCCTTTATTAGCCCCAGGGAAGAGACTGTTGTGCTTCACAAGTCATTGTCTTCTAAAGTATACTTGGTACTCGTTACAAGGATCCCTGAGGGTGGGTTCTGGGAGAGAAGGGTGGGCCGGTACCCTGGCCACAAGGTGGCACTATACCATATATAAGAGACTGTTTGTATCCTGGTCACAAGGTGGCACTATCCCACATATAAGAGACTGTTTGTATCCTGGTCACAAGGTGGCACAATACCACATATCAGAGACTGTTGTATCCGATCCACAAGAACCTCCACTGGAAGTAGCACGACTGGATTCATTGTTTTCTTTATGAATCATATTTCTCCAGAGCAGAGAAGCTGTAGTCAGGGTGTTCCTGAATGTTTAGTCAGAACATTTATGTAGATTTTTATTTTTTTCTTAAATTCAATTTCTACTTCTGGACCCTTGTTTATGAGCCCTAAAATAAACAAGTCTCATGCATTTTATAAATATAGGTGTTGCAGAACCATTTTGTTATAAAAATCCCTGTGGTAAACGGCCATCTTTATCACAATATATATACTTTAATGAATATTATAAACAACTTACTCTCACTGCTTGCTTAAACATATCTTCTTTTAAATGTGTCTCTGTTAGTTTGCAACTGATGCCAAGCTTTCAGTTTTGTAGATAGAAAAGTCCTTCTTACTATCCTTTTGATGAACTTGTACTAAATTAACAATTCTCCTCTGGCACTATACCTATACTTACTCTACCTACACTAATTATGAATGCTATATAAATCCATCAAAATATTGGTAATAACTTTTGAAGAAAGCTTCTTACAAAATATAATTACCCTTGAAAGTTATAATGATATATTCTACTGTTTTAAAATATTATTTCATGCTTTTGGAATTAGTTTACCCTAATGAGTGAAGATGTTATGTGATTATTGTAATCATAGTATTAAAGTGGTGATAATGTGATTTAATATACAATATTATAGCCAAGTAGGACACAAATCAAATGAATTTATGTTAACACAATTACATGTTGCTTATTACCCTATATAGACAAGCTCAATGCTTAAAGTGGTTGTAAGGAGCAGTAAATAAACCGGGAAGCCTAATACTGATAATAAAATATGCATTACAAATGTAAACAATTACATTATTCTCACAAATCAAATTATAATCCAGTAAATGAAGATACTTTTAATGTTATACAAACTTTATACATAGCAACAGGATACCTGATAACCTTTAAGATATTTTTTCTTAAAGATATAACGTTATTTAAGAAAACTGCTTTGAAAGCTGTTATGCCACTTAAAATGGGCATTTAACCTAAGCAGGAGTCTGAGCAGCACAAGAATCATCAAACGTATATGAACATTTGATCAGGTCCTGAATGGACCATAAATTAAAGGTGCCCTCTAAATACACATATATGACTTTATTGCAATTGAGTTAAAATGTGTAAAGAATTCAGAGGAATAAATGTATATTTTTGGGGGGAAACAATGAATGTCTTATTGTCAGTTTTGGGTTCTTGTGATTTGTCATTCTCTCAGAACCTATCTGCAAGGAGACATGCAGTTAAAGGAGTAAATGGGTTTTATAAAGGCTTTTATAACATTGTGAAATATATAAAAAAAAATAATTAAAATAGTGCTTTCATAAAGTGAATCAACATTGCAAGATTAATATTAACATAGTAATTGAGTATGAAAATGCAATTACGTTCCACCTTTTTAGATCACCTATGATCTTTGTATTATGTGAATTGTTAATTGATCCAGACGAAGACAAGCAAAATCCCATTGATACATTATCAATTGTCTAATAAGGAACAAAATCCTGCCTGATCCTGGTGTTTAGATTGTTTCCTGGATTAATACCCCTTTTATTCTGGTTATGTAACATAATCTTGCATGCTCTTCATACAAAAATTTACAGTAAGGGTAGTTAAATTGTTTAATTCATAACCTCCTTTTGTAGTGAATTCAACAATTTAACCACCATTACCGTGAAGAACCTTTTATTTTGTTTAAAATGAAGAAGATGTTTTCGTTAGATTTCAAGTGGTGACCTGATCAATTTTAAATCTCTTGCCGAAAAGTTCCCTTGACAAAGCCTAATTCTGAACCTGTTTTATAAGTTAGTTATATCTCCTCTTAGACACCTCTTTTCTAGATAAAAAGGGTACTATTTTTAATTAGTCTCTCTTCAAAGCTTCTTCTTTCCACCTTTACTATTTTTTTGCCTTTCTCTAAATATTTTAGATGTATAATAACTTTTTTTTGTGGTGGTATCCCTTATTTATATAGTGGCAGAACTATATTTGCTTTTCTTGATTCTGTACTCTTCTTAACCCTAAACAATAAACGCACAAAGGTTTGTTTTGCTCCTGGTTCGTGCATCCCGCTGTATCCCCCCTTGAGCAACTTTCATTGCCTTCACAGTAGGTATTTTTGTGGATTGCCTCCTTCCTCCCTGCCTGCCCCTCTGGCCCCCTGGTTTCTTCCTCCTTCTCCAGTGTTCCTTTACCTCACACCCTCTGTTTCTCCTGTGGGCGCTTTTATGCTCGGTTGATCTTCCTTCCTCTCATTCCTCTCTTCCTGCCTCCTCCTGCTGCTTTCCTCATGGACGTCACACCTCGCTCACTTCCCTCTGCTTCCCCAATCTAATTCTATGTCATTCTGCTGCTTCCTCCGGTGTCCGGTTGCCCTGTTCTGCTTTACTTCCCTTCCCATTTCTACCGCTCAAGCCTCTTCTCCTCGCTCCCTTCTTCTTTTTCCTCCCTTGGTCCTGGTTGCATTGCTTTTCTTTCCGTATCTTTGTTTCAATGGTGCTCAGCCTTCTTTATGTTTAAGCTCTGTATATTATTACTGGGAATACCATAGTTCTAACCATGTTCTTACACTCCACTTCATTCCTTGGTCCTCTTCTAAGGGCAAGAAGCCATACTTTTTGATACACCTTAAGCTACCAGGAGAGAGGGCACTGACTACAAATATATATATATATATATATACATATATATATATATATATATATACCAGGCCTCCAACTACATGATACTAAAAAGAGAGATTCTTTCCCAGGAAGGAGCAAACCCAGCGGTAAGGGCCCACAGATATCATCAGTGGTAGTATAGCTGGCACCAACCTGCCTGGCAAAAAATTTAGGATGTCCTCCATGTCACCCGCAAGTGGCTCCTTGGTCCTGAAAACAAGTCACCAGTCCAGATAAAGGAAACATTAGTCATGTACCGTTATTGGAGGGCCCTACCCAAGGAGATGAGAGATTAGGTAGGACAAGAGGGACCTACAACCCTAGATAAAATTACCAATCGGGCAGAACAATATCATGCCTGTAACGAAGTGCCTGAGAGTTCTAGACCCGAGGTACCCCGTGAAGAAGGGAGGTTCCAAATGGAGAAAAAGAGTCTGCCTGAAAGAAACACTGGCACTATTTGGAGACCTCAACGTGAATTTCAGAGGACCGTAAGAAAGGAACCCGGAGGGCGGAGGGGAGAAGACAGACCCCCGTTTAGCCCCAGAGGAAAGCAGAAAATGTTTGGGAGCCGGATAAATTGCTTCCAATGTGGAGAGGATGGCCATATTGCTGCCCAATGCCAGAGTCCCGAAGAGGCCATGCAATGTGAGATGGGGATCGCAATTCCCCGATGTGACTTGATCACTCTAGTGGGACTAGCCGAGACCCTGCACCCAATCACGACAAAAGTGCTACTAAACGGTAGGAGTCTGTCGTAGGTCTGATTGACTCAGAGATTGATGTAACTCTAATATCAGGAAAGACAGGGGTCTCTAAAAAAACAAGAACGGAGAGGCAAATGGTCATAGCGTGTGTGCATGGCACAGTAGTGACCTATCCTACCCAGTCGTTTTGGATAGAAGTACAGGGGTTTCGGGCAAAGATGATAGGCCCCCGACGTCCCAAGGCTCCCGTATCCCGTGTTAGTAGGACGGGACTTCACACATTTCGAAAACTCTTCTAAAAATGAAACCCGCTGAGAATGCGGAGTGCAGACAGAATCTCTAGCCCAGTTCCATGGTAGAACTCTGAGAAATATTTCCTTTGGTTGACCCCGAATTATTCTCCACCCTGGGAAAACAAACAAAAACGATAAAAAAAAGACGGAAAGAGAAAATATTGGGACCTGGGTATAAGACAGAACAGGCCCATGAAGAAGCCCTTGCCGCCTCCCCAGACAATCCTGAAGAGGAAGCAGAAAGTTCCAACGCCAAAAACCTCTCAGGGGAGAGCGACCCCATGGTAGAGCTACTTCCCAGATTAGGGGTTATGAAAATTTTTCGTAGGGATCAAGCAAATAACCCCCTATTGCAGAGAATACGAGAAGAGGTGGTGGAGGTAAATGGTATCCCAGTAACAGCAAGAGAAAACCCACCCTATCCGTATTTTATAGCCAGAAAAGACCTCTTATCAAGACCAACATGGAGATACTAGAACAATTTCTTGTTCCCTAAAGCTACCGACGGAAAGTCATGGACTTAGCTCATATCCATCTTTTAGGAGGTCACCTGGGAGTGGAGAAAACTTTGGAACGTATACTAAAAAGTTTCTATTGGCCCGGGATATTCGCCCCAAGTAAAGAGACACTGTCTTTCATGTCCCAAATGTCAACTTACGAGTCCAAGACCCAGACTGAGGGCTCTCCTCGTACCATTGCCAATCATAGATGAACCTTTTGAGAGGATTACAATGGATCTGGTAGGACCACTGGAAAAAACGCCTAGGGGTCATCAGTATATTCTGGTTGTCTTGGATTACGCGACCAGATACCAGATGGCATTTCCCTTGTGGACTGAAAGCTCAATAAGTGTGGCCAAAGAGCTAGTACTCCTGTTCTCCAGGGTAAAGATACCCCAGGAAATCCTTACTGACCAGGGCACCCCGTTCATTTCCAAGTTTATGACGGAAAGGTGTAAATTATTGCAAATCCAGACGCTTCGGAATTCCGTGTATCTTCCCAAAATGGACGGGTTAGTGGAACGGTTTAACCACACCCTGAAGGGCATGATTCGAAAAGTAGTTGACCGAAACTAAAAAAAAATTGGATGCTGCAGATAACCTACTGAAACCGCAACGTCTTTTCGGCACTTCCAGGGCGAACATCGGAAATCAGTCATTATATTACTACCGAGCCTTGTATGAAAGTACGAATCAGACCATATCGGATCCCGGAAGCAAAGAGGGCAGAAATACGGGAGGAAGTGAAGAGCATGCTAAAAGCTGGAATCATCAAGGAATCTTCTAGGGAGTGATGTAGCCCCATAATCCTCATACCCAACCCCGGTGGCACCACATGAATTTGCAGTGATTTTCGGAAGTTAAATGCCATATCCCAGTTTGATGTCTATCCACTTCAGCGGATTGACGAATTGGTGGATAACCTAGGAAAAGCCAGTTTCCTCCTCTAACCAAGGGTTATTGGCAGGTTCCATTGGCTCAATCCTCCAAAGAGAAGACGGCCCTTTGTACACCTGAAGGTCTTTTACACTATAAGGTAATGCCGTTTTGGTTATATGGGGCCCCAGCCACCTTTCAGCGACTCATTGATAACATTTTACGACCTCACCGAGACTACGCAGCGGCATACCTGGATGATATTGTTGTGTATACCCCTGACTGAGATAAGCATGTGGAGAAGCTGGAGAGAGTCTTGGAAAGCCGGTCTGATGTAAAGCCTGTCAAGTGTAACCTGGGACAGATGGAGGTGAAATACTTGGGGTACGTAGTAGGTCGTGGATTAGGCTGACCTCAATTACAGGCATACATGCATGGCCAAAACCCCTAAGGAAGAGAAAGATACGTGCTTTCCTGGCTTGGTGGGCTACTACAGATGATTTGTTCAAGATTTAGCTACAATAGAACCCCCTTTAACTGAGTTGACCAAGTCGACATGGATGGTCAATTGGAATCCGGAGGCAGACGCATCCTTTGAAGCCCTGCGGTTATCCTTGTGCCATGAACCGGTGTTGGTGGCTCCTGTTTTCGACAAATTGTTTCTTCTACAGACAGACGCCTCTGAGGTCGGGCTTGGGGTTTATTTAAGTCGGAAACTGTTACCCAGGGAAAGGAAGTACTGGTAGAGAAGGAATGTTTGGCCATTAAATGGGCAGTGGATGCCTTGCGGTACTACTTTTTGGGTCATCGATTCACACTGATGACAGACCACGCCCCGCTACAGTGGATGCACCGCAATAAGGGAGCCAATGCCAGAGTGATGGGGTGGTTCCTGTCCCTGCAGCCCTTCTGTTTTGGTGTGGTTCACAGACGAGGGAGTCTCCAGGGTAATGTAGATGCCCTTTCCCGGTACCACTGCCTCTCAGCGGATGCTCAACCCCTGGTTTTTCAGATGGGGGGGTGGGGGTCACAAAGTCAGGCGGTCCCACAGATACATTATAGACGGAAGATATGTCAGCACTAGGCTCATCAGGTCCATTAGTCCAGCACTGACAGAATTAAAGCAATTAGCTGCACTTGAAGTGTCAAGCAGACTATTTAAATCCTTAGGAACAGCCAGAGAATGGAGTATGGGGGAAAGTAAGAGGACAGACACAGGAAGTGTGGGTGCTGGAATCAGAGAGAGAAATAAACCAAGGAAGCTGCTGTTGGAAACATGTCCAAACTGCCGAGGACCTGTGCTGCAGACTGAAGCCACCTGTAAGGCCGAATACAATACTGAAAGGTCAGAAACTCCTTTTGTCCTTTATTACCCCCAGGGAAGAGACTGTTGTGCTTCACAAGTCATTATCTTCTAGAGTATACTTGGTGCTCATGACAAGGGTCGCTGGGGGTGGGTTCGGGGAGAGAAGGGTGGGCCGGTACCCTGGCCACAAGGTGGCACTATACCACATATAAGAGACGGTTTGTATCCTGGCCACAAGGGGGCACTATCCCACATATAAGAGACTGTTTGTATCCTTGTCACAAGGTGGCACAATACCATATATCAGAGACTGTTGTATCCGATCCACAAGAACCTCCACTGGAAGTAGCATGACTTGATTCATTGTTTTCTTTATGAATCATATTTCTCCAGAGAAGCTGTAGTCAGGGTGTTCCTGAAGGTTTAGTCAAAACGTTTATGTAGATTTTTATTTTTTATTTTTTCTTAAAGTCAATTTCTACTTCTGGACCCTTGTTTATGAGCCCTAAAATAAACAAGTCTCATGCATGATAAATATATATGTGTTGCAAAACCCTTTTGTTATAAAAATCCCTGTGGTAAAGGGCCATCTTTGTCACAATATAAATAGTTTAATGAATATTATAAACAACTCACTCTCACTACTTGCTTAAACATATCTACTTTAAAATGTGTCTCTGTTAGTTTGCAACTGATGCCAAGCTTTCAGTTCTGTAGATAGGAAAGTCCTTCTTACTATCCTTTTGATGAACTTGTACTAAATTAACAATTTTCCTCTGGCACTATACCTATACTTACTCTACCTACACTAATTATGAATGCTATATAAATCCATCAAAATATTGGTAATAACTTTTGAAGAAAGCTTCTTACAAAAATATAATTACCCTTTAAAGTTATAATGATATATTCTACTGTTTTAAAATATTATTTCATGCTCTTGGAATTAGTTTACCCTAATGAGTGAAGATGTTATGTGATTATTGTAATCATTGTATTAAAGTGCTGATAATGTGATTTAATATACAATATTGTAGCCAAGTAGGACACAAATCAAATGAATTTATGTTAACACAATTACATGTTGCTTATTACCCTATATAGACAAGCTCAATGCTTAAAGTGGTTGTAAGGAGCAAAAAATAAACCGGGAAGCCTAATACTGATAATATAATATGCATTAAAAATGTGAACAATTACATTATTCTCACAAATCTAATTATAATCCAGTACATGAAGATATTTTTAATTTTATACAAACTTTATAGATAGCAACAGGATACCTGATATTCTTTAAGCGATTTTTTCTTAAAGATATAACGTTATTTAAGAAAATAGCTTTGAAAGCTGTTATGCCACTCAAAATGGGCATTTAACCTAAGCAGGAGTCTGAGTAGCACAAGAATCATCAAACTTATATGACCATTTGATCAGGTCCTTAATGGACCATAAATTTAAGGTGCCATCTAAATACACATATATGACTTTATTGCAATTGAGTTAAAATGTGTAAAGAATTCAGAGGAATAAATGTATATTTTTTGGCAGCAATGAATGTCTTATTGTCAGTTTTGGGTTCTTGTGATTTGTCATTCTCTCAGAACCTCTCTGCAAGGAGACATGCAGTTAATGGAGTAAATAGGTTTTATAAAGGCTTTTATAACATTGTGAAATATATCATTTTTTTAAATTAAAAAATTGCTTTCATAAAGTGAATCAACATTGCAAGATTAATATTAATATAATAATTGAGTATGAAAATGCTATTAGCCCATTAAGCTCCACCCTTTTAGATCACCTATGATCTTTGTATTATGTGAATTGTTAATTGATCCAGAGGAAGACAAGCAAAATTCCATTGATACATTGTCAATTGTCTAATAAGGAACAAAATCCTGCCTGATCCTGGTGTTTGGATTCTTCCCTGGGTCAATACCCCTTTTATTCTAGTTATGTAACACAATCTTGCATGCTCTTCATACAAAAATCCACAGCAAGGGTAGTTAAATTGTTTAATTCATAACCTCCTTTTGTAGTGAATTCAACAATTTAACCACCCTTACGGTGAAGAACCTTTTATTTTCTTTAATATGAAGAAGATGTTTTCGTTTGACTTCAAGCGGTGACCTGATCAATTTTAAATCTCTTGCCAAAAAGTTCCCTTGACAAAGCATAATTCTGAACCTGTTTTATATGTTGGTTATATCTCCTCTTAGAAACCTCTTTTCTTGATAAAAAAAGTGCAATTTTTAATTAGTCTCTCTTCAAAGCTTCTTCTTTCCACCTTTATTATTTTTTTGCCTTCCTCTAACTATTTTAGATGTATAATAAAACATTAATTGTGGTGGTATCCCTTATTTATATAGTGGCAGAACTTTTTGTGCTTTTCTTGTTTCTGTACTCTTCTTAACCCTAAACAATAAACGCACAAAGGTTTTTTTTGCTCCTGGTTCGTGCATCCCGCTGTATCCCCCCTTGAGCAACTTCCATTGCCTTCACAGTAGGTATTTTTGTGGATTGCCTCCTTCCTCCCGGCCTGCCCCTCTGGCCCCCTGATTTCTTCCTCCTTTTCCATTGTTCCTTTACCTTACACCCTCTGTTTCTCCTGTGGGCGGCTTTTATGCTCGGTTGATCTTCCTTCCTCTCATTCCTCTCTTCCCGCCTCCTCCTGCTGCTTTCCTCATGGACGTCACACCTCTCTCACTTCCCTCTGCTTCCCCAATCTAATTCTATGTCGCTCTGCTGCATCCTCCGGTGTCCGGTTGCCCTGTTCTGCTTTACTTCCCTTCCCATTTCTACCGCTCAAGTCTCTTTTCCTTGCTGCCCATTGTCCAACTGCCCTCTTTGTCCCAGCTCTCGCGCTCTCGCTCCCTGCTTCTCTTTCCTCCCTTGGTCCTGGTTGCGTTGCTTTTCTCTCTGTGTCTTTGTTTCAATTACGCTCAGTCTTCTTTATGTTTCAGCTCTGTATATTATTACTGGGAATACCATAGTTCTAACTATGTTCTTACACTCCACTTCATTCCTTGGTCATCTTCCAAGGTCAAGAAGACATACTTTTTGCCAGGAGAGAGGGCACTGACTCCAAATATATATATATATATATATATATATATATATATATATATAGTCACAACCCAACCCCCTGGACTCATGGACTTTTTTTTAAATGGTAGATGGACATGGAAGAAAACTGAACCCAAGGGCTATTATGGGATTTTGAAGACTAAGTCGCTTGCTGACTTGTGTTATTGTGTGGATCAGAAGAAGCAAGGTGCTAAAAAGGGATACAATGGCTCTCTACCACCTAGAGAGAATAGGAATCATGAAAGAGAACATATGATGAAATCTTAGACCTTCAGGCTCCTATGCTCAATGGGGGGTAAGCAGCTAATAACCCTGACCTCAAGGTAATTTGAGGATATTAGAAGATCAATTAATCTTGTGTAATTGGTTACTGTAGGATTTAAATATGTTGTATTGTTGCCAAAATACATGCTTATTAAACTACACTAAACTAATGGTGTTGCTGGTCTGATTTGTCCTGTTTCTCCATGACTGATATTTTGATCTGAAATACTGGGTGCCAAGAAGAATATAAAAGTCACAACCTGCAGATTGCTCCTATAAGCTATAGTGGGACAATTTGGGGTGTAAAAAAAAACTTAAATCTGGGTTGTGACAGTACCCCTTTTATCATTTGTCCTGTGGTTAACCACAAATTATGAAGTACTTGACATTAGCCATTGTTTGTAAACCACCATTCAATCTGATGGGGAGGCTAAGTTTCTAACATTATTATGGAACTCCTGGTCACTGCAAAATCCTGGTTACACCCCAGAACCTCTTCAACATCCCCAGCTGACTCCCCTCTAACTCAATAAAGTTATCTCTATCCGAGTGGAGGTTGTCTAGGGAGCAGGTCGACAAAACTGCATAGTCTCCTAAACCTACCAGTCTTACCACTTTTCCCTCCTTGCTAAGGAGACACCCAGAACATGCAAACAGCCCTTCTATCCTCCCCTGGTCCCCTGATTAATGGAGAAACACTCCTCCGATAAACTGAGCTTGCACACCTCAACCTGACACTCTGTCTCCAGCATTTACACTACCTAATCCCCCAATGATGTGCCCAGATCCTGCCTGGAGGTAGCTGATAACTGGGGCTGTAGTACCTTCAACACCTAGCTTGGAAAGGAGACAGGCTGGCACTCTATCATATCCTCCTGGAATTCCACCCATCAACTCAAATTCAAAATGTCAGAGATTGAGCTACTTATCTTCCGATCCTCTTCCTCAGTTTCGACTCCTCACATATCTCTCACTGCCATCATCACTCCCATCTCCCAGGTTTACTGTATACTGGATCCTGACGTATTTTTCATTCCTTACATTCAATTCAAGTCATTTTAACCTTAAACACATCACCAAAATACTTCAGTCTCACACAAAACACAGAAAAATTCTAATTCATATAACAGCAAGCTCTTTAAGATTTAAAATAAATCATAATATTTTAGTTAATACCATTGGATGAAAGGAACCACGCTGCATACAGCTATCTTTTTCTTATTACTCCCATAATTGGGCTGTCTTCTGTATTGTTTGCTCATTCAGTCCAAGTAATATTCCCCTTAAATGCAGATCTGTCTCGCTCACTCAGTCCTTCAGGATCAGAGTTTAATGAGCTTCCATCTTACATCTCCTAGTGTTTGATACCATGCTCCCTCTATCTATACGCAATGTAATCTTGATTAATTATTTAACATTTCTGGTAACTATTTATATATAGTAACTTCTATGACCAAAATAGACAAACACACTTTTGTGAGGAGGTTTTGGCTCTCTAGAGTGTTTATTGTGGCAAATTCTTCAGCTGCAATCAGTAACCAATCTGGTGAGCCATAATTTATTTCCCATACATAAGGCATTATAACTGTGTTTTTCCCTCATTTAATATTTATTGAATTACATTTTCATGACAATATCTTAGCATGCAATTCACAATGCAAAGAATACTGTACATAAAATCAACTTGCCATGTATATATAATAAATATAATTGTCACAATCTGCCCTTTTTGGACTTGAAAAGGCCAATAAGACCAATCCTACCAGCAGGTTGTGTAGGTTCCATATCCCCCACACACAGGATAGCTTAACCGGAGGCTAGGACAAACTGCCAATTTTCAAGACCAGATTTTATGGCCAAGTTACAGGGTCACAGGACAAGTTTCCGGGTACCAGAAAAGGTTGCAGAAATAATTTAGCAGGTACCCCTGGGCAGGTTCTGGGCATTGCAGGGGTGGCTTAGATAATATAACTGCTAGTGACAGAGTGTCTGGGGGAGGGGTCAGGGTCTATCCCATGTGGGGAACCATAGTCATGGGGATTTAAAGTTTTAGCCTCTTTGCTACCTGGGAGATCCAGAAAATAGAAGTGGGGCTTGTTAATAGGCTCTGGGTACCTCCTGAACGGGGGGGGGGGGGGATAGTGGTAAGCCCAGAGTGTTCTGGGGAACTTGGTGGTTGGGTCTGTCCACTTCTTAGCCGAGAGACAATGGCTCAGGTCAAGTATTTCCTAATTTGTGGTTAACAACAAGACAATGGATCAAAGGGGTATCACTTGCAAAGCACTTGACACTGTTTGACCTATGACTATTTAAACATGTGTTTCAACAGCCTTATCACATATTATAATTGTTGAACTACGAGACGTTGTCACGTTTTGTGTGGTGCATACGTCTTCGGCGCCAGGCGAGCCGTTAACTCACAGCACTAAAACTCTCAGCACTTGGGTAATGAGCTCCAAAGGCACTCATTGCCTGCTCGCCTCGCAAAGCGAGGTGAGCAGTGGAGGCAATGAAACATGCTGGACTTAGCCTCCAAACACTGAGAAAACGCGGGATCACCTTTGGTTGCAAGCACTTGACGAATGCGGGACTTAGAGAAAGAAATACGAGATGCGGGACTTAGAAAAAAAGAAGTACGAGATAGGAAAAATACCAAGTTAACGGCTGAACCGCGTAAAGCAAAAAACACGAAACACAACAAAACTACAACAAAACATCACACACAGCACGGAGGAAGAGCCAGTCCATTTCGGCGAGTTCCGGCACTCTAAAAATCAGCTAAGCGAGAAAAAAAATGGCAGGAAAAAAAATGAAAACGAGGCTACTCGACCCTGGACCGCACAAAACAAAGCCAACCGCGTACCACTTTCACACAGGAACCTCAGAGGTACAAAATACAGTATTACAAAGGACGGAAAATGCTTGCGATCCACATAGCACATAGACAAACAATGCTATTTTACAATCCTAACTTGCCATTAACAACATTACGCATCTACAGTAATGCTTTGCACAAATAAACCAATGGTTTGCCCACGCGCACGCATCCTTTTTCTTATGCACTGTTACAACATAAAACTATATCCTCAGGCCAGCAACAGTCCCACTGGACATTATATGCTGTAGGACAATAAAAAAAGATTGTTACCTCTTCAGGCTATTGATTGTTACATATATTAATTAGAAAAAGAAAAGGTAAACTATATTAATTTATTATTCAATTCATTCCTTAATTAGTATTTAAAAAAATATAGAGATGAACCAAAGGAGTCGCTCAGCTGGAGGCTCGCAATGAGCACTGAAGGTCCTTAGAGTATAAAAAGCTTAATATTGGGTGCCAAACAGCACTGCTATGGCATCAAATGTTATTGTCCGTCATTTTTTGACGGGCAAGTTGCTAGTTAATTATACTTGATGTTTTAATCAGGCTTGTGAATCTCCCATAGAAGTTTATGGAGCCTAATCTGCTGCTTAACACGAGTATGAACCCGGGCAGGACCATAGCCCAGCCCTGGGACTGGGAACCTCCTGAGTTAAGTACTGGAAGCATTTACCGGTTGACCTTAAGGTAGTAGTAGCTTCAAAACTGTTTTATTAGCTTAATGTAATGATTACACCCTAAAAAACACTGCACATAAAAGTGGTGTTCAAAAATTGCAAAAATGGCCCTGAGGCATCTAGGCTTAAATTATCCTATAAAAAGAGGTCTCAGGACATGTAACCAGGGGTTTGGGAAAACATCACTCAACAACATAATTCAGCAAATTACATAGGGTCCTATTAAATTCCTGCAAATGTGCAGGTGTTACAGAGCGATTAAATTAGAAAAGTCTGCAGTGAGATGGCCAGAATCCAAATCCGTAAACCATGCTTCAGCACAAGGCCTTTCCGGGCATGAACATGATAAATGATTCAAACCCATTAGTTACGGTTTTAGATTGAGCCAATAGTAAAAGAGACCGTCATCATTACGTTACTAAAATATGAAGGCTACATTTCAATCACTTATGGTTTTCAAGTCTGAGTTTCGATCGGGCTGCATTTCAGAAATAATGCAATATGAAAAAAATGTATAAATATAATATTCTGGTCCATGCGAGTTCTATTATATGTATTAACACATGGATTGCCAGAATCGATATAACAAGGAAATTAAACATAAAAAAAATGATTTCTTATTGCAGATTTGCTAGCTTGAGAATTTTGTGCTATTAATTTTAATACTGTTCATCGCTTTCCCTGTAATGTAAAATAAAACTAATGTGTCCTCTCTAGTGGGTCCTCTCTAGTACCCGTTGGATTTTTGTCTACATTTGCCATTACCTTATGTGAAAACAATTGCGGGCTTCAGGACAGTTGCAATTTAATAGCGATTTGCGATTGTAACATTTATGGGCTTGAAATATCAAAGGCTTAGCTGAGTCATACTTCAGATTTTGGCACACTCTGTGTCTTTCAGCCTGTAACCCGCAGATCCTTTGCGGGTAGCTAAAAGAGGCTATTTAATAGCCGTAACTTTTGCGGGTTCCTTTATGGGCTTCTGATACTACAAATAGGCAAATTGAATAGGGCCCATAGTTTTCAAAATGCTCTTATGGTCATTATAATAGCCATTGGATCAGGTAGCCACATGGCTAGTGACAATCAGAATTCAGTTGGAATTTCAAAAAAGTAAGTGAGTCCAGGGGGTCATAACGCATATAATATACTAGCGACTTACCTATCAAAAATTAGGGCAATAACATTTAAAGCCTGACAATGCTGTTTGCCACACAAAGTGAGTCTTTTGGCCCTCTGAACAGCTTTGTTGCTCATCACGAGCGCTGCGCTGAGCAACTTCGGCGCTCATTGTGAGCTTCTCCCCTCATGTACTTCAACTTTCCTGCTTTGCAATGATCACCTTTGGTGCTCATCGCAAGCCCCACAATGTGTGCCTACGGTGTTCATCGTGGGGCACATAATGAGTGCCTTTGGCGCTTATTGCGAACCTTTCCTCCTGCCTACTGTACGGGCAGCTCATTGCAGGGTTCATTAACCTGCACATTTTGTGCTTGGGAATGCCATGTGTCTCTTTCCAGCATCTCCCCCCTTTTCTGTGTGTTTCTCCTCAGTGTGTTTGCTGAATCTTTCCGTTGCTTTTATTTTCAAAGTCCTGCGTGCCTGGCATTGTTCGTGCAAGTGTTAGTGTCTGTGCCATTGTGTATTTTCTTAGTCCCACGTATTTTGCCGAGGTCGGAATGTGCTTATCCTCATTTTCATTCCATTTTCAGATTTTTTTTACATTTTTTGGCCGCCATTTTTTTTTCTCGCTTAGCCGATTTTCAAGTGATGAAACACAGCAAATTGGGCTTAAATTTGCTTGCAACATCACTCCCAGGCGTCCTGGCTCTCCCACTGTGCTGTGTGTGAGTGTGATGACAAATCGCAGTTTGACAATTATAATATGTGATACAACTTATTCTGTAGATCTAATTAAAATATGCTGGGAATTACAAAGTAATTATTTGGTGGGGTATTTTACATTCTTTTTATCATTTTAAATATGTTGCAAAGGTGAATGACTCTTTCTCATAGGTATGTACAGGCCAAAGCCCTCATTCAATTGCAATTTGCCCAATTGAATATGGGTCTAAATAAGCACATAACATATTTTTTTAAAGAAGTTTTTAGTTAGTAAACATCTATCCAAAAGCAAGGTTTTCACTAACTAAAAACTTATTTGAAAAAAATATGTTATGTGCTTATTTAGAGCACTATTCAATTGGCCAAATCGCAATTCAACTCATCTAAGTATGCATCTAAGGATTTTTTTTATTGTAGTTTAAGTTGACTCTAATTTATTATATTTTATATGGATCTATGCTGCTTTAGAATCTGCCATTTTTATTTTAGTAGATCAACTTCCTGAGGTGGGAGGAGACTTTGTATACACAGAAAGTCTGTGTCTGCACTATAATAATGTAGGAGCTACAACTATTAGCTTAGTTTACAAGGACACATCCTAAAATAGCACACAGCAACAAACAGGAAACCAAATAAAATTTTGCAATGCAGAATAATCATATTAAATGTTTTTTGGTTGCTCATTATCATGATTAATTATTCAAAAGGTCATATATAGAAAAATGACCATTATCCATTAAAAGTTATCAAAGCTGTATGATATTTGGTATAACAAAACATCAGAAAAAGGCTATATGTGGCAAGTATTCCACTGACATTGAACCTCATTCAATTGCTACTTTTTAGAGATCTGGGCTTGCAAGTGGAGATCGCAAGTTACTTAGCTATTCAAATGCCTTCCGTTTGCATGCTCCGATCGGGTTGCTTGCTCCGAGCTGTGATCCATTGTGATTCTTAAAATCGCAAGTTACTTCCCTCAAAGCCTTTGGTCTTTCAGGGCCGCAAGAGTTGTGGCCACTAAAATCACATATCAGTATTCAATTGCTCTGATTTCCCCTCTGTCAAGCCAGCAAATGGCAAAAATTTAACCACAGGTTACTGGGCCAAGGAGGTCTCGCAAAGGACTTACTGACAAATCGGAGCATTTTAAAATCAAATATAAAATCAATCCTGCACTGTAAATGATGGGGAACACAATCGGTGACATTATAAATAAAAGCACAACATTCTCAAGCATGGAAATCACCAATAAAAAAACTTTATTTCATGTTTATTTTCCGTCCAAATTCAACTTCCATATTTCATTGAAGCTCTACTGGCTTTAATAATGAATTACGGGCTTGGAGGTCATTCAAGCCCGTCGAACTTTGGACGGAAATTGAACATGAAATAAAGTATTATATATTGGGGCTTGAGAATGTTGGGTAGAGCAACAGGAGCACGCAACTCAATCACAGGAAAGCGGCAACTTGCGATTGAGTTACGGCCCCAGAATTGAATGAGGCCCATTATGTGCAGTTGTACCTCCCACAATTTGATTGAACTTAATTTTAGGGCATTGCACAAATACTTTGCATTTTTTATTTTAATTGCTTAAAAAACATTAATTTGCTTTTTTGCCATTTCACTTTTCACGCCAGCAAATTGAAGGCTATAGACTACCTTAATTTTCCACTTTAGCTGCAACATAATATTTTACTGTGGCCTTAATTCTTTACCTATCAAGTTAGGCTATTCTTTTTGTGATAAATCTTTAGCTTGAAGGTCCTTTCAATGACCAGTATGATCGCTATTATGTTTAATAAAAATGTTAAAGCAGTGTGACATACTTCAAAACAATTAAGATTAAGAATAGCTTGATTTATCTTCTCTAGGCTGAGAAATCATTACTGCTGATATAGTGCTAGCATATGCATGCTTTATTTTTATTCTTCTTTCATTGTATTTTTAGCCAGCCAAGTTACATCCAAGTTCCATGAATCATGTCCCACAAGTACTGTCTATCATTCTCCCTCAGCATTTGAAGAGCAAGAGGTAATTATCTAGCTTTTAATGTGTAGATTCAATTTTACCTCTTCAATCTCAGTGTCCTCTAGGTGACTATTGTCCTCACATAAGGACATGAGTAATTAGAGGTGAATACTGATTTTATGGAATTTTAACTCAATAAAAAATAAAATTAGGGGAAAACCTACTCTACATTACTTAAACTATGACCTCTAAAGCAATAAGTATGACACTTCTTTTCTATCACATTACACAGATACAGTAGGATGATACAGGTGATACAAACCATTGTTTGATATGAAAGCAAATAATCTTAACCATATCAAGTTTTTGCCTTCACGCACAGATTATTTTGCACAAAACACTTTAATGTTCTAGGGGTTTCAGATTAAAATAGCAGTAATGGATGGGTTTGCTGCCTGCATAGTGGGGCAATGAATGCTGAGAGAGTTTCAGATTGGGTTCTTATTTGCACATTAGCAACTTATTTTATTCACTTTTAGCATGTATTGTTTTATTCATATACTTTTCTATCTACTCACCTGTACATCATTTGTGCATAAGAATATTTTCCGCACACTTTTTAGTTATATTCTTAATATATTTAATAAACTAGGTTTTCGTGTTGGGTATACTAGTATTTAGGGACAGCATCCACAATATATACTGAGGAGTATTGAACATTGATTAAAACCTGGGGAGAAGGAG
Organism: Discoglossus pictus; assembly: GCA_027410445.1. Taxonomy (NCBI): domain Eukaryota; kingdom Metazoa; phylum Chordata; class Amphibia; order Anura; family Alytidae; genus Discoglossus; species Discoglossus pictus. The sequence goes on along the minus strand of CM050166.1, from coordinate 140,572,541 downwards.
AAGGATTGACAGAAGGAAGAAATGAGAATAGGAAAATTAAATCCGACTTCAATACCTTTTAAAGACTAATATGTTTAAGTTTTACTTATGGGGGCTTACTATTGTCTTGAAGCTGTAAAATCTATTGGTATCTGGCTTAGGATTGTCAGTTGAATGTTATTACACACGTGAAGCTGAGCAATAGTATACAGAGAGAAATGAGATTGTGTGTTAACTAATGGTCAACATAATTTGAGTTTGTTATTTACAATATCTTAAATTATCAAACTATTTTAACATTTGTACATTGGTAATAAAGTGTGAGTTAAATATAATTGACTGAGGAACTATAAGAGTGGACATCTGCATATGTATTTAATCTCATATGTAATTATTTGATATGTTGGTAGATTTGGGAACTTTCAAGTGTAAGTAGTAATTTAGAATAAAAAAGTAATTTATTTCCAAGAAATAAATATTGGGACAAGAGATCTCGAAAGCTAGCTTCATTGGAAGCAATAGGAAGAATGTTGGTGGTAGATAAAGGGTATTGTATCACAGTATATTGTGCATTAGTTATTTTTCAGTTATGGAAGAAAAATATTTTTCAGATGGGCATAAGTATATTACAAATAAAAAATTGATCCACCCACTCCTTCATTTCCTTATGAGGGTTAATAAGTTAAAAAAAACTGTCAATGTGAACACATTATTAAACTGATGGACCCTTGGGCCCTCTGTCTTCCCCTAACAATTTGTTTTGATGGGGTTGAGGAGAATAATAAAAGAGGGCCTTCCTTTTTATAAGTTGCTCATGGGCCCCATTAAATTGTTTAATAAATGTCAATCTAGCGGCAAAAAGTGGTCTAGTTGGAGAGTTCTTTAATCCCTCTGTGGATAATCTAGGACTTTATCAGAGAGCAATGCATATTTTGCCCTGTCCAATCGAATGATTACCATCATACTACATGTATATTTGTCTCAGTGGCGGAGGAACCACTGGTGCAGGTGGTACAAAACACTGGGTCCCGCCTCTGAAGGGTCCCCAATGCAATCTCGTTACTTCTTTTGTTAACCCCCCACCCCATGCCATGGCCCCTGACCACCCCAACCCATGCCAGCCCCCTCAGCCTCACCTGGATTCCCGCTCTGCTTTCTTACCCCGACCCACTGCACTTAATTGTTGTCCTTCTGCTGCTCTTCCCTTGCCGACGCATCTTCCTGCGGAGCTGGGAATCCCGAACGATGTCATCAAAAGGTATCACTATATACTGCAATACTCTGATTATTCATCTGGATTACTGGACACTCACAGCTACCTCACTCTATATTATAATTTAATAATATCAGATATAATTGTTGTCAAACTACAAATCGTCGTCACGCAAAGCGAGGGACGCAGTTTGGTCCGCATTTGCAGAAGGTGGAGGCTTTAAGGCGCATGACTTTGGAACACAACAACCCCGCATAATCCTTAACTCGCAGCACTTTGTCCTACACCGCCTCAAAACACTAACAACACGACCCCGCATTGTTAACTCCCAGCACTTTTCCCACGACACCTTGAAACACCATACAAAACTCCCACATACACCTTAACTCGCAGCTATTTACTCCTACGGCGCTTTAAACAAACCCACAAAACTCCCACACATAAACCTTAAGTCGCAGCACTTACTCCTACTGCGCCACACACTACAGGACAAAACTCGCAGCACTTAGCCCATCAAACATGACGACCGCGGGACTTAGAAAAAAAAACTATTACGACTCCAAATACAAGTCGTAACACTTAGAAAAACCAAAATAGGAGTCGTAAAAATATGAACTTAGCGGCCGACATGCACAAACTAAAAAACAGTAAAAACACACTAAATACACCAGAAAAAGTACAAACACATCACACAGAGCATGGGGCAACAGCCAGGACGTCAGTCAGTGAGCTGGAATGCGAATTTAACTCGATTTAGACGATTTTCGACACTCGAAAATCACCTAAGCAAGGAAAAAAATGGCAGGCGAAAAAAATGAAAACGAGGTTACATGACCGTGAAGCGTGCAAAACATAGCCAGACACGTAGCAGTTTGACAAGGCACGTATGAGGTAGTACAACGGACTGTTACTAAAGATGGAAAATCCTTTCCCTGCGTGTATCACATACAATATCACCGACATTTTACGACCATCTACACAATAACGCATCTGAAATGGCGGCTTTCCCGCCTAAACCAAAAGTTCTGGCTCACACACGCAGCCACACTGCTGACACTTTCCCCTCCGGTGATGACAGTCTGACTGGACATTTTCTGCTGCCGGAAAATACAAAGAGATTGTTAGCACTTCAGGATATTGATTGCTGGCTATTTATTATAAATAGGTAAAGTATATTAATTCATTTATTATTTATTAATTACAATAAAGTATTAATAAAATAAAAAAATTACATTACTGCATTTTGCAATACCTGTACTTTAGCATGGTATTAATCATTAACCATTTCAAATATGTTTATTAATTGATTAATTAATTTTTAATGGTCATTAATTTATTAATTATGAATTATTTAAAAAATAAATACCATTGTCACTACCTTTACTTTATGATTATATTATTGATTTACTCTTTTTAATATATTTAGTAATTGATTAATTAATAATGTCCATTAATTACTTAATAATTAATTATTTATAGTAAGAATGTTTATAAAAAATATCTATCTTTATCAGTGGACTTACACTTTGTGGTTGATGCTCAACTATTAATGTTCATTTATTACTTTATTAATCATTATGATTAATAATGTTCATTAATTAATTATTAATTAGTCATAATAACAAATTTAGTAAACAAAATATAAAAAAAATATGGATATTTCATAGTGGACTTACATTTCGTGGTTGCTGCTCAACTATTAATGTTCATTAATTACTTCATTGATCATTAATTTTTAGGCAAAAATGCATGAAAACATATGTACATTTTGCACTCAACTTAAATTACAGTGTTACTGCTTCATTAGTACATTGCTGTTATATTTATATTTTCAGCATTCATTATTAATGCAATTGTTTTCATGTGTTGATGCTTAATTATTAGTGTTCATGATTAATTATTTAATTAGCCATTTATTATTATAACATTTGTAAATTAAATGTGCTAAAATGCATCACAAAATAGGTAGATTTTACAGTGTCATCATATTTATCTGTTGCTGCTCATTGTCTCAAAGGAATAGGATCCTCAAACTGCTTAAATATTTAGACTTTTTTACATTTTATAGTGCATTTACTTATATTTTGCATCTATGCGAATTAAAATCATACAAACATTAACAAGGCCTTTTTTTTCTCCACAGTTTGATCATCTGCCCACCTGACTAAACAGAGGGGTGTTTGCAGCATTTCATCTGCAATCAGATCACCTTCACAGATATATCATTTTTAAATATTTACATTTATTTTAATACATGCATATACGACAAGGACAACAAGTACTTTCAATGATTCATACATTCATTCAAACAAAATATTAAAGATGATTTTTACATCTTTTCACAGATTTCTCACGTCTCCACCTGCCTGAACACAGTAGTTGCCTCTGCACTAATTAACATTACAGAACATCAAATTGACAGGTATATGATTTTTTGATGACATTTTTTACAAATATAGCATTAAGTATTGATTTGCGTTGAGCAATGTTATTTAATACATTCATTCAATCAAAAAATTAAATATGATTTTTTCATCTTTTCACAGATTTCTCAAGTCACCAACTTGCCTCAACACAGGAGTCGCCTCTGCAGCATTTTACATAATAGAACATCTACTTCACAGGTATATGATTTTGTGATGACATTCTTTACAAATATAGGATTAAGTATTGCTTACAGCCCATGGATGACAGATATTGCTTAATTAATTGAAGTCATTTATTTTACAAAATATTGAATAATTAGAAGGGAAAAAAAGGAATTCATATCTATTTAGATATTTTAATCATGTGTATTCCTTCATTCATTAATTCATCATGATGTTACTGCTCATTGTCAGGGATAGGACCTTAGAAGCAGTTAAATATTTAATTTCATGTATTATATTAGGTCCCTTTTTAACATTTTAAAATGCATTTTACATATATTTATGATTAGGATTTACATATGCATGCCAATTAAAATGCATATTTACAAAATCTTTATATGTCATTTTACAGATCCATCATCTCTGCACCTCCCTGAACACACAAAGTGACATCTGCACTATTTCAATTGATATCACATCTAATTGACAGGTATCATTCTTGATGACATTATTTATAAAAACATAATTAACACCCTTATTACATTGCAAGTTGCCCTATGAAATAGAGCTCAATATTACCACATAGCATATTTTGGAACACAAATACTTACTTACTGAAGACCTTGCTTTTGGATACAAGATAACTAACTACAAACTTACATAAACAAAATATGTTATGTGGTTATATAGGGCACTATTAAATTTGTTAAAACGCTATTTAATACGTCTCTGACTGTTTTTTCATCAACATTATTCACAGGTTGTCATTCATTAAAAAATACATATATGAAAACACATTTATGTTTACATGAATGAGAATTACACTTCAGATGTTTAGTCAAGTCAATCTATAGTTTGCTAATAGCTCTTTTGCGTAGGTCTTCTTTAAGAACACATGATTACCTGTTTATGTTTTTGCATTTATGATACAGAGAGACACACACAGAGAGAGACAGACAGAGAAACAGAGAGAGACCGACAGAGAGAGACCGACAGAGAGAGACAGGCAGTGAGAGACAGGCAGAGAGCGACAGAGAGAGACAGCCAGAGAGACAGACAGGCACACAGAGAGACACCTACAGACACACACACAGACACACACACACACAGAGAGACACACACACAGAGACACACACACAGAGACACGCAGCCAGACACACGCAGCTAGACACAGACACTCAGAGACACAGACACTCAGAGACACAGACACTCAGAGACACCCAGAGACACAGACACTCAGAGACACCCAGAGACAAAGACACCCAGAGACACAGACACATAGAGAGACAGATAGAGACACAGACACCCACAAACATCCAGAGACACAGATACCCAGAAAGCCAGATAGAGACACAGACACAAACAGACACCGACACCCAGAGAGACAGACAGAGACACAGACACCCACAGACACAGACACCCAGAGAGACAGATAGAGACACACACAGCCAGAGATGCAGACACCCAGAGAGACAGATAGAGACAGATTACCATTACATTTTTTAGCAATATATGACAGGTTAAAAAATATGTATAATAAAACTAATGGAATTCTTACAACTCTATTTCAAATAACAGATTACAATGGCGGACAAGGCAGAAGATAAGAAAGAATATAAAAAAAGAATGGCATGGGAAAGGAAGCAGAGATGGAGAGATGCACAGACCCCTGAGACTTCACAAAGTTTAAGAGAAGAAGATCAACAGAGACTTCCAAATTAAAGGAAAAATGGCTAAAAAACTACAAAATGAGTCTGCTGGAGATTCAAAGAAAAGAAAAAGTAAACCAAAAAATGTCTGTAAAACATTCTCTAATTAACCTATTTTGCCTCCTGACACCAATGTTGATAGAGATGACACCTATGTAGATATAGAAAGTTCAACTGAGATCTATATTGAGGAAGGTCATGATAGTCCTTTATTTAGAGCACTAACAGTAGACACTCATTATTGTGGATTAATGAATGTGGTTTGTCAGTTTTGTGGGACCTATCATTTTCTGAAAGAATGACCAGCTGATGGAGAGTTTATTAGTTGCTTTCAGAAAGGAAAGGTAAGACTTCCAGAAAGACACACATTTCCAGAATATTTAAAAAGTATCATGAGTGATCCTACATTTCCAAATTACACTAATTTTAAGAAAAACATTTGTTATAACAGTGCAATTTCATTTGCTTCAATGGGTGCAACATTAGCCAAAAATGTTCCAGGACATGGGGCCCCATTCTATTATCGGCCGTAAACCGGCCGTAAGGCTGCGATTCCTTGCGGGGGTCCCGTTACCTTGCAATTCAATTAAACGGCCCCGCAAGGATATCCTCTTACGGCCGGCCGTAAATCTTGCTACCGGCCGTAAGCTCTGAAAACTTAAAACTCAAAAATTAATTCAAGCCTGCACTGTACAGCTCTGTAAATGCTAGGGATCATATTGGGGGACATGAGAATTAAAAGTAACCCACTCTCAAGCTTGCACATCAGCCCAAACCCGAGTTCAAATTAACTGTTTATTTTCCGGCTGCGGCGTGGGCGGGTCTGAGGTGCTCCAAGCACTCTGGACTTTTTACATGGATATTTGACGTATATTAAAAAATATATATTTTACGGATTTGAGTATAGGGGGATTTTGTGCTATTTTTGCTTACACCGAAAATCACTTTATAGTCTTCTCAAAGTGCAGGATGGCTTTATTTGGGCTATATTTCGTGCTTAATTGGTGCTAGCGGGACCTCTTTCCTGCAAGTAAGCTGCGGCTCGGTTTTAGCCTTGCAGAGAGGGTTCCCGGAGCAATTGAATTGCAAAAAGGATTTTCTTACGGCCGATTTCCTTGCGGACGTTTTAGATCAAAGGATTTCCTCCGGCGCGAGCGGCCGCAAGAGATAGCAAGGCACCGGCCGCAAGACTGCCGGAATCCCCGGCCGGAGGGAAATAGAATAGCAGAATAGCTTGCAGCCGGTCCTTGCGGCCCCGCAACGGCTGCGGCCGCTAATAGAATGAGGCCCATGGTCTTTATTGTTTTAAAGTCCAAGGACAAATATACCACCGGACTTCACATTTACACCCAGAAACAGGAGAACAAAGGAAATGTTCACAGCTATATGTACTTGATACAATGGAAGCTGTTGAACAACTAATGATGCTTCCTGAAAATAAACAATGCTTACCCATAGTCTTTGAACAGCTTGCTAACAGTATGGCCAACAACCCATAGAGTAAAGCATACAAAAAATTAGCTGAGGTTGAAAAAGAACAACTGGCACATGCGCAAAGACATCAATTGCAAATGCCAAGAGTAAATATGGTTCTCAAAAGAGATCGCCATACTGATCAAAGATGCGTTTTTACAAAAAACATTGTGTACTATGAGGTGCTGTAAATATAGAGGACAGTAGTTTAATTACTACAACAACATTTTATGTTACTCGGACTGATTTTAGAGGACCACTATTTTAATAGGAAACTCTATACAATGGCAAAAAAAAAAACATAGAGAACAGTGGTTTTACTTCCAGGACAACATTTTAGCTCTCTGGGACTCTTTCAATAGGGGACTACTATTTCACTTAGGAAACTCTATGTGCCATTTGCTCCAAAGTACAACAAGAACAAAAAAAAAAGAAAAAAAAAGAAAAACAACAGTAAACAGTTGTTATACAGATTGGAATGTGTTAGAAGTTACCTTTTTACATGATTGGCCCCACAAAACAATTAGGTGGCATTTTCTTTAATTTGAAGGTTAAATGGTATTGTTTTATATTTCTATTTAACATGTTAACATTGTATTTTCAAAGTTGTGGAAAGTTTGTTCATTGTATATTGTATATAGTCAAGGATTTTTGTTACTACAAGTTTCATCATTTGTTAATACATTGAACTGTATAATTTAAATAGAGAGTATTGATTAAGGGAGTAATCAGATCGCCAGTTAATGGAGCCAGGAAGGAATTCATTTTTTTCCCTCTTTGATATAATTGGCCAAGTTTCAATGGGGGTTTTTATTGTTTGCCTTCCTTTGAATTCAATGCCAATTTAGTTTAAGAAGTGTTTAAAAAAAATGAATGTTACAAAGCATATCATTGATCAAATTAGTTATTTACAGAAAGTTTACATAGTCGTCTGTTATTCATGGATAACTATCAATTCAAAATGTAAGTATTGTTAAAAAAATAGGTTCAAGATTGTTTCAAATACAAGTTGCATCTTACAAACGCTTATGTTATGGTTTAAAAAATGTATTCCTGAAAACTTTACACATTGTTATATTGTTATTCCATATATGACAATTAAAAGAGTTGAAAAAAATATGAAAAAAAAGGTGAAGAATGTCAGAGACTCATATTGTGTGGCAAACAGTTTTCACAGCATTCAAATTGTATTGACCGTCATTTTTTGACGGGCAAGTCGCTAGTATACTTATAATCTATATTTTATGTATATGGATATGTGATCACATATTGTGAGCCCGGGGGAAAAAATACAACTTCAGAAAAGTATGAATTTAAAGGCCGACCCGTGGAAATCAAAAAACACAAAAAACAAGAAAAATTATAAAAAAAAAAAAAAAAAACATTCACACAGAGCACAGGGGGAGAGCCAGGAAGTGATTTTAAACCTTATTTGACGTGTTTCGTCACTCGAAAATCAGATAAGCAAGAAAAAAATGGCAGACGAAAAAAAAAATTCTGTAACTGGATGAAAACGAGGCTGAGCAAAGCCAGGTACTCAGGACTTAGAAAATACACGACGGTAACGACAGTAACACTTACACAAACAACTCCAGGGACGCAGGACTTAGAAAATACACAAAGCCAAAGACATTAACACTTACACCAACAAAATACAACCTCGGAAAAATATGAATCTTACAGCGGAATTGCGGAAATCGACAACAACAAAAAACAAGAAAAATAATTATAAAAACATACTCATGCACAACACGGGGAGAGCAAAGAAGCATGTGAGAGTGGTTGCAAGCAATTTTGAGCCTTATTTGCTGTGTTACGTCACTCGGAAAATCGGCTAAGCGAGAAAAAAATGGCGGACATAAAACGTAAATAATTCTGAAACTGGATAAAAACTAGGCTGAGTAAAGCCAGGCACGTGGGACTTAGAAAATACACGACGGCAAAGACAGTAATACTTACACTGCAATGCCAGGCATGTGGGACTTTGAAAATAAAACAAACAGGAGTCAGCGAGCGCCACACAAACAGTCAGCAGACACACAGAAGAGAAACACATAGGGAAGACACAGGGGGGAGATGCTGGAAAGAGACACATGTCATTCCCAAGTACAAAACTTGCTGGTTAATGAACCCTGCATTGAGCAGCCTGTAAAGTAGGCACTCATCGCGGGGCTCGCGATGAGTGCGAATGTGATCAGAGAAGCAAGAGCCTTACATTGTGGGGCAAACAGCATTACCTAGCTTACAATTTTATTGCCAGCAGTATCTCACAAAAGTGAATACACCCCTCAAATTTTTGTAAATATTTTATTATATCTTTTAATGTAACAACACTGAAGTAATTACACTCTGCTAAAATTTAAAGTAGTAAGTGTACAGCCAATATAACAGCGTACATTTGCTTTCCCCTCAAAATAACTCAACACACAGCCATTAATGTCTAAACCGTTGGCAACAAAAGTGAGTACACACTTAAGTGGATATGTACAAATAGGGCCCAAAGTTTCAATATTTTGTGTGGCCACCATTATTTTCAAGCACTGCCTTAACCCTCATGGGCATGGAATTAACCAGAGCTTCCCAGGTTGCCACTGAAGCCCTCTTCCACTTCTCCATAATGACAATACAGAGCTTGTGGATGTTAGAGACCTTGCACTCCCCCACCTTCCATTTGAGGATGCCCCGCAGATGCTCAATAGGGTTTATTCTGGTGACATGCTTTGCCAGTCCATCACCTTTACGTTCAGCTTCTTTAGTCTGACTCCTTGGAATATGTGGGTTGTGGTACTGGGTTCAGTATGTTTTATAGTTATTTTTTCTTAAGTTGATTACCCTATGTATGTTAATTATTGTATGTTATGCTATGCTATGTTATGTCATGTTATGTTGATTACTGTATGTTTAGTTGTTTCCAGGTGATAAGGAGTTAACTGGCAGAATGTTACGAGGTAGCCAGTAACTGACAGTTGAGAGAGTTGTGTAATATGTATTTCTAAGGTAACTGTCAGTTTGAGAAGCAGTCGAGTCAGTGCTGCATGCAGTATGATGCTCCAAATTTAAGGGAGGTACCTGAGAAGAGAATGGCTGCCCTGTACTAGTAATGAATACATGGAATGTAACAGCTTTCAGTCACTCTGAGAACATTAATATAGATAAGAAATAAGATAACTGGTAAATATATATATGTATCAGAATCCCTATAGAAGATGATGAGTTATCACTGTCTGTATGTGTCAGAGTGCCAGAGAGTATAGCTGTTCTGGTTCTGTACAACTACTGAAATGGATGTAAAGATGTTATGATACCTTACACAGGAAACATAGTCAAAGACTGCATAAGCAATTAATAGAAAACCCAGAAGACTCACAGACTATTGCAGAATGTTATCAGTTCAAGTTTAAATATACATCTATTAGATCTGTTATGAAGTTTCCACAGAATTAAAAGCAGTTTCTGATTTCTATAATGCTGAGCCTTCGTTCATATTTTTAAATGCTGCCTAAAGAGTAAGAGCATTTTAGAGATATAAGCTGTCTTGGTGAAGGGATCAAAAGAGCCTGGTGGATCTGCTGGGTAGGTTTGGCCATAACAAGCCCGATTGAAGAAAAAGCAGATCGTAAAAATATATTTTATAATCTATATTTTACACAGTATATATATATATATATATATATATATACAAACACTATGTGATAGTGTTTGTATATATATATGATATGTCTGCATATATACATGCAACTGCTTCTTTTAAATATGTACTTTTATTAAAGGACCACTAAAGTAAAAAAATGCAGTTGTTTGTGAAAGTATGTAACAAACAAACAATCAGAATTTTTGAAGACTCAGTTTATGGGTACTTTTTTACATCACTTACCAAGAGTTGACTCATAGGGGTGTTCTTTTTTATATATCAGTTAGAGGGTGAAAGGCTTTAATAGATAATTGCATTATATTCAAATTGATCCCACACCCCTTCCCTCTCACATGCACAGAATATAGATATCGCCATGGATCAGGAAGTGCAACTATTGCTGTTCAGAAGTATTAACCTCCCTCTCCTATACAGAGCTTCCATCAAAGTACCATGGGTCCAGCAAAAGCTTTCAGAATGTTTTAATTTCCTAATTAAAAAGTAGCTTCATGACTTTTGCCTGTCTAATTATGCTCCTAGCCTGATAGAAAGATTTTTTTTTCATTTTACAGTGGCTGTTTAGGTATATATATAAAGTTATATATTAACTTTGGGTTTTGATATAATCAGAAGTTTGGAATTTTGTCATAAATTTCTTTGAAACAAAACTCATGTAGCTTTTGTCTTTTAAAATGCAAATATTATAGTAGGTTGTGTGAATATATACGTGATGCTGATCCACAAAAATTAACAGCAAACAATGGAAACAGTTGAAAGTTAATTTAAATTGCTTTGGCTAGTTCATCAGTTACTTTCAAAAGTGAGTGAATTATTTATTCCAGATGCTTTTTGAAATAGGAAGGTTTCTGCACAAAAAATGTGTGTAAAAAAAAATGTGTATATATATATATATATATATATATATATATATATATATAATTAATTATACAGTGATTAATTTCATTGAGAGATTATTTATACGTCTGTATCACACTACTATTCATTTTCTATATGAATCAACGGATGGACATATCCTATTATATATGTTTTGTATTTTTAGATAAGGGAGTATTATCTTTGATGTCAAAACTCTCAGAACTTTGCCTTATTAAGAACTAGAGGCTCATCTTGCTTCTAAGCATGGCCTGTATGATTATATTTAGATAAAATATTTTACACATCAAAGCGGGGATAAGAATTGAATTCAAATCAAACTATGATGAGTCAATTTACAGGGACACTGAAATCACCTAATGTGCTTTTCACCATCAAATAGGGAATGAAAGAGCATATGGATGAAATAGTTTTAAAATCAAAATGTCAGTGGCTTTCATTTTTATCGATGTCCCCTCCTCTGGTAGAAAACATAATGAACTGCGCCAGTTATGATGAATATATATATATATATATATATATATATATATATATATATATATATATATATAGTGCCTTGCAAAAGTATTCACCCCCTTGGCATATTTCGTATTTTGTTGCCTCACAACCTGGAATTAACATGGATTGTTTGAGGATTGGCATCATTTCATTTACAGAACATGCCCACAACTGTGAAGATGTTTTTTTTTATTGTGAAGCAAACAACAAATAGGACAAAATAACAGAAAAAGTCAATGTGCATAACTATTCACCCCCCTAAAGTCAATACTTTGGATCTTTAAGTCTGACCACAGTTTTTCTATTGGATTGAGGTCTTGGCTTTGACTAGGTCATTCCAACACATTTACATGTTTCTCCTTAAACCACTCAAGTGTTGCTTTAGCAGTATGTGTGGGGTCATTGTACTGCTGGAAGGTGAACCTCCTTCCTAGCCTCAAATCACGCACAAAGTGGAACAGGTTTTGCTCAATAATATCCCTGTATTTAGCACCATCCATCTTTCCCTCAACTCTGATGAGTTTCCCAGTCCCGGCTGCTGAAAAACATCCCCACAGCATGATGCTGCCACCACCATGTTTCACTGTGGGGATGGTGTTCTTTGGGTGATGTGATGTGTTGGGTTTCGCCAGACATAGAGTCTTCTTTGATGGCTGTAAAGTTCAATTTTAGTTTCATCCTACCTACAGATACTCCAGTCTCTGCTGTGGAACTCTGCAGCTCCTCCAGGGTTACCTTAGGTCTTTGTTCTGCCACTCTGATTAATGCCCTCCTTTCTGGGTCCGTGAGTTTTGGTTGGCGGCCGTCTCTTGGCAGGTTTGCTGTTGTGCCATGTTCTTTCCATTTGGTTATGATAGATTTGATGGTGCTCCTGGGAATCATCAAAGATTTGGATATTTTTTATAACCTTACCCTGACTTGTACTTCTCAACAACATTGTCCCTTACTTGTTTTACTTGTTTAGAGAGTTCCTTGGTCTTCATGGCAGTGTTTGGTTAGTGGTGCCTCTTGTTTAGGTGTTGCAGCCTCTGGGGCCTTTTAAAAAAGGTGTGTATATGTGATGACAGATCATGTGACACTTAGAATGCACACAGGTGGACATCATTTCACTAATTATGTGACTTGTGAAGGTAATTGGTTGCACCAGAGCTTTTAATGGGCTTCATAACAAAGGGGGTGAATACATACGCACATGCCAGTTTTATGTTTTCTATTTCTAAAAAAATAGTTTTATTTATATATTTTTCTCATTTCACTTCACCAACTTAGACTATTGTGTTCTGCTATTCACATAAAATTCAGATTAACAAAACATTGAACTTAATGCTGTAATGTAACAAAATAGGTGAAAGGTCAAGGGGGTGAATACTTTTGCAAGGCACTGTATACATAGTAAATAAATAGTACAGCTGTGTTCACATTTGAATTTCTAAAACAAGTAAAAAAATCTGCTTCCAGCTCAGAATTCCAAGAAAAACAGTTATTACACTGCATTCTGGGAAGCTGAGCTGGGACATACAAATGTGCCCACAAATGCTTCACTCTTCAATCCCTATCCCCCTTTTCAAACATGGCTTCCTTTAAACTTATGCCTGCTGTATAACACAGCTTTTATGCAAAGCCAAGATTGGATTATACACAAGCTGAGAATCCTATCCACCTATAGCCGTTTCACGCTTACTGGCTATCATCAGCATGGAGCAGAATTTCAGGGAAGCTGATCTGGGACATGAAAATGTGCCCACAAATATAATGTTTTTTTTTTTTTATTATACCGTAATTTATAAATACCCTATAAGCAGCAGGTTATAGCTCTGCCTTGTTTATATAAATATACATTTTATTTTTTATAAGATAAAACAAAAAACATTTAGAAGACAAATAGGGTAAACATACACGGGTAGGACCCGCGGTTGATATACAAATAATACATTTACAAACTTATATTCTATAATATTTTTACTTATTTTACTTTAATTTTCTAATCTGTTTTCTAATTGTTTGTTCAGTTGAAAAAAAAAAAAAAAAACATGCACAATTTGAATACTTATAACTAACTACCTAACTACCTAAAGCGGGAATGATGAAACAAACTGTACAAACTGCAAGTCAGAAAGTCAGAGAAGTTCCATGACTGCTGGCTGAACATCGCAGCCCTGCCACTAAAGAATGATAAAAACTGACTTGATGAATCCTATCACTAAGAATGGTGGTTGATCAAAACAGACAACCATTGAAATAGCCAATTTCAAAGGTGAGAGATCATTGTCAGTCAGAATATATTGTCAATTAATAATTCAGTAAATTGTTCCAGTTTTTTCTTTTCTCACTTGTCTTACATTTGCAAAGTCGGTAAGATCTTCAAACTCACACTCAATACATTATTTCAAAGCCTCAACAAATTGTCAGTGGAGGAATATCTACTTGGGTGTAATTTTTGATTTTCACAACCATATTCATTTTATTTTTCATTGTGTCAGTTCCACCTATTGTTGTACATAAAAAAGAAAGAAAGAAAGAATAGTGAAAGTATTATGTCATTTACCATTAGTTAAGCTCTATAATTATGTTTATGTTTATTTATGTGTGATTGGCTGCTAAGCGTCATGATTTAGTCAGATGTATCTGCAGGTTATTTGATGAATAAGTATTTAATACACCTTCAGTTGTATGAAAGCTATGGGTAAAATATGTCTTATATATAGGTATTTTTTCTAAATATTATGATCATAATAAATGTATATTATTTTTCTGTCTTATACGTGTGTGAGTGCACATATGTATACTTCAATACTGACTAATTGATAATAGTAGTTCAATAAAATAATCACCAAGGCCCTACAGTGTTTTATTCCCAGGAATATAAAACAAAACCGTAACTATTGATCAATTTTGAGAGATAACAATAGCTTTTATGAACATTTTTTTTTGTTTTATCATTCAGTCCTATGTCTCTCTATATGTGACCTTATGAACCACACAGGACATGAGGGACATCTGTTTGCCAATGTCTCTTTGAGTTCCATTAATCTCATGTTCTTGGCTTCAATGACCTCATCTATCCATCCCCACCTCTGCTGTCCCCTTCTTCATGTGCCTTCAATCTATCAATGAGTCTTCCCTAGGAAATCCTGTCATCTCATAATATGGACAACATATTTGAGTCTCATGCTTCCAGTGAACAGTATGGCTTGATTTTTTTCTCTGTTGATTGATTGGAATCTTGCAATCCAGGGACACTACACAGTTTTCTCCAATACCACAATTCAACTGTGTCCATTCTATGACACCCAGCCTTCTTTATGGTTTAGCTCTTACACCTGTAGGTTACTACGGGGAATATCATAGTTTGAATTATGTAGACTTTTGTTTACAGTGTAATATATTTACTTCTTAATAGTTTGTCCATGCTTGTCATAGCATTCCTTCCCAGAAGCAAATGTCTTTTAATTTTATGGCAGCAGTCAACCATCTGCAGACATCTTGGAGACCAGCAAAATACAATCTGTCACTGCCTCCACTTATTCCACATCTGATTGCCAGGAACTAAGATTACTGTTTGCCATGATATTTGACTTTTTTTTTTTTAAGCTTGTCAAGTTGTCTGGATCTAAAGATGTTTTTTTTTTTTATAAGTAGTTTTTATTGAAAGGATTAAACAATTTTACAAAACAGCATTTTTGCATATATTCTTTTAACATTAATACGTAAGCCTTTATAATCCACACTATAGTACATCCTTTCTTTTTTCCTTTTTCTGTGATTCTATAGTTACTCTATTAACTCTTTAACTCAAGTAAGGGAAAATTGAGCAATCATTACTTAATTATATAAAATTTAAACTAAAACTTTAACTAAATAAATAAATAACTATGGAGATGCGGGGAGGTTGACTAAATCTAGCTGAGTCTATATATTTGAATCTTAAGGGTTCCTTAACCAATGCATAAATCAATACTTAGCCATTTTCCACCTCTTAAGTAATCATTTTAGAGCTATGCAAAGTTATTTGTACAGTTCAGTTTGCTTAGTTAATATACTATTTCAGTAAACTGCCATCTAAAACAGTGCATTCTTAAACGTATACATTTATTGTACATATATTCACCTCTTGTGCCACAATCCCGACAACCAGGAGTCTCCGGGACCAGCTCTAAAGTCTCCTCCAGTCCAAGCCCCACCAAATGATGACTCCAACCAGGGATTCCATATCTTATAGAACTGTGGCATAGTGTCTACATATTGCTATGTAGTTGATTCTCCTTATAACTTCCCACATATCTAGCTTCACTGATTTCCACTGACAATATGCACTTTAACAGCGGCAGCCATTATGCTGATTCTTTGATAAATTAGGTAGTTTAATCCCCAATAAACATGACTCCATGGTTGCTGCAACCGTAGTTTCGAATAGTCACGTCGCCATCAGTGCCAACCCTACCCATAGCTCGTGAACCGCCTGACATAAACGTTAAGCAGCAGGCCAACTTTTGCACACCCTTTTTTCACACTCATCAGTAGGCCCTAGATAAATTCAAGCAAACCCCACTGATCAATTATGTGAGATTAATGAAACTCTATAAACACTGTCTCAGAATGAGTAAACAAAGGTTTTATGCAAGTGGCAGGAATGTTGTCCATGTAGACATTCACAACATTGTTATGACGGACCATGCTCCCATATCACTCACGCTTTCTTTAAACCCCCAAATACTATCATTCAGAATTTAAAAGCAGTCTGGAAGAGAGCTGGAAAGAGAACATTGATCACAATGCACTACATGTGGACAGTCCTTCCTTGCTCTGGCAGGCTACTAATGCTAAAATAAGGGCCCACATCATCTCCTTTATTGCACTGGAGGGGGTATTATAAGGGGTTTATATACAGTATAAACTCAGTTTTGTTTCAAAATCTATTGCTTTAAAATGTCATATTGAGTATATCTAACACAGAATATAGCTAGTCAACACAAATCTTAATGTTTTGAAGTTCCTGCAAATATAACTTTTTTAATGACCTCACTAATCATGACTGAAATGTATTATTCTATTGTGTTTTACACTATAAAACATTTGTAAGACACTCCCCATGCTTTTGCTAATTCTTATTGAATTTCTGTTATGTTATAATAAAAAAGGTGTAATCTTTTTTTTTGGCAGACTGCACATTTTTTAATCTTTTGCATAGGATTCAAGCGTGCATTTACGCGTTTTTGTAACATTCTCCGATACGGCTTGTTGTAATAAAAAGGATTTGATTTGAGAACTTGAAATATTGGTTGTTTTTCTTAAATGTTTTTTGTGCTCATAGAGCAGATGTATATATTGTATTTTTCCACAACAGGATATATGAAACAAAAAGCCAGATCCAAATTAAATACTCTAGGGATAGACTTGACAAAGTCTTCCCAAACCTTCTCTTGAAATTCTTACAACTGACAGACATTTCAGAAGACAAAGGCAACATATGAGGCACAATTACATAAAGCCATTACTCTCAAATTCTGTTACATCACTACTGGTTATTACAAAAGGGAATAAACATGGCAAATTGCTCAATATAAAATATTACTCAATATAAAAGATCACTCCTGGTTACTGACCAATCTCAAATCAACAAGTTGTTCATGGATTTTTATAAAGAGCTATATTCTAGGGTTGCTGATGACTCTCAGGCCAGATCCTCATTTCTTGATGGCATGACACTTCCAAAGCTCTCTCTTCAGCAATCGAAAATTAGAAAATCCAGTCAAAATGCTGGAAGTACAATCAGCCATACAAAAACTACAAAATGACAAGACAGCAGGCCCTGATAGCGTACCATCAGAATTCTGCAAGAATCTATCAATTCCCTCTACATCTTATGAACCCATATAACAATATACTTATCACACATACTTATCACACAGCACCAATATTTTAATCTAGCTTGTATAATTTTTCTGCACATAGAAGGTCGAGATCCACCTCACTCCTCTCTTCCTATCGTCCTTTTCCCTATTAAACACAGACATTAAAATACTAAAGAAAATTCTAGCAGACGGAATAGAAGAGATCCTTCCTCACATGGTGTCTGAAGAGCAAGTGGGAAATGTTGCCTCTAGACACAGTTGCTGCTATCAGGAAAACAATTATGACAATAGGAGTCAAATGTTTTTCTTAATTTTGATGCAAGTAAGGGTTTGATAGAATCTCATGGACATAAATTCTTGAGCTGCCAGCAAAACACAATTTTAGGCCACAGGTTATCAGCTAAACACACCATCTACACCAAACCTCAAGCGATCATTACTACTAACAACTGATCCCGGCACCACAAAACAGAGAGGCAGAATCCACTTCACAGGCCTCCAGCAATTATTCACAGGTACCACCACAATATCAAGCTAACTGCATTAATTATAAATGGGAAAATAAAATGGGGAAGATCCAAAAGAGAGATGCTATTATTTCATTATTGCCTTTCTATTACAAGACCTCATCTGTGCATGGCTAATCAATTAGATATTCCTGTCACAGCAGATTTTAATGCAAAGCATATCTATAATAATTTTTGGTTTAACCCTTAAGGACAAATTTTATTTCATATTTGTTCTGTATTGATTTAAAAGATGTTAGGAATTCAAATTGTTTTTTTTTTTCTCTACAAACACAGAAAACTCCTCAAGAAGATGCATTAAAGGCACATGAAAAATCCCCCCGTTTTAATATTAAAATAAACTTGTTTATTTGTATATGTAAACATAATTTTATTACATCATAATTTGTTTCAAAGCTCTGTTTTTACTCACTGAAACCTTTCAAACAATGCAAATATTTGCTCCCTGTAGCAACATGAACACAATGCTTCAATAGCAAGTGTTTCCTGCAATTGTTCACCCCTTGTAGCTCATGCATACAATGCTTCTAAAGTATATAGTATCACATATTATAATTGTTAAACTACGAGACATTGTCACGCTTTGCGTGGTGCGCTCATCACCGGCGAGCCTTGTGTAGCATGCAAGCCTTAAATCGGAGCACTTAGGTGAGCCGTTAAACCACTAAAACTCACAGCACTTAGGCGATGAGCGATGAAGGAGCTCATTGACTGCGAGGCGAGAGGTGGAGGTAATGAAACATGCAAACCTTAGCCTCAAAACACTTACAAAATGCGGGATCGCCTTAGGCTGCAAGCAGTTGACGAATGTGGGACGTCTAAAAAAAAATTACGACACGTGGGACTTAGAACAGGGGAACAGCCAGGACGTCTGAAAGTAAGGTGTAATGCAAATTTAAGACAAATTTAAGCAGTTTCGGTACTTGAAAATCGGCTAAGTAAAAAAAAAAAAAATGTCGGCTGAAAAAAATGAAAATGAGGCTACACAACCCGGAACCGCAGAAAACACAGTTAGCGAAGTATGAGGTAGAAAAATACTAAAAGGAAGGACGCGATACGCTTGCGAAACGTACGTTTAAAACATAGACTAACACCGCCATTTTACAATAATAACTTATACATTTACACATAAAGATTCTGAAATGGCGGCTTTCCCGCCTAAACCAACGGTTTTGTCTCACCCACGCAACCTCTCCTCAGGTGATGACAGTCTGACTGGAAATTTTCTGCTGCCGGAAAATCCAAAATATTGTTAGCTTTTCACGATACTGATTGCTGAATATTAAAAACAAATAGGTAAAGTATATTAATTTATATTACTAATAATTAATAAATAATAAATGAATCAATAATTCATAAAAAAGGGTATATATTATTAAACAAATTTGCACTGCCTTTAGTTCATGAATTCTTTCATGCTTAGCTGTTTGTAATATATTTATTCATTGATTAATTAATTAGCAATGTACATTCATTTATTAATTATTAATTAGTAATCATTATCAAAAACTTGTATAACATTTTAAACTGCTTTTAGTTTATTAATATATTAATGCTTACTTCTTTCTAATATATTTAGACATTGATTAATTAATGATTAATGTACATTATTTTATTATTATTAATTAGTAATCATTCTGAACAACAAATATTCTACATTTGACAACGCCTTTAGTTTATTAATATATTAATGATTAGCTCTTTACAATACATGTATTCATTGATTAATTGATTATTAATGTACATTAATTTATTAATTAGTAATCATTACCAAAAATAAAAAAGGACCACAAACAATATACCGTATTTATCGGCATATAACATGCACCGGCATATAACACTCACCTCATTTTAAGAAGAGAATTTCAGGGGGGGAAAAAATTCAAATAAAGAACTTTGAAGCAAAATTCTCAACCTCAACCTCCCTCCTCATCCTCAACCCCCTCCTCAACCTCCCTCCTCATCCTCTGTCCTCAACCTCTTCCTCAAACCCCCATCCTCAACCCCCTCCTCCACCCCATCCTCATCCTCCTTCCTCAACCCCCCTCCACAACCTCAACCTCCCTCCTCAACTCCCCTCCTCATCCTCAACCCCCCTCCTCATCCTCAACCCCCTCCTCATCCTCAACCCCCTCCTCAACCCCCCTCCTCATCCTCCCTCCTCATCCCCCCATCCTCAACCCCCTCCTCAAACCCCATCCTCAAATCCCCTCAACCCCCCTCCTCAACCCCCGCATCCTCATCCTCCTTCCTCAACCCCCTCCTCAACCTCAACCCCTATCCTCAACGTCCCTCCTCATCCTCAACCCCCTCCTCATCCTCATCCCCCTCCTCATCCTCAACCTCCCTCCTCATCCTCAACCCCCTCCTCAACCTCCCTGCTCATCATCCCTCCTCAACCCCCATCCTTAACGCCCTCCTCAACCGCCCTCCTCAACCTCCCTCCTCAACCCCCCCACCCTCATCCTCCCTCCTCAACCCCCCATCCTCAACCCTCTCCTAAACCCCCCATCCTCAACCCCCTCCTCAACCTCAACCCCCTTCCTCAACCTCCCTCCTCATCCTCAACCTCCCTCCTCATCCTCAACCCCCCTCCTCATCCTCCCTCCTCATCCTCAACCTCCCTCCTCATCCTCAACCCCCTTCTCAACCTCCCTCCTCATCCTCAACCTCCCTCCTCATCCTCAACCTCCCTCCTCAACCCTTTGCAGCTGACTGAACACAGAGAGTGATGTTTGCAGCCTTTGAACAGCATTAAGATCACCTTTACAGGTATATCATTTAATAATGTTCAAATGGAACAAAAAAAAGGATTACAGTATATACTCGAGTATAAGCCGACCCGAGTATAAGCCGAGGCACCTATTTTACCACAAAATACTGGGTAAAATGAGTGACTCGAGTATAAGCCGAGGGAGGGAAAAGTGCTGCCCCCTGTTTCCCTCTTGTGCCCTCTGTCCCTCCCCTCTCTATCCTGGTTCTCTTCTCCCCTCTCCCTTCCCTGTGTCTCTTCCCCCCTCTCCCTTCCCTGTGTCTCTTCCCCCCTCCATTATCACCCTCCTCAACCCCCACTCCTCATTCTCAACCTCCCTCCTCAACCCCATTCCTCATCCTCAAACTCCCTCCTCATCCTCCATCCTCATCCTCAACCTCCCTCCTCAACCCCCTCATCTTCAACCCCCTCCTTAACCCCCCATCCTCAATCCCCCCTCCTCAATCCCCCTCCTCATCCTCAACTCCCCTCCTCAACCCCCCTCCTCAACCTCCCTTATCAACCCCCCTCCTCAACCTCCCTCCTCAACCCCCCCACCCTCATCCTCCCTCCTCAACCCCCCATCCTCAACCTTCTCCTAAACCCCCCATCCTCAACCCCCCTCCTCAACCTCAACCCCCTTCCTCAACCTCCCTCCTCATCCTCAACCCCCTCCTCAACCTCCCTGCTCATCATCCCTCCTCAACCCCCATCCTTAACGCCCTCCTCAACCGCCCTCCTCAACCTCCCTCCTCAACCCCCCCACCCTCATCCTCCCTCCTCAACCCCCCATCCTCAACCCTCTCCTAAACCCCCCATCCTCAACCCCCCTCCACAACCTCAACCCCCTTCCTCAACCTCCCTCCTCATCCTCAACCTCCCTCCTCATCCTCAACCCCCCTCCTCATCCTCCCTCCTCATCCTCAACCTCCCTCCTCATCCTCAACCCCCTTCTCAACCTCCCTCCTCATCCTCAACCTCCCTCCTCATCCTCAACCTCCCTCCTCAACCCTTTGCAGCTGACTGAACACAGAGAGTGATGTTTGCAGCCTTTGAACAGCATTAAGATCACCTTTACAGGTATATCATTTAATAATGTTCAAATGGAACAAAAAAAAAGGATTACAGTATATACTCGAGTATAAACCGACCCGAGTATAAGCCGAGGCACCTATTTTACCACAAAATACTGGGTAAAATGAGTGACTCGAGTATAAGCCGAGGGAGGGAAAAGTGCTGCCCCCTGTTTCCCTCTTGTGCCCTCTGTCCCTCCCCTCTCTATCCTGGTTTTCTTCTCCCCTCTCCCTTCCCTGTGTCTCTTCCCCCCTCTCCCTTCCCTGTGTCTCTTCCCCCCTCCATTATCACCCTCCTCAACCCCCACTCCTTATTCTTAACCTCCCTCCTCAACCCAATTCCTCATCCTCAAACTCCCTCCTCATCCTCCATCCTCATCCTCAACCTCCCTCCTCAACCCCCTCATCTTCAACCCCCTCCTTAACCCCCCATCCTCAATCCCCCCTCCTCAACCCCCCTCCTCATCCTCAACTCCCCTCCTCAACCCCCCTCCTCAACCTCCCTTATCAACCCCCCTCCTCAACCTCCCTCCTCAACCCCCCCACCCTCATCCTCCCTCCTCAACCCCCCATCCTCAACCTTCTCCTAAACCCCCCATCCTCAACCCCCCTCCTCAACCTCAACCCCCTTCCTCAACCTCCCTCCTCATCCTCAACCTCCCTCCTCATCCTCAAACCCCCTCCTCATCCTCCCTCCTCATCCTCAACCTCCCTCCTTATCCTCAACCCCCTTCTCAACCTCCCTCCTCATCCTCAACCTCCCTCCTCATCCTCAACCTCCCTCCTCAAACCCCCCATCCTCAACCCCCTCCTCAAACCCCCTCCTCAACCTCAACCCCCCTCCTCAACCTCCCTCCTCATCCTCAACCTCCCTCCTCAACCTTCCTCCTCAACCCCCCATCCTCAAGCCCCCCATCCTCAACCCCCCCTCCTCATCCTCCCTCCTCAACCCCCCATCCTCATCCCCCCTCCTCAAACCTCCCATCCTCAACCCCCCATCCTCAACCCCCTACTCAACCTCCCTCCTTAACCCCCTCCTCAACCCCCCTAAATACCTTCCCCTCTCCCTTTTCCCTCACTTACCTGCTTCTGCTCCGGCCTCCGCTCCTTCTTGACTCGGCATGCATGTGACGTCATATGCGCGCCACATCATTAGCATATACCGGGTGCCTTAAAAAAAGTGCTGAAAAACTCGGCTTATACTCGAGTATATACAGTAAGTCTTTTTATTTTGGATTGATGACACTTATTGAGTAATTAATGTATATTAATATATTAATTCATTAATGATTAGTAATCATTACAAAAAAAGGTTAAATTTTATACTGCAATAAAAATAATAACAATTTTTAACCTGCACTTATATATCTGTCTAACTGCTCATTCATGTACATTGCTTTTTGAACTATTAATTAATAATAATATTTTTATTTTTTTATAATAGATTAAAAAATATCTTACATATTGGTAGTTCTTATAATTGCCTGACAGGGATAGGACCTTCAGAGCACTTAAATATTTAAAGCAGTTTCTTAGATTCTGACACGTGCTACATTTAATATTTTATACTGCTTTTCTTTAAGAATATATTGATGATTATGCATTTATGTTTTACATCTATGCCAATTAAACATCGTAGTTTTAATGAGTCACGTATTAATTGAATACAAACATCAAAAATGATTTTCATGTATTTTACAGATTCCTCATCTCTGCACCTGACTGAAGACAGATACTGAATTCTGCAGGATTTTATCTTCAATAACATCAATTTCACAGGTATATGATTTCATGATGCCCTTTTTGTTTTGCATTGATGACAGTTAATGATTCATTAATTAACCTATATTCATTTAGGGCCTCATTCAATTGCAATTCGCCCAATGGAATAGAGCTCTATATAAGGACATAACATTTTATTTTTACATAACTTTTTAGTTAATGAACATTGATCCAAAACCAAGGTCTTCACCAACTACAAACTTCGGTAAACAAATATGCTATGTGCTTGTATAGAACCCTATTCCATTGCACAAATTGCAAATGAATGAGGCCCCATAGTATTTAATTATTCATTAATAATAACAAAAAAAATAAAAAGAATTATGCATACATATATGCCTACCTAATTAACTTTTAAAGTAGGCAAATTACACCTCATAAGTTGATTGATTTCAACATTATTAAAATTACAAAATTGCACATTATTTTAAGCCCTATCTATACTTTGCTCATAGCTCTTTGTGTTTGCCCTTCTTTAGGAAAACATAATTTCCTCTTTAGGTTTACCATTGATGTCAGTTATTGATTAATTCATTAACGTAAATTCATTTATTAATGACGTAATATTTAATTATTAATAAAAAAAATATATTTATAGATATATTTATCAATTTATATATGTGCAGCACATCCCTTTTTAATGTATGCCAATAAAAAAAAAACCTTAATGGATTAATTTATTTCATGGAAATATTCCAAATGCTTTTCAAATCATTGCATTCTTTCATTAATGCTATTTAGGTTTTGCATTGAGAGCAGCTAAAAACAATATGTACAATACAAAAAAACATTGCATCTTACACCTGTATTTACTATTACATATTACAATGGCGGACAACGGAGAAGACAGGATTGAACGCAAAATAAGAGCGTCAAGGTAAAGGAAGCAAAGGTGGAGAGATGCACAGTCCCCCGAGACTTCCCAGTGCTTAAGAGAAGAAGACCGACAGAGATTTTTAAATAAAAGAAAAAGAAAGCACAAAGTGAGTGTGCTGGAGCTTCAAAGAAAATAAAAAGTAAAACGAAAACAAGTCTGTGAAACATTGCCTAATGATCCAATATTGCCTCATGACACCAATGTTCAGACACATGACACCAATATAGTTATAGAAAGTTGTAGTGATATCTATGTTGAGGAAGCTCAGGATTCTGCTTTCATTACAGTACTAACAAGAGACTTTCATTATTGTGGATTACTCAATGTTGTTTGTCAGTTTTGTGGGGCCTGTCATTTTCTCAAGGAAAGACCAACTGACAGAGACTACATTAGTTGCTGTCAGAAAGGAAAGGTAAGACTTCCACAAACACACACATTTCCAGATTACTTACAAAGTATAATGAGCGATCCAACATTTCCAAATTATAACAATACAAAAAAAAAAACATCAGGTCTTATAACAGTGCAATTGTATTTGCTTCATTGGGTGCTATATTAGCAGAAAATGTTTACCATTGCACTTCACATTTACACCCAC
Source organism: Discoglossus pictus (assembly GCA_027410445.1). Classification (NCBI taxonomy): domain Eukaryota; kingdom Metazoa; phylum Chordata; class Amphibia; order Anura; family Alytidae; genus Discoglossus; species Discoglossus pictus. Next base: position 140,547,095 of record CM050166.1, on the reverse strand, counting down.
AAGAAGGGGAGCAAAGGAAATTTGTACAGTTATATGTCTTAGATACAATGGAACCTTTTGAACAACGGATGACGCTTCCAGAAAATAAACAGTGTTTGCGCATAGTCTTTGAACAGCTTGATAAAAATATGTCCAACAACCCATACAATCAAGCATACAAACAATTAGCACAGGTTGAAAAAGAACAACAGTACCATGCAGAAATACATCAATTGCCAATGCCGAGTAAATATAGTTTTGGAAAGAGATCACAATACAACCTAAACCCCCCTAAATACCTTCCCCTCAATTACCTGCTTCTGCTCCGGCCTCCGCTCCACTCCTTGACCCGGTGACGTCACATGCGCGCCAGCGTGCCACATCATTAGCATATACCGAGTGCACCCGGTATATGCTAATGACGTGGCGTGCTGGCATCCATGTGACGTCACTGTGTCAAGGAGCGGAGGCCGGAGCAGAAGCAGGTAAGTGAGCGGGAGGTATTTAGGGGGGTTTAGGTTGAGGAGGGGGGGTTTAGGTTGAGGAGGAGGGGGGTTTAGGTTGAGGAGGGGGGTTAGAATGCGGAGGGGGTTTAGAATGAGGAGGGAGGTTGAGGATGAGGAGGGGGGAGGGAATATCGGCGTATAACACGCACCTATCATTTGCCCCCTATTTTCAGGTAAAAAAAGTGTGTGTTATACGCCGATAAATACGGTATATATTTTAATATGTATTGACATATCCGTGTTGCTGCTGATTGCCTGATAGGGATGAATCAAAATATTACAAATGCTTTCCATCTTATATGACCGTTTCATCATCTCTGTAGCTGACCGAACACAGAGAGTGATGTTTGCAGCCTTTGAACAGCATTAAGATCACCTTTATAGGTATATCATTTAATAATGTTCTAATGGAACAACAAAAAAGGATTACAGTATATACTCGAGTATAAGCCGACCCGAGTATAAGCCGAGGCACCTATTTTACCACAAAATACTGGGTAAAATGAGTGACTCGAGAATAAGCCGAGGGAGGGAAAAGTGCTGCCCCCTGTGTCCCTCTTGTGCCCTCTGTGTCCCCCCTCTCTCTCTCGGTTCTCTTCTCCCCTCTCCCTTCCCTGTGTTTCTTCCCCCTCCCTTATCACCCTCCTCAACCCCCACTCCTCATTCTCAACCTCCCTCCTCAACCCCATTCCTCATCCTCAACCTCCCTCCTCATCCTCCCTCCTCATCCTCAACCTCCCTCCTCAATCCCCTCATCCTCAACCCCCTCCTTAAATCCCATCCTCAATCCCCCCTCCTCAACCTCAACCCCCCTCCTCATCCTCAACCCCCTCCTCAACCCCCCTCCTCATCCTCAACCAGCCTCCTCCTCCTCAACCCCCTCCTCAACCCCCCTCCTCATCCTAAACCTCCCTCCTCATCCTCCCTCCACAACCCCCCATCCTCAACCCCCCTCCTCAACCTCCCTCATCAACCCCCCTCCTCAACCTCCCTCCTCAACCCCCCCACCCTCATCCTCCCTCCTCAACCCCCCCATCCTCAACCCTCTCCTAAACCCCCCCATCCTCAACCCCCCTCCTCAACCTCAACCGCCCTCCTCAACCTCCCTCCTCATCCTCAACCTCCCTCCTCATCTTTAACCCCCCTCCTCATCCTCCCTCCTCATCCTCAACCTCCCTCCTCATCCTCAACCCCCTCCTCAACCTCCCTCCTCATCTCTGTCGGTCTTCTTCTCTTAAGCACTGGGAAGTCTCGGGGGACTGTGCATCTCTCCACCTTTGCTTCCTTTACCTTGACGCTCTTATTTTGCGTTCAATCCTGTCTTCTCCGTTGTCCGCCATTGTAATATGTAATAGTAAATAAAGGTGTAAGATGCAATGTTTTTTTGTATTGTACATATTGTTTTTAGCTGCTCTCAATGCAAAACCTAAATAGCATTAATGAAAGAATGCAATGATTTGAAAAGCATTTGGAATACTGATCAAAGATGGTATAATTTACCAACAGTAAATTAGGTTGCCATGGTCTTTAAAAATGAGGATGGTGAATCACCTTTACAACGGGATATTGGAATATATCCACACAATGAAGACCAACCTTTTATAAACATAAATATATTAAGTTGTAATTTGGATCCAATGACATATCCCATTTTATTTCTAAATGGTGAGCCAGGATGGGAACCAAAATTACAATTGCAAAGTTATCACAATAGTAAAGTTCGTGTTAGATGCAATATTTCTATGCTGGAATATAAAGTGGCACAAACTGCTATTCAGGAACATTTTAATCCTATTTTATGTGGGGGCAAACTCACACAACAATGGATTATGGATTCCTATTTACAAGTCAAAGCAAATAATCTAAATTTTTACAAAACAAGCTTCACATAGAACAATATTGTGGATTGATGGATTATGTCTCTGAATTGGCTACCAACAGAGACATTCCAGCTGGAAGAGCAATTATTTTGCCATCCACTTCCCAAGGATCTCCTCGCAATATGCGATAAAGATATAATGAGGCCAAGGCTATTGTCACTAAATTTGGAAAACCAGATTTATTCATTACATTCACATGTAATCCACAGTGGCCAGAGATCAAGGAAAATTTGAATCTTGGACAAAATACTTCTGACTGACCAGATCTAGTGGCAAGAGTATTCCAAATAAAACTCAATTCATTAATACATGATATAACTAAATAACAGTGTTTTGGAAAAAAAATTATACCATTGAATTTCTGAAAAGAGGCCTGCCACATGCACACATACTTTCTAATCCTACCAGAAAAAGATAAATTGAATACTGCAGAGAGAGTGGATTCAGTAATTACTGCTGAATTGCCACATCCAGAAAAATATTAAAAACTTTATGAGATTGTAACACACGGAATGATTCATGGTCCATGTGGAGATATCAATCCAAATTCACCATGTATGAAAAATAAAACAATTACAAAAGAGTTCCCAAAACAATTTCAAATGCAAACTTATACTAATTGTGATGGATACCCTTTGTATAAAAGAGAAGGACAAACCGCTATTATCCGTGGCCAAAAGGTCGATACTAGATATGTAGTTCCATACAATCCACATTTGCTGATAAAGTACAATGCACACATAAATGTGAAAGCTTGCACTTCTATTAAATCCATCAAATATGTGTATAAATATATATACAAAGGATGCAGCAACTGTTGTTGTGCAAGGTGCATAAAACAAAAAGGAAAATCCAATTTTACATGACAAACTTCCATCCTATTTAAATGCTCGCTATGTCAATGCTCCAGAAGCAATGTGGCGTCTTCTGTAATTTGAGATGCATGATCGGTCCCATGCTGTGTATCGATTAGCTGTCCATTTGCCACAAAGTCAGTTTGTTTGCTTCACTGCAGGCAATAAATGAACTGCCTTAGCCCAAAGTGAACATTGAGAAACAACACTTGGTTTCAATTAAACTGCCAGGACACTGAGGCCAGACAATTTGTATACATTGTGATTCCATATCACTATGTATTTGTAAATGGCCAATGGCGACAACGAGAAAGAGATAATCATAAAATTATACAACAAATGTATACCGGTAGTCCAAGAGACATTGAACGTTTCATTTTAAGATTACTTCTTTTACATGTTCCCGGTGCACAAAGTTATGAACATTTACGCACAGTTAATGACATAGTTTATGAAACTTTCCTATTAGCTGCAAAACATCAAAATTTCATAGCAGATGATACAGAAAGGGAGAGGTGTCTGGAAGAAGTAGCACTATGTCAAATGCCAAAGCAAATGAGGGAACTATTTGCATTCATTTGCATCTTTTGCAATGTACCCGATGCATTTGCTTTGTGGGAAACATTAAACATTTAATATGTGTTAAGACTTCTTGAAACGTTACAATGAGCCCATTGCACTCATAATGGAAATTCAAGAAATATTTCTCGCTCATGGATTAAATTGTGCAAGTTTTAATTTGCTTGATCCAGGACTTATAGATGACATCAACTTTGATGATTATGACACTGAGCTTCAAAAACAAAAAACAGAAGAAAAACTGGCAACTTTAAATTCTTTACAATAGCAAGCACTTAATGGCATCACAAATGCTACAGATGATGAAATGGTCAAAGACCGTTATTTCTATCTCGATGGCCTTGGTGGATCAGGAAAAACTTATCTGTACAATTGTTTGATGAGTTACATACAAGCACAGGGTCAAATAGCAATGGAATTTGCAACAACTGGAATTGCTGTGCTTTTGTTAGAAGGTGGCAGAACTGTGCATAGTGGATTTAAACTGCCAGTTCCCATTTTAGAAAAATTAGTGTCAGATAGTTGAATTCATTATTTAGAAGCAAAGATAAATAAAAAAAGTAATTTAATTTTCATTGATGAGGCAACAATGATGTTATGTCATGCCTTGCAATGTGTTGATAGATTATTAAAAGAAGTGATGGATAATAATTTGCCATTTGGTAGAAAGGTGATGTTGTTAGGAGGTGATTTTAGGCAAACGTTACCTGTTGTGCCACATGGAAATAGGACTGACATCATTGAAACATGTATCAAGACAAGTAAACTTTGGAAAATATTTACACACCTCAAATTAGAGTTAAATATGAGAACTGGAGGCCAAAATGAATTCAATGATTGGCTTATTCTATTTGGAGAAGGAAAACATCCACAAATAAATGATTTACCCAATGATACCATCTAACTTCCATCACAAACATTGCAAAAAAAGTGATATTAACATTCAAAAATATGGATGCCTTGAATCTAGATAACAACATTTTGTAATTCATCAATGCACCCCAAAATAATTATTACAGTGCAGATTCAGTTTTGGCTGACGATAAAGACACTGAATCTAACTTTAGTATAGAATTTATTAATTCTTTAACACCATCTGGAATGCCACTACATGCTTTGCAATTGAAAAAAGGGGCAATTGTCATGCTATTGAGAAATATGAATCCAAAAAAAGGACTTTGTAATGGGACCACATTAATTGTGCATGATTTAAAAGATCATTTCATACATGCAGAAATTATGACTGGTAACCATAAAGGTGACCAAGTTTTTATACCAAGAATTGATTTGGCTCCAAGTGAGAGTGGTTTGCCTTTTGTCCTTCAAAGGAGACAATTTCCAGTTATCATGGCATTTGCCATGACCATAAATAAATCCCAAGGACAAACTTTTAAGTTTGTGGGTATTTTTTTACAGGAACCTGTTTTTGCACATGGACAACTTTATGTTGCTTTTTCAAGGTGCACAAATCCAGATGATATTAAAGTTTCAATTGAAGACAACCCAAGTCAGGGTGATTTATTACACGATGGATGCATTTTTACCAAAAACATTGTGTACTATGAGGTTTTGTAAACACAGAGAATAGTGGTTTCATTTCGAGGACGAAATTTAATGTCACTCTGGCTCTTTTTAGAGGACCACTATTTCACATAAGAAACTCTATGTACAATTTTACAAAACTACAACAATAACAACAAAAACTGGAAAATAAAGCAACAACAATAAACAGTTATAGCCTATAGATAAAATTAAAAGTCTGCTGGGCTCTTTTTAAGGGAACCACTTGGACATGCAAAACCAGAAGGTATTGGAATGTCAAGTGGCCTTTTGACAGGTTTGGCCCCACAAAACACTTATGTTGCATTTTATTACTATTATACTGTTTAAAGTTTAATACATTAACTTTATGTTTGTTATGTTAAAATTGTTTTTGCAAAGGTCACAAAAGTATTTTAATTGCATATAATTAAGGATTCATGTTAGTAGGAGGATGATCATTTGTTGTAAAAAATAAATGTATAATTAAATACAGAGTATTGATCCAGGGAGTAATCAGATCACCAGTTAATTGGGTCAAGAAGGAATTATTTTTTTCCCTTCAAAAAATTGGCTAAGTTTTTATGTTTTTTTTTACTGTTTGCCTTCCTCTGGATTCAATACCTATGTGGTTTAACAGGACTTTAAATAAAAGTTGCATGTTACAAACCGATTATGGAATGGTTTCATATACTCATTCATAAAAAGTTGACCTAATGTTATGTTACTCATCCATACCTCAGATTTAAAAATGTTAGTATTGTTAATAAAAATGGTTCACTAATGTTTCAAATCTAAGTTGCGTGTTGCAAAGCATTTATGTAATGGTTTACAACTATTTATTCTTACAAACTTCATCCATTGTTTTATTCCTGCATACATGTAGATTAAAAAGTTTAACATGGTTTAAAAATGATCGTTTACCAGTTAAGGAAATACAAGTCACATTGTGTGGCAAACAGCATTCCTGGAATACCATTTTATTGACTGTCATTTTTTGATGGGCAAGTCACTAGAAGTATATAGGACCGCATGGCTCCCACCCCAGTTAGGGGTACAGAGAGCTCCATATATTGTTTTTATTACTGTAGAAGAGGGACAGGTGCTGAGGGTCAAACCTCCCATCATACACTTCATTTGATATTAGTCCCCTCTCCTTTTTTTGATCACAGTGAGGGAGGGTACATTTGTAGTAAGGCCTTTATGTTCACTTGCTAAGGTTTGAAAAGCCTTAGGGTGTATTTGCAATGCACATTATTTTTTGGCCAATGCAATTGGACAAAGATCTTTGTCACTACACTCCAATTCTTGGAGAGTTTCATGGAATAGCACTTAAAAGTAATCTTTACATTAAGTAGTGAGCAATTTACATGTATGTAACACTTGTACAGGGTTATTTGCTAGGGTTTTTTATTTGCAGAATGTAATAGCAACACTATTTTTTATATGATTTTCATACATAAATATTTTACAAGGTCAATGAATTCAAAGCCATAATTTTACCTTTTGATGAGAAATTTTCTTAGTTATATGGTTCCCATTTCGCAGTATGGCTCATGTTTTAGTAAAACGTTCACTTATGCTATAAAGGCTTTACAGCAGCTAACACATTGATTGAAAAATAATGTAAATCTATTTAGATAGTCAAGGTAATTAATTGTTGGTGAAGTGCTCTTGTTACTCTTACTGAAGATCAATATAATATGTAAAATACTAATTATACAGTAGTCCCTAGGAAATTTAGAACAATTGACAGACCAAATTCTTAAAAACCTTGGTTTATCCTAACATATTTAAAATATAATATTTACATTTTCTGCCTTTATCTCATTGATCACTGTTGTATAGAAAATAATTTATTTTTTAAAGAGATAATGCTACACCTGTAAATTGATAACTCAGTGATCAATTATTTCTGTTGTGTTATTATATAAAAACAATACTGCATGCTTATATTCTCTAATATATGAATTACGGGAATATGAGCAATTCATGCATGTATTTTATTCCCTTGGAAACATATTAATCAAAAACAACCTGTACACTTCAGAAATTGTGTACATATAGTTATCTCCTTTTATATTAAAAAAATTAACAACTTCTGTTTGTGTGTAACATTACATTAAATTATATTAAATGCACATTGCGTGTATACTGTAGTGTGACCTTCGGAAAAAAACATGTCTAGTTACTGCTGAGCAGCTACACAAGTTGAACAGATGTATAGTTATGCATCTCCTTAATTATGTTGAGTCTGCTCACATAACTTCCTGTGTGTTAGAAGAGAGCAACAAGTGGCCCAAGTGCTATGTGCTGCTTGCATGTTGTTCTCTGTATGGGGAGTCATTTTTGCTTTGTAGAATTAGTAAATACTAACCAAATTGTACTCATAAATGCTTCTCTTAATTATATATATATCTCTATTACCAATTAATTAACTTCTACCTATTTCCTATATATTTTACCATAGCTCTGTGATGCCCTCCAGTTGAGATCCTGCAATCCTGATTTGCAAACCCCCAGATTGTTTACATTAAAATGTACTTAGTAGCACAGCTTTTGAAGTATGGATGTTAACATTACTCACCAAATGGCTGTTCAGCTGCAGCATACAATGAGAGAGAGAGAAGAAAAAAAAGAGAGCGAAGAGAGAGAGAAGTCTTATAATATAAGAGCTCAGTGTCATTACCAAATGTAAAACGCCCCACATATAATTTCCTCTATTCAATTGAGCAATTTGTAATTACCGGAGCCTGCAATGTAGTCCGTAAAAGTTGCTGATATTTAATTGGCCTCTTAGAGCTACCCGCAAATTGATTTGTGGGTTACAGGCTTAAAATTATAGCGGGTTGCCAAAATTGTAACTCCAACCCATCTCTGCCTTTGATCTTTCAAGGCCACAAAAGTTACAATCGCTAAAATTGCAAATTGAGATTTAATTGCTACAATTCTACAAGCTCGCAATTGCTTTCAAACCCCTAAATGGCCAATGTAGCAAAAAATATTACGGGTTCCAAATAGGACTCACAAGTGGGTTAAACACTGGTTCCTAACACTTCAAAAACAAATAAAAACACACTACTGTCATTGAAAATATGGGAAAAGCAAAAGAAGGCATTATAATTCATTGCACAACAATCCCCAAGGAACAAATAGGCCTCAAAAAATATATTTGTTTTAATATTTTTGAATGGTCATGCTTATCCCAATGTAAAAAGTATTTGCTGCAAGATGCATAAAACAAAGGCACTCTACATGACTACATTGCAACACAAAAACATGAAACTGTCTGGCAAATGATCGCTTACACTCACAGAGACTCAAATGTGGACCCTAAAAATAATAATATATTAATTTATATATGTCACTCATCAGATCTATAATGAAAAAAAATACAGTGGCAAAATTACACCGCCACATGACATATATATCAAGTACCAGAGGAACATACACAACACTAAAGTTCTCCAACCCATCAGGAAGGACAGCAAACACAAATGGAGGCTGTGCAGAGCACGTGGAGCAACAGACAACTCACCTCCAGGTGCAATCTCGACTATTGGCCAAGTGGCAAGATGTATATTCATTATCATGTTTTGAACTCATATCAGGAGTTCTTATATCCATTAATTCATAATATCACCTGTCATTTTGTGACCAACCCTTCAGGGGAGTGTTGATACTTAACAGTATCACATTGTATACTTCTCATGTGTATTAACTCACAAACCTCACCATGAATGTTCTGCAAGCATGATATCCCAATGCTGATAATAAAACCTAAAGTACTCATTACTAAAATATGTGACCACTTTGAAACCATGCCTGTGTCACTGTAATGGGCTGGAATGTTCACATAACAATCTATTGGACAGTAACTAGTGCTCATTAGTTTACATATATATGAACGTGACAGTAATGTGATGTATGTTGATGTTCCAAAACCCCAACCATTGAAAACACACAGAAACGGTGATAACGGTATAACAACATGTTATTTGATTCACAGAGCACACTCAGAAATGAATACAATGTATTTAATGTGCATTAATATTATGGGTGTGTTGTGGGCGAACCCTGGAAGGGCAAGAGGCTTTTTGGGAAGAAGGATGTACCTAAAGGGGTAAATGTAATACTTCATGATAATGATGATGCATAGCATCTATTAGGGTCACGTCTGGTCACTACACCACAGTGGCCATAATCTGATGAAAAAAAGGATCATCATAAATGACTCCATCTAATCAAAGTAATGCTCAAAGCACTTACAACTGGTCTTCATCAGCTCAATTAAACAGTGTGTTACCAAAACAAAAATCTAAAAAAAAGTGGTCCAAACCTAAAAAAGTTAGAGGAGGATAAGGAAAGCTGCATTTATCTGATCTTCATCTGCAAGTATTACTGACCATTAGGTAGTTATCATGATATATCAGTAGCCATGACCATTAATACTGATTGGTCGTCTCACAATAAATGCTTAGCTGTAACCACAGTCAGTGGTCCAGAGGTACTATCACCTTCTACATCTGATATAGTTAAAGGGATATGTAAGTGAGCTGGATTATGAATGCATACGATAGAGAATAATTAGTAGCATATGAAAACATTTTTTGAATGAAAATGTCCCAAAATAAACATTAATTAGCTTACCTTGAAGTTAGCACAATTTCCTATGCTTTTTGGCATTTGCATTTGATCATGTACACCGATGGAAAACTCCAACTAAATTAGCATAATATTCAAATTTAGAATCAGGCTAATACATTGTATCATTCTTCACCTCAGTGGCTTCTGGCATGTGCTCAGTACAAGAACTGCAACAGTTACTTCCTGTGCTTTGTACCAGAAAGGTCAAACTAATTTTCTTGCTGTATTTCCTGTGTGTACACTGCTTATATAAACATCCTGTGGGTGTGAACAGCTGGATTTGAATTTTGTGCAAATGACTTTGTAAGTAAACTGAACTTTTCTATATAACACATGCTTTCATACACTACTAATTCTTCTCTAGCAGATGCATCCAGCACACTTACATATTACTTTAAGCAACCCTCTCCCACCTTCTCCCTAGTAGAGGGGGGTGTGTGTGCGGGAGGCATCCCCCAAGGAGGCAGCACTACTGGAGTCAGCGGAGTTATTAGGGGCAGCATCTCCCCCTGGGCAGCCTTCGGTGATGGACCCTGGGATGTAGTCTGAGGTGAGAAGGGGAAAGGAGTGGTGGCCTAGTGGGGAGGAATATGGCCCGGTTGAAGCACGGCTCTCTTGTGGTGTGGGGTGTGGTGGGCCTAGTGGTGGTTGCTGCTGGGAGGAGAAGGCAGTGGAAAACCCTGTGAATCATTCCAATAGGAGGTCCCAGGTGGTGATCCAAGTTAATGGAGAAGAGGGAGAGTGGGGTCAATTGTCACAGTTGTAGCTATCTTTTGCTAGATATGATTTATTCTTTAGATCATGAGCTTGATTGTTATTGGCTCATGACGTTATCTTGATTTCAGCTGTGGCCTGTATCTGCATACGCTGCAGTGGGCACACCCATAGATTGACTCCCTATTGGATGATTACTCATGCTGTGCCCACTAATGACAGGGATTTGTCAGCTTCATGGATTTAATGACTGATCCATCTATCTCTTGTTAAATACAGGTAGCTGACATGTCATTGTAATTGTTGGTAAAAAGTTACATGTGCTGTGGGTGTGTGATGTACATGTGGTGGCATGTTGGTGTATCTGATATTCACTTACAAAAGCCCAATACTGTGACTACGGATGCTTCTTGCAGGCCTGGGCCTAGCTTCCCTCTCCCCACAACTATAGTGGGGTGCTCAAGTATGGCACGGAGGAGGACCACCATCTCCGTGTGCATTTAGGGGACCTGTGTCTGGCCTGAGCCTCTTGCTCTCTCCACGGTGGACGGGGATCCTGCACTCCCTCCTCTGACCCTGTGGCCTGTTACTCCTCCATGCTACCACCCCCACTGGATTAGGCCCCTCCCCTTCTGACCCTGGCCTTGATATGCCTATAACTATGGGCAACTGTTCACCCTCTATCCCTCTCCTCCACTCCTCTCCCCACCACTACTCTCCCCACCACTCCTCCACTACTCTCCCTACCACTTCTCTCTCCTCCACTGCCGAGGGCCACCTGTCGCTCCTCCTCTACACTCCTCGTCATCTCCTGCCCACTTCTCCCCACTCTCCCCTCCTCTCTCCACCTTTCATCATAATCCCAAATATAATAGAAGGATAAATCAACAAGAGTATATCACATAAGCATGTTGCCTCTCTGGAAGCTCAATTTGAAGATCTGGAGAGGAGAATTGCAGCACTTAGTGATACTGCTCCACTGGAAAGGGAGGTGGTGCTCATGGAGCACAGTTTAACTGGGCCTAGTATGGAGGGAGAAGCTGGGGCTAGTGAGGATGTCCAGGGAGGTAGCTGGGTTACAGTTAGAAGGGGAATCAGGGGGAACAGGAGAAGGCAGGCCAGTTCTTAGTTGGAAAACACCAACAGATTTGCCAGATTGAGTGAAACTGTTGGGGATGTCCATTCAGGAATGGCAATGCCAGATAGAGCTGTTCCCTCTAACAGCCGGGAGAACAGTTCTACTGGAGGAGAGGGAGGGCAGAATAGGCAAAGCAACACACATATTTTGGTAGTAGGGGACTCTATTATTAGGAAGGTAGACAGGGTAATTTGTCACCCAGATCCCAGCAATTGAACAGTTTGCTGTCTCCCTGGTGCTCGGGTTCAGCATGTTGTGGATCAGGTGGATAAATTATTAGGAGGGGCTGGTACCAATGACAAAGTTAGTGGAAGATGGAGCGTCCTAAAGAATCATTTTAGAGAACTAGGGAATAAGCTTAAAGCATGGACCTCCAAGGTAGTATTTTCTGATATACTACCAGTGCCACGTGCTAGCCCAGGGAGGCAGAAGGAGCTTAGTGAGGTTAATGTGTGGCTAAAAAAGTGGTGCAGTGCAGAGGGTTTGGGGTTTTTAGAGCACTGGGCTGACTTCTCACTTGAGTACAATCTCTATAGCAGGGATGGATTGCACCTCAATGATGAGGGAGCTTTTGTGCTAGGGGATAGGATGGTAGAATGGCTGGGGGAGTTTTTAAACTTGTAGGTGGGAGGAGGGCCTATATAGAAGTATTGGGGTAAATAGTGTAGAGAGGGAAAGGGAGGAATTAGTTACCCATGGGGGAGGTATTAATAGGGGCCTTAAATACAGTGGCAAGCACTTCACAACGGCAGAGCCATAGCAACATAAAGTGTATGCTTGCTAACGCAAGAAGTTTGCCTGGGAAAATGGACGAGCTAGAAATATTAGCTGTACCAGAAAAATGGGGCTTAAAAGGCATTATTGAAACATGGTGGGATAAATCTCAGACTGGACTATTAATCTGGATGGTTATAACCTATTTAGGAAAGATAGGGGAAATGGTAAAAGAGGAGGAGGGATCTGTCTGTATGTTAAGCCGGAACTTAAGCCTATAGTCAGAGAAGATATGTATGCTGGCACTAACGGCATCATTGAATCTTTGTGGGTTGAGCTAAATAGTGGAGGAGCTAATTCTAAACACATATTGGTGGGAGTATACTATAAACCCCCAAATATAGCTGAAAGTGAGGAAATACAATTATTGTTACAGATTAGAAATGCAGCTAAGCATGGGCAAGTTGTAATAATGGGAGACTTTAATTACCCTGAAATAAACTGGATAAATGAGACCAGCAGCTCAGCTAATGGGAGCAGGTTCTTGAGTACACTCGGGGATCATTATCTGGCCCAGGTAATACAAGAACCTACTAGAAATGGGGCCATCTTGGATTTAGTCATCACAAGTAATATTGATATAATATCAAATGTTAAAATAGGGGAACCCTTGGGGAACAGTGATCACAACACAGTATCATTTGAGATTAAGTACAAAAAACAGAGTTGTAAGGGGCCAACAAAAACTCAAAATTTTAAAAGGGCTAACTTTAATAGGCTACGGGCAGCAATACTACATATAGACTGGGATAAAGAACTTACAGGGAAAATTACTGAAAATAAATAAATACTGAAAATAAATTATCCCCTATGGCTTAACAATGACTTAAAGATCATGATGAGGAAAAAGAAACATGCATTTAAAGGAGGAGGGAACAGAGGCAGCTTTATGTAACTATAGGGAAATCAACAAGGCTTGCAAAAGGGCTATTAGACTGGCTAAAGTAGAAAATGAGAAGTCAGTTGCATTCGAAAGTAAGACTAACCCTAAAATATTTTTTAATATATTAATGGGAAGAAGGCGAGAAAGGAAGTTATAGGAACATTACAATGTGACACAGGCCATCTGATAATTAGTGACCAGGAAAAGGCAGATGAGCTAAATAGGTTCTTTTCGTCAGTATACACAAGGGAGGTACCAGTTGTTGGGACACCGCAACATAATGGGGCTACACTACAATCACTAAATAATTGGTTAACGCAGGAAGAAATCCAAAAGAGATTGGAGAAAATAAATGTTAATAAAGCCCCAGGTCCTGATGGAATACATCCAAGGGTACTGAGGGAGCTGGGTTCTGTAATAGCCAAACCATTATATCTAATCTTTCAAGACTCACTCACTACAGGGTCTCTACAGGATGACTGGAGAAAAGCAGAGGTGATGCCTATATTTAAGAAGGGATCAAGAGCAAATCCGGGGAATTATAGACCAGTGAGCCTCACATCTGTAGTTGGGAAGCTTTTAGAAGGGTTAATAAGGGACAGAATACAAGAATATGTCTATTTGAACAAGATCATAGGTAGCAGTCAACACAGATTTATGAAGGATAGGTTGTGTCAGACCAATCTAATTAGTTTCTATGAGGAGGTTAGTAAGAACTTGGATCAGGGCAGTTAGGTAGCAGTACTCAATGCCAAGCAGCAGCTGCAAAGGCAAGTAACATATTAGCATGTATTAAGAAGGGTATAAAAGCAAGGGGAGCAAATATAATTCTACCATTATACAAATCCCTAGTACACACTCATTTGGAATATGGAGTACAATTTTGGGCACAACTTCATAAAAAGGACATTTTAGAGCTGGAAAAAGTACAGAGAAGGGCTACAAAACTAATAAGGGGAATGGAGGGGCTAAGTTATGAAGAAAGACTAACCAAACTAAACATATTTTCGCTAGAAAAAAAGGCGTCTACGAGGGTATATGATTAACTTATTTAAATACATCCAGGGTCAATATAAGGCTTTGTCAAGTGAACTTTTTGTAGCAAGAGATTTTCAACTGACAAGAGCACATCCTTTGAGGTTAGAGGAAAAAAGATTTCCCCTTAAACAAAGAAAAGGGTTCTTCACAGTTAGGGTGGTTAAATTGTGGAATTCTCTACCAAAGGAGGTGGTAACAGCAAATTCGATAGACAACTTCAAAAAAGGGTTAGATATATTTTTGAATAAAGAGGGCATTTAAGGTTATCCTAGATAACTAGCGAAGGAATATTGATCCAGGGAGAAATGTGATCACCAGTTTCTGGGGTCAGGAAGGAATTTTGCTTTTTTTCCCATTATGAGACAATTGTCAAAGTTTCAATGTTTTTTTTTTTTTTCTGTTTGCCTACCTCTGGATCAATTAACAATTAATAATAAATAGTCCACATATTAAAAAGATCAATAGACATCTAATATGGTTGAACTTGATGGACTAACTCTTTATTCATCCTCCAATACTATACTATTAATAATTATTTAACAACTAATTAATTAATAACTAATCCGCATATTGCAGATCAGAGGAGATCTTAACAGGTTGAACTTGATGGACTGAAATACTTTTTTCAACCTAAATTACTATGTAACTATGTAACTATGTAACATATTATAATTGTCAAAAAGCGAGGGACACAGTTTGTCCCGCAAATGCAGACCTCACAAATCGATGGGCCACATATGCGGAGGGGGACAAAAACTGCAATGAGCCAAAGGCTCATTTCAGGCCGCAAATGCGGAGCTCGCTAAGCGAGTGTCCGCATTTGCGGAGGTGGAGGCTCTACGGCGCCTCACTCTTGTTAAAAAATCCCCCAGAAGAGTGGGACTTTAAAAAAAAAAAAATATTAACCAGCGGGACTTAGAAAAAAATAAATAAATATGAGGTTGCAAAAATGCGAAGGACGGAAAACGCTCCACAACCACGTAATACATAGACAATCGCCGCCATTTTACAGCACTAACTTGCAACTAATAACATTACCATTCTAAAATGGAGTTTTACACAACTGATCAAATGGTTTGCCCTCGCGCACACAGCCTATTTAAACTGCACACTTGCCAAATTGCTGACACTTACACCTCAGGTCAGCAACAGCCCAAATGTACACTGTATGCTGCAGGAAAATCAAAACAGATTGTTAGCTCTTCAGATTATTGATTGCTGGATATATAATTAAAAATAGGTAAAGTATATTAATTTATTATTTAATTAATTCATTATTATTAATATATATATATATATATATATATATATATATATATATATATATATATATAAAGAGCAGGGGAGAGCCTCACAATGAGCTCCAAAGGCGCTCAGCACGGGGCTCACAATGAGTGGCAAAGGTACTAAGAGGACCAAAAGCCTTACATTGGGTGGCAAACAGCATTACGTGCATTACAATTTTATTGACTGTCATTTTTTAACAGGCAAGTCACTAGTGTGTATAAATTTATGAGGAAAAATCATTATATGTTTTATGTGTAATTTTTAATTGTTGGGGTATATGTATGTGGATGTATCTATATGTGTATCTATGTGTGATATTTACTCTATGTGTATTTATATTATATGTTATCACTTAATATGTGTTATCAAAGATTAAGTGTAAAATTAGTATTTGAGAAATAGAAATCAATTAAATCGTAAGAACCTGCTCTGTCTAAACGCCTACTTTCTCTCTCTCTCAATCCTCCAACCACCAACTCCAGGACCTGCATACTACTTTGTGAGAAACTATAACACAGTCAATGCAGGGGCACCAGGATCTCAGCTTTATCATCTCTCCCTTTCAAACATTATCCGTTAGCCCGCTTTCTATTGGCTCACAGAGCTGTGACACACCCTATAATTATGGGATTGGATTGTAATTGCGGATTCCAAGTATTCCAGTCCACAAACAGTTTGCGGTGGCTTGATGGGTTTACGGTTTTAGGCTTTAGCCCTGTAATTGCGGGCTTGAGTCAGTTAAATTCAAGCGTAATTGTAAAAATGTCTAACCCATAAACTTTCCACCACAGGCATTGTGTTTATGGCCTTGGAATTAAATTGGGGCCTATGTGTGCTTGTTGACTGATATTTGCTTGTGAACAAATAACTTTATTGCTATAATTATAAGATGATATTGCACTACATTTCCTTATTGTTATGATAACCCTTAATGTTTACTCAGTCATAGTGTGTGGGGTTAGGTGCTCCTGTATATGATTTAGAAACGTGTAAACATAGAAAAAGAGTACACAGTTTAGACCACTCTTAATTGTATTTGTTGTGAGAAGTTACCAATTTATACAAATTTGTTAAAATATATATGAAAATATAACATTAAGCTTAATCTCTATTAAAAGTATGAGGTAGCTGCACAATTAATTATATTTGAATATCGCAACAAAGATACCCAAGCCACAAACTGTGTTGGTATTATTTATAGCATATATTACATCAAACAAATCTTGCATGATTAATTCAAGTTATAAATAATTATAATATATTGCAATTTTTAATTGCAATGAAACCTGCCTTACAGCAACAGCTGTGTATTGCAGCATTATCTTTAAAACATTTGCTCTATAAAGGGTAGTCTTTCAACCTATTATTTTATATAACGTTAGTAGTGACAATAAGGATGTATATAATTAAGGGTTCATAAAGTAACATTTTTGATATTCCAGTTTATTTAACTTAAGTCCCCCCCCCCCAGATTATATGAACAAGGGAAACAAAAAATAGCAAAATTAAACTTCATAATAATAACATAAGGAAGGTGGTGACAGCGGATTCGATAGATAACTTTAAAAGGGGACTGGATTTATTTCTAACTAAGAAGGGAATTCAGGGTTATCCTGGATAATTAGAGAGAGTGTATTAATTCAGGGAGAAATCCAATCGCCAGTATCTAGGGTCAGAAATAAAATAAAAATGTTTCCCATTTAGACGATTGGCTAAGTTTCACTTAGGTTTTTTTCTGTTTGCCTTCCTCTGGATTAATTACTAATTAAAAAAAAATAATTAAATAGTTGATTAATCATTAATTAACAATTAACAACTAATTAATTAATAACTAATCCTCATATTTCAGATCAGAGGAGATCTTACAAGTTTGAACTTGATGGACTGAAAGTCTTTTTTCAACCTTAATTACAATGGGCCTCATTCTATTAACGGCCGTAGGAGATGCGTGACCGCAAGGACCGGCCGCAGGCTATTTGCCTATTCTATTCCCTTGTGGCCGAGGGCTCCGGCAGGCTTGCGCCCGGCGCCCTGTTATCCCTTGCGGCCGCACGCGCAGCAGGAAAGCCTTTGATCTTACACGGCTGCAAGAGTTTCGGCCGCAAGAAAGCCCCGGTTGCTATTCAATTGCTATGTAAACCCTCTCGTCATGGCCGCAAATATCTAAAACCGAGCCGCAGCTTACTTGCACCAAAAAGGTCCCGCTAGCACCCAATTAAGCACATAATAAAGCCATCCTGCACTTTGATGAGACGATAAAGTGATTGGAGGTGTTAGCATTCATAGCACAACATTCACGTACACTCAAATCTGAAAATCAATTTTAGTTAAATTCATGTCAAATGTCCGTGGACAACGTCCCAAGGGCTTGGAGCACCTCAGACCCAGAAAGGCTGCAGGATTAGCCTCCTTTACATCTGTAAATGGGTAAAATAGACCCACGGATCTTAAAGGGCTTACTTACAAGTCGTAGCAGAGAAAAGCCATCCTGTACTTTTATTAAAAGGGAAAGTGATGTTTTGTTTTTAGAATTAATAGCTCAACATTCCCTTACTCTCAAATCCGCAAATAAAGATATTTAACTTCATGTTCAATCTTCGTGTTTTATTTATCATGCAAGCCCGCACAGGCTTGAATAAACGAGCTACGGGCTTGATTAAACGAGCTACGGGCTTGATCATTGAAGTCTGTTGTACTTGGACAGATTTTAAAATCAAACTACAATTTGGCGATGTGCAAGCTTGAGAATGTTTTGCTAATAATCTTCATGCCCCCCCATTATGTTCCCCATCATTTACAGTGCTTTGCAGTGCTGGATTGAATATATATTGGCTTCTACAATGCTTTGTTTGCGACCCTCAACCTCCGAACCCGTACAGGTTTTAACAAGGACGAGCCCGCAGGACTACGGGACGGAAAATAAACAGTAAATGATATATCGGATTTGGGCGATGTGCAAGCTTGAGAGGGTGTTGCTATTAATCCTCATGTCCCCAATTATGATGCCTAGCATTTACGGAGCTTTACAGTGCCATCTTGAATTTATATTGGCATTTACAGTTTTCTGACTCTGCGGCCGGAAAACAAGATTTAAGGGCGCAGGAAAAACGTTTGCGGCCGTTAGCATGATGTGCGGCTGGCCTTAAGGGGTATATCCTTGTGGCGCCGTCCATTTGAATAGCAAGGTAGCAGTAGCTCTACACGGGGCCAGAAGATGGCTGCAAGGAATCGCAGCTTTGCAGCCATTTTACGGCCGTTAATAGAATGAGGCCCACAGTGTCTAGTTACTTTGGGCCTCATTCAAATGCGATTTGGCCGATTGAATAGGGCTCTATATAAGCACAGAGCATATTTTTTTACAGAAGTGTTTATTTAGTGAACTTCTATTTAAAAGCAAGGTCTTCACTAACTAAACACTTTAGTTAGGTATGTAATAAGATTGCTGTAGTCAGTAGCTGTGTTTATTTTGTTTGAGTCTATAGTGAAGGCCTATAATCATACCAGTGTTCACCTCAGCAATGTAATGGAACTATATTAAAAATATATACCTAGTTGCTGAAGTGTTATTGACTGCTAAGGAAGAATACTAATTCAATAAACACAATAACAATAAAAGTCAGAAGTGGAAACTGTTATTCACTTGCTCACTGATAGTTTATCCAATCCTCGGTATCTTTATAAAACAAATGCATGCCTTCAGACAGGCTTAACATCATATTTACAATATTAGATTTACTTTCTGCATTGACAACGGCTTTGATTTCCTAGAATAAGATCTCTAGAAATGACTTACTCGCCACCTATTTGTGATTAAGTGCCAACTTATCTATACAAAGTGGAGAATGATCAAGATAGAGAGCTTCTTTGAAGAAACACTGTAGTACATTTACATTTAAAAAACATATGTTTGTTTTCTGTGCATAGGTAATTTTAAAAAAAGTATACAGTTTAAAATAAATAAAAGTTCACATTTTTCTTAAATTTGTCGCGTGGCCAGCGCCTCCTTTGTGCTGTACTGTCACGGAGCTTGGATGCAGACTGGGCTGAGGTCTCTGGCCCTGACCCCATTACACAGTTAGCTTCATCCCTTTTTTTCACACATTTTTCCAAATTTTCCGCACCGATATCTAAGTCTCCAATCCTTCACTTGTCATCAGTCCTAAGGATGAGTGATATATTTTCTTGGTTCTGCATTCTCTGTCCATCTAGTGCACATCCTAATTGCATCACAGATATATGTGCTGCTGCTTCACAAACACCACAAGGAAATTATTCAAATATAAATATTTTTTAATATTTTTTTAATATGGAAAATATAATGTCTTTATTTGTTAAATATCTATTTGTGTTGTTGGTGGAAGCATAAAATATATTATTTAATAAAACAGTAGAAAACTTGATAACATCTTCATGCAATGAGTTACAGACAGTGCGATTGTCTAGAAAACCCTAAAATATTTTCAAACTATGAGAAGAGAATTTGGCATCCCTATTGGAAAGTGGTTAGATTTTGAGATATTAAAACTAGAATATACAAACTAAAATTTTAATAAAATCTTAGTTAGACCTCCTATGAAATTTGAAGTACCTTATATAGGTACTCGAGTATAAGCCGAGTTTTTCAGCGCTTTTTTTAAGACAAAAAGGCCCCCCTCGGCTTATACTCGAGTCACTCTCCCCCCGCGTCTCTCTAACCCCCCTGTGTCTCTCTACCCACCCCCCATGTGTCTCTAACCCCCCCGTGTGTCTCTAACCCCTTGTGTGTCTCTCTACCCCGTGTCTCTTTCCCTCCCCCCTCCTCAACCTAAACCCCCCTCCTCAGCATAAACCCCCCCTCAACCCCCCTCCTCCACCTAAACCCACCCTAAATACATCCCCCCTCTTTAGGTGGAGGAGGGGGGTTTATGCTGAGGAGGGGGGTTGAGGAGGGGGGTTGGGGTTGAGGCAGGTTGAGGGGGGGGTTGAGGAGGGTTGAGGTTGAGGAGGTGGGTTGGGGTTGAGGGGGGATTAGGTGGAGGAGGGGGGTTGAGGGGGGTTTATGCTAAGGAGAGTGGTTGAGGAGGGGGGTTGGGGTTGAGGCAGGTTGAGGGGGGCTGGGGTTGAGGGGGGTTGAGGTTGAGGAGGGGGGTTGAGGTTGAGGAGGGAGGTTGAGGATGAGGATGGGGGGTTGAGGAGGGGGTTTGAGGTTGAGGAGGGAGGTTGAGGATGAGGATGGGGGGGGTTGAGGAGGGGGTTTGAGGTTGAGGAGGGAGGTTGAGGATGAGGATGGGGGGGTTGAGGAGGGGGTTTGAGGAGGGGGTTGAGGATGAGGATGGAGGTTGAGGAGGGGGTTGAGGATGAGGAGGGAGGTTGAGGATGATGAGGAGGAGTTGAGGAGGGGGGTTGAGTATGGGGGGTTGAGGAGAGAGGATGATGATGGGGGGGTTGAGGAGAGAGGATGAGGATGGGGGGTTGAGGATGGGGGGGTTGAGGAAGGAGGTTTAGGAGGGGGGGTTGGGGTTGAGAGGGGGTTAAGGTTGATGAGGGTTGAGGCTGAGGAGGGGGTTGAGGATGGGGTGGTTGAGGAGGGAGGTTGAGGAAGGGTTGAGGAGGGAAGTTGAGGATGAGGAGGGAGGATAAGGAGGAGGGGTTGAGGAGGGGGGTTGAGGATGGGGGGTTAAGGAGAGAGGATGAGGATGGGGGGGTTGAGGTGGGGGATTGAGGATGAGGGGTTGAGGAGAGAGGATGAGGAAGGGGTTGAGGAGGGAGGTTGAGGATGGAGGAGGGAGGTTGAGGATGAGGAGGAGGGGTTGAGGAGGGGGGTTGAGGTTGAGGATGGGGGGGTTGAGGAGGGGGTTTGAGGAGGGAGTTGAGGATGAGGATGGGGGATGAGGAGAGAGGATGAGGATGGGGGTTGAGGAGGGGGATTGAGGATGGGGGGTTGAGGATGGGGGGGTTGAGGAGGGGGATTGAGGATGGGGGGGTTGAGGAGGGAGGTTGAGGATGAGGAGGAGGGGTTGAGGAGGGGGGTTTATGTTGAGGAGGGGGGTTGAGGATGGGGGGTTGAGGAGAGAGGATGAGGATAGGGCGTTGAGGAGAGAGGATGAGGATGGGGGGTTGAGGAGAGAGGATGAGGATGGGGGGGTTGAGGATGGGGGGGTTGAGGAGGGAGGTTGAGGAGGGGGGTTGGGGTTGAGAGGGGGTTAAGGTTGAGGAGGGTTGAGGCTGAGGAGGGGGTTGAGGATGGGGGGGTTGAGGAGGGAGGTTGAGGAAGGGGTTGAGGAGGGAGGTTGAGAATGAGGAGGGAGGATGAGGTGGAGGGGTTTAGGAGGGGGGTTGAGGATGGGGGGTTGAGGAGAGAGGATGAGGATGGGGGTTGAGGAGGGGGATTGAGGATGAGGGGTTGAGGAGAGAGGATGAGGAAGGGGTTGAGGAGGGAGGTTGAGGATGGAGGAGGGAGGTTGAGGATGAGGAGGAGGGGTTGAGGGGGGGTTGAGGTTGAGGAGGGAGGTTGAGGATGGGGGGTTGAGAATGAGGATGGGGGGTTGAGGAGGGTGTTTGAGGAGGGAGTTGAGGATGAGGATGGGGGGTTGAGGAGAGAGGATGAGGATGGGGGGTTGAGGAGGAGGATTGAGGATGGGGGGTTGAGGATGGGGGGGTTGAGGAGGGGGATGGAGGATGGGGGGTTGAGGAGGGAGGTTGAGGATCAGGAGGAGGGGTTGAGGAGCGGGGTTGAGGTTGAGGAGGGGGGTTGATGTTGAGGAGGGGGGTTGAGAATGGTGGGGTTGAGGAGAGAGGATGAGGATGGGGGGTTGAGGAGAGAGGATGAGGATGGGGGGTTGAGGAGGGGGTTGAGGAGGGGGTTGAGGATGAGGAGGGAGGTTGAGGAGGGAGTTGATGATGAGGAGGGAGGTTGAGGATGAGGAGGGAGGATGAGGGGGGAGGATGAGGTTGAGGAGGGAGGTTGAGTTTAAGGAGGGAGGTTGAGGATGAGGAGGAAGGTTGAGGATGAGGAGGGAGGTTGAGGATGAGGAGGGAGTTTGAGGAGTGGGGTTGAGGAGGGTGATAAGGGAGGGGGGAAGAGACACAGGGAGGGGAGAGGTTGGAAGAGACACAGGGAAGGGAGAGGGGAGAAGAGACACAGGGAAGGGAGAGGGGAGAAGAGACACAGGGAAGGGAGAGTGGAGAAGAGACACGGAGAGAGAGGGGGACACAGAGAGTACAAGAGGAACACAGGGGGCAGAACATTTCCCACCCTCGGCTTATACTCGAGTCACTCATTTTACCCAGTATTTTGTCGTAAAATGGGAGCCTCAGCTTATACTCGGGTCGGCTTATACTCGAATATATACGGTATAACAAGGTTGAACATGATGTTCCAAATTTATAAATACTGTATTAGAGACAACAAAAACTCCCAGATTGTTGGAGTTGGAGAAAGAATTGAAGCAGGAATGGGAGACCAAAACTTGGTTCAATGCTTTCAATAAAACAGCTAGAGTAATTAAATGCCCAAATTGGAGAGAGAGAGATTTTAATTCAGAGGTGGCAAGAATCTACCCAGACAGGAATATAGATAAATGCTGGAGATGCGACACAGACATTGGTACATGTAAACATATATGGTGGGATTGTAAACAAATTAATTCTTTTTGGTCCCTTCGTATAAATCAAAATATTAAGATAATCAATTGTGAATTACTCCTTGTTACTGTTACTTTTCCATATTTTTCCTCATTTACTGTACTAAATATATTGCAATTCATATCTTAACGGTTGCTAAATGGTTTTTCGATTAAATTGGAAAAAAAAAAAGCCTCATTGTGGGGTGAAATAAAAGATATGGCCCCCTATTACATTGCTACAATTTTAGAAATCGATGCCCGTAAAGTAGCCCGCAAAAGATACTACTATTAAATTGGTCTCTTTTAGCTACCCGCAAACGATCTGCAAGTTACAGTCGGAAAAACCCTACAGGCTGTCAAAATCTGAACTCCGTCCCAGCTAAGCCTTTGATCTGTCAAGCCTATAAATGTTACATTTTCAAATCGCTATTAACTTGCAACAATTCCCCAAACCCGTAAACGGAAAATGGAGCCAAAAATGTATTATTAGTATTAATAGCACAATATTAACAAGCCTACAAATCGTCAATAAAAAATAATTTATTTTATGTTTAATTTCCGTGTTTTATCAATCCCAGCAATCAATTTGTTATAACATACAGTATGATTGAACTTGTATGGGCTAGAATATCATATTTATTGATTCTTTCATATTACATTATTTCTGGAATGAGGACCCGATCGCAACTCGCACTTCAAACCTGTAAGTGATTGAAATCTAACCTCCATGTTTTTAGTGATGTAATAATGATGACAAGCTTTTTTACTATTGGCTACTAGTGATGTCGCGAACATCAAATTTTGGTTTTGCGAACAGCAAACGCGAACTTCATCAAATGTTCGCGAACAGGCGAACATCGGCGAACCGCCATAGACTTCAATGGGCAGGCGAATTTCAAAACCCACAGGGACTCTTTCTGGCCACAATAGTGATGGGAAAGTTGTTTCAAGGGGACTAACACCTGGACTGTGGCATGCCGGAAGGGGGATCCATGGCAAAACTCCCCCCATGGAAAATTACATAGTTGATGCAGAGTCTGGTTTTAAGCCATAAAGGGCATAAATCAACTAACATTCCTGAATTGTTTGGAATAACATGCTTCAAAACATCAGATATGATGTTGTATCGATCAGGTAGTGTAAGGGTTACACTCGCTTCACAGTAACAGACCAATCTCCCCGTTTAATGCACCGCAAACAACCGCAAACAGTCCCTTTGCACAACAGCAAACTCCCCATTTGCACAAGGTTGGATACCAAGGGCCTCATTCTATTAGCGGCCGCAGCCGTTGCGGGGCCGCAAGGACCGGACGCAAGCTATACGGCTATTCTATTCCCTTCCGGCCGGGGGCTCCGGCAGGCTTGCGGCCGGCGCCTTGCTATCCCTTGCGGCCGCTCGCGCCGGAGGAAAGCCTTTGATCTAAAACGGCCGCAAGAGTTTCGGCCGTAAGAAATTCCTATTTGCAATTCAATTGCTCCGGGAACCCTCTCTGCAAGGCTAAAAACGAGCCGCAGCTTACTTGCAGGAAAGAAGTCCCGCTAGCACCAATTATGCACATAAAATAGCTCAAATAAAGCCATCCTGCACTTTAAGAAGACTATAAAGGGATTTTAGGTGTTAGAAAAAATAGCACATAATTATCCTATACTCAAATCCGTAAAATATTTTATTTGTAATATACGTAAAATATACATGTGAAAGGTCCAGAGTGCTTGGAGCACTTCAGACCCGCCCACGCCGCAGCCGGAAAATAACAGTTAATTTGAACTCAGGTTTGGGCTGATGTGCAAGCTTGAGAGTGGGTTACTTTTAATCCTCATGTCCCCCAATATGATCCCTAGCATTTACAGAGATGTACAGTGCAGGCTTGAATTTATTTTTGCGTTTTTAGATTTCAAAGCTTACGGCCGGTTTCAAGATATGCGGCCGGCCGTAAGGGGAGATCCTTGCGGGGCCGTATTATTGAATCGCGAGTTAACTGAACCCCCGCAAGGAATCGCAGCCTTACGGACGATTTACGGACGGTGATTGAATGAGGGCCCAAGTTTGCCATGTCCCGTTCCTTGTACTCACTGATGTCATTGTAGGTCTCTTTCTCCACCCAGCCACCAGGGTCCCTGAAAGGTGACAACAAGCCCCCTGGGACGCCTGCTGTGTTTGGTCTTCCACCTCCTCAAAGCCACCATCCTCCTCTGACTCCTCTTCTTCAGACTCCCAGAGTCTGGGGGCTTCCACTGCCCAGCATGGAATATTATGCACAAGTCAGAGTCTGGAGGCTTCCACTGCACAGCATGGAATATTATACACAGGTCAGAGTCTGGGGGCTTCCACTGCCCAGCATGGAATATTATGCACAAGTCAGAGTCTGGGGGCTTCCACTGCACAGCATGGAATATTATACACAGGTCAGAGTCTGGGGGCTTCCACTGTCCAGCATGGAATATTATACACAGGTCAGAGTCTGGGGGCTTCCACTGCCCAGCATGGAATATTATACACAGGTCAGAGTCTGGGGGCTTCCACTGCCCATCATGGAATATTATACACAGGTCAGAGTCTGGGGGCTTCCACTGCACAGCATGGAATTTATACACAAGTCAGAGTCTGGGGGCTTTCACTGCCCAGCACAGATTATTATACACAGGTCAGAGTCTGGGGGCTTCCACTGCACAGCATGGAATATTATACACAGGTCAGAGTCTGGGGGCTTCCACAGCACAGCATGGAATATTATACACAGGTCAGAGTCTGGGGGCTTCCACTGCACAGCATGGAAGATTATACGCGTTGCCTCTGTCAGCGTTATTATAAGGTGTGTACTGTTAAGGAGTACTATTCATATCGGTTTAATCCCTGTTACGTCTACTATCAGGGGACGTGTATATGGCATGGATTTTTGGAAGCGGTAGATGGAAAAAGATGCTTGGTCGGTCCTCCCACTTCAAATTTGGGACACTGAGCGTGCAATCGAAGGTGCCACCAGATATGAGTGTCACTGTGCACTGGCAAAAGTTGGCAGAGAAGGCGCTGTAGGCCTCACACACACGCCTGTAGGCAGGCAACTGATATTCAATCGATTACAGTAAAAAAAGTGTTGTTTTATGTCACTGTACACTACGGTTGCACCAGATATGACGTATCACTGTGCACTGGCAAAAGTTGGTAGAGTAGATGCAAAAGGCTTCAAACACACGCCTGTAGGCTGGCAATTGCTATTCAATCTATTACAGTCAAAAAAGTGTTGTTTTATGTAACTGTACACTACGGTTGCACCAGATATGACGTATCACTGTGCACTGGCAAAAGTTGGCAGAGTAGATGCAATATGCTTCACACACACAGTCAAAAAAGTGTTGTTTTATTTCACTGAGCACAATATAAGCTGTTAGGTCTTAGCCTGTGACACACACACGCTGGCAGGCAGGCATATGAAATTAGATTACACAGAAAAAAATTATAAAATAAAATAAATTATGTTCTAGCCCTAAAAAGGGCTTTTTGGGTTGCTGTCCTTCAGATGGAAGGCTCTGGAAGGGAGTGTATGCTGCTGATTGGCTGGAATGTGTCTGCTGACTGTGAGGTGCAGGGTCAAAGTTTCCTCAATGATAAAGAATAGGGGGCGAACCCAAAAGCGCATGTGTTCGCCGTACGCTGCGAACGCGAACATGCAAAAATCGCCGCGAATAGTCCGCCGGCTAACTGTTCGGGACATCCCTATTGGCTACAACTAAACCCTTAATCATATTGACGGCCGCAAATGGAACGTATGGAAGCATGGTTTACGGATTTGGATGTCAACCACGTATGTTGCAGGCTTATCTATTTTAATCGCTCTGTTACCACAGCCGATGTGAGCTTCAAATTTAATAGGGCCCATAGTTTGCAGAAACAGGCAAATTGAAAATAACTTCTTTGAACTAGACTTTAATACAAAAAAGAAATTGAAATTGTGCTGGAAACTTTGGAACATTAATATAGATAGGTTAAATAAATGAACCTCACGCCTATACCTTGCTTTCTTTTGTATAATATTTTATATTTGCCTTACATGTTATATGTCTGTTTCTAATTTTTTTTCGTACATGTATGATGTTTGACAATGAAAATAAAAAAATAAAAATATATAATCAACCCTTGTTTTTTGCATTTCACCTACTAATTTGGTCTATTTGCTGCTGAATCTAATATTCATGATCAATTATTTATATTAGGTAGATATCATATATGTGTGTGTGCTGTCCTAAATCATGTAATTCCAAATATTTTCATATTTTAACTGGCAACGTTTAGATTCTGGGTTTCAAATCTAGGACTCCACTCCTACTAAGATCTAAAGAATAAGAACTACTAAGAACTATAGATCTCATTCTATTTTATATTTTAAATCACATATTTATTTAGATAAATATGCATTATGCTTTCAATAATCTGAACAAAGGCATTTGATCCAGTAATAAGTCTGTTGTGTATAGTAACTATGTACAAGCAACTAAATGTTAGAAATACAATAAATAGAAGCAAGATATTTTGATTGCTAAGAGAAACATGTTAATGATTACACATAATTATAATAAATAGATAAAAAACAAACCTGTTTTTTCCGTTTTCCACTCTAGGGAGAACATGATTGACATATCCATTATATGAACTAAAACATTTAATTATCTATAATTCATTTTTTTTGTACAAGTATATTTAGATGGAACTGAACATGCTTACAAGGCATATCATTCTTCTTTTACAGAAAATATAATTACATAAGAGTGTACTAATCAAAATATATGTAAACATTAATCGAACTAGTTATTCATTACTACACCGTCATAGTACTAATAATCTTCATATATAGCGGTCACATTTTGCATTACATTTTATCTAGTTTTATTTGTGATACTTTGTAATTTTCCATTTTACTGTCAATACTAAAGTTGCCAAGATATTATGCTAAGTCTGTCTTTTGTTGTATCGTACAAAGAGATTTTATAACAATGTTTTATTCATTTTTTTCTAAGTCAAAATCTCTTAGAATGCTTTAGAATTTTCTGTTCTCAGCCAGCAATAAAAGGTGTGGTAAGTATGTTCTATATGTAAAAAAAAAAAATATTGTGCCTTTATATTTGGCAGGGGAAGTTTTAGAGATCGAGTTTAAAGAAAAGGATTGTTGTATATATGAATATCTGTTAACTTTTCAAGGTAACTCACTGCCTTCCTTTTGTAGCAATTCCATTTTTTTTACAAGAAAGCATCTTTTACAAGACATATCTTAAATGATACAGTATTGCTTGCTGTTTTGTAGCTGAAAATCTGGTTGTTGACATCTTATTTGATTTAATTACATGATTTATGAAGTTCTGTATGAACATTCATATAAGCTAAATATACTATGTTACATAGTTACATAGTTACATAGGGCCTCATTCTATTATCGGCCGTAAAACGGCCGCAAGGCTGCGATTCCTTGCGGGGCTCCCGTTACCTTGCAATTCTATTAAACGGCCCCGCAAGGATCTCCTCTTACGGCCGGCCACATATCTTGCAACCGGCCGTAAGATCAGAAATCTTTAAAAGGGAAAAATAAATTCAAGACAGCACTGTAAAGCTTTGTAAATGCTAGGGATCATATTGGGGGACATGAGGATTAATAGTAACCCACTCTCAAGCTTGCACATCAGCCCAAACCCGAGTTTACATTAACTGTTTATTTTCCGGCTGCAGCGTGGCCGGGTCTGAGGTGCTCCAAGCACTCTGGACTTTTTACACGGATATTTGACATATATATTTTTTTACGGATTTGAGTATAGGGGAATGTTGTGCTATTTTTGCTAACACCTACAATCACTTTATAGTCTCCTCAGAGTGCAGGATGGCTTTATATTGGCTTTATAATGTGCTTAATTGGTGCTAGCGGGACCTTTTTCTTGCAAGTAAGCTGTGGCTCGCTTTTAGCCTTGCAGAGAGGGTTCCCGGAGCAACAGAATAGCAACCGGGGCTTTCTTGCGGCCGAAACTCTTGCGGCCGTTTTAGATGAAAGGCTTTCCACTGGCGCGAGCAGCCGCAAGGGATAGCAAGGCGCCGGCCGCAAGCCTGCCGGAATCCCCGGCCGGAGGGGAATAGAATAGCAGAATAGCTTGCGGCCGGTCCTTGCGGCCCCGCATCTCGTACGGCCGGTAATAGAATGAGGCCCATAGTATTTTAGGTTGAAAAAAGACTTTCATTCCATCAAGTTCAACCTTTTAAGATCTCCTCTGATCTGCAATATGCAGATTAACTATTAATTAATTAGTTGTATAAATTAAAAAAAAATCAATTTACTCCTGATCCCAGACACCGGCGACTGGACTTCTCCCTGGATCAATACTGCCTCTCTAATTATCCATGATAACCCTGAATTCCCTTTTTAATTATAAATAAATACAGTCCCCTTTTAAAGTTATCTAACAAATCCGCTGTCACCACCTCCTCTGGTAGAGAATTCCACATATTAACCACCCTTACTGTGAAGAACCCTTTACTTTCTTTAAGGTGGAATCTTTTTACTTCTAACCTCAAGGGATGTCCTCTTGTCAGTTGAAAACCTCTTGGCACAAAAAGCTCCCTTGACAAATCTTTATACTGACCCTCGATGTATTTATATAAGGTAATCATATCTCCTCTTAGACGCCTTTTTTCAAGAGAAAATAAGTTTAATTTGCTTAGTCTTTCTTCATAACTTAGCCCCTCCATTCCCCTTATTAGTTTTGTTGCCCTCCTCTGTACCCTTTCCAGCTCTAAAATGTCCTGTTTATGAAGTGGTGCCCAAAATTGTACTCCATATTCCAAGTGGCAGAATTATATTTGCTTCCTTGGCTTCTATACCCTTCTTAATACATGCTAATATTTTATTTGCCTTTGCAGCTGCTGCTTGGCTTTGAGCACTGTTACCTAGGTGGTTGTCCACAAGCACTCCCAAATCCCTTTCAATATCTAGATTTGCTCCATTAAGATTATAAATTGCATGGCTATTTTTCCTTCCCAGATGCATGATTTTACATTTATTCGTATTAAATCTCATCTGCCATTTAGATGCCCATTTCTCAATTTTATGTAAATCCCTTTGGAGGGAAAGCACATCACTATCTGATTTAATTACCTTGCACAACTTCGTGTCATCAGCGAAAACGGAGACACCACACTCCAATCCTACCTCTAAGTCATTAATAAATATGTTAAAAAGGAGAGGACCTATTACTGAACCCTGAGGAACCCCACTTACCACATTAGTCCAATCGGAGTATGTTCCATTTACAACAACCCTTTGCTTCCTGTCTTATAGCCAGCTCTCAATCCATGAGCAGATATTTACTGCAACTCCTGTATCTCTTAGTTTGCACAAAAGTCTACCTTGTGGAACTGTATCAAAAGCCTTTGCAAAATCCAAAAAGACTACATCCACTGAGTTACCTTGATCCAGGTTCCTACTAACCTCCTCATAGAAACTAAGTAGATTTGTTTGACATGACCTATCCATCATAAATCCATGTTGACTCCTACTTATAATCCTGTTCAAATAGACATATTCTTGTATATTATCCCTTATTAACCCTTCTAAAAGCTTCCCCACTACAGAAGTGAGGCTTACTGGTCTATAATTCCCCGGATTTGCTCTTGCTCCCTTTTTCAATATAGGTATCACATCAGCTTTTCTCCAGTCATCTGGTAGAGACCTTGTGTTGAGTGAATCTTGGAAAAATTAAATATAATGGTTTGGCTATTACAGAACCCATTTCCCTTAGTACCCTTGGATGTATTCCATCAGGAACCGGGACTTTATTAACATTTATTTTTTCCAACCTCTTTTGGATTCCTTCCTGTGTTAACCAATTATTTGGCAAAGGTAGTGTAGCCCTATTATGTTGCTGTGTCCCAACCACTGGTACCTCCCTTGTGTATACCGAAGAAAAGAACTTATTTAGGTCATCTGCCTTTTCTTGGTCACTAATTATCAGACGGCCTGTGTCACATTGTAATGTTCCTATAGCTTCCTTCCTCGCATTATTATACTTAAAAAAATATTTTAGAGTTAGTCTTACTCTCTTTTGCAATACATTTTTCATTTTCTATTTTAGCCAGTCTAATTGCCCTTTTGCAAGCCTTGTTGGTTTCCTTGTCTTCCTGTAAAGCAGTCTCTGTCCCCTCTTGTTTGTATAATTAACTGCCTATTTGTTACTCCGTATCTTGATCTTTAAATCATTGTTAAGCCACAATGGATGTAATTTACTCCTTTTACTTTTATTCCCACATGGTATATGCCGATGTGTATCTATATTTAGTAAGGATTTAACTGTTGTCCATTTATGTTCAGTATTTTTACCTGCCAGTTCTCTGTCCCAGTCTATAGTTTGTTTTGCTGCCCTTAGACCATTAAAATCTGCCCTTTTAAAATTAAGAGTTTTTGTTGACCCCTTAAAAAAAATTTTTTTTAATTCTATCTCAAATGAGACTGTGTTGTGATCACTGTTTCCCAAAGGTTGCCCTGTTCCAACATTTGATACTATATCAATATTATTTGTGATGAGTAAATCTAAGATACCTTCATTTCTAGAAGGCTCTTGTACAACCTGGGCCAGATAATGATCCCTGAGTGTACTCAAGAAACTGGTCCCTTTAGCTGAACTGCTGGTCTCATTTATCCAGTTTATTTCAGGGTAATTAAAATCTCCCATTATTAGAACTTGACCATACTTAGCTGCATTTTCAATCTGTAACAATAATTGTATTTCCTCACTTTCAGCTATATTTGGGGGTTTATAGCATTCTCCTACTAATATTCTTTTGGAATTTGCTGCTCCGCTATTTAACTCTACCCACAAACATTCAGCTTTATCACTAGGTCCACCATAAATATCTTCTCTGACTATAGGCTTAAATTCAGGCTTAACGTACAGACAAATCCCTCCTCCTCATTTACCATTGCCTCTTTCTTTCCTAAATAGGTTATAACCATCCAGCTTAACAGTCCAGTCATGAGATTCATCCCATCACATTTCAGTAATGCCTATTAAATCCCATTTTTCCTTAAATGCTAATAACTCTCTAATTTTTCCTGGCAAGCTTCTGGCATTAGCAAGCAGACACCTTATGTTATGAGTCTGAACTTCTGAAGTGCGTGCCACTGTACTTGAATTACTTAGTACTACCTCCCTATTGACTATACTACCCCTCCCCCCATCCCCTCCCCTATGAGTTGTTAATTCATCCCTTATACCCTCTACACTTTTTACCCTATTACTTATATCTAGTCCCTCCCCCCCCACCTACTAGTTTAAAAACTCCTCCAGCCTTTCTACCATCCTATCCCCTAGTACAAAAGCTCCCTCATCATTAAGGTGCAATCCATCCCTACTGTAGAGATTGTACGGAAGGGAGAAGTCACCCAAACCCCTCCTTAGTGCACCACATCTTTAGCCACGCATTAACCTCCCTAAGCTCCTTCTGCCTCCCTGGGCTAGCATGTGGCACTGGTAGTATCTCAGAAAATACTACCTTGGAGGTTATTGCCTTCAGCTTATTACCTAGTTCTCTAAAATCATTCTTTAGGACACTCCATCTTCCACTAACTTTGTCATTGGTACCAATATGTACCAAGACCGCCGGTTCATTTCCAGCCCCTCCCAATAATTTGTCTACCCGATCCACAACATGACATCAAAGGTAAAGTATTAATAGTTTGTTTTTATAAATATATGTGAAGACATTTGCACATCAGTGGGTCTAAATAAGCAAAAATACATACATATACAAATCAAATTTGGGTACAAAATGGATACTACTAAAACTTATATTAAAAGGAAAAGGAGAAATCTGCCAGGGAATATACCGTGCAACTTTCACATGAAAAATGTCTACACAGAGTATTGGAACATTGGTGAGAAGTGAATTGGTATCTATTATGCAGGGGCGTATCTACCACTGGTGCAGGTGGTGCATGGCACCAGGGTTCTACCCACTGGGACCTCCATCTTATCCCCCTGTGCTTCCTTGACCAAACACACACCCTCATCCTGAAATGTGTGTGTGTCTGTTTAAAAAAGAGCATTTCTATTGAAGCTCAAACAGGTGGCAGCTTGGAGCAGTTCAGCACATGGGGATGGGTATCAGAGCAGAAGATAAGAGAAAAAGGCAGCAAAATGGCAATACAGTATAGGGGAATTGGTTCTGTGAGGGAGGAGCAAAGGAGATAGGGATGGGTGCTATGTGACGTGGGTACTTAAAGGGGTGTGGTGTTGTGAGGTGGTGGTGTATATATGTGTACATATATGTCCATACAGGATGTTGCAGGAAAGTGGAGTGCGCATGCCCTGGAGCTGTGCTGCAGGCAGAGGGGCTTTGCACAGGCAGGATCAATGAGCAATGTGGTGCCTGCGGGGCCCAGTGAAAAACATTGTTTACATCCCTCCAAGGGGGCAACATTTTTTTTTGCACCAGGGCCCTCTATTCTCTAGCTCTGCCACTGCTATAATGCATTATTTCATGGTCTGTTTTTTCTTTTTACACACATCAGTGATATATATTCCATTATTACTGTCGGTTTTTCTTACAGAAAATTAACACATTCATTATTGTATTATTTGAAATATG
Source organism: Discoglossus pictus (assembly GCA_027410445.1). Classification (NCBI taxonomy): domain Eukaryota; kingdom Metazoa; phylum Chordata; class Amphibia; order Anura; family Alytidae; genus Discoglossus; species Discoglossus pictus. The sequence continues at coordinate 140,513,055 of CM050166.1, read as the reverse complement.
TTACTGTGACATACACTGTAGAGTAAATACATACATTACAACATTATTCACATAGCTTATGCATTTTAATATATTAATACATCTAATATATTCAAATCTTGTATCTGTTATTCTTTAACTTGAAATATGCTATTTTGTAAGTATTTCGATTTTTCAAGGTTGCATATAAATATTTTGTAGAAGCAGAAGCCTCATTTATTGATTTCAGACACTGTAGAAATAACTAACCATTCACGAGACCCTGGAATTCACATTAGAGTTAGATATAGAATGCATGAATTTTCTAGATGTTGAGGTATCTGTACAAGATAAAAATATAATTCTATCATATATGAAACACAAACAGACAAGAAAAATGTGCTGCTATATTCAAGAGCTTACTCACCCCTAAGTGGAAAACATTAATAAAGCTATATCCTAAGATTACATTAATTACATGCAATGCTTCAATGCTGGCAATAACAATAAAGAATGATATTAAAATGTGCACAAACATGTAAGCAAATCCCTTTTCCCACCCAAGAAGGAATGTGATATTTTTCCAAATCTTAACATACATTAAAGGGAAATGTCACTGACATTAACAGGTGTTATTTCATCTTATTATCAAAGTTACCTATTGAACACTTTTATATGTCTATTTAAAAAAAATATTTGTAATTTTATTTTATTTGGAGGTTCAAGGACCTAATTCATTTGTTTCCTTATTTAAGGTATTAGCATTGGCTTTCTTATTAGCACAAAACACTAGCGTCCGAAGAACCTCAAGAACCTCATTTAAACTTGCCAACAAAAAAATCTAAAAACACCATTGTAATACATACACCAACAATAATTATTTACTTTCCTATAGATCCCACCTATCAAAAAATCCCTGCCTAGTTTGATAGGAAGGGCAGAGTTAAAAAAATACTTGAAGAAATTAAGAAAAGGTATGCAATGGGCCAAACACCCAACTAGAATACATTTCATAATAGCAGGAGCCTAAGAACCTCTCTTTCATTCCATCCCCATTACAGTGAAGTCACAAAAATGTAATTAACGAAGAAATATAGAATTCCCTACATAACTAACCTAGCCTCTACTAGCCTGGTGGACTAGGGTGGACATCCAACCAACTCCTAAAGTAAACCATTCCCATAAGAGGCCTTTATTACATTCCTTTCCTCAAAATAATGGAGATCCTATGGACCTAAGTTCCACCAATGGCATATTGAGATTAGTCTTAGTATCTTAAAGGGAGAATATTGTTTCCCCACCTAAACATGCAGGACGGGGTACTAGAAAAAGGTGAAAAAGTAATAATAATAATAAAAAAAAAAAAATGACAGTTGCGCATATAAAAAAAGACAAAGGGGATCATGGTGCCACCATCATTAATTTTAACAAATCCTAAAACACATAGGCCCTCATTCAATTGCGATTTGGCCAATTGAATAGGACCCTAAATAAGCAAATAGCATATTTTTTTTAAAGAAGTTTTTAGTTAGTGAAAATATTGCTTTTGGATAGATGCTTACTAACTAAAAACTTATTTAAAAAATATATGTTATGTGCGAATTTAGGGCCCTATTCAATTGGCCAAATTGCAATTTAATGAGGGCCATAGTGAGTATATCACCTGGTTCCACCCACATGATAATGACATCATCACACAATTGCGGGCATGCATACATGATAGAGGTGGACTGAGCCTTGGGTTTTGAATAAGCACTTGCAATTGAGATGTATCATATATAATTGTCAAAATGCGAGTTCTTGTCACGCTTTGCGAGCTCGCAGAACTGCATCCCTTGCGTAGTGGGGGACGCAGTTCGGGCTGCAAATGTGGACCTTGCGAAATTTGCAGAGGTGGAGGCTCTACGGGGCCGCAGGACTTGAGGTCGCAAAAATACGAAATTAACAGATGAAAGGTGTACATCAAAAAAAAAAAAACACTAAAAAAAAAAAAAAAAACATAAAAAAAAAAATACTTCACACACAGCATGGGGGGACTGCAAGGACATCTGGGAGTGAGGTTGCACGCAAATTACAGTTGAATTTAAAGAGTTTTGCCACTTGAAAATCAGCTAAGCAAGAGAAAAAATGGCGGCCAAAAAAAATTAAAACGAGGCTACACGAAACACAGACAAGGATTACGACTCTTAAAAACAACAAATACGACCCACGGAACTAAGAAAAAAATAATCCGAGGTCGCAAAAATATATAGTTAACGACCGAACCGCATCGAAAAACACGATAAGCACAACAACAAAAAAATGCAACATAAAACAAACATCACACAAAACACTGAGGAACAGCCAGGACATCTGGGAGTGAGGTTGGATGCCAATTTAAGTCAAATTTAAGAAGTTTCACCACTTGAAAATCGGCTAAGCAACAAAAAAAACGGAGGACCCCCCCAAAAAAAAATGAGGCTAAAGGACACAAAATCAGCGAAAATCACTCGCAGGCGTGTACGAGTTACACAGGAATGTAGCAGATATAAAATATACCATTACAATGGACGATGGAAAATGCTCACGAGTCAAGTAACACACACAAAAATAAAAAAATCTACATTACAGAAAAGAAAAAACCTAACTCACAAAAAATAAAAAAATAAACATTACAGAAAAGAAAAACATACATTACAAACCCCCCACTACAGAAAAAAAAAACATTACACACCTGAAAAGGAAATACATAGAATACATACAATAGAAACAATACAAATAAAATGAAATGGTGCGGCCCCTGTTTAAAATAAATATTACATTAGTACAACATACACAAACCTCAAAACAAAGTAAAACATGAACATAATATACAGTGTACGTACCTCCCCGTGACGTCCCCGGCCTCCTCCTCTTCTGCCCCGGATGGGCCCTGGAAAAATCCCAGCTGTAAAAAAAATATATATATATATCAGAGTTCCGCACTCGCGGATCTCCCCGACGCTAATGAGCCTCCTACAGAGTTTTCTCGAAGAAAATTGGCAATGGCGGCTTCTGATTGGCTGAAAACCCTGTCTATCAAATTCAGCTAATCAGAAGACGCCAATCAGAAAGGGATACACCCCAAAATCCCACTCTAATTGGATAAGACACCTGCCAATCTTTATTTAAACCAATCCCAAGGCGCAGATGCCTTCAGCCAATCACAATGGAATACACCCCCACAGGGTGATTGGCTGGAGGCATCTGCGCATTCTGATTGGTTGCACTGACAATTGCCAATCACAATGGGATACACCCTGATTGGCAGAAAGGCATTTGCGCCTTCTCATTGGCTGTTGTCAATGTCAATCAGTATTACAGCCAATGAGAAGACCCAGATGTCTTCAGCCAATATTGATGGCAATAAAGCCTTCTGATTGGTTTAAATAAAGATTGACAGGTGCATTATCCAATCAGAGTGGGGTGTATCCATTTCTCATTGGCTCACACATTGGCGTCTTCTGATTGGCTGAATTTGATAGACAGGGTTTTCAGCCAATAAGAAGCCGCCATTGCCAATTTTCTTCGAGAAAACTCTGTAGGAGGCTCATTAGCGTCGGGGAGATCCGCGAGTGCAGATCTCTGATATATATATATTTTTTTTACAGCGGGGATTTTTCCAGGGCCCATCCGGGGCAGAAGAGGAGGAGGCCGGGGACGTCACGGGGAGGTACGTACACTGTATATTATGTTTATCTTACTTTGTTTTGAGGTTTATGTATGTTGTACTAATGTAATATTTTTTTTCAACAGGGGCCGCACCATTTTATTTTATTTGTATTGTTTCTATTGTATGTATTCTATGTATTTCCTTTTCAGGTGTGTAATTTTTTTTTCTGTAGTGGGGGGGTGGGGGTTGTAATGTTTTTTATTTATTTTCTGTAATGTTCCTGTTTTTCTTTTTTGTGAGTTAGGTTTTTTATTTTCGGTAAAGTAGATTTATTATTTTTTGTGATTTAGTTTTTTTTAATTTTATTTAATGTAGATTTGTTTTATTTTTGCTGCCTTTAGTTTGTTTGATTTTCTCTAATTAGAGTGGTTGGGCGTTATTAAGTGTTAGGTAGTGTAGGTCTTTATAGGTTAGGTCTTTAAATACCCTTATGGGACTAATGGGGTTAAATCGAGGCTTATGAGTCTCTGTATAGACCCCAATAAGAGACCTTATTAATATGGTGTAGTGCTTACACTTTGGGTCATGAGGGTCCTGGCACTTATAGTGTTATTTCATGCATTGATTAGTGTGTTATAGGCATCTATATAGTTGAATTTATTCAAAAAAGGAAAGAAAAAGGACACCCTTTTTAATCCAGAAAACACTCCACTATTTGCTAAATAAAGTGAAATAAATCAGGTATTTCAAAAAGTTTAAAACATATTTAAAAATAAGTAAGACACAGTAAGCTTTTTCCTGAGTGTTCTTTTTAAATTAAACCTAACTAAGCTTATAAGAATTATTATAACATCTCTGAATTTGATTATCTTTATTGTGGCCTTTTCCTCAATATCTTAGTATATTTGACATATAATTATAACAAGAGGTATCATAATAAATGTTCAATTATCCCTGTTGTTTAATAGGAGGAGAACACAGCCACCACTATGAGTGTTTAAAGTGCTTTGTGCAAAGTGATAATTGCATGTGTACAAAATTAATAATAGAATAATATAAGTTACTTGTAATTTCAATTACATTTTAAAAATTTAATTTTTATTAAAGTATTTCAAAAAGTTTAAAACATATTTAAAAATAAATAAGACACAGTAAGCTTTTTCCTGAGTGTTCATTTTAAATTGTTTACATCCTTCCAGTATCAGGCTTTTACATGTTTAAAGAAATAGCAATAATAAAATAGATATTTAATAAACTGAGCCTTGGCAAAACTCCATTAAATATTCTTCTTCCTCAAAAATTTGTGTTTAAAGTCTACAGTCAGGTCCATAAATATTGGGACATGGACACAATTCTAACCATTTTGGCTCTATACACCACCACAATGGATTTGAAATGAAACGAACAAGATGTGCTTTAACTGCAGACTTTCAGCTTTAATTTGAGGGTATTTACATCCAAATCAGGTGAACGGTGTAGGAATTACAACAGTTTGTATAAGTGCCTCCCACTTTTTAAGGTACCAAAAGTAATGGGACAATTGGCTGCTCAGCTGTTCCATGGCCAGATGTGTGTTATTCCCTCATTATTTCATTTACAAAGAGCAGATAAAAGGTTCAGAGTTAATTTCAAGTGTGCTATTTGCATTTAGAATCTGTTGCTGTCAACTCTCAATATGAGATCCAAAGAGCTGTCACTATCAGTGAAGCAAGCCATCATTAGGCTGAAAAAACAAAACAAACCCATCAGAGAGATAGCAAAAACATTAGGTGTGACCAAATCAACTGTTTGGAACATCCTTAAAAAGAAAGAATGCACCAAGGAGCTCAGCAACACCAAAAGACCCGGAAGACCACTGAAAACAACTGTGGTGGATGACCGAATAATTATTTCCCTGGTGAAGAAAATACCCTTCACAACAGTTGGCCAGATCAAGAACACTCCCCAGGAGGAAGGTGCATGTCTGTCAAAGTCAACAATCAAGAGAAGACTTCACCAGAGTGATTACAGAGGGTTCACCACAACATGTAAACCATTGGTGAGCCTCAAGAACAGGAAGGCCAGATTAGAGTTTGCCAAACAACATCTAAAAAAGCCTTCACAGTTCTGGAACAACATCCTATGGACAGATGAGACCAAGATCAACTTATACCAGAGTGATGGGAAGAGAAGAGTATGGAGAAGGAAAGGAACTGCTCATGATCCAAAGCATACCACCTCATCAGTGAAGCATGGTGGTGGTAGTGTCATGGCGTGGGCATGTATGGCTGCCAATGGAACTGGTTATTAATTGATGATGTGACTGCTGACAAAAGCAGCAGGATGAATTCTGAAGTGTTTCGGGCAATATTATCTGCTCATATTCAGCCAAATGCTTCAGAACTCATTGGACGGTGCTTCACAGTGTAGATGGACAATGACCCGAAGCATACTGCAAAAGCAACGAAAGAGTTTTTTAAGGGAAAGAAGTGGAATGTTATGCAATGGCCAAGTCAATCACCTGATCTGAATCCGATTGAGCATGCATTTCACTTGCTGAAGACAAAACTGAAGGGAAAATGCCCCAAGAACAAGCAGGAACTGAAGACAGTTGCAGTAGAGGCCTGGCAGAGCATCACCAGGGATGAAACCCAGCGTCTAGTGATGTCTATGCATTCCAGACTTCAGGCTGTAATTGACTGCAAAGGATTTGCAACCAAGTATTAAAAAGTGAAAGTTTGATTTATGACTGGAAATCTGTCCCATTACTTTTGGTCCCTTAAAAAGTGGGAGGCACATATACAAACTGTTGTAATTCCTACACCGTTCACCTGATTTGGATGTAAATACCCTCAAATTAAAGCTGAAAGTCTGCAGTTAAAGCACATCTTGTTCGTTTAATTTTAAATCCATTGTGGTGGTGTATAGAGCCAAAAAGATTAGAATTGTGTCGATGTCCCAATATTTATGGACCTGACTGTTTATAGTTGAGGCACACAGTACACTCCCATTGGGTGGCAAACAGCATTTCAAAACTTTCTTTTATTGCCTCTTCATTTTTGATGGGCAAGTCGCTAGTTAAATATAAATAGCTAAAGTATATTCATTTATTAATTCATATTACATTGATAATTCACTGTACTCACATTTTTTTTTTACACTGTACTTATATATCTGTTTTTGCGATGAGCGTCAAAGGTGATCGTTACAAAGCAGGACACTTGAAGTACACAAGGGGATAGGCTCACAATGAGCACCAAAGGCGCTCAGTGCGGGGCTCGCAATGAGCGCCGAAGATCCGCAGAGGAGCAAAAGCCTTACATTGTGTGGCAAACAGCATTGCTATGGCTTCAAATTTTATTGCCATCATTTTTGACGGCCAAGTCGCTGGTAAGCAAATAACCTTCAAACTTTGTTAAAGTATAAGGTCACTTTTTGGCTTTTATCTCTAATAAAATGGGTTACACTATGAATATTAATTGTCTTTGCTTTATGTGTTGCTTGCTTGTTTAGGCACTTAGCATTTTTCTAACTAGAACAACTACAAAGCTCAACATTTGATAAACCATGAATTAAGATACATTGGGGTGAATACGTATGTAGCCAACAAAGTATGGTGTTTGAATGAAAAGGTAGAGATCCAAATTAAAGAACCACTGTGGTCATTGTTTTCTATATGTTCATTTAAAAAATGAACATGAAAATGATATTGTGTAGCTTCATTTTAATTTCTTTTTTATTGCTGCCTTTTATTTTCTCAGTTTAGTCTATCCCTGAAACAATTTCTGTGTATTCAAAGTCTCCTCCCACCTCATGTAGTTGATCTGCTGAAGACAAAATTGTAGATATTCAAAAATGTTGTGAATTTATCTGTGTAACTCTTCAAATAGTACATTTAAAAATGTGACCATAGTGGTCCTTCAAATCAATTTTAATTCTAGGTTGTAACACTACATAATTTGCAAAAATCCAAGAGGGTGTATTCTTACCCTTTCAGTGACAGGTGTTTTGAACATATTCCTTACCCAGGAGACCAGACACTTTTGTAACATTTTGCAATGCATCTGTTTATGCATAGTTTCTTTTAGCTTATATGTATTTAAATATGGAAAACTATATATTGCCTTTGCATTAGAATTAAAAAACAAAGGATCCTGAGGTCCGTGTGGGAAAGAGGACAGGAACCGTAAATAAAATAGAAAAATTGGTCAGAGCGAATATGTGAATTGTATGGATACATACACATAGTCAGATGGAAGAGATACGTTTTTTTTATTTATTTATTTAATTCTAATGCATAGGTAACATTTAAACTACTATTGCTTCTCACAAGGTATACTTCTCAAAAGCTTGTCACGCCAAATAAAATGTTTGTCCAGTTGAATTTTTCTACACTTAAAGTGCAATTGCCTACTAATTTAACATTCTTTTTATGATCAATTTATTGTGGATGTATGTGTTTGTGCACTATTGAAGAGGTGTTGCTTTGTGATATAATAATGCATTTATATTTTGGAAACCTATAACACCTTGTGGAATAAAATGTTATTATTTTGTTGCTTGTTGTAGGTGTCTAGGTACTATTTTACATCCATTGTTCTTTTCTTTTATTGAGCTATTGCTGCTTTGATTGCTATGTTGACTATTTTAGTAAGGGGTTGATATTCATCAAGCATTAATTATTTCAGCTAATTACGGATATTGTTTTTGTAAAAGTGCCAGCCTTGTTTGATTTGTCTCCATGTTCTTATTATCTTTGAATATGCTGATAGGAGTAATTGTACTCTCAGTTGGATGCTGCCATTTTTTTTAGCTCTGTTAATATGGCCAATGGACATGGATTCCATTTGCATAGATGTATTTCATGACATACCATTTCTTTCAAAAGGGCAGGGGATATTCTATGAGTAAATTAAAAGCTTTTTCCTCTCATTCTGTGCTGAAAAAATCTTTTCTAAATCAGGTGGCGTGGTTCTATGGTTGCTACTCAGTAACCCTACCTCATACATATAGAGTGACAGACCCAACATTTTCAACATAAAAGCTGACCATAATAAAAATCAATTGTAAAAAAAAGCTAGTTTTTTAGTTTAATGTTTGTAGACATTGTGCATCTGGTCTAACTTGTCAATTTCCTGATATCTTGAAGACTGAGGTAGTTGTTATCTACTAAACAATGGGAGTAGGATTTATTAAAATGTTTTGTCAAAAATCCAGACCCTCCTGCACATGCTCCGTACAGGCATCTCACACCAATAACTGTAAACCAGGCTTCATCAGAAATGTAAATGTCCCTCTCATACATAGAACATTCATAAAGTATTATATATGCTTCCAGTGACCAGCAGAGCCATCATCATTATGCTAATCATGTTAAATTATGCTCTTAGACAGTCAGACTCAAATTTTCCCACATATACACATTTATTTAATCAAAAAGTGTTATTTATTAAATTTTTGCAAAAAAAAACAAACAATTTTATAGAAAACTTTGTTTTTAGTCTTTTATTGCATTATATATTGGACAATATCTTGTCTCTTTACACCCATCTTATGCTATTATTTTTTCTAATTCAGGTTAGATCCCATAGGGTCATAAACAGGCTCACCTTATAGAACAAAAAAACAACTTCAACATAGACAACCCATCCCTTGCCAACATACTGTATGTCCACACATTCATTCTCCTGTACCCTATGAAATGAATGCTTTGTCTGTAACAAAGCCACATCAATTCATATTATCTTTATTTCTGGCTCCTTCACCCTCTTACAAATCACTGGAACCTGTCTCTCTTCAATTGACACTGTCTGACCATATCTAGGTCTCCCAAACTTTCACTGTGCACCTCCAACCCCTCACTCTTATTTTTCACTTTTGAGGTTTTCCATCCCCTCACTCTTATTTTTAACATTTGAGGTTTTTCAGTTTGTTTCTTCATACCCATCTTTCTGCAGGCTGATGTCATCTACTATTCTACCAGTCTATCCTCTCAATTTCTTGAGCATTTTGTTGCTTAGCTGCCCTGTTTTCTTTCTACTGATGTGTCAGCTATTATACCAGTACATTTCAATATTCTCATCAATAAGAACCTGCAACTTCTAAACATCTCCCCCTTCCTCATCTGGTCTACTTGCATTCCAATTCCCACTCTCTTCTTAACCTGCAGCTTGCATCATCATCTACACACACTCCATGACCAACTCCATCAAAATATCCCTAAGAGAAACCATCAAATCACCAATCCATCATACTAAAACCCCTTAGCTGTTTTATTAACAATACCCTGACATCATGACCGGATGCTGTTGCAGTATACTAACTTCTGCCCTCAGTTGCTCCTGCCGCAGATGGCCTTCCTTGATGCACACTTCTGCAAATTGGGCATAATAATCACATGCCCTATGCAAAAAAGTTCTCTTACTAAGCTTATTGACTAAAATTTCAGTAACTCAACATCAACAATCCTAAACATATTTTCTCTACTGTTAATGTGTTGCACTGTCCATCGGCACCTCTAACAACTAACTGTCTCACTGGCCAATACACAAGTCACTTCTGAACTGAACTGCTGACAGCATTAGGACTAACTTTCACCTGCAGCCAGGAAACATGAGTAATTTGTCACAACAGACCATGTTCAAGCCTGGCATCTCTCCACACCCAACAACACTCATTTACGTCTGTAGCAGAACAGTTTCCTGTCTTCTATCCTTCTCCCACCTCACAACCTGCTGCTTGATCCTATGCCATTACATATACTCCTATCCCACTTATCTACACTCATCCCTACCGCCATGGGTGAAGGAGCCAAAGAAAATCTGGGGGGATAACGCATATAGTATTAAAATGCCACACAACTACTTCTCTACATAAATTGAAACATCTGGGAGGGACTTGCCCCCCTTGTCCCCCCCCCCAGTTCCTACACCCATGCCAACCCCTCTTTAAAAACAGCAAATGTCCCTCTTCACTTAAACAAGTACAAATCACTACCATTGTAAAGAAATCATCACTTGATCCCTTCTCTCTCTCCAGCTACATTAAGACCTCTCTGCTCCCTCTGTTCAACATTTCTTGAACGTCTTGTCTAATTATTTAACCAAGCTTCTCTCTTCCAACCCCCTACTTTATAGCCCGTGAAATCTGACTTCTGTGCTCAACACTCTACCAAAAAATGTTTTAACCAAAGTAGCAAATTATCTGCTGACGGCCATATTCAAGTGCTACTACTCATTCTAATTCTTCTTGATATGTCTGCTGCTCTAAGTCCTGATGAACATCCTCTTCTACTCAAATGTTCCAATCATTTGGCATCTGTGATATGACACTCTCTCAGTTCATATCCTATTTTATCATACCAATGTTTCAGCTTCTCCTTCTGTGGTATCTCTTCAAATCTGCTGCCTCTGATATTTGCAGTACCACAAAGCTTAGTCATCGGCGCCTTACACTTTTTTATTTACACTTTTCCAATGGATACCTCTTAATATTTTTTGGATTTCAGTATCACTTGTATGCAGATGACACTTAAATATATCTTAGACATTAGACCCTACTAGCTTGTGTCACCAACTTCCTCCTGAAAATCTAATTCTGGATGTCCTCATGCCACTTAAAAATCAATAACTGAAAAAACTCTTGAGCTCCTGCTGTACCCTCTATCTGTCACAACTGCCAAAAAGGCATCAGGTTTTCTGCTTCTGAATGATGGTGGATTCTGCACTTTACTTCAAGTCACTCATGCAGTCACTAGCTGAATCCTGATGATTTGCCACTTTCTAATACAAGATGCTATAGGAATTATATAACATATATTATCCAATCTTGACTGCTGCAACTCAATCCTCACTAGCCTTTCCATCAGCCTATCATCTATAATCCTCATACTTAAAATCTGTACAATTTACATGTATGTATATTCAGCTGGCATAGTTCTCACTAAGGCTCACAGTCAACCTGTTATCAATTATTCCTCTTCTACTCTCCTTTTGAATCACATGCCCAATTGTCCCTTTTGGAATGCAAGCTCGCAGAAGCAGCATTGACATCTTAACTTCATTATTATGTGCACCATAATCAGTTAGCTAAGAAAATCACTCTTCTGAATTCTGTTTCTTCTCAGTGAAATAATTGACATCACAGCTCTGGACAAATGTGAGCCAATAAGTGATGACTGGCTCCAGGGTAATTCACTATATGAACTATATTCTGAAAATTTTACAAAATTACAAATATATATTATTGTTTTGTTTTTAGCTGATTATATAAAATATGTCTCTATAAAACATATTATTTTGTTTTCTACATACCTAATTGATATCAGCTATAACCTTACCAGGAAATCAAATTTTTTACATTAACAAATCAATTATGCTGAAAAGCATTTTAGTTTTGCCACAGATTTGTAATCTTTAATTAGTTATGAAAGCACTTTAATCTATATTAATTAAGAAAGAGATAAAGGACTCAATTATCGGTGTTGCAATCATTTTTTTCAAGAGTGTTAATCAATGTTCAGACTACAGGAAGTACATTTACTGAAAACCGTGCATGTCCAGCTGAAGATACCACACATATAATTAATCAATTAATATTATTTTCTTCTTGAAATTAATGAATGTTGTAATCAGGGCTTCAATAATAGAAAGCTAACTTAATAAATGTATGAATTGCTATTCTTCCTCTACAACCTTCAATATATTTAACACGTACTAACACACATACTTATATTAGCACATACTAACATAGCCAATAAGAATTACATTTATTATTTATTAATACCTAAGATTTTATGCATGTGAAGTCAATTTTATATCACAACTACATGAAGAATAATTAACCTTGTTAAAACATTAATTTAAAGCAAACTAAATTTTCCCTAAAAATTCCCTTTAAAAACATTGTATCAATATAAATAAATTGATTTATCTATCTATCTATCTATCTATCTATCTATCTATCTATCTATCTATCTATCTATCTATCTATCTATCTATCTATATATATAAAGAGTGAGGTAACTGTGAGTGTTCAGTAAATATTTTCATAATTATTATGTTGAGCTTTCGAGAGATAACCTCTCTTTATCAAGTCTGAAGCTATACTAAATATTTTGATTATTCATCTAGATTACCTGTGACTGTTCTGTAATCTAGATGAATAGTGATGTCGCGAACATAACATTTTCAGTTCGCGAACCGCGAAGGCGAACCGCCGCAAATGTTCGCGAACCGGCGAACCGCCATAGATTTCAAGGGGCAGGCGGATTTTAAAACCCCCAGGGACTCTTTCTGGCCACAATAGTGATGGAAAAGTTGTTTTAAGGGGACTAACACCTGGACTGTGGCATGCCGGAGGGGGATCCATGTCAAAACTCCCACGGAAAATTACATAGTTGATGCAGAGTCTGTTTTTAATCCATAAAGGGCATAAATAATCTAACATCCCCCTCCATCATCTTCCTCCCCTGTATCTCTTTACCTCCTCCCTCATCATCCTCCCCTGTGTCTCTTTCCCCCCTTCCTCATCACCCTCCCCTGTGTCTCATCCCCCCTCCCTTATCATCCTCCCACCTCCCTCATCATCCTCCCCTGTATCTCTTTACCCCTCCCTCATCCTCCTCCCCTGTGTCTCTCCCCCCTCCATCATCATCCTCCCCTGTGTCTCTTTCCCCCCTCCCTCATCATCCTCCCCTGTGTCTCCTTTCCCCCTCCCTCATCATCTTCCCCTGTGTCTCTTCCCCTCTCCCTCATCATCCTCCCCTGTGTCTCTTTCCCCCCTTCCTCATCACCCTCCCCTGTATCTCTTTACCCCCTCACTCATCATCCTCCCCTGTGTCTGTTTCCCCCCTCCCTCATCATCCTCCCCTGTGTCTCTTCCCCCCTCCCTCATCATCCTCCACCCTCCCTTGATGATAAGGGGGGGAAGAGACACAGGGATAAGTGTGAGGGGTGTTAGGGTAAGGGGTGTTAGGGATAAGGGTTAGGGGGTTAGGTGTTAGGGTGAGGGGTGTTAGGGCTAAGTGTGAGGGGTGTTAGGGTGAGAGGTGTTAGGGATAAGTGTAAGGGTTGTTAGTGTGAGGCATGTTAGGAATACGTGTGAGGGGTGTTAGGTCTTAGGGATAAGTGTGAGAATGTTAGGGTTAGGTGTTAGGTTGATGGGTGTTATGGATAAGTGTGAGGGGTGTTAGGGTTAGGGTAAGGGGTGTTAGGGATAAGTGTGATGGGTGTTAGGGTAAGGGATGTTAGGGTTAGGTGTTAGGGTAAGGGCTGTTAGGGATAAGTGTAAGGGGGTATTAGGGTTAGGTGTTAGGGTGAGGGGTGTTAGGGATAAGTGTGAGGGGTGTTAGGGTTAGGGTAAGGGGTGTTAGGGATAAGTGTGAGGGGTGTTAGAGTTAGGGTGAGGGGTGTTAGGGATAAGTGTGAGGGGTGTTAGGGTTAGGGTGAGGGGTGTTAGGGATAAGTGTGAGGGGTGTTAGGGTGAGAGGTGTTAGGGATAAGTGTAAGGGTTGTTAGTGTGAGGCATGTTAGGAATACGTGTGAGGGGTGTTAGGTCTTAGGGATAAGTGTGAGAATGTTAGGGTTAGGTGTTAGGTTGATGGGTGTTATGGATAAGTGTGAGGGGTGTTAGGGTTAGGGTAAGGGGTGTTAGGGATAAGTGTGATGGGTGTTAGGGTAAGGGATGTTAGGGTTAGGTGTTAGGGTAAGGGCTGTTAGGGATAAGTGTAAGGGGGTATTAGGGTTAGGTGTTAGGGTGAGGGGTGTTAGGGATAAGTGTGAGGGGTGTTAGGGTTAGGGTAAGGGGTGTTAGGGATAAGTGTGAGGGGTGTTAGGGTTAGGGTGAGGGGTGTTAGGGATAAGTGTGAGGGGTGTTAGGGTTAGGGTGAGGGGTGTTAGGGATAAGTGTGAGGGGTGTTAGGGTTAGGTGTTAGGTTGAGGGGTGTTAGGGATAAATGTAAGGGGTGTTAGGGTTAGGTGTTAGGGTGAGGGATGTTAAGGTTAGGTGTTAGGGATAAGTGTGAGGGGTGTTAGGGTTAGGGTAAGGGGTGTTAGGGATTAGTGTGAGAGGTGTTAGGGTTAGGTGTTAGGGTGAGAGGATTTAGAGTTAGGTGTTATGGATAAGTGTGAGGGGTGTTAGGGTTAGGGTAAGGGGTGTTAGGGATAAGTGTGAGGGGTGTTAGGGTTAGGGTAAGGGGTGTTAGGAATAAGTGTGAGGGGTGTTAGGGTTAGGGTGAGGGGTGTTAGGGATAAGTGTGAGGGGTGTTAGGGTTAGGTGTTAGGGTGAGGGGTGTAAGGGATAAGTGTAAGGAGTGTTAGGGTTAGTTATTAGGGTGAGGGATGTTAGGGTTAGGTGTTAGGGATAAGTGTGAGCGGTGTTAGGGTTAGGTGTTAGGGTGAGGGGTGTTAGGGATAAGTTTAAGGGGTGTTAGGGTTAGGTGTTAGGGTGAGGGATGTTAGGGTTCGGTGTTAGGGATAAGTGTGAGGGGTGTTAGGGTTAGGGTAAGGGGTGTTAGGGATAAGTGTGAGGGGTGTTAGTGTTAGGGTGAGGGGTGTTAGGGATAAGTTTAAGGGGTGTTAGGGTTAGGTGTTAGGGTGAGGGATGTTAGGGTTAGGTGTTAGGTATAAGTGTGAGGGGTGTTAGGGTTAGTGTAAGGGGTGTTAGGGATAAGTGTGAGGGGTGTTAGGTTTAGGTGTTAGGGTGAGGGGTGTTAGGGATAAGTGTAAGGGGTGTTAGGGTTAGGTGTTAGGGTGAGGGATGTTAGGGTTAGGTGTTAGGTATAAGTGTGAGGGGTGTTAGGGTTTGGTGCTAAGGTGAGGGGAGGATGATGATAAGGGGGGGGAAAGAGACACAGGGGTGTCCTTGCAGCAGAGATCAAAAGAGTCCTTCAGGACTGTATTGCACACTGTGTACAGTAGCCTAGCTATGGTTTTCCCTATTGATGCAGTATCACCTACACTCAGCCTCCTCTCAGTAAGACTGCAAGTTAGTTATGATTCCAAAATGGCTGCTGTCCATGAGGTAGAAGGGTGTGGAAGGCAGGGTATGATGCTGATTGGCTGGAATGTGTCTGTTGACTGTGAGTTGCAGGGTCAAAGTTTTCTCAATGATAAAGTATAGGGGGCGGGTCGAATATCGCATATGTTCGCAGTTCGCCGTGAACGCGAACATGCTATGTTCGCCGGGAACAGTCCGCCGGCAAACTATTCTACTACTCTATAGATGAATAATCAGAGCTTTCCAGTATATAGTGATACCTTTTTTAATGAAAAAACATATTCATAATTATTATGTTGTGCTTTCAAGAGATAACCTCTCTTTATCAAGTCTGCAGCAATACTAAACGGTTGCACCAAAAAAACAAAAATATATATTCCGAGATTAGGATGGGACAAAGACAAGCACCATAAATAATATCCTGTGAGTCTGTCGATCAGCTTTAGAGAAGAACATAGCAGAGCCATAATTCAGGGGCAAATATTTCCCCACAATTTGAGGATTAGAAAAACCCCAACTGAACATGTGGAAAGATGTGGAATGTGACTGGTAATAAGACAAAAATCATTCATCAATATTAACCCCAGTATGTTTTTAAACAAAAAATGTAATCATTTTTAATTCATTCTTGGATAGTTTTGCAATTTTCTTTGAATATTTTGATTTTAATGCTTTGGATGAAGATATTATTCTGGGTGAAATGGTGTACAACTGGCATACAGTAACTGTTTTCATTGTAATTTTTCATGGAAAGTGTACAGATTCATCCTCATGTGTAATTTGTGACTGATTTCCTCAATGTAACAGCCACTCTCAAATACTTTACATTGTATTATGTACACTACATTGGGGGATGTGCATGAATATGACTCTCTGATGTTCTAGCTCTTATATGTACTTGTAGCAGTGTCCTCTTTACAGATATGTTGACATAGTTTGCAGCAAATTTTATTGAACGGTTTGGTACCCTTTTGTTATATTGTTCATCGGCCAATCTTCTGCTGTCCAATGTTTGGCTCAGATTTGGGGACCATCTAAATGCAAGAATGGGAAGTTTGGGGAATATATACTTTAATTCTTCACACACATATATGTGTGTGGGTATGTGTGTGAAATATATATATACTAGCCACTTGTCCATCACAAATGATGGGATAATATTGTATATTTCTAATTTCGGCCACCCTCTGTCTCTTTTTCCCTCTCCTTTTTCTCTTACCCCCCCTTTCCCTCACCTCTGTCTCTTTTCCCCTTTTCCCCCTCTCCTTTGTCTCTTCTTCCCCTCTCCCTTCCCTGTGTCTCTCCTTGCCTCCCCCTCACTCCCCTGTGACTCTTTCCCCCTTCCCTATCTGTTTCCCCCTCTCCCTCCCCTATGAATCTCCTCCCCTCTCCTGTGTCTGTTTCCCCCTCTCCTCCCCTGTGTCTCCCCCCCTCGCCTGTGTCTCTACCCCATCTCCCTCCCCTGTGTCTCTCCCCCATCACTCCTCTCCCTCTCCTGTGTCTCTTTCCCCCTCCCTCTCTTGTGTCTTCCCCCCTCCCCTGTGTCTTTTTCCCCTCTTCCTCCCCTGTGTCTCTTTCTCCCCTTTCCCTCCCCTGTGTGTGTTACCCCTCTCCCTCCCCATGTCTCCTTTCCCTCTCTCTCCCTCCCCTGTATGTCTGTCCCCCTCTCCGCCCCCTGTGTCTCTTCAACCATCTCCCTCCCCTTTGTCTTTTTTTGTCTCTTTTCCCCTTCTCTCTCCCCTCTGTCTATTTCCCCCATATCCCTCCCCTGTGTCTTATTCCCCCTCCACCTTCCCTGTTTCTCATCCCTCTCCCTCCCCTGTGTCTATTCTCTCCCTCTGCATCTCCTACCATCTCTCTCTCCCCATGCCTCTTCCCCCTCTCCCTCCTCTGTGTCTCTCCCTGCCTCCCCCTCACTCCCCTGTGTATCTTCCCCCCTCCCCTGTGCCAGTTCCTCCTCTACCTTCCCTGTGTCTTCCCCCTCCCCTGTGTCTTTTTCCCCCTCCCTCCCCTGTGTCTCTTCCCCCCTCTCCCTCCCCTGCATCTCTTCCCACTCTCTTCCTCCCCTGTGTCTCTTTCCCCCTCTCACTCCCCTGTGTCTCTTCCCCATCCCCTCCCCTGTGTCTCTTTCCCTCTTCTCTCTCCCCTGTGTCTCTTTCCCCCTATCGCTCCCCTGTGTCTTATTCCCCCTCTCCCTCCCGTGTCTCTCCCCTACCCCTCACCCTCCCCTGTGTCTCTTACCTCCCTCTCCATGTCTCTCTCCCCCATGTCTCTCTCCCCATGTCTCTTTCCCCCATGTCTCTCCCCAATGTCTCTCCTCCACCCTCTACCCAGTCTCTCTCCATCTCTCCCCCCTTGGCTAGTGCAGTGCATTGTGCATTTGCGGCTCGTGCGACAAAACCATTATAAAACCATTAGAAAAGGGTAGCAAAAACGGGACACGCGAACCGCGTACAACCCTTAATTTGCAAGCCTTGCCTTGCGCTACAAAGACTGTTCTTGTGCGAGACTCGTAAGCCTTTACCGCGGATCATGATTCCTGCAAAGCATCTCATCTCTCATCTCCATCTCATCTCTTTCAGCCTACGGCCTTCGGTTGCTCATTTTGGGCCTCGCAATGAGCACCTTCGGCCTACGGTTGTAATGATATAGGAATCACAAGGTTTTGGAGACCAGCAGCCTAGGTCAGCCAAGGACCAGACACCTGACCATACACAGCTGAAGAGAATAGTCACTGATACTATTGCTAGCAGAGTCAAGGTTTATCAGATCTCAAGGAAATTCACAAAGGCAGGCTGGCGCAGTGGTAGGGAAGAGGTTCAGCAGCCTGGGGACCAGGGTTCAAAACCCAGCAGAGTCAAATCCTCACATTACCTCTATAGGTGCAGCCACACTATGCCCTATTACCCGGTTTAACAGGGTACTGCACATGAAAAGACCGAAGAAGATCAGGAGCGTGAATATTGTCCACTGGTTCCCACAAACTATCCTCCTCACCATAGCCTTTCTAACAAACCAGATACTGAAGCTTGTTGCGGAAGATCCTGGAGTCCAGACTTTTCTCCACCTCGTATTCATCCTCACCATCCCTGAGGACTGGAGGTGGGGCAGGCAGGGCTCGGCCAGGGAAAGTGTTATCATGGAAAGGTTTCAGCAGAGCAACGTGAAACACCGGATGTATTCTCATGGAATCTGGAAGTTGCAAATGAAAAGTGACAGCATTGATGTGAACGATGATCACAAAAGGTCCCATGAACCTCTGACCCAATTTATGAGAAGGAACCCTAAGCTTAAGATCCCTTTTTGACAGCCAAACCTTGTCACCAACATGATAAACTGGAGCCTCTGTTTTATGCCTATCAGCAGCTCTCTTGTAACATTCCTGAGCCTCCGAAAGAGTCTCCTTCAACAGGTCTTGGGAATCTCGTAAGGTGGTTAGCAGATCAGTGACTACAGGAATGGAAGTAGTAATTGGGAGACTCACTAGAAAGGTTGGATGGTAACCATAGTTGGTAAAAAATGGTCTCATTGAAGTGGAGCAGTGTTGGGCATTGTTATAGGCAAACTCCGCCGTGGGTAGAAAATCCAGCCAGTCATCCTGCAGGTAACTAATATAGCACCGCAAATATTGCTATAAAGTCTGGTTGGTTCGCTCAGTCTGTCCATTACTTTGTGAATGAAAAGCTGACGACAGATTTACATTAATACCTAAATTAGAACAAAAATGTTTCCAAAAACGAGATGTAAACTGCACTCCCCTGTCAGAAATGACTTTATCAGGCACTCCATGCAAGCAAAATATTTCCTGAATAACCAGGTCAGCCGTCTGTTTAGCTGAAGGTAGACCACGAGCTGGTATGAAATGACCCATCTTAGTTAACCTGTCCACAACAACAAGAATGGTAGTGTGTTCCGTAGAGGGGGTAGTTCCACAATAAAGTCCATGGATATAGATCCCCAGGGACGATGAGGAATCGGAAGAGGCTGAAGCAAGCCAACAGGGGATGAGCGAGGAGTCTTATGTCTGGCACATACATCAGAGTAGGACACATACTTCTTAACATCCTCATAATACTTGGGCCACCAAAAGGATCTTGTGTCTTTCCGATTCCTGGATGACCTGCTGGTTTTGAGTCATGGTAGAGACGTAAAAGATCCAGTCGCCCTGACTCCGGAGCAAACAGCCGTTGAAAAATCCAAAACCCATTAAGAATCTTCATATGGAGATCACGAGGAGGATCACGAAGAACTGGATCTTCAGCGTAGCCCTTTTTAATGCGAGACATCAGATCAGAAGGAAATGTAACTCCTATAAATATATCCTCCGGCAAGATGGTGGTCTTGGTTACGGTAGTATGGAGGGGGTCAGCTATTCTAGACAAGGCATCCGCCTTACCATTCTTGGAGCCAGGACGGTATGTAACCAAAAAATTAAACCTCGAGAAGAAAAGGGACCAGCGTGCTTATCTGGCTGACAGTCTCTTAGCTGATCGAATACATTCCAGATTTTTGTGATCTGGGAGGACAGTAATTGAATGGGTAGCTCCCTTCAAGAGATGTCTCCATTCGGTGAAGGCAGCTTTTATAGCCAATAGTTCTTTATTCCCTATGTCATAGTTTCTTTCTGCTGGCACCATCTGGCGGGAATAGAAGGCACATGGATGTAACAGCATCTTATGTCCAATCCTTTGAGACAGTATAGCACCAACAGCTGAATCAAAAGCATCAACTTCCACAATACATGGTAATTCCGGCTGAGGATGTACCAGGACGGGGGCAGATGTAAACAAAGTCTTTAATCGGGAGAATGCGATATCAGCCTTATTGGACCACTGAAAAGGAGTCCCTTTACGTGTAAGTTCAGTGATCGGTGTAATAACGGCAGAGAAATTCTTAATGAAACGCCTGTAAAAATTGGCAAACCCCACAAATCTCTGAATATCTTTTTCATTCTGGGGGATGGGCCAGTCCAGCACAGCTTTAATTTTACTTGCTTCCATACTTAAACCTTTAGGAGTTATTACATACCCCAGGAATTGAATTTCTGTTTGTTCAAACTCACATTTTTCCAGTTTAATGTATAGGTGGTGGGTACGAATGCGCTCAAGAACTATACGGACCTGTTTACTGTGGTTTTCAAGATTATCAGAAAATATTAGGATATCATCCAAATATGCCACAACAAACTGATCCAGGAGATCTCGTAGTATATCATTGATAAGATGCTGGAAAGTTGCAGGGGCATTACAAAGCCCAAATGGCATTACTAGATATTCATAATGCCCATACCTGGTTCTGAAAGCTGTTTTACATTCATCATTTGGTCTTATGCGAACCAGATTATATGCCCCCCGAAGATCAAGCTTCGTAAATATTTTAGCTGAGCGAAGTCTCTCCAAAAGTTCAGGAATGAAAGGCAAGGGGTAGCGGTTTTTAACAGTGATGTTATTAATGTCCTTGTAGTCAACGCATGGCCGTAGGCTGCCATCTTTCTTTTCTACAAAGAATATAGGAGCTCCTGCTGGAGAAGTAGATGGTCGAATAAAGTCTTTGGCAAGATTTTCTTGTATGTATTCACAAAGAGCTTTCAATTCAGGCTCAGAAAGGGAATATATACGGCCAAATGGGATAGCAGCCCCAGGTAACAGCTCTATTGGGCAATCATAAGGACTGTGGGGTGGAAGCTGATCAGCATTCTTCTTATCACAGACATCTGCAAAATCCCGATATTGTAGAGGAAGCTTAGTCAAGTTTGTAGCAACCATTTCATTAATTGTTGTGGCAACATGTGTTACCTTAGAGGGTTGACAATTCATAAAGCAGTGTTCTGAAGGAAAGGACAAAGTTCTGGTCTTCCAATCAATCTGTGGGTTATGCAGAGCAAGCCAATGTACCCCCCAAATCACTGGAAACTGGGTTGAGGAAATTAGGTGGAAAGATATAGCCTCATGGTGATTCACTTCCAGAGTCAACTTTAAGGGCACAGTCTCATGTGTAACCGGGCCTGACGTAAGTGGAGAACCGTCTACTGTCTCCATTAACACAGGTGAAGAATTAGGGATAGACTGAATTCTATTTCCTGCTGCAAATTTGATGTCCATAAAGTTTCCGCCTGCTCCAGAATCTATCATAGCTGTAGTTGAAATTTTACGATCACCACATTGCAACGTGATAGGCACCACAAAATGAGGATGTTGAGTCAACATACCCTCTTCACCATGAGCCAGAGAAAACAAGGGTTGTGTGACAGAATCCAGTTGATCTGAAATCTGGGATTGGTGTCGAATCTGTGCACCCTCAGCCGCCATAGCTATTGTTCTTTTGGATTTGCTAGGGCAATTGATGGCATAGTGCCCTGCACTACCACAATACAAGCATAAATTGTGAGTGCGTCGCCACTGTTTTTCTTCATTGGATAATAGGAAATGAATTTCTTGAATAGGAAATAGGAGTAGCACTTGGTCTAAAAGAGCCCTGTCTTTCCAATCTTCTTTCAGAAAGTCTCCGATCAATACGGATAGCCAAACGCACAAATGCATCAAAGTAAGCAGGAAGATCAACACGAGCTAGCTCATCTTTTATAACTTCTGAGAGACCTTTTCTAAAGTGGAACCTCTGGGCTGATTGGTTCCAGGTAGTATCAGCAACCCACTGTCTGAATTCAGCAGCATATTCAGCCACAGAGAGCCTCCCTTGATGCAAATGAAGGAGAGTGGCTTCTGCTGTAGCACATCGATTGGGGTCATCAAAAACTAGGCACATGGCCTCGAGAATTTAAAGTGCCCAAGACTGGACTGTCCTGTTCCAGAATAGGGGAGCCCCAAGCCAGGGCTTCATCTTTGAATAGGGAGAAAATAAATCCCACCTTCTCTCTTTCAGATGGAACACGGTGAGGTAACATCATGAAGTGCAAACGGCATTGATTTAGGAAACCCCTAAATCTTTTGCGATCTCCTCCAAACTTTTCTGGTAGGGGCAAACGGGCATCTTGCGCAAGTGTAACAGTAGCAGCCACAACACCACGTGCCCTGTTGCTGGTATACTCACTGTGCATTGACTGAACTTTATTTTGCAGTTCAGCTACCTGGTCCTGCAGCACTTGAATGGTCTGTGCCTGGGTCTGCACAGTTCTTGCAGTAAAAGCAACCTGCTGCGCCAATGCAGAATCTGACCCGGCGCTCTCAATGAAAGCTCCAGATTATTCTGTAATTATATAGGAATCACAAAGTTTTGAAGACCAGCAGCCTAGGCCAGCAATGATCCAATTCAGCAACTTGTAGGTGAAACAGGAACACGCTTTATTGAAGGGAACAGGAACCACAATAATCTGGCAAGGTACATAGACAGGAAGTGCCTTATATAGGCAAAGGACCAGACACCTGACCAGACACAGCTGAAGAGACTATTCACTTATACTATTGCTAGCAGAGTCAAGGTTTATCAGATCTCAAGGAAATTCACAAAGGCAGGCTGGCGTAGTGGTAGGGAAGAGGTTCAGCAGCCTGGGGACCAGAGTTCAAAACCCAGCAGAGTCAATTCCTCACAACGGTCTTAAAGTTGATTTGTTTATCTAGACAAACAATGATTATTTCAGCATAAATATATATATAAACTACTCTAAGTGAATACTTTGTTTCAATTAAATACACTATTAATAAATTATTGAAGTTAACATTTATTTGTTTCTAAATTTTAAGGTGGTTAAAACCATCAGGGCTGAGCTTGCTAACTTAGAGTAGAGGCAAAATTGCTTGTTAAGACAACTACTGCAGCACTAACAATATAAGGAGAAGTAAACATACATCTACTCATTAAGAAATTGTAATTTAAGTTAATTTGACTTATTTTAACTTTCATATTTCTCCCTTAAAATTAGAATTCATCTCTAGAAAAGTTAGGTTTTACAAAATTTGTTTCATGGATACTTGTTTTATGGATACTTTCTAGTCCATAAAATCAGTGAATATACTTTCAAACTCAATTTATGGACCTGCATTTAAATTTGATCTATATGCAAAATTATCATTTAACACAACAACATTTTCTACTTTGTTCAACATGTTCCACATATTTAGCATATCCTCCTGAATATCCTCCCACTAGCTTATGCTCAGCATTTCAAAGTCTGAGTTCCTACTTCTTCTGCTACAATTTCTATACCTCATATTTCCTTAACCTCATGTGCAATCAAATAATTCATACTGTCTTCAAGTACTCAGTGCTCCTTGTCTACAGTCTACAGCACCTCTTCAAATACTCCCGAAACCATCTCTTCATTCTGCTCAGAACATTAATTTTTCCTCTTACTTCCATCTGCATGACGGTTCTTGAAATATATATTTGATATTCCTTGTAGTGCTCTGTCTCCATAGTTTTAGATGCTTGCCCTTAACATATATAATAAACCAATAATACTGTGAAAAAAAGGCTTTGTAAGAAACAGCTGCTTCCCTTAGTTATAGCTTGATGATTTGCCCATTGTCCATTATGTCCATTGTCTATTAAACTTCTGTATCATACTCTCAATTATACTACAAAAACTGCAAGATCTCCATATCAGAGATATCAACTCCATTGAATCAGTTTATGTAATGTGTTGTTATATTATATTTATTGTATTTTCTGCATACATCATAATTTATCCTCACATTGTGTCTATTTCGTGTCATTGTACTTTTGCAAATAACATAACATATTGAGCCTCATTCAATTGAGACATCATAATTTACCTAATGTAGGACTTACGTTTGCCGGCCTGCTGCGGGTTCAAGTTGGGGTGCTATGCAATTGCCCGTGGCTGCAAGTTAGGGGCCGATTGCGAAAATCGGAAACCATTACCATTGGATGGTGCATTTGCGGGCTTGAACATGTTACTAGAGCAAGACCGTAACTCCTGATGCAGAAACAGCCAATGGAAAAAGAGATCATTATCATGACGAACCTCCAAGCCTGTAACTGGTAAGTGAAGGCCGTAGGACTTTGAAATCAAACCTCCATTTTTCGAAGTCCTATGGGCTTCAACCTCCAAGCCCGTAGGACTTTGAAAAATGGAGGTTGGATTTTAAAGTCCTACAGGCTTGGAGGTTGAAGCCCGTAGGACATCACATTGATTGCCGTGATCGATATAACACAAATATTGAACATAAAATAAAGTATTGGAGAAAGTTGTGCTATTAATTCTAAGACCCAACATCACTTTCACAATAAAAGTACAGTATTGCTTTTTTATTTGCTTTTAAAGTGCTCCGATTTGTCATTAAGCACTTTGCAAGACTTCTTTGGCACCATTAATTTGTGGTTAGATATTTGCCATTTGTGGGCTTGACGAAGTGGTTAGCGAGGGGGAATGGGAGCAATTGAACAATGATTTGTGATTTTAGCGTTTGGGACTCTTGCGCTTGTGAAAGATCAAAGACTTGGAGGGTATTACCTTGCAATTTGACAAATAGTAATGATTTGCAGCTAAAAAGCGTGTATATCAAATTACAGATATAAAAAATACCTGCCATCAAATTTAATATATACCGTATTTTTCGCCCTATAAGACGCACCGGCAGATAAGACGCACCTAGTTTTTAGAGGAGGAAAACAAGAAAAGAAAAAATCTGAATCAAACACAAATACACTTTACACACAGATACACACCTACATTACACACAAATATATATATATATATATATATATATATATATATATATATATATATATATAGAGAGAGAGAGAGAGAGATACACATACATACATATACATACACACATAAATATACATATATATATATATATATATATAGATACATATACATACACACATAAATATACATACACATACATACACACATACATGCACACATACATACACACACACACACATACATGCACACACATACATGCACACATACACACATACATACATACACACACACACATACATGCACACACATACATGCACACATACATACATATACTGCAGCATTTGGGAGCATTTGGGAGCCCTTGACCCTCCCTGACCCTCCTGATCCTCCTGATCCTCACCTTCCTTCTGATCTCTGCCATCTTGAT
Organism: Discoglossus pictus; assembly: GCA_027410445.1. Lineage (NCBI taxonomy): Eukaryota > Metazoa > Chordata > Amphibia > Anura > Alytidae > Discoglossus > Discoglossus pictus. The sequence continues at coordinate 140,487,432 of CM050166.1, read as the reverse complement.
CTCACCCCAGCGCTTCCTACCTGCACTCCTCGTGTACTGCAGCGTTGCGTGTGTGACGTCACTAGGACGCACCGGCCGACGCGATGCTGGTAGGAAGCGCTGGGGTAATATCAAGAGGACAGAGGCAGTTTGAAAAGGTATATTCGCCGTATAAGACGCACCAACTTTCCTCCCCCAGTTTTGGGGAAGAAAAAGTGCGTCTTATACGGCGAAAAATACGGTATATTAAACCCAACCTCACTGCCTTGCATTTACATTCTTCTTCCTATGCAAGTTTTTAATCAATTGGCTTTATACAGAAGCCAAATAAAATAAATTGGCAATTTATTAACACCTATTATGTGCTTATCAAGCAATCATTTTGTTTAAATTGCAAGTTTGATCTTTTTTTCAGTTCAGTTGTTAGTCAATCATCAAGCAAAATTATTATACAGCCAATTTATAGTTATATAGCATTTATTGTCTGTACAGGGTGCAGGCTATACTGTTTATCATGTGTTGAATTATAAGGCTGATATTTGTTTGCTCCTTTTTATCTCAACTCCATCGCTTTTTCTCACCCATACCCCCTCCCCTTGGAGAAATCTGTTCTTTTGTAGGATGCTGCTCCATATTATTGGAACGATATTTTGATTTATTATTGATTGTATTTTGATTGCTACATAGACCTGTAGTTTAGGAACAAAACAATTATGTCATCATGTGGAAGGTTTGACTGATATGTAAGTCTTATATTAAGTCTCATATTTACATTTTTTTTTTTTATACATACATTTTTACATTTAAGGGAATTTCTTCATGAAGGCTGATTTCTTTTGAAAAGTGAATAACAAATAACGTTAATGCTAGTAATTTATGCTCTTTAGTGAATCTGTCCCTTTTCAATAATATTTTGTTGAACGGAGTGAAAAAGTTCCTTATGGTCTTCACTGAATGGAAAATAATTAAGACACTGTCACTGCAGATTATACTACACTCTGATATTATCATTTTTATGCTTCAGCATTTGTTCCCAACTCTACATAAGTTTGACGTCTTCTTGCTTGAAATTTTGCCCATGATCAGAAGCAGTTTTGTTTTTTTAAATCAATATTTTATTTAATCTCCATGAAATATAAATAGTAAAATTGTTAATGGCATGTTCTTACAACAAAACATTGTAGTTAGCCAGTCCTTGCTTCAATCAGGGCCTCATTCAATTGCAAGCCTGCAGATTGTGTCCTACAGGCCGTATGTCTGCGGGCATGAAATTTGCTACAAATACAGAGCAATTCAATTGAACAAGCCCGCAAGTTACGGACCAAAAGCCGAAACCGTAAACCATGCACTCGTATGTAGCATTTCAAAGCGTGAAAATGATCAATTATGCAAAGCCATAACTATCCATTTAGAAACAGGCAATAGACAATGAGACCGTCATCATTAGGTCAGTAAAACATGGAGGTTACATGTCAATCAATTAGCCTTTAGGGTTCCGATATGTGATCAGACTTGCAATCCTGCAAAATAATACAAATGAATGAAGGAAATGTTCTAGTCCATGTGAGTGGCCTGATAGGAATTAACTCATTGATTCCCGAGATTGATATAACACGGAAATGACACATAACAAAAAGTTACGGACCAAAAGCCGAAACCGTAAACCATGCACTCGTATGTAGCATTTCAAAGCGTGAACATGATCAATTATGCAAAGCCATAACTACCCATTTAGAAACAGGCAATAGACAATGAGACCGTCATCATTAGGTCAGTAAAACATGGAGGTTACATGTCAATCAATTAGCCTTTAGGGTTCCGATATGTGATCAGACTTGCAATCCTGCAAAATAATACAAATGAATGAAGGAAATGTTCTAGTCCATGTGAGTGGCCTGATAGGAATTAACTCATTGATTCCCGAGATTGATATAACACGGAAATGACACATAACAAAAAATAATTTTTGATTGCAGATTTGCGAGCTTGAGACTGTTGTGCAATTAATTCTAATGTCTTTCAGCACTTCCCTGTCTTTTAAAGTGCAGTATTGATTTTTTTATTATATTGACAGTGCTATGAACAGGGCTTAAACCCCATTGCAAGTCCTATCTGGTACTCATAGGATTTTCTTCAACATTTGACATTAACGGGTGTGAAATATTTGGGGCTTGATGAATTGTAGCAATTGAATAGCAATTTGCAATTGTAATTCTTGCGGGCTTGAAAGATCAAAGGCTTAGCTGGGTCGGAGTTAGTGTTGTAACAACCGCAGGGATTTTCTGCTCGTAACCCATAGATTGTTTGTGGATCGCAAAAAGGCGCCAATTGAATAGCAAATTAGTTTATGGGCTACATTTCAGGCTCCCATAAGCTACAATTTTTAAACTGAATGAGATCCTCAGTCTGTTTGCCTTTTTATTTTGCATTAGGTTGATATAAAATTATTGGTTTCCCAAAAAAAAAGTAGTATCTGTCCTTGCCCTTCTGGATCGATACCTTGTCATGGTGAAGGGGGTTGTGTACGTCAATAAGCTGCAAGCTATACCATGTAGAGTCACCCAAGATGGACATGTCATGGCAGAGAGGCCAGACAAATCACAGTCTACTAGAAAAGGAACTGGCAACCCACTCCAGTATCTTTGCCATTAAAACCTTATGGATTAGCACAACCAGACACAAGATGTGCCTGGTGTGCTGAGGTCCATAAGGTCATAATAAATCCTTACTGACAAGCAGAATTAAGCAAATAAATAATAATAAATGCACTTTTATTTCTATAGCAGTTGAAAATGTTGGCTCCCTTCATCAGACTCTTAAGCATTGTAGCCTGAAATCCTTATTTTCTTAACAGTCTTGACAATACAACTTTAGCAGTAACTGTTCTCTTGAACATGCAACTCATGAGTGAAGACTTTTGCATGCTTCTATACAATTGTTTTGACAAATACTCTCTCCCCATACCCTTATGCCTTATATCCCATTCCCCCAATTTCTTCCTCCTCTTTCTTCCAATCACTCTTTATGTTACTTTGCCCATGTCTGTTTATCGCCTTTCTGTAAATATATCTCATTCCAATTAACCTATTTTATGCCCCAGGCTAGTCAGACCATTCTTTGCTACTGAATACACAATCAACTATTACATTATCAAGATTTTCCTGACCTACCTTAATTTTCCTTTTAACCTATGCAATTAATTCTGGCCCTAACTGCTGATATGCTCTTTAACTGACGTGACAGTCATTGCACTGTAGTCTAAAAAGAAGGCAAATGATCTTATTATATGTTATAGAAACCTAGCACATCAGAAGAAAGGAGAGGAAAAGAGATGAGGTAGTGATGAAAGGAAAAATAAAAAAAATCTAAATAAAACATGATTAAAAAATAAATAAATTCAGTTCTAAAAAGTTTTTCATGATCCCTTTTAATTTATGCACCATTAGTTTCTGCTATTCGTGGTAAGATGTTAGCGTGTAGCCCATTTACACTTCAGTATTTAATGAACATCTAATCACTTACACTTGGAGTCAATGTGTATGATGGATGGGGCATACTGTGATCAATTATGTTATTTTCTCTAAAGGGCATTGTTCTATTTAATGTTCTTTTTTTTACAGAGCGGATAGCAAGACTTGCAGATTACACACTGGGATGCAAGTGTTTACACTTTTACTATTACGGGTGTGCTAGTGCTTTTCATCCTTTTTCATGGTATCTATTTTAAATACATTTGTTTTACAGCTTGCCTTCTGGACAAGTGCAAATATTATTTAATGTTTTAATGTAAATATATAAATTAATGAGAAGATTAATTTACAGCTAGGTGAAACAATTGTGCATATAGCTAATATATCAGAGAATTACACTGATAAAAAATTTTTTTGCCGTAATTTAAAATGTGTTAATTTATGTATTTATTGTCTATTTTTTTGTGATTTTTCAATATAATTCATATGCTCTACAATGCCTTTTTTTATGTGTATGTCTATATTTATGTGTTGCTTTTTACAGAATTTAAATCACTGGTCATTGATTTATTGATTCTATTGCTATTGTTATCCAACTTTTTGGCTTTTTTGACCTTTGCAAATTACGGAAAGTTACAGAAATTTTTATTGTAATTCTTGAAGTACAGTATAATATTTTCTATCTCACAATTGAGCCTTTAGGAGCTGAGAATCAAACATGTACAGTTTTTAAAAAAAAATTAATGCAAAAATGTAATTATTAAAGAAATGCAGAGTAATTTAAACCTAGTTTGAGGCATTAACCTTCTTATACATTCATCCACTTTGACTGGCTAAGTGCTGACTTAATTTTTGTTGCCTGTCAGTAGGCTAGTCTCCCATCAATATTCAATAACTAGAAGAAAAGAATTGATGCGCTATGCTGTTGGGCAGAAACAATAGAGATTGCTCTCTCTGAATTCAAATTATTGAACAGTTTCTATGTTGTGCTGCCCATTAGCTTAAATGAGAACATTTTGTTATGCCAAGTACATAACAATATCACTTTCAGCACTGAAACAGGTTGATGCAACATTTTATAAACTTTCATATTTCAAAATCAGTTGTGTTTTGGTAAGTATAATCTATTTCATAAGAACACTTTTAATATATAAAAACATTTGATTTATGTACAAATGAATAAAATTTAAAAAACAGCTAATAAGTAATTTTAGCTAACATTTTATATACAGTGTAAGATCTTCAACTAAAAATGAACAACAATACTAAAACATGAAAAAAGCTCTTTATTTTCTTTAAACAAATGTGTCAGGACAAATTTGTATAAAGTCTTTCGCATTTAAAAGAAAATGCATGTATAATTATTTGTTCTATCTGCATAGAACTACAGTAGCTTTCTATAATCTAGGCAATGTTAAAGGAGATCTTGGTGATGAGTTTAGCTGCTGGGAAAGATTAAAAGGTCCAGCCAGGCAAGTTTGGGATCATGTATACTTATACTAATGTATGGCTTCTGTAGCATACAGTAATTTCACTTTCAGGTATAATATTTCACTTATAGGTATAATATTTTGAAACAGTGCCTCATTTTTGTTATTGTTATTTTCTGCAAGCTTTTAACTGTGCTGTGATATTTGTCTTGGAAGTAAAATATAACAGTATGTTAAATGCATTTTGGCATGATATTTCATATTACAAAATACAACACAAGTAAAATAATTACCAGAATCTACAACTCTGTAATGATTTCAGCTGGCACGGGGAGCAAAAAGCATATTTGAAAACATTGTTTACACATTTCCATCACAAGATTGCCTGCAATTTATCTTCATCGAGGATGTTGTGAGGAACAACTGTTTTGGTAGGTCTTGGGGTGGACCAGGGAAGTTCCTTTGTGATGTAATGCCACCACAGAGTCTTCGATGGGTGCTGGTGCTCAGCCAATTGGTTATGACTGATACATTTAAGGTCCAGCTGAGCTGACAGCAAGGTACCCATTGTAAGACTCCATGCTGGTAGACAGCTGAGGGTCTTTGGCCTACTATTCCTGCTTGCTGCATGTGCAACTGTCTCTTGCTCGTGTTGTGTAGGTTCTACCTGCACCAACAACTTTGTTTCATTTCTAGTTTGCACCTGCATCTGCATACAACTTCTTGCCTTCTTGTTCCAGTCTGCATTATCCTGCTTTTGTACAAGTCAGTTTATGTTTCCTAGTTACAAGTTCTTGCCTTCTTGTTCCAGTCTGCATTATCCTGCTTTTGTACAAGTCAGTTTATGTTTCCTAGTTACAAGTTCTTGCCTTCTTTTTCCAGTCTGCATTATCCTGCTTTTGTACAAGTCAGTTTATGTTTTCTAGTTACATTGTTACATAGTAATTGAGGTTGAATAAAGACATTCAGTTCATCAAGTTCAACCTTTTTAGATCTCTTCTGATCATTCTAATATGTGGATTATTTATTACCTGATAATAACTGTTAATTGGTAATTTTTAATTGAAGTATACTTGTAATACTTGGTATGAGGAATTAAATCCCAGAATTGTACAAAATATGTGTCAGGTGCTTAATCCAGACAAAAAGACAGGATGGCTATAATTGGCTTACATCAAGTAAAACTTTTAATTATTCACATGAAATATACTTTAATTTAAAATAAAGTCTTTTGAGACCTCATTTATTAAAAACACTTTTGTGTATTGCCACTTCATATAACTACTATGTAGCTAAACATGGCAGAAAGAGTGTAACAAGTATTCTACTAATAATAATAAAGCTCGGAAATGCGCTGAACAAACCATTCAGTTGTAAATCTGATACACTGTGGCCACAGTGACTCAAATCAATGGAGTATAACATAATACACACAAGTTAAACAGACATAGGGCCCTATTAAATTCCATAATTTTCTGGAGTTATAGAGCAATTAAACTAGAAAAGCCCGCAAGGACATGGCCAGAATCCAAATCCGTAAACCATGCTTCGTTACGTAGCATTTCCAGGCGTGAACATGATAAATTATTCAAACCCGTAGTTTTGGGTTTAGACGTAACCAATAATAAAAGAGACCGTCATCATTACGTCACTAAAACATGGAGATTACATTTCAAACACTTACGGTTTTGAAGTCCGAGTTGCGATCGGGCCCACATTCCACAAATAATGCAATATGAAAAAATCAATAAAAATAATATTCTAGTCCATGCGAGTTCTATTGTATGTATTAACACATTGATTTGCAGGATCGATATAAAAAAGAAATTAAACATAAAAAAAATATTTTTTATTGCAGATTTCCGAGCTATATAATGTTGTGCTATTAATTGTAATACCTTTCATCGCTTTCCCTGTAATTTAAAATACAGGAGTGTGTTTATATTTGTGTTTATATGTTTATATGTGTTTATAACCCCCTTGCGGATCATCTCCAGTACCCATAGGATTTTTGCCTACATTTGCCATTTACAGGTGTGAGACAGCTGCGGACTTGAGAACTTGTAGCAATTTAATGGCGATTTGCAATTGTAACATTTACGGGATTGAAAGATCAAAGGCTTAGATTTTGATTGCCTGTGTGCGGGAAGCTAAAGAGGCCAATTAATAGCGGCAACTTTTGTGGGCTCTTTACAGGCTTCTGGAACTGTGATTTGGCAAATTTAATAGGGACCATAGTGTGCTGAAAATAACAGCTTTAATTCATACCAAATGTATTGAACCCAATATCAATACAATAAAGTCAAACAATAAATAAAATAAGTGCCATCTTTACGTTTAGAAAAAGAGCCTATTATCAAATTGTGAGTGAGTGTGTAAATCTGAGGTAAAGGGCAGGGGGGCATAGAAGTCTGCATGCAAAGCCTATTAGGGTTCTTAGCTTTACAAATACACCAGCTGCTGCTTAGAAGTTAGATCAAGCCAACTAGATATCCTTCAGGACAGCCCTGTGACACTCTCTCATATATCTTTCACTATCTACTCTACACTTGCAGTTTCCAAGTCAAGCACAGCAGCTCACAGCAGGGGCAAAAACAGAAGCATGGGTGGTTCACACTACATCTCCTGAGGTACCTTTCCCCATTAACACAGATTCTTCAGAGGTAAAATAATTATTAATTTATCCAGAAGAAGGCAAACAGCAAAAAATCCATTGAAACATTTGCCAATTGACCCCAGATACTGTCGATCAATACTCCCTATTAAATAATCCAGAATAATGCTGAATGCCCTTTTTTATTAAAAACAATATATCCAAACTCTTTTTCAAGTTATCTATCGAATCTGTTGTCACCACCCCCTTTAGTTGAGAATCCCACAAATTAACCACCCTTACTGTGAAGTACTTTTTTTCTCTTTAAGGTGGAATCTTTTTACTTCTAACCTCAAGGGATGTCCTCTTGTCAATTGAAAACCTCTTGGCACAAAAAGTACACTTGACAAATCCCTTTTTTCTAGGGAAAAAAAGTTTAATTTTGTAAGTCTTTCTTCATAACTTGGCCCTTCCATTCCCCTTATTAGTTTTGTTGCTCTTCTCTGTACTTTATCAAGCTCTAAAACAAAGTGGTGCCCAAAATTGTTCTCCATATTCCAAATTAGGGCATACTAGGGATTTATATAGTGGCAGAAGTATATCTGCTTCCTTTGCTTCTATATCCTTCTTAATATATGCTAATATTTTAATTGCATTTGCAGATGCTGCTTGGCATTGAACACTGTTCAAATCCCTTTCTTTATCTGATATCCCTAGAATTGCTCCATTAAGATTATAAATTGCATTTTTCCTTCCCAAATTGGAGGAAAAGTACATACTTTTCTGATTTAATTACCTTGGTGTCATCAGGACAATACTATCGGGACAATACTTTCTAGTCCGACTTCTAAGTAATTAATAAATATGTTAGAAAGGATATGACCTAATACTGAACCCTGAGGAACGCCACTTACCACATTAGTCCAATCTGAGTATGTTCCATTTACAACAACCCTTTGCTTCCTGTCTTTTAGCCAGCTCTCAATCCATATGAAGATATTTACTGCAGTTCCATGTGGCATAGTATTAAAAGCCTTTGTAAAATCTAAAAAGACTACATCCACTGAGTTGTACTGATCCAAGTTCCTACTAACCTCCTCATTGAAACTAATTACATTTCTTTGACATGACCTATCCCTTATAAATCCGTGTAGTCTCCTACTTATATTCCTATTTCAATACTCTACTTATGAGGATCTCTGATCCCTGTGTCGGTTTCTGCTGTGGCCACCCTCCAAAGTGTTGAATTGCAACAGTGTTTTTTCTACCACATAGTTGTCTATTACAGTGCCTTACTTTTGTTTTTTACTTCCATATCTGTGTTTCAGCTGCCTTGTTCCAGTACCCAATCCTTCATGAGCTCTTGTTCCAATACCCAAATTTACATGAGTTCTTGCTCTAAAACCTGGACCTATTTGTGTATATAGCTGTCCCATGCCACATTCTTGCTATGGCATGTGGTGATTGATATGACATAAATATTACTACACTGTATAGATTAATATACCCGCCAAAAAATGACAGTCAGTAAAATTTTAAGCAATGCTGTTTGCCACAAAATGTGAAGGTTTTTGTACTCTGAGGACCTTCGGCGCTCGCAAAGAGGACCTGTGTACAGCAGATGAGTCTAGTAGAGGCGTTCATTATGGATTGAAGTGGGGATAGTCGGGTGGTGGGTAGGCCAGCAACAAGCAAGTTACAGTAGTTCTGTCGAGCGATGATGAAAGAGTGTATTAGGATTTTAGTTGTGTCTTGTGTAAATTCTGGAGATGTTTTTTAGATAGAGAAGGCAAGATTTTGTTAGTGACTGTATGTGAGGGATGAAAGACATGGTGGGGTCCAGTAGAAACCCCCTGTGCCTTAGGTAAAGGTTGAAGAGGTGTGTGAGAGCTGGGATTAGTGTGGTTGAGAGGGGAGGGATAAGCTGAGATGGAAGAGGATCTAGAGGAGAGATAATGAGGTGAGTGGATAATAGCAGGCTGGAGACTTCGTCCTCTGTAGTAAGGTCAAAGCAGTTCATGGTGGCTGTGGGATTGGGGAAGGGAGAAGACTGGTTGTTGTTGGTTAGTTGAGAGGGTGGAGTGTGTAAATCACTATGAGAGGAGAGATCATTGCAATTGTTTTGAATTTTATGCATAAAATGGTTGGCAAAGTCTTCAGCTGTGAGAGAGGACGGGATGGGAGGAGGTGGTTGGCAGAGGAGAGTATTGAAAGTGGTGAACAGATGCTTGGGGTTAGAGGACAGAGTTGATATTAGTGTTGTTTGGCAAGGTTGAGGGAGGAGGAATAGGAGCGTAACATAAATTTGTAGTGAAGGAAATCTTCGGAAGTGCAGGATTTCATCCATAGTCATTCAGCAGTGTTTGTGTAGTGTGCCATGGTTGTGGATGAGAGTGAGGGCATCTGCGTGTGGTTATGGAGGCCAGAGTGTCAAGGGTGGAAGAGAGAGTAGAGTTGTACAGTGAGGTGGCAGTGTCAGGGCAGTTGAGGTTGGAGATGGGGCTGAGAAGGTCTTAGATAATAGTGGAGAGCTCAGCAGGGTCAAGTGCTAGCAGGTTTCTGTACGTGATAGTGGCAGGGGTTGAAGAGGGGTGGTGAGAGGAAGATGTCGTGAGGTTGAAGGTAAGGAACTGTTGGTCTGATAGAGGGAGTGGATGCATGACTGGGTAGGAGGTTGTGCTGACATTGGTGAAGATAAGGTCAAGAGAATGTCCAGCATGATAAGTTTAAGAATCTGTTAGTTGTGAGAGGCCAAGGGAAGAGGTGATTGCAAGCAGTTTGGCTGCTGCTGGGGAGGTGGGAGTGTCAACAGCAATGTTAAAATCTCCAAGTACCAGTGAAGGAACATTGGAGGAGAGAAAGTGAGGGAGCCAGGCAGAAATTTGGTCAAGAAATTGAGAGGGAGTGCCTGGGGGGCGTTAGATCACAGCTACACATAAAGTGATAGGTGAGAAGAAGCAGATTGTATGAACTTCAAAGGATGAGAATTGGAGGGATGGGACAAGGGGTATAAGGTGAAATGTACAGCGAGTGAAAAGCAAAACAACCAACACCACCAATCAATCAATAATGATGTAAAACAGTTTTGTTTATTATGTGATACGAGACTATTAGCCCTATTAAATTCCCTCCATGTTTAAAACAGTAGCCAGTAAGACTTACGAGTATTAAATTGGCCATGTAAAGCAACCCTCCAACGACTTGCCATGTAAGGGTGAAAAAGAGCTATGGGACGTGGATATTTGAAATGATTGCCCACAAAACCTTTGATCTGTCAAGCCCGTAACTGTTACGCTCCAATCACACTATTAAATTGCAACGAATCCACTGGTGTTCAAACCCGTAACCCCCAAATGAAGCCAAAATCCCAAAGAGTATTAGAGAGGAGTAAAGTCCTATCCATAGCACTGTAAATGCAAATATACACACACTACTGTACATACGATTAAAGGGAAAGTGATGTTAGGTATTACAATTAATAGCCCAACATTCTCAAGCTGGCAATTATGCAATATAAATACTTTATTTTCAGTTTCATTTCTGTGTTATATCTGTAACAGATCTACTGGCACCCCGACCGGGTACCTCCGTTGATGGATGCGTCCTAGCTTGCGTCGAGTCCTACAAGCCCTGCACCGGACACCAAAACCACCACAGACTCCAAGGATAGTACGACAGGAACAAGCGTTCAGTAGTTACAGCTCAAGGGAGTATGCAAAAGCAAAAGTATGATAGCGATCCCCTCAAATAACGAGACGAGGCTACGTTTTGAAGGGTCAAGTAGAACTATCCTTTAATGACAGGGGATCTCCTTTTATGCAATGGTGCCCTCTGAAGGGCTACACCCACATAATTATCACAACAGCCAATTATCTGCATGGTTCAACCCCCACGTCTCCTCCCCTCAGATAACAGGTAACACAATTAAAACAGACACAATTTTAACCACATTCTGGATGTACCCCAAATACAGGGGTACACCTTTAAGTCCCGCACCATTCAATATCTCTCACCCAGGGGAACAACATATACAAAAATGGCATGAATCAGACCAGGGGTTCAAAAGTTAGTAAAAGTATGTTTTTACACATAACACACAGACATTGCACATATCCCCCATACAATACACATATAGGACAATAGGTGAGTCACACCTCCCTGGCAACTTGGATACAATCAGACATTAATTAGATCATTCTTCTTTGTTCTTATCAGAGAATGAAAACACTTTGGAAAATGCAAGGATCCTTTACAACTTTCTTATCTCTTGAATCTCTGTAACAGGATTATCTATTAGCCTAGGTCTGCAAAAGTCTGGCTAATATTCTGAGCCAATATATTCTGTAGAACATCAACCAACATACATATAGTAGGATCATATTTTAACCATAATAATCATAAAACAGTTTAAAACAGTGATGGGTTCCGCTACACACCTCCCCCGTGACCATAAGCCGGCATACACGGTCTGATCCCAACGAATCGGCCTGGGGATGTCCGGACAAAAGTATTTGTTGTTCAATTCTCTAGTTTGACAACCCATCAGCATTACTGCAATTCACATTTACTCACATTTCCCATATCCCCAGATAGCTGGGATCTGAGCGCACAAAACCACCGAATAGCACTCAGATCCTCTTCACACAGTTCAATTGCCATGTAGCTAAAGTCTTTCCCATAGTCTTTCATTATATGAATGGGCTTCATGGCACAGTTATCTGGGGTATCATGGTTCACACAGGGCAAGTACAGAATGACCCCCCTGTATGTAAAGGGCCAGAATGAGTGACTTACACTCTGGTATGGCCGAACACTGGTTCCAAAGGGCAATATGTACCAGGGCCATAGTCGCAGGGCAGGAGGCTGGCAAACAGTCCTCTCCAAGCCAAAGTGGCGAAGGGCACTTTGTCACACATCTCTCCTTTGGGGGGAAGTCTAACCAGGTACCTGGATATTTTGCTGTGGTGATGGGGCAACACGCTGAGGGAACTTGAGGGGCAGAGGCCAGCGGCACTCTGCCCTGATGCCAGCTCTTCTGCTGGTATAACCTGCAGGACATCCTGCTCTGTACAAGGGACAAAGGGAGGGCAGAGGCCGACTGCACTCTGCCCCGCTGTCAGCTCTTCTGCTGGGGTACTTGGGACATATTCCGGCTCAGTAGCCAGGGAAACGTGGGGGTCAGTGGGGGTTAACATTTCCTCTGTTAACCCTGGGGCCACATTAGAAGTTAGCTGGGGAGGGGAATTTGTACTTACCCCCTCCTCCGGTTGTCCCAGTGACGGTAGTTGGGGATCTGGACAAGCTGTGGGCGCAGAGACCACGGTCCCATCTGCGCTGTCTGGGAGATTGGTGTCTCCCCTGGTTAGGGTAAACTGTCGCTGGGGGGGAAGGACGACACCTTCTGCCCCCTGTGTTTCACACTGCCGCTGGGGGGGAAGGACGACACCTTTGGCCCCCTGGGGTACCCTCTGCCGCTGTGGAGGAAGGTCGACACCTTCTGCTCCCTGGGGTACACACTGCCGCTTGGGGGGAAGGACGACACCTTCTGCCCCCTGGGGTTCACACTGCCGCTGAGGGGGAAGGATGACACCTTCTGCCCCCTGGGGTTCACACTGCCGCTGGGGGGAAAGGACGACACCTTCTGCACCCTGGGGTTCACACTGCCGCTGGGAAGGAAGGACGGCCACTTCCGCTCCCTGGGGTACACACTGCCGCTGGGGAGGAAGGACGACACCTTCGCCCCCCTGGGGTACACACTGCTGCTGGGGAGGAAGGACGACACCTTCAGCTCCCTGGGGTACACACTGCCACTGGGGAGGAAGGACGACACCTTCAGCTCCCTGGGGTACACACTGCCGCTGGGGAGGAAGGACGACACCTTCGGCTCCCTGGGGAACACACTGCCGCTGGGGAGGAAGGACGACACCTTCGGCTCCCTGGGGTACACACTGCCGCTGGGGGGGAAGAACGACACCTTCGGCCCCCTGGGGTACACACTGCCGCTGAGGGGGAAGGACGACACCTTCTGCCCCCTGGGGTTCACACTGCCGCTGGGGGGAAAGGACGACACCTTCTGCCCCCTGGGGTTCACATTGCCGCTGAGGGGGAAGGACGACACCTTCTGCCCCCTGGGGTTCACACTGCCGCTGGGGGGAAAGGACGACACCTTCTGCCCTCTGTAGGGCCGGTAGAGAGACCTCGGTCCCATCTCTACCTGCCATCTGGAGGTCATCCCAGGACCAGTCAATGAAGTCTGGTTCTGCTTGTCGAGTAGGTTGGGGCTGCACAAGGCTGAGCAGGTGTTGGTAGTCCTGCTCCAGCTCCCACTCTCTCGTTACCAGGTGGGTCATGTCTTTGCTCACCTCGCCTTCGTCATCCCAGACATACATGCCCATCCGGTAGTCGTAGATGTCCCAAAACCTAGACCCCTCCGTGCTGCCAAGATCAATATCGTCCTCCAAGGCATCCCATAATAAACCCGGGCCATCATAATCATCCCCCTCCGGTAAGTCGTGTTCCGCCGTCCAGGGGGTAAGTCGAACGGTATGCCACCAGAGGGCCTGGTATGCGTTGTCTAGCCAGAGCTCTCGCCATACCAGGGTCTCTAGTCTTGTCACCCACTCATCCAGGGGCTGCTCTCCCAATAGATACATCCGCATCGCCACACGCTTCTGTAGCCGCTGCTCATCACTGGGGAGACTCTCACCTCGCCGCCATTGGGCATCTTCCAGGGCATCATACCAGAGTTCCTTTCTGTCTGTTTCCCTGTAGTCTGCGGCCGCCTCCTCCTCCTTATGATGGAACGCTGTCCACAGACTCCAAGGATAGTACGACAGGAACAAGCGTTCAGTACAATATCTATCCCGGCAATCAATTATGTTAATACATATAATTAAACTTGCATGGACTAGAACATCATATTTACTGGCTGATCAACATTGCATTATTTCTGGAATGTGGGTCCGATCTAAACTCGTAATTGAAGCCTGTAAGGCTTTGAAATCTAGTCTCAATTTTTTTGTGACGTAATGATGACAATCTCTTTTGCCATTGGCTCCATCTAAACCTGTAACTACCTTTTTGACTAATTGATCATGCTCATGGCCACACATCCAACGTGTGAAATAGGATTTATAGCTTTGCATCTCAAGCGCGTATCTCATGCCATGGTCTAATTTATTAGCTCCGTAACTCGGCCAAATTTCAAGCTTGCAGCCATTGGGGGGCTCACATTGCTGCTACGGGCTTGCAATTTAATAGGGCTATATGTATGTTGAGTATTGCTAAGTATGGTTTGGGTGGGGGAGTATTTGATCCCCTGCTGATTTTAAACGTTTCTCCACTGACAAAGAAATGATCAGTCTATAATTTTAATGGTAGGTGTATTTTAACAGTGAGAGAAAGAATAACACAAAAAAAATGCATGTCAAAAAAGTTATAAATTGATTTGCAGGTCAATGAGGGAAATAAGTATTTGACCCCTTTGTCTCAGTACTTGGTGGCAAAACCCTTGTTGACAATCACAGAGGTCAGACGTTTCTTGTAGTTGGCCACCAGGTTTGCACACATCTCAGGAGGGATTTTGTCCCACGCCTCCTTGCATATCCTCTCCCAGTCATTAAGGTTTTGAGGTTGTTGTTTGGCATCTCAAACCTTCAGCTCCCGATACAGATTTTCTATGGGATTAAGGTCTGGAGACTGGCTAGGCCAGTCCAAGACCTTAATGTGCTTCTTCTTGAGTTGTGTTTTGGGTCATTGTCATGCTGGAATACCCATCCACAACCCATTTTCAAGGCCCTGGCTGAGGGAAGGAGGTTCTCACCCATGATTTGACACTACATGGCCCCGTCCATTGTCCCTTTGATGCAGTGCAGTTGTCCTGTCCCCTTAGCAGAAAAACACCACCAAAGCATAATGCTTCCACCTCCATGTTTTATGGTGGGGATGCTGTTCTTGGGGTTATAGGCAGCATTCCTCCAAACACAGTGAGTTGAGTTGATGCCAAAGAGCTTGATTTTGGTCTCATCTGACCACAACACATTCACTCAATTCTCCTCTGAATCATTCAGATATTCATTGGCAAACTTCAAACGGGCCTGTACATGTGCTTTCTTGAGCAGGGGGACCTTGCGGGTGCTGAAGGATTTCATTCTTTCACAGAGTAGTTTGTTACCAGTTGTTTTCTTGATGCTATGGTCCCAGCTGCCTTGAGATCATTAACAAGATCCTCCTGTGTAGTTCTGGGCTGATTCCTCACTGTTCTCATGATCATTGCAACTCCACAAGGTGAGATCTTGCATGAAGCATCAGACAGAGGCAGTTATTTTGTGTTTCTTCCATTTGTGAATAATCTGACCAACTGTTGTCACCTTCTCACTCACCAAGCTGCTTGGCGATGGTCTTGTAGCCCATTCCAGCCTTGTGTAGGTCTACAATCTTGTCCATGACATCCTTGGACAGCTCTTTGGTCATGGCCATGGTGGAGAGTTTGGAATCTGATTGATTGATTGCTTCTGTGGACAGGTGTCTTTTATACAGGTAACAAACTGAGATTATGAGCACTCAATTTAAGAGAGTCAGAGGACACACAGGAGTCAGAAATCTTGCTGATTGATAGGGGATCAAATACTTATTTCCCTCACTGACCTTCAAATCAATTTATAACTTTTTAGACATGCGTTTTTCTTGCGTTTTTTTTATTTTGTTATTCTGTGTCTCACTGTTCAAATACACCTTACAATTATAGACTGATCATTTCTTTGTCAGTGGACAAACGTTCAAAATCAGTACTGTAATTAGTTTTGTAACAGAGTTAAATGGTTACATTATTGAATAAAGATAATGAGACTGGTGTAGGGAATATGGGCACAGAATGGAATATATTGATTAACACCTACAGTACGGAATGAAGGTGCTAATTAATCTTGGTTCTGTGACTACTCTAGGTAACAGAAGGATTGTGGTATATTGGACTATTTTAACCCCATTACAAATAATAAAGTTAAGCAATTTTATACGATTTATAGGATTTCAGAGTAACAACTGTCTTAGGATCCCATCTCAAGATAGGCTTAAGTAATCCCTTTTTGTTTTATTGGTTTGTTAGAAATAGTAGTAGTGATAGGATATAATTTAAATATAGACAGATATAGTAAAATATCTTAGGGAAGATATGAAGGGGGCATAGGTTTATGCCAGAGAATGACAGTCAGAAAATAGTACAGAGAAATGGCAGTCAATAAACCAAGTAAAGACCAGCTAGAAAATAGTACAGAAGAAAAGACCCATAGAAAGAATGAAAAGACTTAGGCAAGACAATAGTATAGAAGAAGGAAAGACCCGAGGAAAAAGCAGGAAAGACCCAGATTCTCCTCTCTGCCTATTAGATAAACTTTTTCTTCCCCATTGTCATAAGGTTGGTTTCCACCAATCACAAATAGTTACTCCCTGTTCGCATGTATAGGCATAATTAGAATGTATTGATAAATATGTTGTGTATAAATGTTTATATCCGCTTGAGAGTGCTCTGGTCACAAGTAATAAAATTAATCGTTATTAATATTTGTGACCTTTGTCACACCTAGAGACTAGGCCATTGTGCGCTTAATCTTAACACCTGCTTCATAATGTTATTTGGGACAATGTGGTATTGAAGTGAGATGTGTCAAAACACACTATCTTGAGACCTTCACAATGAGTTCATCTTGAGGTGTCTTACCCATGTGAAAGTATCTAAGACTTGGCCTGGCCATGTCTTGGTTTGATGAAACATATTTACCAATTGAGAGTTTTATGTCAGGAAAATGTTTTAACTCTTCATATGTTAAAAAGGTATACTATAAATGTATGTGTACTGCAGACACTCACATAATGTAGGCAGTAGAAGTATGTTGTATTATTTTAACCCTCAAAACCCACGACAACTATATGGTCCAAAGGTTTGTCTCTTTACTAACTATTTGTGTTCTAGTTTCATTAACAAATCCTTAAAGCAACCTTGCTTCTGAAGGGTCAGAATTCTGTTCAAGTGTACCCGGGTTCCTGACAGATGCAATTGTTATATATGAAAAACTTGATTCAACACCTTGATTCCACACTTGATTAACACCTAAAATCTGCATTAAGAGTAACTTCAAAGTAAAATATTTAGCCTTATTTCTTATCAAAACATGACCCTATTATCAGTACATGCAATAACAATGACAGGCATGCTTGTTAAGGTGTTGCCTAAATTAGTGTGACCACCGATTTCACATTATGTATGAATAACAGTAATACTAATTTGTGGAGGTAATACTACTAAATAATAACATCATAACACAATTCTTGATCAGTTTTCCACTGAAAAAGGTTTTTGACAAATCGAATGTGATTTTCATAAGATATTAATACACAAACACTAAATTGAACTTAACATATTTATTATATGTATACATATTCTTACATGCACAACAGCAATGGTGGGGAATTAAAAGGACAGGTCTACACAGGATTATTGTAAATGGAGGTAAGTCTCCTGGGGCTCCTCCTGCATCTCAAAAGCCTCATGGGGCTCTTACTGCTGCCATACCCCAACCTCCTTGGGTTGCTGCTGGCCCCCTCCTCAAAACTTACATCCACATCAACGCGATTCTGCTTGTCAGCATGCGACCGTATATACCCCTGTACCTGTGCCACTCAAACTCTGTCCTTTACATGATCCTCTAACCAACTCCTGTGCATTGCCTCTGCTATATAATCATTTATCTGTTGAGGTTCACCTCCATCATGGATTTCAGACCCCCATTTACTACCAACCACTCTTCTCTTTCAGGCTTCAATTGTGGCTAGCCTATTTTTTTTATACCCTTCTGGATCGCTACCTTGTCATGGTGAAGGGGCTTCTGTACCTCAGTGAAGGTGTGAGCTTTACCATGTAGGGTAACCCAGGATGGGCAGGTCATAACAGAGAGGTCAGATAAATTGCAATCCACTGGAGAAGGAACTGGCAACCCACTTGAGTATTTTTGCCATGAAACCCTTATGGATGAGTACAACCAGTCACAAGATGTGCATGGCGTGCTGTGGTCCATAATGTCTCAAAGAATAAGACACAACTGAATGACTGAACAACAACAAGCCTTTTCCAAGCAATGAATACCACCTGTTATAGGCCATGTGGCTTTCCTGATTTCTATTAACCTCTTGTAATCCTTTCTCTGTGTCACCATTGCACTTAATATATGTGGCATGTATTATTGAAAATAACTGATGTTCCCCTATGTATGCAGACTGATATACTACAGGATATTTCTCCCTGTGAAGGGCACAAGTGAGCTAAAAGAGGTTGCTCTCAGAGTAGCTTATCATGGCTATAGAACTAACCTATTAAGGTTGGTTCGTTCTCTGATAAGCACCTCTGACTTTGTTGTTTTGTATATGCAAATTACCTTTAGGGTTTAGTCTCCCTAAGGGTAATAGGGGACTCCAGACGTGGACCCCTTGCTCACTGTGCCTTAGGGAGTTCAGCTGCACCTCACTGATGAGGCCCATAAAGGCCGAAACGCGTCTGGGGTTTGCTGTTTCTCCTGTTCAGTGTAGAATTGCCTGGTATTTCGGGGCTGGGTCACTCTTTTGAGTGGGACCAGACTGATATACTACAGGATATTTCTCCCTGTGAAGGGCACAAGTGAGCTAAAAGAGGTTGCTCTCAGAGTAGTTTATCATGGCTATAGAACTAACCTATTAAGGTTGGTTCGTTCTCTGATGAGCACCTCTGACTTTGTTGTTTTCCCCTATGTATGCATACTAATTTATTATGTAATTAATATGCAACATGTGTTCCTATGAGAATGTTTAACAATAATAATAATTATTCTGCACTTATATCATTTTTTAATAATTTTTTACTGTACTGTCTCCTTAAATCAGGGCGTTTTTTTTTCCAGCCGTTAGAGGTGATCGGACTTATATGTAAGATTGTCGATAAAAATCAGCCCACATAAGGCCTTTCATACAGTCCTTAACTTGAGTGAAGCCCTTTTATCTTTGGAATAGGCTTGGGCAAAATTTTAAAGGGGCAGCTACACCGAACTTGACAGTGTATGTATTTTACAGTCTCCAGCGCAGTCTTCACATAGCTATGGATTTTTTTTATTGATTGAAAGTGCTATGCAGTGATTTACATGTCAACTTGACACATAAATCAGCTACAAAAAAGATTGGAATGGGTCGTATGTTGGGGCTTGAAGAAACCAACCATCTAATCATTGCTAAGAAGTTGCTATAGATTGTAAAAAGTTAGTTTTCAGTTTCAGTGTGAGCTTCATGGTAATCGTGAGTAAAAATCACAACCATCTGTGCCTTAGATGTGGATCTGGCTATTTTACTCTTACTGTATGCTGCAAATGCTTATCACGTCAGAGTAGCTATTAATAAATTATTCTAGAAGTTTGAGAACCTTAAGGCTCATCAACACTGTGATAAGTTTCTCACCATATCAGGATATCAGTCATGCAATGGGTTGATTGAAGATTTGAGGAAAGCTCTCTACATGTTGCTAACTGATGTGTGGTGGACTGCTGCTGAACATTTGCGGACAGTCCTACCAAGGTGTTCTGAACACCTCTAGGCTCTACTGCCAATGCTAACACCTGCTCAAGAAAAGTGGATGGCAATCTGAAGCATAACAGAAATGTGACTCATTCACTACTTGCTTTGCTCTAGATCCAACTTTCTTCTAGAATATTGGACATCTTTGTAAGGATTTATTTTCATTCTGCAAATTATCATATACAATTAATTAATTAACTTGGGAAATGAACACTTATACTATCAGCCCTATTAAATTTCCCCAATGTGTAAAACCGTAGCCTGTTATGTAGCCAGTAAGACTTACAGCTACTAAATTTGCCCCGTAAAGCAAGCCGCTACCGATCTGCGGGCTTGGAGCAAAAAAGCCAACGGGACGTGGAATGTGGCACTTCGCAGCCGCAAATCCTTTGTTCTCTCAAGCCTGTAACAATTTCACTTGCCTTCAACCCCGTAACACGCAAATGGATCCAAGAAGCCAACAAGTGCTAGAGAGGACTGCAAGGGAGGTAAAGTCCAATCCGTAGCATTTTAAATGTAAATATACACACAATACTGTACTTTTATTAACAGGGAAAGGGATGTTAGGTCTAAGAATTAATAGCACAACATTCTCAGGGTCGCAAATCATCCCAAAACTTTATTTCATGTTTGATTTTTGTGTAATATCGATCCCGGCAATGAATGTGTTAATACATATAATGAAACTTGCATGTAATAGAATATCATATTCATGGCTTTATTAAGATTGCAGTATATCTGGAATGTGGGTCCAATTGTAACTCGTAATTGAACCCCGTAAGACTTTGAAATCCAACCTCCATTTTTCGGTGATGCAATGATGACGATCACTGTTTTCATTTGCTCCATCTAAACCCATAACTACGAGTTTGACTAATTGATCACGTTCAAGGCCGCACATCAAACGGTCGACAAAATGGTTTACGGGTTTGCGTTTCAAGCTTGTAACTTGCAGCCTGTTTTAATTCGATAGCTCTGTAACGCTGCCAATTTTCAGGCACGCAGCCATTGCGAGTCTCATGTTGCACTTACTGGCTTCTAATTTAATATGGCTGTATGAGTAGCTTGTGTACATTTCAATTTATTCAGTTAACTGCTGGTTTATTACAATTGATTTATAAGCAGTATTCAGTGCACAACAACATACTGTTATGCCACAAGGTCCTCTTGCTAACATTAATTTTAATAATAAGACAAACCTTGGAAGCCTTGGAATTTTATAGCAAGATTTTTCATTATTTCATGCATCACATATTTGATCTTTAGTGCATCTGTGCAAGTCATTTTCTGAAAAAGAAAAATAGAAGAATATGGAAAATAATTATTGTATACCGGTAATATGTTTTAGAATTTGTCCAATGATGAAACACACACTTAAAATAAGGTGTAATTATTTTGAGTAAATAGAACATATGCACGATTAAGCATGACAAAGATGACAAAACATAACACAACATTAACAAGGCATTATGGAAACACATTTTTGCAACATGACAGCAATGATTAAATTTTGCACCCATATTATCTATTTCTGTGATAGTGCTAACATTTCTAACCTCCTAATAATAACTAATTTGTTTACATGTAGTTCACATTGTTAAGATATTGTAAAATCATGCATATTACAATGTCCATGTATAATTAGCTGGAATATATTACTTATTGTCTGATGCTGTGACAACACTGTAGAGATCATAAATATGGATGCATAAATATGCATGCCTAAATATTATACTGTTAAAGCAGATGCAGATGAAAACCCTCATTTTTCAATTAAAAAAGTTACCTTTATTTGACATTATTTTAAATTGCAAACACCTAAGTAGTACTAACTACACTAAATAAATATGGTAAATAATAGTAATACATGAATATCCACATTTCTTTTATGTAAACTGTAGAGGAGATAGAAATCATTGATCCTTGAAAAAATTAGGAGAATCCCTAAACTATGAATTGCTTGTGAAGATTGGATTTTCAGAAAAGTATAAAAGGACCCTGAAGTAACAAAAAATATACTGTTAAGGGTAAATTTTAAATATGGGGCCCACCGACATCTTTTCCTGAAGGCGTTACGGTGCACATGGGCGAAACTACTGCTGGTGCACCTGGTGCAATGCACCGAGGTCCAGTTCTGAGGGGGGGGGGGGGCACTGCTGCTTCCCAGATCCCCCTTTTCATCCTACCCCCATATTTGCCTGATGCCTTGAGTCCCCCTCCCTTTACCTCACCAGATCATCCATCTATGTTGCATCCCTGCCTGTGCATCTTCTGGTCAGTGTTGTCACTCAGGATTCCCTCCCTCAGCCAAAAGAAGCAACACAGAAGGAGGATCTGGTGAGGTAAAGGGATGGGGGACATTTGATTTGAATCTACTCTGTGAATAAGTGCAGGAAGCTAAAAGGTGTTTTTCTGTCCTGTGCTCTGTAATCATCATCCAGGTGAGAGTGGGTGTTGTTTGGCCTGTGTAAAAGTATATCTGTGTGCACTTGTATGTTGTTCTGTTTTAATCTGCTCTGTGAATAAGTGTAGGAAGCTAAAGGTTTTTTTTCTGTCCTGTGGGCTGTAATCATTGTCCAGGTGAGTAGGCAGGATCTATATTAACAGGGGAAAGGAGCGAACTTCGGCGCTTGCAAACAGTTCTAGTTTAATTGCAGTTATTGGGTAAGTGTGGGAGTTTAAATAAAAGGAGGGAGTTCAAAGAAAAGGGGTATTATAAAATAAATATTAAACAATATATATATATATATATATATATATATATATATATATATATATATATATATATATATATATAGTGTTTTGTGTAGTTTGGATTAAGGTGCAGAAAATACATTGATTTGTTTTCTCACTGTATTTTTATAACTAGAAATCATGAGTCAGTCCAGCGGTAACCTCACAGAGTGTACATCCTACCACATGTATGCACTGCTGGAACAGATGATCCAGTGTCCATACATCTGTTGGAAGGTGTGAGGGCCCTTAATTTTCTGATCTTGTTAATACTGTATTTTCCTTGTTCTTATCCCTTGTACAGCGCTACAGAATATGTTGACGCAATACAAATAAAAGTTAATAATAATAAATAATAATAATGTTGGAGGCTCACATTGCAGAACTAGAGAGGAGAATTACAACACTTCAGGATATCGCCACACTAGAAAAGGCGCTGAGCACAGTTTTTGGTGGTAGGGGAAATAAATCCTAACTATATCATATTTGGTGTCTGTATATTGTATTAATGTATTGTGTTTTTTTTTAACAGGGCCGCGCCGGAGATGAACTGAAGAATGACTAGACATGCTGGAAAGGTGAGTAGAATATTTAGAATGTATATAATGTTTATTTATTTTATGTTAATGTTTTGTACTAATTATTTTGTTTTGTTTTACCCCTAGGTTAGTAATCTGAAGGGACATCTTAAAGGTAAGTGGTCTTTATTATTTTATTTTAGCTTAGAATTAGGGTCTGTGTATGTAGTTAGGATTTATTGTATATTAGATAGATAGGGGGATGTATTTGATATAGTTAGGATTTATTTTATATTAAATAGATTGTATGTTAGATAGATAGGGGGTATTTGATTTGTATTATATGTAATGTATTGTATGTAATGTATTGTATGTAAGTATTGTATTGTGTATGTCTGTCTTTCCTTTTCAGGTGTGTAATTTTTTTTTCTGTAGTGGGGGGGGGGGGTTGTAATGTATTTTCCTATTTTCTGTAATGTCATTTTTTTTATTTTCTGTACTGTAGGTTTTTTTATTTTTGGTGACAGGTTTTTTAATTTTCTGTAATGTAGTTTTTTCTTTATTTTTTGTAATTAGAGTGGTGGGGAGGTTTATTAGGGGGTAGGTAGTGTAGGTAGGTAGTGTAAGTGTTAATAGATTAGTGTAGAGGGGGTTAGTTTAGATTTAATGGTTTATTGGGGGTTATAGTGTAGTGTTTGTAGTTAGTGACATGATGGTCCTTGTGGACCGTCATGGCACTTATGTGGTTAATGTTAGGGTTTTAACAGCCGCATAAGTGTCATAATATACTCTTATGGGACTGATGGCGTTAAATAGAGGCTTATGGGGGTCTGTATTGACCCCCATGAGTTATAGGGTTAATTAAGGTCTTATGGGGGTCTATATTGACCACCATGAGTTATAGGGTTAATTTTAGTTGCCTGGGGTTAATACGTTTTAGTACGAGTCCTTTCAGGACCTTTATGGTCCTTTAAAGACCCGCGAGGCGGGAAATGTAAAAATGTAAATACAGCGGGGTCACGATCTGTGCCGATCGGGGACCCCCGCTGCAAGGGGTTAATGTGGGGGCGTTGCCGGGGTCTCTATGGACCCCTGCAGCAAGGGGTTTATGTGGGGACACTTCGGGGGTCCCGATGGGGACCCCAGCATAGAGGGGGGTTAATTGTAGGTGCCGCGGCCGTGATTAGTAATAGTGTGCCGCGGGCCCTTTAAGGAGCTGCGGCGGCGAATGAATTTTTTTTTAAATGCAGCGGGGGCCTGATCTATGCAGATCGGGGACCCCTCGCTGCAAGGGGTTTATGTGGGGACACTTCGGGGGTCCCGATGGGGACCCCCAGCCTCAACAGGGGTTAATTTTTTTTGCCTCGGCCAGGATTGGCTAATAGTGTGCCGCGGGCCCTTTAAGGAGCCACGGCAGGGAATTTGAAACTTTGAATTACAGTGGGGGCCTGATCGGTGTCGATTGGGGACCCCCGCTGCAAGGGGTTAATGTGGGGGCGCTGCAGGGGTCCCGATAGAGACCCCTGCAGCATGGGGATGTGTACAGGAAGCAGGGGGGAGCCTTACACTGCTGTCTCGGGCTGCTCCGAGGCAGCACATAGAGGTTTTAGGATCCCTTGCGGGCACTTTTTGTGCCCGTGGGGATTCTTCAGAGATGCGAGAATCGCTCGTAGATTTATGGCTGCGTGTGACTACGTAGCTCTCTCGGAGCCTATTCTCGGCCATTTTTCTTAGTCATATCACAAAGCAGGCTGGGAGAGATTCGGTCCTCGCAAACAGCATAAAACTGCCTTTTGCGAGCACTGAGAGAACTACGAGGGACATTTTAATGAGGCCCTTAATGCCCTCAGTCCTTACAGAAGCACATAACTAAGGACCGTGGTATTGGTTCATTCTTTGGGAATGGAAGACCATAAATTTTACATGGAACCACAAGTGAATAGAAGAAATGTATTGGTATAAATGCTGGTTTGTTTACACTGAATAAGATATAATTTGCTTAGGTACAGTATAAGGTTTTATTTTGAAGGTTTAACACTAACACACAAATTCATGATTGTAACTTTCTGTGTGCTGAATTTTTGGTATCTTTATCGCTTAGTCTTTTAGCTGACAATAGGCATTTTTTACCTTAAAGGACCACTGTAGTTTTTCTTAGCAAAAATGAAAAAAAATACTGGCTGTTTAGGAGGTATGCCAAGAAATCTATCTGTGCATTTAACTATAAAACAAATATATGAACCATTCCTTTTTCATTTGAATGCTTATGCCTGGGCTTCCCCATTTTGTAATCAGGCTCCCTGTGTTCCTCCTTCCTCCCCCTGTGTGACACATTGATTCTGGTATGTAAATTGGGTTTTGTGTGCTTCATAAACCTGGTGCACCCAGTCCTGGCTAGTTTTGGACTATGGAACAAAGCAGAGAAAATAAATCATACTACTTACAAAGAAAATCAAATAAGGAAGCTCTATTCAGTCTGTCTGTGCTTATCTCTTGACCAAATTGAACAGTGAAGACTCTGTGTACTAGGTTTATGAAGCACACACCCACCAAATTTATGTACCACACTTCCTGTGTCACATGAGGAAGCCTGATTACAAAATGGGAGAGACCCAGACATAATCATTCCCATTAAGAAAGGAATGGTTTATATACTTATTTCTTTTTTTACAATTAAAGGCAAAATTACATTGCTGTCTACACACGCAGTATGCTTATTTAAAGGGGATTTGCTACAGTGGTCCTCTTATAGTATAGTTATTTATTCATTTGAATTTGGTGGAATGAGGCTACACTTTATATTTGAATTGCCAGTATACTAATCTGTTTTTTTCCCCTTCTTTTTCCTCCCACTCAGATTGAGAGCTTCCTTGGAGACTACAACGATCTGAGGCAAATCACCATTGGCTGCTCCATGCATTAGACCAACTTCACCATTGCAACTGCTCACATAACCAAGACCAGAAAAGACCATGGTTCCTTACCTTAAGATACACTTTTACATATCCATATAATGTTTTCACTTGATATGGAGACACTAAAAACTGTTGTAGCAAAATCACACCCACAAACCACATTTTACTCCAAACCCAGTCATGATACCAAAAAAACAGAGGCCTCTGATTATTTTCTTATTATTAGATTTTATTTGTACAAACGTGGGTCAGCAACAAAAAACATCCAAAATATCTGCTGCTGCTGACTAACTGACTGAACACAAATATAAAAAAAACACAGCTTTTTATAGAGAATTACATAAAGAACATGGTATAACCCATTCTACCATTTAGAAAAATTACACATTGCCACCAACAGCCAATAAACGATTATTTATATTATGAAATCCAATTTAATGGAACATGCAGTTTGCACATGCCTTGTACGTCACACTAGATGTGCAAAACACTTTCAAATTGTAATCTCTTTCGCATAGGTCAAGTAATGTTTTTCACGGATATCCTTGGGTTTTGCCTTGTGGACTACTGAAATACACATTGTTTAGACTAAAATAATTGTGACTGTCTCCAGAACAAATTTTTATTATGGGAAGAAGGACTTGTTTGCGGTTATAGAATAAAAAACAATGAATTATAAGTAAAACTGTTTCCTACCTCACGGCCTGCAATGGAATAAGTACTGTTTCATAGCTAAAGTTCACAAGTGCTACAAAAGTGATGAATGTTTTATATATAAATATATAAATACATATATATATATATATATAAATATATATATACGAACACATGTAAGGATATTTGTATTTCACCACAACACTCCCCCCTATGACAATTAAAACTGTCATCAAAAGGAAAAATACAAATATGACAAATTTAACAGGGTGCAATCTTAATATACATTTCACACATATATCTAAACAACATAAAAAATTATAAACCTATTAGGAAGTAGAGGCATGATCTTTAGACTGACTCCTATAGAGACTAAATGTCTCTAAGAAATCCAGTACAAATGAGTTTCCTACAACATGGAGATATTACATTACATCTCACCGAGTCCTTTGCACCATTTACCTTAATACCTTCCCAACAAGAGCATTGTAAAAGAAAATCACAATTAGACATAGAAACAATAAAAATCAATACATATTAAAACACAATTAGAGTAGTCCGATATGATCCGTGGAATAATGAAAAAGTCTCTCAATAATAGAATCCATAGCACAAGGTTCACAGTTCAGATATTAAAGTCTGCTGAAGGAAAGCTTTACAATAAATCCACGAAAATAAGTGAGCACCTGTTTGACCATGTCTATATAACAAGGAAAGAGTCCAATGGGGTGTATGAAAACATCCACATATGTTGCTATATATTACCAAGAGATAGTCCAGATTGCAGTGCAATATATATAAAAGTCCAGATATGTAAAATAAAAGACAATGGTTAGTGCGGACAAAATAAAGACAAGTATAGGAAAGGGCAGAAAAAGTAGAAATGACAAAACAATGAAAACATATGCTCAGACAAACTTCATACAGGCCCAGTCCTCGATATCACACTTAGACAGGACCCTCTTGCTTCTGGATGGGGAGATTGATTGCCCAAAGCAATAGGCCACCATGTGCAGATATTTAGGCACAGGACAAGGAGTATGTGACTTTCTCACAGATCTTTACATCTTTTCTCTTTGCCAGCAGACATATGTATTAGCATATTGTCCTGTCAATGAACCAGAGTTTGACTTTTCCCTTTTCTTGGGTGCAGACAAGATTTCTGTCTGGGCTTTGTCTTTAGTCAGCAAACTCTGTATCTGTTTCTTCATCTGTTATTATCTGTTGTCATCAGGATAGGCACTTGGTAGAGACTTTCTCTCATCATATATCAGGGCATGCTTGTCTTTTCTTTGTCTTTACAGGCACGCACTCGCTGTCATCTCCTTCTGGGAAAGGCAAGTGTGACAAAAATAAAAACAAAAATCCAAACATACAAGATCTGTCATACATGAAACTGCCACACATCTTTCAACTAAACATCCTCGCATCATATGCACCTACCCTAAATTTTTCCCTACTTTTAAATCAAATTTGACATATGCATAACTCTACAGTAAACAAGGGGTAATATAATTGGATAATTGATGCCATAGCCCACAAGGTAGGACCCTTACAAGCATTAGTATTCCATGCTTGGTTTCCAGTTTTATTTAATTTTTTGCTCTTATTTTTTTCTGCTATTTTACTTACCTAGATAGCATTTGGCTAACTAATAGTATTATTTTTATTATTATTATTATTATTATTATTATTATTATTATTATCCATACCATTGAGAAAAACCCAGTAGGGTTGAAATGTGTTTGGTTTTGATTTTAAGTACAGCGCTGTCTGTATATTCTACATATATATATATATATACCGTATTTATCGGCATATAACACACACTTTTTCTCCCTGAAAATAGGGGGCAAATGATAGGTGCGTGTTATACGCCAATATTCCCCCTCCTCCTCAACCTAAACCCCCCTCCTCAACCTAAACCCCCTAAATACCTCCCCTTCACTTACCTGCTATTGCTCCGGCCTCCGCTCCACTCCTTGACCCGGCGCGCATGTGACGTCACATGCGCACCACGTCATTAGCATATACCGGGGTTTAGGTTGGGGGGGATGAGGAGGGAGGATGAGGATGGGGTTGAGGATGGGTGGGATGAGGAGGGAGGTTGAGGAGGGGGTTGAGGAGGGAGGTTGAGGATGAGGAGGGGGTTGAGGATGAGGAGGGAGGTGGAGGAGGGGGGTTGAGGTTGAGGAGGGTGGTTGAGGAGGGGGTTGAGGATAGGGGGTTGAGGATGAGGAGGAAGGTTGAGGATGAGGAGGGGGGTTGAGGATGAGGAGGGAGGTGGAGGAGGGTGGTTGAGGTTGAGGAGTGGGGTTGAGGAGGGGGTTGAGGATGGGGGGTTGAGGAAGGAGGATGGGGTGGAGGAGGGGGTTTGAGGAGGAGGTTGAGGATGGGAGGTTTGAGGAGGGGGTTGAGGATGGGGGGTTGAGGGACGAAGGATGAGGAGGGGGTTGAGGATGAGGAGGGAGGTTGAGGTTGAGGATTTTGCTTCAAAGTTCTTTATTTGAAATTTATTTTTTTTCCCCTGAAATTTCCTTCTTAAAATGAGGTGCATGTTAGACGCCGGTGCGTGTTATACGCCGATAAATACGGTATTTCATGCAGATATATTTTTTCGCTTTTATTATTTAATAGTTGTGATTTATGTATCATATGTGGTCCATTCACATTTTTTGACCATTGAAGGTCTGTGAGATCACACATAGTAGTGAAGGTCATGTTCCACTATTTCCTTTTCTTACTGTGCTTGCCATTTAACCCTTGCAGTAAAAGGTATACTATTATCATATATGTACTGATTGAATACCGATTCCACCCCACATCCAAGCCACTGGGCAGTATTTTGGATAGTGTGCATTTACTTTGACCTTAGTGGAATCTGGTACACCGGAGCATCTGGTGACAGTGGACCTCATCCTATTCAGGTGGGTGGACTGATCCTCCATTTTGAGCTGTTTTCATACATCATATTGTTTGAGGGAAAGAAATGTGAGTGTGACATATTGTTATTATTTGTTACACTTTATATTTTGTTCTATTTTTATTATTTATTATTTATCTAGTCAATCATATTTTTACTGTACAACAAAACATTTATTTATTTGCACTATTGGATCTTGCGCTTCTCTCCCCCTGCATCTCCCTCTTTTTTTTCTACATTTATGAGCACTAGTGAATGGTGTCTTCTTTACAAAGCAGCATATCCATATTTTGTGACAAATTATTTATGAGGCAGAAGCTACAATATTTGGATAGTGGGCGATTAAGGACACCATCATACTGTGCCTTTATTCTCCCATCAAAATTTGTTCAAGAACTGTGGGACTATAACAACACCATCTGCCATTTTCAGTCACCAGGAAATGTGGTAAAGAGACTTTCTTCATTTTCTTCTAAATTGGATTGGATATTTAATATAATTTTACACTCATCACATATATAGTTGTGAGCGTACGAGTTGTTGCTAACGCTGCGGGCTCACGTAGCGAGCCCGCGGCCCTCGCGAAGCGAGGGCACTGTGCCAGGTTCTCAGTTGCTGGCTTGGAGCGCCACAGGCGCTCCATGCCAGCACCTGAGGACCTCGCAAAGCGAGGTCTTCAGTTGCAGCAACTGCGACCCTTGCAAAATTCACAACACAAATTCCCAACCCAAACAACTGCGAATCTCGCAAAGTTCACATCGCAACACATTACGACACTCGCAAACAACATACGACACACGTTCACACATTTTACGACACTCGTAAACAACATACGACACACGTTCACACACATTACGGCCTCGCAACACTCGGACGCAACTCACGAACATTACAAAATTACAAACACAATACATACACACAGGACATACATAAAAACCTTACCTACACAAACAGGAAGCACCCAGGACCTCAAAAATGCAACTTACAACTTAATTGCACTCAAAATAAAAGAGTTTAGACACTAAATAATTTGTTAAGCGACACAAAAAATGGCCGACGAATAAAACGAAAACGAGGCTACACACGCAAACACCATACGAGACACGTTACCACACATTACGACCTCGCAAACATCGGACGCAACACGCCGACATACAAACATTTAAAACTTAAGAAAGACACACAACAAACATATAAAAAGCTTACCTACAGCAAGAGGAACCAGCCAGCACCTCAAAAAAACAAGTTACACCTACATTTAAATCAAAATAAAACACTTTAGACACTAATACCATCGCTAAGCGAGAGAAAAAATGGCCGACGAACAAAACGAAAACGAGGCTTCAGACGTAAATACACTACACTTATTCGCAATAATGAAACACATACTATGCGGAACATATCACAGTCATATTAAACACCATTTTGAACAGTAATACGCAGAAAATGGCGGATGGAACGCAAATTGTAAGCTGGAACGCAAATAGCGCATGCGTATTGCGTTCTAACGGTCTCACTTTCCAGAACTTTCTACAAGTTTATAAATACTGCCTATTTCAAACAAAAAAATAAATTTCTCCTCAGGTGATCAACGGAGTGACTTCTGAGATAACTGCTGCTTTTACTTGAGAAGACAATTCTTTACTAATTTACTACTTTGCATTGTGCAAATTACAACTGAGAGGTAAGCTATAATATATTAAATTTTATTATCAGGACAGGTCAAACAAATAAAAAAATAAACTAGGATTTATGTAGTGACATATATGGCACATTTATGTGTATAGGCTCACAAAAAAAATACGGTTCATTTAACAAAACAACAAAAAAACATAATTCTATATTAAACAGAGGTTTATGTATAGTGACGACACGCACATATATGTGTATAATGTATAGTGACATCTGACACGCACATATATGTCTATAATGTATAGTGACATGTGACACGCACATATATGTATAGAATGTATAGTGACATGTGACACGCACATTTATGTGTATTGCCCCTGCATAGTGACATGTGACACGGACATATATGTGTATCATGTATATTGACATGTGACACACACATTTATGTGTATTGCCCCTTCATAGTGACATGTGACACGGACATATATGTGTATAATGTATAGTGACATGTGACACGCACATTTATGTGTATTGCCACTGCAACAAAATAAGCTTAAAACAAAATCAGTAAACAACTACATTTTAATGACATTATATGTCATGTCTACTGATATGTCACACGCACATATATGTGTATCATCTATAGTTACATCTCACACACAGACATTTATGTGTGTTGGAAAAAAAATATATAAGGTTAATTTAACTATTTAAATATGAGTCATGTATACTGATATGTCACACGTACACAAAATAATTACATTAAACTATGGAATGTGCTTCATGTATGTGACATATGTGTGTAGCCCCCAACAAAAAATAAGGTCAATTGAAAATAATTACAGAAGTATATTTAAATGACATTAATTTACTGCAATTCAATAGATCATATAAAGCTAAATCTTTCTATTTCTTTTAATATTCAAACAGACTCTGCATCAACAGCGTCTCTCAACAATTTGCACCGTGCACTGTGAAGCACAATCCCTTTTAAAGAACACCAACAAAGAAGAAGAGGTAAGATACAACAAGACATTACATGCTCAAAAGGCCATGCTTTGCTAGATGAAAAATTATAAATATACAAATAACTATTTCACTTTCTTTTTCTACAAGATGACCGGCGGATTAAGATTGGCAGGAGGGGACCGTCTGTCATGCCAAACTTCAATCAAGGTAAAGTATTAAGTATAAACAAGAAAGAAACATGAGCCTTATTCAATTGCGACTTCCTCAATTGAATAGGGCTCTATATAAGCACATAACATATTTTTTATACAGAACTTTTTAGTTACTGAACTTCTAACCACAATCAAGGTTTTCAATAACTAAAAACTTTGCTCAATAAATATGTTATGTGATTATATAGAGCCCTCTTCAATTGGCAAAATTGCAATTCAATGAGGACCTATATATCTTTAATGGCCAAGGGCCTCACTCAAATGTGATTTGCCCATTTCAATAGGGCTCTATATAAGCACAGAGCATATTTTTTAAAGGAACTTTTTATTTAGTGAACACGTTGCTTTTGGATACAAGTTCACTAAATACAAAATTCGGTAAAAAAATATCCTCTGTGCTGATATTGAGCTCTATTCCATTGGCCAAAACACAATTGAATGAGGAGCTGACAATATAACAAATGCAGTAACCAAAGGCTCTCATTCAATTGCTATTTTGGACAATTAAATATGGCTATAAATAAGCACTTTTAGGCCCTTATTCAATTTTAACAAATATATGTGATGTGCTTATTTACAACCCTATTCAATTTTCAACATTGCAATTCAATGACGGCCTTAGAGTACTATTACATTGTAAAAAATGCAATTGAATGAGGGGCAAACTATGCAACATATGGTACACACAAAGGGCCTCATTCTATTATCGGCCGCAGCCGTTGCCGGCCGCAAGCTATTCGGCTATTCTATTCCCTTAAGGCCGGGGATTCCGGCAGGCTTGCGGCCGGTGCCTTGCTATCTCTTGCGGCCGCTCGCGCCGGAGGAAAGCCTTTGATCTAAAACGGCCGCAAGAGATTTGCAATTCAATTGCTCCGGGAAACCTCTCTGCAAGGCTAAAAGCGAGCCGCAGTTACTTGCAGGAAAAAGGTCTCGCTAGCACCAATTAAGCACATAAAATAGCTCAAATAAAGCCATCCTGCACTTTGAGAAGACTATAAAGGGATTTTAGGTGTTAGAAAAAATAGCACATAATTATCCTGTACTCAAATCCGTAAAATATTTTATTTTTAATATCCGTAAAATATCCATGTAAAAAGTCCAGAGTGCTTGGAGCACTTCAGACACACCCACGCCGCAGCCGGCAAATAAACAGTTAATTTGAACTCGAGTTTGGGCAGATGTGCAAGCTTGAGAGTGGGTTCCTTTTAATCCTCATGTCCCCCAATATGATCCCTAGCATTTACAGAGCTGTACAGTGCAGGCTTGAATTTATTTTTCAGTTTTTATATTTCACAGTTTACGGCCGGTTCCAAGATATGCGGCCGGCCGTAAAAGGAGATCCTTGCGGGGCCGTATAATAGAATCGCGAGTTAACTGAACCCTCGCAAGGAATCGCAGCCTTACGGCCGATTTACGGCCGATAATAGAATGAGGCCCTAAGGCACTCATTCAATTGCAATTTGCCCAATTGAATAGGGCTCTAAATAACAACATAACATTTTTTTTAAAAGAAGTTTTTAGTTACTAAAAATCTATCCAAAATAAAGTTTTTCACTGACTAAAAACTTCTTTAAAAAAATATGCTATGTGCTTATTTAGGGCACGATTCAATTAGCCAAATCGCAATTGAATGAAACACAAACTGCTACACACAAAACAGAATTTCTTATTCAATGTTTAAAAACCTATAAGCCTTACAAAGAAGCAAAAATAAGAATAAAAAAAGTTTTGCCCCCTAATAGCATTGTACAAAAAATCACACAAACACATAGGAAACTACATTAACATTCTTCTTTAATGTTTAACAACCTATGACCAGTACAATCAAGAATAAATAACTTTTGCACAAGTGGTGCGCACAAAACAGGATTGTCAAAAACTAACACAAACACATAGCAAACTACATTAATTATATTATTACATGTTTCACTAACTATAACCATCCCAATAAAGGTTAAATAAGTATACCACAAGTGGTGCGCACAAAACAGGATTGTACAAAAAATAACATAAACACATAGCAAAATAAATTCATATTCTTATTTAATATATCACAACCCACAAGCCTTACTCAAACAACATTTTCTATTTTCTATTACAACAGATACTGCGTGAAGACAATCGGACGAGGAATTTCTCCACAGGACCGGACCATCGGACGAGGACTTTCAACACAGGACCAGACCAGCAGACAAGGAATTTCAACACAGGACCAGACCAGCAGACGAGGAATTTCAACACAGGACCAGACCATCGGACGAGGACTTTCACCAAAGGACCACAACATCGGAAAAGGGCTATCGCCACAGGACCACAACATCGGACGAGGGCTATCGCCACAGGACCACACCATCGGACGAGGCATTCCAACAGAGGACCACACCATTGGACAACGATTTTGAACCGAGGACCAACAAACATTCGGATTTAAATCACACTTCAACCAAGGTACAGTATAATAAGTACTAAAGTATAAAACTAAAGAAACTGCTTTCAGTTGCATCCGTGTCAACAGAAAAATAAAAAAAATAATTTACTATCTCCCTTATTCTATTTAAATTGCTACTATGCAATACATAGCCCAATAACCACATCACTTTTTTTTTTAGCAAAGAAGTTTTGCAGTGGTAAATATCTATCCACAAACAACGTTTTTAATAAATAAAACCATTATTTTAAAAAAATATGTTACATGCTTATTTACAGCAGTATTCCATTGGCCAAATTCTTAGCCAGTGAGGACAGGAATTATAAATTTAACTAAATATAAATGATACATTAATGATTTGCCTTTTATTTCACCAATTGTGCACAAGAATCTTTAACAGGAATTACAAATTAAAATATACACAATTACATTTATTTTTTTTCCTTTACAGATTATTATGGCTGATAACGAGACCAAAGAAGAGAAGAAAAGACGTCAAACTAGAGAAAGACAAGAGAGATGGGCCGCCCAGCAGACACCGGAGGAGAAAGAAATTCGACGAGAAAAAGAACGCAAAAGACTTGCAAATAAAAGATTATCAGCTGCAAAAATGAAAGATACAACCAAAAAAAATAAAAAGATAATAAAGCATTTACAAACTGTTCCTAAAACATCAGATGACATTTTACAAGATACCAGTCAAGACAGACCAAAAAAAGCAACTACAAAAACAAAGCATTTACAAACTCT
The DNA here is from genome assembly GCA_027410445.1 of Discoglossus pictus. Lineage (NCBI taxonomy): Eukaryota > Metazoa > Chordata > Amphibia > Anura > Alytidae > Discoglossus > Discoglossus pictus. The sequence continues at coordinate 140,451,635 of CM050166.1, read as the reverse complement.
TACTAAAAACTTACAGGACATTTCAACCAAACAAGGACAACATATACCAAGAAAATCCACGAAAAAAACTAAACATTTAGAACCTGTTGTTGAAACATTTCATGACTTTTCACCTGATGAATATGAAAGTCAACATCCGATATGCTTTGCAAATTGTCCTTTACTCAAGTCTTTAGCAGTAGAGGTTCATAGTTGTGGGGACATGAGTACTCAATGTCAATTTTGTGAGGCTTATTATTTTAAACAGGAGAGACCCAGAGATGGACAATTTATTAGTTGTTGTCAAAAAGGAAAGTTCAAACTTCCAGAAAGGAAACAATTTCCAACCTATTTACAAAATATTATGACTGAACCTACTTTTCCAAATTACAAAAATTTTAAGACAAACATAAGATCCTACAATAGTGCCATATCATTTGCATCTATGGGGGCAACATTGTCTGCTAATGTACCAGGACATGGTCCTTACTGTTTTAAAGTCCAAGGACAAATTTATCATCGGACTTCACATTTACATCCAGAGGAAGGAGAGCAAAGAAAATTCGCTCAACTATATGTCCTAGATACAATGGAAGCTGTTGACCAACGTATGCAGATGGAAGAAAATAAAAAATGCTTACCCAGTGTTTTTATAGAGCTAAATAACATTATGGACAACAATCCCTACAGTAAAGCTTACAAAAAATTGGCAGAAGTAGAAAATGAACAACTACTTCATGCACAAAGACATCAATTACCCATGCCAAAGGTTAATATGGTGCTTAAAAGAGACAGACATACTGATAAACGTCGTTATAACTTGCCAACATCAAATGAGGTTGCAATGGTCTTTCAGAATGATGAAGGAGAACCACCATTTCAAAGAGACATTAGAGTATATCCCAGAAATGAGGACCAACCATTTATTAATATTAATATCTTAAGTCCAAATTTAGATCCAATGACATATCCCATCTTTTTCCCACATGGAGAAGCAGGTTGGCAACCAAAATTAACCCTTCCCAGTTACCCAAATGCTAAAGCCAGAATCCGAAATAATGTTTCTATGCTTGAATTTAAAGTTGCTCAAATTGCCATTAGAGATGAATTTAATCCAATTTTATGTGGTGGAAAACTAACACAACAATGGATTATTGATTCATATTTGCAAGTTGAGGCAAATAATTTAAACTTTATAAAATATCAACAAGATAAACTACGTGTAGAACAATATTGTGGACTCATGGACTATGTTGCTGACGTGGCTACAAGCAGAGACATGACAGCTGGCAAAGCCATCATTTTACCATCTTCTTTTCAAGGATCTCCTCGAAATATGAGAGAAAGATACAATAATGCTATGGCTATTGTGACAAAATTTGGAAAACCAGATTTATTTGTGACTTTTACATGTAATCCACAATGGCCAGAAATTAATCAAAATCTACTTCTTGGACAAAGTGCTTCAGATCGACCAGATTTAGTAGCCAGAGTTTTTAAGATCAAATTAAATGAATTAATACGTGACTTTACTATAAATCAGTTATTTGGCAAATGTCTTGCTTATGTATATACCATTGAATTTCAAAAAAGAGGCCTTCCACATGCACATCTTCTCATAATACTTCAAGAGAAAGATAAATTAGATACTTCGGACAAAGTGGATGCAGTCATAGTTGCTGAAATACCCGATCCAGAACTATATGGTAGACTATATGAGATTGTTACTCATCGCATGATTCATGGACCCTGTGGAGACCTTAATCCACAATCACCATGTATGGAAAATAATCAATGTTCAAAAGATTTTCCAAAAGATTATAGAGACAAAACATATGCAAATTGTGATGGATATCCACTTTATAAAAGAAGAGAAGGAGATAGTGCCATTATTCGTGGAAAAAAGTGGACAATAGATATGTAGTACCCTACAATCCACATTTACTCATGAAGTACAACGCCCACATCAACGTAGAAGCCTGCACTTCCATCAAATCCATTAAATATGTCTACAAATATATTTACAAAGGTTACGATGCAGCTACTGTAGTCGTCAAAAGTGCAGACAACCCTGAAAGTAGTGAGTTAGTACATGATGAACTTGCATCTCATGTAGATGCTCGCTATGTCAGTGTGCCAGAAGCTATGTGGCGGCTTTTAAAATTTGAAATGCATGATAGATCACATGCAGTATATAGGTAAGCAGTACATTTGCCACAACGACATTTAGTCTATTTCCATGCTGGAAATGAAATGAATGCATTGGCCCAAAGTGAAGATCGTCACACTACACTAACTGCATGGTTTGCATTAAATTCCACTGATGCTCAAGCAACACAATACTTATATATTGAAATTCCATATCACTATGTTTTTGTGAATGGATTATGGAGAGCAAGAAAAACCAGAGGCAATAAAATAATTCCACGAATTTACACAGTCAGTCCAAGAGATGTTGAACGTTTTTGCTTACGGATATTACTTTTAAATGTTCCAGGAGCACAAAGTTTTGAACAATTAAGAACTGTTAATGACATTGTATATGAATCCTTCCATTTAGCTGCAAGACATAGAAACTTAATCGCTGATGATACAGAGTGGGAAAGATGTTTAGGAGAAGCAGCACAATGTCAAATGCCACGACAGATGAGAGAACAATTTGCTTTTATTTGTATCTTCTCAAATGCTCCAAATGCATTAGCTTTGTGGGAGACTTTTAAAAGTAATATGGCTGAAGACTTTATGCGACGATACAATGAACCCATTGCACACTTAAAAGCGTTAATGGAAATTCAAGAAGTCTTTTTAACTCATGGAATAAGTTGTGCAAGTTTTAATTTGCCTGATCCAGGTCTTATAGATGACATTAACTTTGAAGACTATGACATTCAACTACAAGCAGAAAGAACAGAAGAAAGACTTGCATCTTTAAATACACTACAATTGCAAGCATTTCATGTCATTAAAAATGCTATAGATGATGACATGGTGACAGAGCGTTATTTCTATCTTGATGGACCTGGCGGATCAGGGAAAACATATTTGTACAATTTATTAATGAGTTCAGTACGAGCACAAGGAAAAAAAGCAATGGCGTTTGCCACTACTGGAATTGCTGCACTTTTATTAGAAGGTGGAAGAACTGTTCATAGTGGATTTAAAATGCCAGTGCCTATTTTAGAAAATTCTGTGTCAGAAATTCGCATGACATCCTTACAAGCAAAGAAATTGAAGAAATGTAAATTAATTATAATAGATGAGGCCACAATGATGTCATGCTATGCCCTCCAATGTATTGACCGTTTGCTTCGTGAAGTCATGGATAATATTTTTCCATTTGGTGGAAAGGTAATGTTGTTGGGTGGCGATTTTAGACAAACATTACCTGTCGTTGTACATGGAAATCGAACAGACATTATTGAAACATGTATAAAGTCAAGTACAGTATGGAAACATTTTACCCATCTTCAACTGCAACAAAATATGAGATCAGAAGGCCAAACTGATTTCAATGATTGGCTTATTAAAATTGGAGGCAGAACAGAAAAAATACTACATTTACCTGACGACACTGTAGAGATCCCACCTCATATGATTTGTCAACAAGATATTATATCGGCTATATTTGAAGGGAGCATAAATAACGAAGAATATTCCGAGCTTGCCAACCAAGTTATACTGACGTGTAAAAATAAAGATGCATTAATACTCAATAATGAAATCTTTAAAAAAATGTATGCACCACAAAGAAATTATCACAGTGCTGATTCTGTACTTGCTGATGACAATGAAAGTCAGGCAAACTTTTCAACTGAATTCATTAACTCTTTAACTCCTTCTGGAATTCCACCACATATTTTGCAGCTAAAGAAAGGTGCAATTATCATGTTACTGCGAAATATGAACCCCAAAAAAGGCCTATGCAATGGCACAAGATTAATTGTTCAACAATTAAAGGACCATTTTATAGATGCTGAAATTTTAACTGGTACCCATAAAGGAGAGAGAGTTTTCATACCAAGAATAGATTTAGCACCAAGTGAAAGTAGTCTCCCTTTTATACTTCAAAGAAGACAATTTCCCATTATTATGGCATTTGCCATGACCATTAATAAATCACAAGGTCAAAATTTCAAATCTGTGGGTATTTTCTTGGAAGAACCAGTTTTTGCACATGGTCAATTGTACGTTGCGTTGTCACGGTGCAAAAATCCACAGGCTATTAAAGTTTACATTGAAAACAATGAAAGTCAAGGTGATTTATTAGAAGATGGACGTATTTTTACTAAAAACATTGTCTACTATGAAGTACTATAACTTTGCAGGATACAAACTAAAGCCATGCAAACATTTTGGAAAAACATTCAAAAATACAAAACAATTGGTTGTTTAATTCAGTCATAATTAATGGAAGTCATGTTTATGGATAATTCGCCTCACAAAATACTTGCCTTGCATTTCTATGAAAAATTATGATAAAATGTTAAGTCACTATGTTAATGTTTCTAATGTTACAAGTTTAAAAACAATATTTTCAAGTTATTTCATTCAACATATTACTAACTTCATGTTAAGAGCTCAAGCACCTTTTAAGTCACAATGTATATATTCTCTGTTATCTTAAGATTACTACCTACATTAATGTTTATCGCCACTTTATGTGCTCAGTAATGAATTACTTTAATTACGTACGGTTTAAGGAGAGTTTTTACTGTATGCCTTCCTCTACATTCAATGTATATTAAACTTAACAATTATTCTGATACAAATTGCATGTTAATACTGATTAATTTAAAGTTAAACTGTTTTTACATTCAAATGTTAATACTTTTAATTCAAAATTATGTTACAAAATGTATTTACTATGTTCCTGTTTATAATGTTCAAAATTACACAAATGTTTTGCAAAACTTCCAAAGTTACATAAAAAATAAAGTTCAATTTTAAAAATATATACTTTCAAGGTTATTGCTTACATATATTTTAAACTTCATGTTAAAATTCGGCACGTTTCAAAAAGTCTTTTTACTTTTTACTTTCCTCTGGATTCTATGTATATTAAAGTGAACAATTCTTCAGATACAAAATTCATTTTAAAAAACCATTACATCAACGTTTTACAAAAATACATGTTCATATCACAATACTTACAAGGGTCAAAAATATATTTAAATAACTAAACAACTTCACAAACATATACATCACATTGCCGTCATTTTTTGACGGGCAAGTCGCTAGTAATTAATATTGTACATCATATATGATATTTGTGTTTTATGATTGGTTTGTATCGCTACAGACATGTGGTTTCTCCAGTTGGGATCCCACTAACTTCTTTTGCAAGAGGTAATATAAACTAAAATCAATTACATCAATAATGTAAATTGTGCAAAAGCTAATAAACATATAAAATTCTTGTGAAAGATATAAGCAACCATTATTTTCTACTTGCTAAAGCAGCAAAAATATCATTAGGACAGATTCAATACTACTAATTATGTCTCTATTAGTGATAAGACATGACTTGATTTATGCTGTAACAGGTTGTATATTTAAAAGAAAATTTACTAATTCTATTTCTGTCAATATACATTTACTAACAATGCTCTAAAATATTTTCTCAACTCATAATGTAACCCACCTCTTATCATGTTCCTTTCTTAGAGGCCAAGAAATACTTTGAAAAGCTTTTCCCAATTCTCTACTCATTTGCACCATGGCCATCATTTGAGCTGGGGATTGGCCTGGAAAAATATATGTCACAATATCACAGTATTTATCCAACATGGATAAACAAAACATAACACACAAACATAAAACATAATTGGTATGATAAGGTCCCTGTGCAGTAGTCAGGAGACAGGGATTGTGCACATACCACATTTATTCCAAAAAGAAAGAAATGTCAACATGAGGATAGCTTCTCAATGAGCATGAGAATAACCTGTCAAGAAAAAAAAACAGACAGCAAAATAAAAATAAATTAGAAAGGAAAAACAAAATCTTAGAACAAAAGAAAACTAAATAAAAAATATATATTCTTAGTCAGTTGATATGTCTGACTATCCTGTACGCTTATCATAACCCATAAAATAATTTCAACTTGTTAATTGCTATCTTAATCACATATATAGTTGTGAGCGTACGAGTTGTTGCTAACGCTGCGGGCTCGCGTAGCGAGTCGCGGGCCTCGCGTAGCGAGAGGCGCGGCTCGCGGCTCGCGTAGCGAGCCCGCGGCCCTCGCAAAGCGAGGGCACTGTGCCAGGTTGTCAGTTGCTGGCATGGAGCGCCGAAGGCGCTCCTTGCCAGCAACTGAGGACCCTCGCGATGCGAGGGCCTCAGTTGCTGATGCCAGCACCTGAGGACCTCGCGAGGGCCGGGGCACGCGTAGCGAGTCGGAGCGGCCGCGGCTCGCGTAGCGAGCCCGCGGCCCTCGCGAAGCGAGGGCACTGTGCCAGGTTGTCAGTTGCTGGCATGGAGCGCCGAAGGCGCTCCTTGCCAGCAACTGAGGACCCTCGCGAAGCGAGGGCCTCAGTTGCTGATGCCACAGCAACTGAGCAAGCACATATATAAAAAGCTTACCTACACAAACAGGAAGCACCCAGGACCTCAAAAATGCAACTTACAACTTAATTGCACTCAAAATAAAAGAGTTTAGACACTAAATAGTTTGTTAAGCGACACAAAAAATGGCCGACGAATAAAACGAAAACGAGGCTACACACACAAACACCATACGAGACACGTTACCACACATTACGACTTCGCAAACATCGGACGCAACACACCGACATACAAACATTTAAAACTTAAGAAAGACACACAACAAACACATAAAAAGCTTACCTACAGCAAGAGGAACCAGCCAGCACCTCAAAAAAACAAGTTACACCTATATTTCAATCAAAATAAAACACTTTAGACACTAATACCATCGCTAAGCGAGAGAAAAAATGGCCGACGAACAAAACGAAAACGAGGCTTCAGACGTAACTACACTACACTTACTCGCAATAATGAAACACATACTATGCGGAACGTATCACAATCATATTAAACACCATTTTGAACAGTAATACGCAGAAAATGGCGGATGGAACGCAAATTGTAAGCTGGAACGCAAATAGCGCATGCGTATTGCGTTCTAACGGTCTCACTTACCAGAACTTTCTACAAGTTTATAAATACTGCCTATTTCAAACAAAAAAATACATTTCTCCTCAGGTGATCAATGGAGTGACTTCTGAGATAACTGCTGCTTTTACTTGAGAAGACAATTCTTTACTAATTTACTACTTTGCATTGTGCAAATTACAACTGAGAGGAAAGCTATAATATATTACATTTTATTATCAGGACAGGTCAAACAAATACAAAAAAAAATAGGATTTATGTAGTGACATATATGGCACATTTATGTGTATAGGCTCAAAAAAAAAATACGGTTCATTTAACAAACATAATTCAATATTAAACAGAGGTTTATGTATAGTGACATGTGACACGCACATATATGTCTATAATGTATAGTGACATCTGACACGCACGTATATGTATAGAATGTATAGTGACATGTGACATGCACATTTATGTCTATAATGTATAGTGACATCTGACACGCACGTATATGTATAGAATGTATAGTGGCATGTGACATGCACATTTATGTGTATTGCCCCTGCATAGTGACATGTGACACGGACATATATGTGTATCATCTATATTGACATGTGACACACACATTTATGTGTACTGCCCCTTCATAGTGACATGTCACACGGACATATATCTGTATAATGTATATTGACATGTGACACACACATTTATGTGTACTGCCCCTTCATAGTGACATGTGACACGGACATATATGTATATAATGTATAGTGACATGTGATACACACATTTATGTGTATTGCCACTGCAACAAAATTAGCTTAAAACAAAATCAGTAAACAACTACATTTAAATGACATTATATGTCATGTATACTGATATGTCACATGCACATATATGTGTATCATCTATAGTTACATCTCACACACACACATTTATGTGTGTTGGAAAAAACAAATATAAGGTTAATTTAACCATTTAAATATGAGTCATGTATACTGATATGTCACACGTACAAAATAATTACATTAAACAATGGAATGTGCTTCATGTATGTGATATATGTGTGTAGCCCCCAACAAAAAAAAAGGTTAATTGAAAAAAATTACACGACTATATTTCAATGACATTCATTTACTTCAATTTAATAGATCATATAAAGCTGAATCTTTTTATTTCTTTGAATATTCAAACAGACTCTGCATCAATAGCGTCTCTCAACAATTTGCACCATCCCTTTTAAAGAACACCAACAAAAAAGAAGAGGTAAGATACAACAAGACATTACATGCTCAAAAGGCCATGCTTTGCTACATGAAAAATTATAAATATACAAATAACTATTTCACTTTCTTTTTCAAAAAGACACTACAAGAAGACCGGCGCATTAAGATTGGCAGAAGGGGACCGTCTGTCATTCAAAACTTCAAGCAAGGTAAAGTATTAAGTATAAACAAGAAAGAACCATGAGCCTCATTCAATTGCGACTTCCTCAATTGAATAGGGCTCTATATAAGCACATAACATATTTTTTATACATCACTTTTTAGTTACTGAACTTCTAACCACAATCAAGGTTTTCAATAACTAAAAACTTTGCTCAATAAATATGTTATGTGATTATATAGAGCCCTCTTCAATTGGCAAAATTGCAATTCAATGAGGACCTATATATCTTTAATGGCCAAGGGCCTCACTCAAATGTGATTTGCCCATTTCAATAGGGCTCTATATAAGCACAGAGCATATTTTTTAAAGGAACTTTTTCTTTTGTGAATACGTTGCTTTTGGATACAAGTTCACTAAATACAAAATTACGTACTAAAATATGCTCTGTGCTGATATTGAGCTCTATTCCATTGGCCAAAACACAATTGAATGAGGAGCTCACAATATAACAAATGCAGTAAACAAAGGCCCTCATTCAATTGCTATTTTGGGCAATTCAATATGGCTATAAATAAGCACTTTTAGGCCCTTATTCTATTTTAACAAATATATGTGATGATGTGCTTATTTACAACCCTATTCAATTTGCCACATTGCAATTCAATGACGGCCTTAGAGTACTATTACATTGTAAAAAATGCAATTGAATGAGGGGCAAACTATGCAACATATGGTACACACCAAGGGCCTCATTCAATTGCAATTTTGCCAATTGAATAGGGCTCTATATAAGCACATAGCATATTTTTTTACAGAAGTTTAAGTTGGTGAAGACCTTGCTTTTGGATAGATGTTCAGTAACGAAAAACTGATGTAAAAAAAATATGCTGTGTGCTTATATCGAGCCCTATTCAATTGGCCAAATCGCAATTGAATGAGGCCCCAAGGCTCTCATTCAATTGCAATTTGCCCAATTGAATAGGGCTCTAAATAACAACATAACTATTTTTTTAAAATAAGTTTTTAGTTACTAAAAATATATCCAAAATAAAGTTTTTAAATGACTAAAAACTTATTTCAAAAAATATGCTATGTGCTTATTTAGGGCACGATTCAATTAGCCAAATCGCAATTGAATGAGACACAAACTGCTACACACAAAACTGAATTTCTTATTCAATGTTTAACAACCTATAAGCCTTACAAAGAAGAAAAAATAAGAATAACAACAGTGTTGCGCACCTAATAGCATTGTACAAAAAATCACACAAACTCATAGGAAACTAAATTAACATTCTTCTTTAATGTTTAACAACCTATAACCAGTACAATCAAGATTAAATAACTTTTGCACAAGTGGTGCGCACCAAACAGGATTGTCAAAAACTAACACAAACACATAGCAAACTACATTAATTATATTATTTCCTGGTTCACTAACTATAAGCATCACAATAAAGGTTAAATAAGTATACCACAAGTGGTGTGCACAAAACAGGATTGTACAAAAAATAACATAAACACATAGCAAAATAAATTTATATTCTTATTTAATATATCACAACCCACAAGCCTTACTAAGAACCTTCAAGAACAATAACAAAAGTTGTGGGATTGTACAGAAAGTAAAAAAAAAAAAAAGATAGAAAAAAATAACCATAACTGATACAATACAGTCAAATTAATACATTTTTCAATTATTTAAAAGACATTTCACTCAAACAACATTTTCTATTTTATATTACAACAGATACTGCGTGAAGACAATCGGACGAGGACTTTTTCCACAGGACCGGACCATCGGACGAGGACTCGGACCAGACCAGCAGACGAGGAACTTCAACACAGGACCAGACCAGCAGACGAGGAATTTCAACACAGGACCAGACCATCGGACGAGGACTTTCACCAACGGACCACAACATCGGACGAGGGATATCGCCACAGGACCACAACATGGGACGAGGGCTATCGCCACAGGACCACACCATCGGACGAGGACTTCCAACAGAGGACCACACCATTGGACACCGATTTGGAACCGAGGACCAACAAACATTCGGATTTAAATCACACTTCAACCAAGGTAAAGTATAATAACTACTAAAGTCTAAAAATAAAGAAACTGCTTTCAGTTGCATCTGTGTCAACAGAAACATAAAATAAATAATTTAATATCTCCCTTATTTTATTTAAATTGCTACTATGCAATACATAGCTCAATAACCACATCACTTTTTTTTTTTAGCAAAGAAGTTTTGCAGTGGAAAATATCTATCCACAAACAACGTTTTTAATAAATAAAACCATTATTTTAAAAAAATATGTTACATGCTTATTTACAGCACTATTCTATTGGCCACATTCTTAGCCAGTAAGGACACGAATTATAAATTTAACTAAATATAAATAATACATTCTAAATATAAATGATACCTTAATGATTTGCCTTTTAGTTCACCAATTGTGCACAAGAATCTTTAACAGGAATTACAATTTTAAATATACACAATTACATTTACTTTTTTTTCCTTTACAGATTAATATGGCTGATAACGAGACCAAAGAAGAGAAGAAAAGACGTCAAACTAGAGAAAGACAAGAGAGATGGGCCGCCCAGCAGACACCGGAGGAGAAAGAAATTCGACGAGAAAAAGAACGCAAAAGACTTGCAAATAAACGAATATCAGCTGCAAAAATGAAAGATACAACCAAAAAAAATAAAAAGATAATAAAGCATTTACAAACTGTTCCTAAAACATCAGATGACATTTTACAAGATACCAGTCAAGACAGACCAAAAAAAGCAACTACAAAAACAAAGCATTTACAAACTCTTACTAAAAACTTACAGGACATTTCAACCAAACAAGTCCAACATATACCAAGAAAAGCTACGAAAAAAACTAAACATTTAGAACCTGTTGTTGAAACATTTCATGACTTTTCATCTGATAAATATGAAAGTCAACATCCAATATGCTTTGCAAATTGTCCTTTACTGAAGTCTTTAGCAGTAGAGGTTCATAGTTGTGGGGACATGACTACTCAATAACAATTTTGTGAGGCTTATTATTTTAAACAGGAGAGACCCCGAGATGGACAATTTATTAGTTGTTGTCAAAAAGGAAAGTTCAAACTTCCAGAAAGGAAACAATTTCCAACCTATTTACAAAATATTATGACTGAACCTACTTTTCCAAATTACAAAAATTTTAAGACAAACATAAGATCCTACAATAGTGCCATATCATTTGCATCTATGGGGGCAACATTGGCTGCTAATGTACCAGGACATGGTCCTTACTGTTTTAAAGTCCAAGGACAAATTTATCATTGGACTTCACATTTACATCCAGAGGAAGGAGAGCAAAGAAAATTCGCTCAACTATATGTCCTAGATACAATGGAAGCTGTTGACCAACGTATGCAGATGGAAGAAAATAAAAAATGCTTACCCAGTGTTTTTATAGAGCTAAATAACATTATGGACAACAATCCCTACAGTAAAGCTTACAAAAAATTGGCAGAAGTAGAAAATGAACAACTACTTCATGCACAAAGACATCAATTACCCATGCCAAAGGTTAATATGGTGCTTAAAAGAGACAGACATACTGATAAACGTCGTTATAACTTGCCAACATCAAATGAGGTTGCAATGGTCTTTCAGAATGATGAAGGAGAACCACCATTTCAAAGAGACATTAGAGTATATCCCAGAAATGAGGACCAACCATTTATTAATATTAATATCTTAAGTCCAAATTTAGATCCAATGACATATCCCATCTTTTTCCCACACGGAGAAGCAGGTTGGCAACCAAAATTAACCCTTCCCAGTTACCCAAATGCTAAAGCCAGAATCCGAAATAATGTTTCTATGCTTGAATTTAAAGTTGCTCAAATTGCCATTAGAGATGAATTTAATCCAATTTCATGTGGTGGGAAACTAACACAACAATGGATTATTGATTCATATTTGCAAGTTGAGGCAAATAATTTAAACTTTATAAAATATCAACAAGATAAACTACGTGTAGAACAATTTTGTGGACTCATGGACTATGTTGCTGACGTGGCTACAAGCAGAGACATGACAGCTGGCAAAGCCATCATTTTACCATCTTCTTTTCAAGGATCTCCTCGAAATATGAGAGAAAAATACAATGATGCTATGGCTATTGTGACAAAATTTGGAAAACCAGATTTATTTGTGACATTTACATGTAATCCACAATGGCCAGAAATTAATCAAAATCTACTTCTTGGACAAAGTACTTCAGATCGACCAGATTTAGTAGCCAGAGTTTTTAAGATCAAATTAAATGAATTAATACGTGACTTCACTATAAATCAGTTATTTGGCAAATGTCTTGCTTATGTATATACCATTGAATTTCAAAAAAGAGGCCTTCCACATGCACATCTTCTCATAATACTTCAAGAGAAAGATAAATTAGATACTTCGGACAAAGTGGATGCAGTCATAGTTGCTGAACTACCAGATCCAGAACTATATGGTAGACTATATGAGATTGTTACTCATCGCATGATTCATGGACCCTGTGGAGACCTTAATCCACAATCACCATGTATGGAAAATAATCAATGTTCAAAAGATTTTCCAAAAGATTATAGAGACAAAACATATGCAAATTGTGATGGATATCCACTTTATAAAAGAAGAGAAGGAGATAGTGCCATTATTCGTGGAAAAAAAGTGGACAATAGATATGTAGTACCCTACAATCCACATTTACTCATGAAGTACAACGCCCACATCAACGTAGAAGCCTGCACTTCCATCAAATCCATTAAATATGTCTACAAATATATTTACAAAGGTTACGATGCAGCTACTGTAGTCGTCAAAAGTGCAGACAACCCTGAAAGTAGTGAGTTAGTACATGATGAACTTGCATCTCATGTCGATGCTCGCTATGTCAGTGCGCCAGAAGCTATGTGGCGGCTTTTAAAATTTGAAATGCATGATAGATCACATGCAGTATATAGGTTAGCAGTACATTTGCCACAACGACATTTAGTCTATTTCCATGCTGGAAATGAAATGAATGCATTGGCCCAAAGTGAAGATCGTCACACTACACTAACTGCATGGTTTGCATTAAATTCCACTGATGCTCAAGCAACACAATACTTATATATTGAAATTCCATATCACTATGTTTTTGTGAATGGATTATGGAGAGCAAGAAAAACCAGAGGCAATAAAATAATTCCACGAATTTACACAGTCAGTCCAAGAGATGTTGAACGATTTTGCTTACGGATATTACTTTTAAATGTTCCAGGAGCACAAAGTTTTGAACAATTAAGAACTGTTAATGACATTGTATATGAATCCTTCCATTTAGCTGCAAGACATAGAAACGTACTCGCTGATGATACAGAGTGGGAAAGATGTTTAGAAGAAGCAGCACAATGTCAAATGCCACGACAGATGAGAGAACAATTTGCTTTTATTTGTATCTTCTCAAATGCTCCAAATGCATTAGCTTTGTGGGAGACTTTTAAAAGTAATATGGCTGAAGACTTTATGCGACGATACAATGAACCCATTGCACACTTAAAAGCCTTAATGGAAATTCAAGAAGTCTTTTTAACTCATGGATTAAGTTGTGCAAGTTTTAATTTGCCTGATCCAGGTCTAATAGATGACATTAACTTTGAAGACTATGACATTCAACTACAAGCAGAAAGAACAGAAGAAAGACTTGCAACTTTAAATACACTACAATTGCAAGCATTTCATGCCATTAAAAATGCTAAAGATGATGACATGGTGACAGAGCGTTATTTCTATCTTGATGGACCTGGCGGATCAGGAAAAACATATTTGTACAATTTATTAATGAGTTCAGTACGAGCACAAGGAAAAATAGCAATGGCGTTTGCCACTACTGGAATTGCTGCACTTTTATTAGAAGGTGGAAGAACTGTTCATAGTGGATTTAAACTGCCAGTGCCTATTTTGGAAAATTCTGTGTCAGATATTTGCATGACATCCTTACAAGCAAAGAAATTGAAGAAATGTAAATTAATTATAATAGATGAGGCCACAATGATGTCATGCTATGCCCTCCAATGTATTGACCGTTTGCTTCGTGAAGTCATGGATAATATTTTTCCATTTGGTGGAAAGGTAATGTTGTTGGGTGGCGATTTTAGACAAACATTACCTGTCGTTGTACATGGAAATAGAACAGACATTATTGAAACATGTATAAAGTCAAGTACAGTATGGAAACATTTTACCCATCTTCAACTGCAACAAAATATGAGATCAGAAGGCCAAACTGATTTCAATAATTGGCTTATTAAAATTGGAGAAGGCAGAACAGAAAAAATACTACATTTACCTGACGACACTGTAGAGATCCCACCTCATATGATTTGTCAACAAGATATTATATCGGCTATATTTGAAGGGAGCATAAATAACGAAGAATATTCCGAGCTTGCCAACCAAGTTATACTGACGTGTAAAAATAAAGATGCATTAATACTCAATAATGAAATCTTAAAAAAAATTAATGCACCACAAAGAAATTATCACAGTGCTGATTCTGTACTTGCTGATGACAATGAAAGTCAGGCAAACTTTTCAACTGAATTCATTAACTCTTTAACTCCTTCTGGAATGCCACCACATATTTTGCAGCTAAAGAAAGGTGCAATTATCATGTTACTGCGAAATATGAACCCCAAAAAAGGCCTATGCAATGGCACAAGATTAATTGTTCAACAATTAAAGGACCATTTTATAGATGCTGAAATTTTAACTGGGACCCATAAAGGAGAGAGAGTTTTCATACCAAGAATAGATTTAGCACCAAGTGAAAGTAGTCTCCCTTTTATACTTCAAAGAAGACAATTTCCCATTATTATGGCATTTGCCATGACCATTAATAAATCACAAGGTCAAACTTTCAAATCTGTGGGTATTTACTTGGAAGAACCAGTTTTTGCACATGGTCAATTGTACGTTGCGTTGTCACGCTGCAAAAATCCACAGGCTATTAAAGTTTACATTGAAAACAATGAAAGTCAAGGTGATTTATTAGAAGATGGACATATTTTTACTAAAAACATTGTCTACTATGAAGTACTATGACTTTGCAGGATACAAACTAAAGCCATGCAAACATTTTGAAAAAAAATTCAAAAATACAAAACAATTGGTTGTTTAATTCAGTCATAATTAATGGAAATCATGTTTATGGATAATTCGCCTCACAAAATACTTGCCTTGCATTTCTATGAAAAATTATGTTAAAATGTTAAGTCACTATGTTAATGTTTCTAATGTTACAAGTTTAAAAACAATATTTTCAAGTTATTTCATTCAACATATTACAAAGTTCATGTTAAGAGTTTAAGCACCTTTTAAGTCACAATGTAAATATTCTATGTTATCTTAAGATTACTACCTACATTAATGTTTATCGCCAGTTTAAGTGCTCAGTAATGAATTACTTTAATTATGTACGGTTTAAGTAGAGTTTTTAATGTATGTCTTCCTCTACATTCAATGTATATTAAACTTAACAATTATTCTGATATAAATTGCATGTTAATACTGATTAATTTCAAGTTAAACTGTTTTTACATTCAAATGTTAATACTTTTAATTCGAAATTATGTTACAAAATGTTTTTACTATGTTCCTGTTTATAATGTTCAAAATTAGACAAATGTTTTGCAAAAATTACAAAGTTACATAAAAAATAAAGTTCCATTTTAAAAATATATACTTTCAAGGTTATTGCTTACATATATTTTAAACTTCATGTTAAAATTTGGTACGTTTAAAAAAGTCTTTTTACTTTTTACTTTTCGATGGATTCTATGTATATTAAAGTGAACAATTCTTCAGATACAAATTTCATTTTAAAAAACCATTACATCAACGTTTTACAAAAATACATGTTCATATCACAATACTTACAAGAGTCAAAAAAATATTTAAATAACTAAACAACTTCACAAACATATACATCACATTGCCGTCATTTTTTGACAAGCAAGTCGCTAGTACCTTAATAATTATTATCATGTCTTTGGTAGTGTGCTTCTAAATATTGTCTTAAAAATTGTGTACTTCACTGCTTCTATAATTCTACATGGGAATCAAATAACAAGCTGTTCTGGTCCTTTTAAGCAGAAACAAAACTGCTTTTTTTTCTTTTCCGAAACATCTCAGTATACGACCTTGGAAGTGAGACAGAGCTTTTTGAAAACATAGAACCTTTGGCTAGTATCCATTATACTGTTAAAAAATTAATAGCATTATAGCATTGCAGCTTCAATTAATTTAATACTTTTACACATTATATAATCTTTTAACTGGTCTTAACTGTACTAAAACACAAAATAATCTCTCTCATTGTCTTTATTCAATAACCCAGTTATTTAACAGTTAAAATATATAACATAAGTAGGAACCAGATCTAAATATACCTTTATTAACAATTATCCAAAATGGCTGAAGGCATATAAACACAAATATCAATCTGAAATTGATCAGATTATATTCTCCATAACACTTTATCACACTGTCCGTCAGATATAATGGTCAATCCCTACACAAAATGCAATGATATAATCTGGACACTGGTACTCTATGTGACCCTTAATATTCAGTATACATCATTCCAGGAGAAACAGCAAATCTCCCTTTCAAGCATCACAATCCACATCACCATCAGAACATACCTGACATACCCACACATAGACACATCACAAAATGGCGTGACCTACAAGGAACATTTCAGATAACAATACTCTCATGTCACTTTCTACTCCATGTTCACTCACTCAACCCCAATACTCGATCATACAGAAAGAAAGGATCCACACACATGAACAGAAATGAGAATTTCCAATCATAATGCACTCCACAACACTTCTTTCAAACATAAAAAACATAATGGAAAACATAATCTTTACAGAAAAAAGGTCATACCGACATAAAAATCTGCTGATAAATTTAACATAATCAGGATTCAGGCAAGACAAACATATAATAATAATTATATAATTGTGAGCTCACATAATACTTTATTACTTTATATGTGCATATAGATATATATACCTATAACTAATCCTAAACATAATTGGACCAAAACAATCAAAACAAAATATATGTTCATGAAACCTAAAACAAATATATGACATAAAACCAATTTCTCAAATTACATATGACACTTTATGCGGATAAATATACAATATTTTCTATAATTAAGTATAATTTCACTGAAACAACTGTTTAACTTACTCATTAAATCCTTTATCTTATCTATATTTCCATAAAAAAATCATTATTACACTTGCAATAGCGGCTGAGCTAAAGCTGGTGCAGAAGGTGCAAAACACCTAAAGTAATATGCAATAATTAAAATACAACTTAATTAGAACACACATCATGCACTATGCAAAAAAAATAAATAAGATAATTCACAGTGTTTTGTTACCATCAATTCACACACACAGATCTTTCTTTCTAGTTCACGCACTTCCATAACACTGGAAATTCAGATGCTATCAACAATAACACAGAACTGAGGACCAACCCTCATTTCTCTCTCAATTTCTCACACCTCACTGCACACAGTACTGACACTCAGTACTCTCAGCACATACATGGGCCCAATTCATAAATAGTTCAATCCTTCTGCCACTTTGTTTCACTTTAACGCCATTCAAAATTTAGGAGCAATTTTAATTTCTGTCTTTTCATCAATCAGCAGAGCTAACACAGAACCTGTCTAGACAAAACTCTCGCCTTCAAATGGAAGGCTCTCCATTCGCCTTTAAATGGAAAGCTCTCCACTGTTAATCTATATCTACTTTATCGCCTTTCAATGGAGGCTCACCTTTAACAACTTTTATAGGCAAGGTAAATCTCTGTTAATCTATATCTACAGTGCTTCTTAAAGTAACACTTCATCAGGTACAATACCTCTTAATGTCTCTTAATCTTAGTCTCAGTAACTAACACCTTTACATGTAAAACATCTTAATCAATTCTACTTTTGTTAATTACACTATTTTACTTAATATCACTAATTAGCATTGTTACGTTATCAACAACAAACAAAAAAATGCAATAATTCCAGGTTCCGGGTAGAAGTCAGTCTGGGTGAGGTAATTATGTGCGACTTTGTCCGGTCACTCCTACAAGCTCCCAGACTTTCATGGAAGGGATGCATGACAAGCAATCATACACGCAGATTTTCACCAAGGTGGCTCTGCTCACCTCTAATTTTGGCCATGATTAGTTGTCAAGCGTCTCCCAGACAAAATTCCTGAAGCTCAGGGTGTTATCTGGACAAGTAGTGCACTCCGGGCTTGGTTCGTCATTATTTTCTTATTATCAGATTTTATTTGTACAAACGTGGGTCAGCAACAAAAAAACATCCAAAATATCTACTGCTGACTGACTGAACACAAATATAAACAAAACATAATTTTTTATAGTGAATAACATAAAGAACATGGTTTATGATAGATCCATCTCTAATGGAGCCTATGTTGGATAAACATGTTCGGAGAACTAAACTATGGAATGCTCAATTACTCCAGAAAACAAAAACAATGTTTGCTGAATCATCTGGAATTTAAGCTAAGTAATAAGGTGCTTAATTTAAATATACTGGAATATCACCAATTTTACTTTATAAAACCTAAACTATACAGATCCTAATTTGTTACTACCAATGTTATATAGAAATATCAGAAAATGTTTTAAAGACTGCTGCAACACACAAGTGTTGCCTCAAGGCAGGTTCCATTGCAATTAGGAATAGCAATAAACAAAACTTGCTTTTTTTCAGATATCTTTTCATGCAATATATGCTATAAATAAGACTAACACAGGGTCCTATCCTGTTATGGTTACAGCACCAGTCTGCTGCTGCAGTGCGGTGACCAACCACTAGATGTCACTGGCGATATTCCAGTGCCTTATCATAGAGTCAAGTCTTAGGTAAACTGTTAGGGTTAGGGTGAGGGAGAGGGTTAGGGTGACAGTTAGTGTTAGGGTATGCTTAAGGGTTAGGCTAAAATTCTAAGGTTAGAACTTTTCTCACGTATCGGCAGTGCCATCTTGCGGACTGGTGCCGTAACTATAACTGGATAGGTCCCTAACACAGTTTGGGGCTTGAGTATTTTTCCTGCAAGATCCAAATAGAATGGACTGTGCAACTCTGTTCATGGGACTTTAATTTAACCCCCCCCCCCCCGTACATTTAATAAAGAATAAGTTCAGTACTGTGTTTAATTTGCATATTTTAACAAATAAGCAATTGGTATAAATTGTCAATTCATATCATTACAAAGATAAGTGACAATTAAGAGTGCTTTGACGATGTACTTTATTTATGTTTAAATTTAACTATACCTTACCTATCCATTATCTATACTCCATATAGAGAAACCTGAAGTTGTTTGCATTTGGAAAATGTGGATGATAATATTTAACGTAATTGGTGAGCAGTGGAAGTACAGTAAACAGTTAACCTCTGAGTGGTTAATTCCTTCTTTACTATGTTGTCTACCATACCTGCAAATAAAATGCATATTTACTTTTATAAGGATTACGATTGACAGCCAAAGACAGACTGCATAACTAACAGAAGGGTAATGTTTCTGTAAGAATTTATATGGATAAATGGCCCCTCAGAGCGGCAGGGCATACACACTCTCTGAACTCAAATCCTCAGATAATCGCAAAAGTTGATAAACAGAGGGGGTTGGCTAAAGAAAGTGGGAAAGGGGAGATGTGAGTTTATTCTTTTTAGTTTTTCAAACATTTTTGGAAAAAGAATAAAGGGCTGTCTCTATACTAATTGAATGGTAAGATAAAGAACAGTGATAGTAACTAGCGGGAAAATGGCCCCTTGGTAATGATATGAGTATATATAAGTAAATTAGTTGTGTGATATTTTACCTGGGCAAATTAGTGGTCAGCAGTGTAAAAAATGACTATTTCAGAGACAGAGAAAGAATCTGACCAAATAATTAGATATTCCCTTTGTAGTCATGCTGTCAATTAGAGAACTAAGGACCAGTAACGTCTGAGTAAAGATACATAATATCATTATTTAGGAACACAGAGCTCTCAAAGAAATCAGTGAGTGGGATGACATTGTCATAAAACCATCAGACAAAGGTGGCAATTTGGTCATTTGGCCATCAGAGATGTACCTGGGTGAAGTAGAACGGCAACTAAATGACAAGGAATGCTATAAGGGCCTTTTCAATTACCCCCTAAAGACAACAATGTTGACATAAACGGAAGACTAGTCAATCAAAGAAAAAGTGATCAACTGATTACTCAAAAGGAATTTACTTTCCTTTTAGTAAAAAATCCATGAACTGCAATTCTGTACATGTTACCCAAAGTAAACAAGAACAAATCGATACCACCAGGTTGTCCAATCATATATGGCAATGGAATTCTGGGAGAAAACCCCAGCCAATTCTTAGACACGAAATTAAGATCGTTTGTACTAAGCCTCCCTTCCTATGTAAGAGATACAATGGATGTCCTTAACAATGTCCTTAACAGCAATGGGGCCAGCAGTTGCCCCAACTTATGCCAAACTATACTTAGGTTGGTGGGAGAGATAAATCGTATTCAATAAGCCAGCACAAGATACACAGAACATGTGGTATTATGGTTAAGATACATAGATGACATCCTGATCATATAGGACAGCTCCATGGAGCTCTTTGAGGAACTCTTGATCAGACTGAACAACAACAACTTTAACCTCAGACTAGCCCCCAATATAGATTGCAACACAGTTAACTTTCTAGATATCATGGTCCTCAAAGATGAGGAAGGAGTCATTCAAACTAATCTTTACCGTAAACTTACAGCAACCAACAGCACCTTGCACCAATCAGGGTCGCACTTCCCTCCTACTTGGAAGGCAATACCTACAGGAGAGTTCCTAAGGATCAGGAGAAACTGCTCCGACCTACTAATTTTCAAACAAAGATCTCAAGAACTAAGGAATGGATTAAAGAACAGATGTTACAGCAATATGGTGGTCAAGAAGGCCTACCAGAGGGCGTGGCACACTCTGAGAGAAGAACTATTAACTCCTAAACCCAAAACCAAGACAGAGGGAACCGTACAGTTCATTGGAACATAAAATTAAGATTGAAGAAGTATCACTGATATACTTAATAAGCACATTGACATCTTAAAGAAAGATCCTGTGTTATGATAATTCATTGGCAATGAAATACAGTCAGGATGGCGACGATCTAAAAACATTAAATATCTTCTAATAAGAAGCCATTACACAAAACGAAAGATGAACAGAAGCTCCTTGCCAAACGTCGCATTCGGCTGAGGACACAGCAAGCTTTGCTGCAAGCTTCCAAAAGTGCTACAGATGAGAGATAGAATTGGGAGAACCATTGACCTCAAAGGTTTCTTCAACTGCTCCACACAGAATTTCGTCTACTGCTTGGATCACTACAAGAGAATTGAAAAGAAGACTAGGAGAACATCTGAATAACATTCATAACAGCTTTAGAGACCAGGAAAATGGTAAAAAAAATACATCAGTAGCCAGACATTTCAAAGATCAACACAATTTAAAGCAGTCAGTTAAATGCTGGGTTCTACAAAATATTTCCCTGGGAATTAGAAGAAGAGATGTGGAATTGGAACTATTAAGAGCTGAGACAAGATAGATAACCACGCTGAACACACTAACATCACATGAACACAACAACTTTAGTGTATTCTTGTAATAATCATCCAAGCTCAGTGGCTACATAGGTTACTCTTCTCTTCCAGGCTAAAAATGGCACACATATGTGTCCACATAAAGTATTTCTTACAATTAACTATACACATCTTATCATCGTGGTCAATCTCATACACCATCCTCTAAGTGTCACTAGCCATACACTGGTAATATTAAAGTAACTAAGGGTTGTAATCATGAGTCAGAAAAAACAAACACACAACATAACAATATCTTACCTATTGGTATGCATTAATTAGTCATTATCAATAAGTCAACATCAATAATTTCCCATCCTTTGCTCATATTTACTTCACAATATGGCATTGCTGATTTTGCCCATTAAGAATAGTAACTCCCCTTATCTTGTTTTAATACAAATAGTTAATTAGCTAAAACTCTTCTTGCAAACACAGTCTCTAATTATTGTTAGGATTAATATATATCCTGACTCCTAATACACACCATCATCAGATGTACGACATTGCTGATTATACCCATCCTAGTGTTAACTCTATTTTTCTTGATCTAATCCAGATAGTTAATTAGCTAAAACTATCCTGCTAAACATAGTCTTTAATTGTTGCTGGCAGTAATATATATTCTGATTCCTAATACCGATCATTATCGGAAGTATTATCCCCCCTTCTTTCGCTTGGATTTAAGCACACACTCACACATGCATCAGTATAACTCATTCCATCTCATGATTGTCTTAGACCCATATTAACTCAGCCATATGCATCTATAGTAATAATGGAGGTTAACAATGTTTTACTCCAATTACATCATACAGCCACCATCATTTTCTAATGGAATCACATCCTTTATTAAAATATTGTGTTGCTTTTTACATAACCACTGTTTAAGCGGTTAATTTGCTGGTCTCTAATCTTGTTCTCCAAATTATTCTTCTGTGTCATCACCTGTAATGAGAAAAGAATGAGTTAATACTTGCCTACGTCATCTATACTTACCCAATAAATGGTAAATGCTCCCTCCACATCAGCCTGATCTCAGTGGAATCCGCAGGCGAAACGTGCATGTCAGATCAGGGAATAGCACTGTCCCACCACATTGACGTCATCAGCAGGTACACAGAGTCTCCGATATAGTCTATCTCTATGTCCTGTAAGGTAAGTGGATCAACGTGGGGATTAGTCCTAGTTAGCATAGTATAGGGTTAGCCCTCTGTTACATTAAGAGACAGGGGGTGAGTAGTGGGTCTATACCACCACTACATTACTATCAGAGAGGGCCACAGTTTAAACTTTCTGTAGTATATCCCCAGTTGAAACCACATAAATGGACAAAATTCCTATGTAAAGAATATTTTTTCCTATATACACCTATATTATTATGCACTGATCTACCTGGCTTATAGCCAATTACATTTACACATATTTTCTAGATATGGTCATATGGCTAAGTATATAACATCACTGTATGATGTTACATAGGAATACACATGAAGTATTGTAGCAACTGAAACTTAAAGATACTCTTTCCTTAGAAGGCACAAGGTTACTTATGCTCGACCTTCTGTACCTGGGGTCCTAACTATTTTGTTTTGGTAACTTTTGACTACTGTAAAATTAATCATTACTAAAACACTTAATTACTGGTCAGAACAATTACCTGTATTTCTGTAGTGCAATTTACAGATACCTTCAATTTGTTTACACATATACAGGACATATACTGTGGGACAGAGTGCTAATTTGTGATTTTTTTTTTTAATCAATGTATTTTTATCATCATGTGTAGCTAATTTTTTAAGAATATTAATAAAAGTTACATTTTATACAACTCAAACGTTACTGGTCCTTATTTCTCTAATTGACATCACGACTATAAAGAGAATATCTACTTATTTGGTCAGTCTTTCTCTGCCTCTCTAGCTTTTGAAATACTAATTGAATGTTGTTGAACATCTGATTTTCCTGCTTTTCCATAAATGATGTTCTCATCTGAATTGCTGAGTGATGAGATGAATATAAAATCACAACCTAGAGATTGTTCCTATAAGCTAAAGCAGGAGAATTAGGGGTAAGGGGCACCTCATCTCTTGGTTGTGACATATGCTATCTATATACAATTTATATACTGTCAAAGAGACCATGGATTTTGAATAATAAAACAGTCTTAATACTAAAATAATGTGTGTGTGTGGGGGGTTATTGCACACATGTTGATATCGGATTTCTAAGTGTCAAATGATGTTGACATGTCATAATTTTGTAGTGCTTCTTTGCTATATTGTCAACTTAAATGCCTCTGAGGAAATCAGCAAGGGTTTGAAAACCACTTGGAAGTGGTCATTGGTACACGTAAATCTTCCTTCTGCTTTTTGCAGTTATGGCAGTGCCCTGATTTGCCACTGATCCGTAAAGTGTTATTAGCATTTGGGTGTCAAAGTGTATGGTAGTAATTCGTAATTTATTGTAAGTTTAAATGTCAATGAAGATTTTTGCATTGCTTTTAGGTTTTATTGTACATTTCACTTGTAGCAGTGATTCTTAGCAGTTCTCTGGTATTTTTTTAGGGATGGGGGATTAACATAGCTAGGTAGATTTAGCTAATCCAGCATTTGTAATTAGTTTTGCAGAGATTTACATAGGGCATAAGTTGTGTTGTGATTTTTGGTAATTAATACAGTGATATTATTACATTATTAATATCAATATCATGTATTAATATTAATAAAAAATTACATATTTTTTTATATATTTAACAATTTTTAATTATTTAATTCTTACTACACAATATATATATAAGCTTTGGCCTCATGAAATAAACAGAACTGTATTATATGAAACCATATTTATAAATAATGAATAAACATAATATCAACACAGTATCATTTAATATAACAATCAATATGGTATAATAGGTATAACAGATATAATATCAGGATATAACAAATAATAAAGTATCAGTCATTATCACATTGTCCACATAATTATATACAGGACAACCCCTATATGCCTAATACATAAGATTTGGCAATTATGCTATTAGAGGTGATGTCACCATTTTTGGTATGTTCACCGATGTCTATTCACTAAGATACTATACCATTTTAAAATTATATACATTTTGTAGTCTACTTATGATTTTATCTCAAATTGAAAAATAAAATGTTTTTTTTTTTCATTACAATTAGGTACTAAATCAAAACATATTGGGATTGCTATAACATCTGATATTTATGATATTTATAAAATTAATCTATAAGTCGTATGTTGATTTACAAGTTACAAGATTATGGCGATATTCAGATTACTAATGATATAGCAGTTTGTTTTTATAGAAAATTAACACATATAGAGAAAATAAAACTGATATGATACTGAAATTCAATGTTTTGTGCTTGGTTCCCTCTAATAATTTAGGCCCAAGGAAGGCTGTACCTTTTCTTTTGTTTCAAAATAATTTTCTGTTCTTTGTAGGTAAGTGTGTAAATTCTCTAGTGAGTCAGCTGCAAAAGTTTCTTTGTAGTATACATTATGAATATATATGTGGTTTTGGGAAAGTCCCAATAGTATGAGTGGGTTATGAGTCTCCTAAATGTGTTTATGAGTGTCTGTCCTCTATGGAGCGTGTTCTCTTAGGACCCCTGACATCTCCTCTGCCATTTCTTCTCTGCCAACTCCCTTGTCTTGAATCCTCCTCCCTTCCATTGAATAGGGAGAGTCTTAAATAGGTCACTAGCTACCATGGGAAACACAATAAATTATTTCTCCTAGTCCCTATGATTTTTTTAAATAGAATGGCTATGATGACACAGCTGTACCCAGAAAGGTTATAAGACACTTGAGTATATTTGTAGATAAATATCTGATATTTGAGTTTAGGATTAAATCCTTGGCTCATCATTGTTTTCCATTATTATTAATCCAACCCAAATTGAAATGACAAATACTCAAACTTCTACGTTTACCAACCATTGTTCAGTCATCTGTGATTTCCTTGGTAAATAGGATGGTCTCTAGGACCTTGTACCGAAGTTCAAGAATTAATTACACAAGGACTGAATTAAACTCATGAAATAATATTAGACAGTATGAATCACCAGTCTAATTCTAAGAATGGATATATATAAATATGTGTAAATCATGTCAAATAAAAGGATTATATTTAAACAAATATATCAAATCATGTATGATTATGAAAGTCCTGACAGTTGGGAAAGTAGTGACAAAAATCAGAAAGTAGCTTAGGCACAGGGAGGGCAATGAACTCTGAAAACATGGCATAAGTGTAGCTTAGGCATCAGTGCTGGATGTAAGAGAATGTAAGTGTAGTAAGGTGCATTGGAGCAATACAATGAAGTGACTTAAGGAAACCAGTAAAAAAATTGACAAGCTATAGCCCGAAGAGAGTAAAACATGGAAAAAAGTGTGGAGTTGATTGAGGTTTTGCTAGACTAAATACAGTATGATACATGAACCATTTTTAATTTATTGGAGTGGCATTAAGTAATTTCCAATATTGTCAAGAAAAGACAAGTCATTGTAGTCAAGGTTGGATGATTTGGGATTGAATTAGAAGTTTGAGCATGTACAGTAAGTATGCTGTTAAGCATTGACAAACAAGAAACTGGTTGAGTAGGTAGGATACCTTAAAATGGCTAACTGCGAAGATCAACATAGCAAGTTTTCTCAGCAAATAAGCATGCCCTTAATGTTAAAGTTAAAAACAAATACAAATAAAGCTGAAAACCATATTTTTTCACAGTTTTCAGAAATGGATGGTGATTGAAAGAGAATACAATGTAGCAATTGAAAAACGTGAGAAGTAAAGACAAACTGGAGAGGCTCAATTAAACATTTGAAATATTTTACATAAGATAGCATTAACAATTTCACATAACTGTGAAAGAGTGACTAGGGACCATTTGGTAATTAGTTAAATGTGGTGCAGAATCTTTGAAAACATTTTGAAAGATCACAAAGCTTATGTCTCAAAGTGAGGAATTTAAATTATTTTGGATAGTGCAATATGCATTAACTGCCATGATTAAAGTCATATGTTAAAGTATCAAAATTATGAAAGATCTTCTAGTCTATTAGAATGGTTTTCAGACATGGATGGTGATTGAAAGAGAATACAATGTAGCAATTGAAAAACGTGAGAAGTAAAGACAAACTGGAGAGGCTCAATTAAACATTTGAAATATTTTACATAAGATAGCATTAACAATTTCACATAACTGTGAAAGAGTGACTAGGGACCATTTGGTAATTAGTTAAATGTGGTGCAGAATCTTTGAAAACATTTTGAAAGATCGCAAAGCTTATGTCTCAAAGTGAGGAATTTAAATTATTTTGGATAGTGCAATATGCATTAACTGCCATGATTAAAGTCATATGTTAAAGTATCAAAATTATGAAAGATCTTCTAGTCTATTAGAATGGTTACTCCCATTTCCTTGACACTGTATGCATTTTCACAGAGGTGCTCTGCAATAGGTGACTGTTTTCTTTTCTGTTTATATGAGAACAATCTGAGTTCATATTATTTTCTTAATGGTTGTTCTAATTCAGTCTCAAGGAATTTGATGCATATGATAAGGTATACCATTTTGGATTACTTGCCAGCAAACGAACCAGTGAAAAGGTAGTATAGATGAAAGTGTGGTACTATTATTATTATTATTATTATCGTTTATTTGTAACGCGCCAACATATTCTGTAGCGCTATACATAAGTTAAGTTACAGGCAATCACAAGTTAAAGATTCACACTTTGCAGTGAACTCGCAGACTTACAATCTAAAGGTTGAAGTGTGTATGTAGTACAGTAGGGAGAGAGTAGTGCTGAGCATGTTAGGGAGGAAGGTTATAGGCTTCTTCAAAGAGGTGCGTTTTTATTGATGTTTTGAAGGATTTAAGGCAGGAGGATAGTCTGGTGAAGCGAGGCAAGGAGTTCCAGAGAATAGGGGCACTGCGAGAAAAGTCCTGGAGGCGGGAGTGGGAGGAGGTGACAAGAGTGGTAGAAAGAAGAAGGTCATTAGCAGAATGGAGATGAGAGCAGAGATGTATGGGGGTGCGCTGTTGTCGAGGGCTTTATAAGTTAGGGTCAAGATTTTAAACTTTATTCTGGAGGCTAAGGGAAGCCAGTGAAGTGATTGACAAAGAGGAGCTGCCGACATTGAATGATGTGTACTGAAGATGAGTCTGGCGGAGGCATTTATTATGGATTGAAGTGGGGAGAGGTGAGTGATGGGCAGGCCAACAAGGAGCGAGTTGCAATAGTCAAGACGAGAAATGATGAGAGAGTGTATTAGAATCTTAGTAAATTCTTGTGTAAGGTAATGGCATATTTTAAATATGTTTTTTAGATGGAAAAGACAGGATTTGGTTAGAGACTGTATGTGTGGGAGGAAAGAGAGGGAGGGGTCCAGTAGAACCCCAAGACAACGGGCTTGGGAGGTGGGAATGATGATGGCATTGTTGACAGAGAGAGAGATGTGAGGAATTGAAGCTGTAGTAGGCGGTGGGAAGATTAAGAGTTCAGTCTTAGACATGTTGAGTTTCAGATGGTGGGCGGACATCCAAGAGGATATACTAGAGAGGGAGTCGGAGACGTGTGCTAGAAGAGAGGGGGATAGATCTGGTGCTGAGAGGTAGATTTGGGTGTCATCTGCACAGAGATGGTACTGGAACCCAAAAGAGTTTATTAGGGTGCCGAGTGAGGATGTGTAGATGGAGAAGAGGAGGGGGCCTAGGACTGATCCTTGGGGTACGCCAATAGACAGGGGGTGAGGGGAAGAAGATGTGCCGGAGAAGGAGACGCTAAATGATCGTTCTTGGAGGTATGATGAGATTCACAAGAGAGCAGTGTCTCGAATGCCGAGGGAGGAGAGAATGTGGAGTAGAAGCTGATGGTCAAGTGTCAATGGCGGCAGAGAGATCCAGAAGAAGCAAAATAGAAAAGTTGACTTTAGACTTGGCGGTGAACAGGTCATTGGTGACTTTTATGAGGGCTGTCTCAGTGGAGTGTTGGGGCCGAAAGCCGGATTGGAAAGTGTCCAGAAGAGAGTTAGAGGAGATGAAACTGGTAAGGCGGTTATAGAGGAGCCGCTCCAGCAGTTTGGAAGCCAGCGGAAGTAGAGAGATAGGGCGATAAATGCAACGTCAGAATCGGATGAGGGTTTCTTGAGAGTGGGTGTAATTATGGCATGTTTTAGAGATGATGGAAATGTGCCAGTGTTTAGGGAAAGGTTGAAGATGTGTGTGAGAGCTGGGATTAGTGTAGTAGACAGGGGAGGAATGAGCTGAGATGGAATAGGATCCGAAGGACAGGTAGGAAGGTGAGAGGATGATATTAGGAGGGAGAGTTCATCTTCTGTTGCAGGGGTAAAGTAGTTCGAAGTGGCTATGAGAATGGGGAGGGGAGTAGATTGGGTGTTGTTGGTTAGTTGAGAGGGTGGAGTGTGTGAGCCACGGTGAGAGGAGAGTTCATTGTGGATAGATTTAATTTTATGTGTTATGGAGGTGGTGGGCTGAGGAGAGTATTGAAAGTGGCCTGTCAGAACTTTTGTATGAATAAAGTTCTATCTTATATGGATATTATAGTATAATATGATATTCCAATTATTAACCACTATTTTATATCCAATGTATTAATATTTTATATGCTTTATATATTTATATATATCTATGCATGCAATTCTATTATTTGAATATATCTATGTAAAAGATATGTTTTCACAGCTTTTCACCAGTGATTTATCCATGGTTGAATAGTTCTTAGTTCTGTAGAGATAAATATCTGAGTGAATTCCTAAACTAATGGATAAAGGTCTATAAAGGTTATGTTCCTTAGAAATAATGGAATCCTCCCCAAGATTTCACATGGGAAGAAGTTGTTCCTAGACACCAAGTCTCCTTCACAGAATAATAAATCTGTTTAGGGCTATCTTACTGATAACCATTCTTATGACCCTATTTTGTTTATAGGTTGTGGGTCAAAGGGGTCATTAGTTAATTAAAAGGATGAAAATTCAAAGGTCAGAGAGCGCCATCTTATGGTTCAAGGAATAAATGTCTCTATAGAAAAATATATTCATTATAAAATTTAAATATGTGATGACATCATGAGAGATTCTATTAGTTACTAGATACTTTTAACTGATTTGGGATTCTGATAGGCAAATAAGCAAGAGGTATAATTATGGATAGAGGCAGGATCTGGAAAGGAGGAGAAAGGAAAAGGAAGGAGAGAGAGAGAGAAGGGACTGGAGAGAAAAAAGAAAGTAAGAGAGGAAACTTTGATCCTGAGGAAAAGGCCAGACAATTTTGGAATTAACCAGTGGAATCTTGTCATAATTGTTAATGTATAAATTGAATTATTTTATTTTATGATATAATTGAAAACCATTACCATAATTTCTCTGTTTGGTTTATTTCTTATCAAAAAGTTATTTAGATTTCATTTTGTCATTGAAATTTATAAATCAGAATATAAATTTTAATACAAAATTAGATATCTCATTTTTCTTTTTGACCAATACAGATAAATTAATTTTACTTAGCTAACTTATCAATTATATTATAAAATACTTTACCATAATTGTGTTATATTTAATACATTTCTGTATAGCTATATTATAATATCATTAGACATTATTAGTACATGTGTAAAATGTTATTTTGGGTGAATTTTCATTAATTGATTTATCTGATTTTATTCTATGGGTTGCTATTCCAGGTTTTATTGTACATGTGATTGAGATAAACTTTTATATTGAGATTTTAGGACTATATAGAAGATGTCATAAAATAATAAGTTATACAATATGATGGATTAATTTTCTTTTAATATCTGGCTAGTTATATTTTATTTTATTTGCATTTGATTTGATACATTACATTGTTATCATTAGACTAGTTGATTTTGTTATTTTCAATAAATGTTATTTTATAAGAAGGAATATGTGTCTATAAATTGATTCTGAACTCAAAATTCATTATTCTATATTATTTAGAAAATAATATGTCGTATTTATCCCGACATATTAAATCCGAAAGAAAGAAGCATTTAGCTAGGTTATCTACTGTTTGGATGGAATTAGCCAGAAGCTGGAAATATCAAAATTCCCAAAAAGAAATTACCATAAAAAATTAAAATAATCAAATCCAGGAGGTATCTGTAACCTGTCAGACCTTGAGAGATTTACATGGAGAAAAAGCGCAGCTAGCAGATCAGCAGTTTATCAAAATTAAAGAATTAAGGAAGAAAGTTGTAGAAACAACAGAGACATTTAACGCAGTTTTAAGATTTAAATGGTAAATATTCAGAGAAATGTGATGAATTACAGGCAATAATAGATGAATTGGTAGCTGAGCGTGCAAAAGATACAGGTGAGGAAAGTCAAAAATCAGTCCAATTTGAGGAATTGTCTGAGAAATGTGAATACTTAAATGAGAAAGCTAAACATGCTGATAAATTAGCGCAAAAGTATGTTCAGGCTTGTCAGGACTTAAAAATAGAACAGAAGAAATTGCAACAAAAGATTGAATTCTTAACTCAAGAATTAACTAATAAGAAAATTCGTGAGGCTGAGATATTTGTAGAGAATAAAGAGATCAAAAAACTGCTGACTGTAGCTAAGAAAGAGATAAAACAATACCAACAAGATGTTGAAAATCTAAAAATGGATTTAAATAGGGCTCAAGATTATGCCTCAAGCAAAATTGTGATAAAGGACTTTAGTGATTCTGAGGAAGAATTAGAAGTAGTACCTTCAAGGAATAAACATAAACGATTACCCATAAAGACTTTACATAGCTCTAAAAATGAAACTGATAGTGATGAAGATGTACGATCAATTAAAAGACTCTCTTTCCATGAGAAAGCCCAGGCTATAAGAAAATTAATCCAACCCTACACAAAAAATTCAAAATTGTCCATAGAAGACCACCTTGATTCATTAGCAAGGGTGATGGTTGAACTAGGAATAAGGGGGGCTAATGATAAAATAACATACCTCCCTTGGTCATTTGATAGCTCTTATACCTCATTTTTCACCTCTCTCCATGATAGCGATATAAATGATTGGGAGATATACAAATCTGAGGTGAGAAAATACTTTTCTCAGTATAGAAACCCACAGGCTGCTATGAAAGCAGTTTATAATTTCAGATGTAAGCCTGACGAAAGTCCAAAATAATTTTTAATCACATTAAAACACTCCTATAGACAGACTGCAAAAAAAAACAGACCCAGAATCTCCTGAATTTAAGAGAATTTACTTCCATGCACTACCTTTGTATATTCAGAGAAATATGGCGCAGGATTTTGATGACGCCAAGCCTTTAAGTTTGTTGGTAAATGAATGTACTAAAATATATGAGATTCAGCTTGATGATGGGAATAATTATAAGCGAAGGGAGAAATGTCATAGTCAAAATGTGGCAGAAATTTCTGTTAAACCTAATCTACAGTATGAGACAGGTACAAAATCTTATGCAGATGTGGATAAAGGTTCAAACAAATCAAGACAGGCACAGTCATCATTTAGGCCAGTAAAAATTACAAGTGAAAAATCTCAAAATGCAAATAATGATTCTTTTTATGTTAGTCCAAATTACATGGGAAACAATCCTATTAAAAATTATGTCTGGAGGCCAAAATCTCCTAGTGCAGAAGGAAGATTAACCCCTCCAATGCACAATACTTAAAATTATTTAGAGAGTCAAAGGGTTAAAAGATATAGCCAAAATCAAAATTCTAAACCATCATCTAATTTAGAAGAGCAGGTTAAAATTTTGACACAACAAATGGCTGCATTTATGGCAGGATTTAATACTCAGTCAGTGAGAAATAATCCAACCCAAGATGGTCAAAATTCCCAAAGCCAAAGCCAATGACTGAATACTAATTGTGAAAAAAGATTAGTGGTCAATAACACAAACAGAAGTGATACCTGTGAATCTCTTGATTCAAATAAAAATATAAAAATATGTTCTAAAAAGAATGTTACTGATTTATTTCTTCTCCTTTCTCTTCAGAAATTCCTATTCAGCAAGAGAGGGGTGTTTTCAAAACCAAGGAAGATGACCCAGAAGATATAACTGTTGACCCTTTAAGCTCACAGGAGGTAACACAGATTGAACCAGAGTTTACCGGTAAAGGGTTAATAGCTGAAGTAGAAGAAGAACATTGCAATGTCATGACAGATGATTTATTACCTGTTCAGTTTATTGAAAATGAAACAAATGTTAATCAGGAAATTGCTGATAGTCCTACAGAAATGATGTTAAGACATACACATTTCTTATGTGAAATGGAGGAAATACAGAACTGATATTATGTTTCTGTTGGCATACAGAATGTTGAAACCTTAAATCATAAAGCATTAATTGATACAGGTTCTCAAGTCACAGTAATTTCCAAAGAAACATACGAGGAAATTGAGAGTAGAGCCAAAAAGAAAGCTATTCTGAAACCATTCGTTGGAATTGTTAGAAATTGTGATGGTATTAAAGTTAATACTGTAGGCCATGTGTGGTTAGATATCAGAATAGGAAATAAACAAATGAAACATCCATTTATTATAGTGGATATTCCTAGTTACAAAATTATAATTGGGACTGATTTACTTAGAAGATTTAGTCCAGTAATTTATTTTATTGATGGGGTGATATGGTCACAAGTTAAATTTCCCATCAATTATGATCAGGTTAAACAACCTCATATGCAAAGGAATTGTCATGTTATTGAGAAAAAAGAGGAATCAGTAGAGATTCACTTCCAAAATAATCAAATGCCTGAGATGACAGTACTTAAATGTAAAGACATTAATAGAGAACAAGTAAATAATGAAAATGTGATCCAAATTGATCAGGCGCATATTAAAAATATTCAAATAGAGGGAAATGTATTAACTATCTCTTTAAATAAGAACGATTCTAAGCCTTTAAACATAAGTAAACACTCTAGATTTTTAGTGGAAATAGAAACCAATAATGAAGGTTTATTTATTCCTGTTGATATTCCAGGTATGATAAATTCTCAACAAGCAAAATTAGCTCTAAAACATGAGCATAGCTATGTTAATGAGAGCTTATTAAAACAAATAAAGAATACGAATTTAATCTGAAATACACAACCCAATGATCAATGGGTATATAAGATAGATCATAAAACTTCAACTCATGCTATTATGGCAAAATGTTTATTACCTCTTTTCATTGGGGGTAGAAGGGTTATGCACCTATTCTTAGTTATTGAGGGTTCCCAATATCTAATCTATATTGGAAATGATTTATTACATCGCTTTGCATCCCAAATTGATTTGATCAATAATGTTATTTGGTCTAGACTACAGGATAAGCTCTTAGAATTCCTAAATGACTCAGAAGCATTGAAATCTGCACAACAAATGCCTTATGCAGTAACCGTGCAAATGGAACAAAGTGTTACAATACCAGAGGGGGTGGCACAATTTTCTCTCCCTTTACAGGTAAAAAGGGGTCAAAAGATTAAAGGTATTGATGCCTTTGTAAATCTTAGTCATCAGATGCAACAAAAAGGTCTCACCCTCATTCATACACCTCTAATTACTACAACACAGACATCTTTCATTTTTCTGGTAAATAACACAGCATCCCATCCAATACATTTGGAGAAGGGATCCCTAATAGGTATGGCTATAGATTCTGAGTATTTTACTTCTGAGTTTATGAATGTTGTTATTGGTTTGATACCAGAGAATTATGTAAATGATGACCAGATTATGGATCAGTGTTTTGACACACAACCTGATGGATTATTTACTGTTCAGTCTATTTATCCTTTTAGTTTCACTGAAGGTAATTATGGATAATGAACTTATTTTTAACAAAAACATTGATGAACAGGAGTATGAGAAATATCAGAACACTGAGACGCAGGTAAGTATGATCACTACTGATTTGTCTACACAATTTGAGGAGACTTATGAGATTAGTCAGCCTGAGGTATTCCCTGGGTTTAGAGAAAGAGTTGAGGAACAGATAGCCTTAGCTAGCGGATATTCTAATGACATTGAACGCCAAAAACAAAGACAAGTATTAATTGATTACCAAGATATGTTTTCTAAGGATTCCTATGATTGTGGTTTGACAAATTTCCATGTCACTAAAATTAAAACTGACCCAAATATGCCAACTGTATTTGTGAAACAATATCTACTCCCTCTTGCCTCATATGAATTATTGGCAGATATTATCAAGAACCTAGAGTCTAGGGGGATTATTAGACCGGTGCTCAGTTCTTTTAATAACCCTATTCTAGGTTTCTTGAAACCAAATAGAACCTGGCGTTTATGCGCTGATTTGAGACAATTAAATAAACGGGTGTACATGTCTGCATGGCCCGTTCCATATATCGATCAATGTTTAGCACAAATACAGGGATCTAAATTATTTACTACGCTTGATTGTGCCCAAGGTTATTGGACCATTAAAGTAAGTGAAGAGGACCAATATAAACTGGCTTTCACCTTTGGGAAACAGCAATATACATGGACTAGAACCCCATTTGGCTTTATAAATTCAGGGCATGAGTTTGCTATATTTTTACATAAGGCAATGCCTGTCGCTCAAGAGCGAGGGACATTAACATATGTAGATGATATCTTGATTAAAAATAACGATTTTGATAAACATATTTTTGAAATCAGATATGTTCTAGATCAATTGAAACATGCAGGAGTTAAACTGTCTCTTCAAAAGGCACAATGGTGCCGCACTAAAGTTAATTTTTTAGGCCATAAAATAACTCCTGGAGGTATAAATCCACAGAAAAAGAAAGTGGAAGCTCTTTTTAAAACCAGAACCCCTACAAATTAAAAATAATTAAGATCATTTTTAGGTGTTACCAATAGAGATGTCGCGAATAGTTAGCCGGCGGACTGTTCCCGGCGAACATAGCATGTTCGCGTTCGTGGCCAACTGCGAACATATGCGATGTTCGATCTGCCCCCTATACTTTATTATTGAGCAAACTTTGACCCTGCAACTCACAGTCAGCAGACACATCCCAGCCAATCAGCAGCATACACTCCCTTCCAGAGCCTTCTACCTCATGGACAGCAGCCATTTTGGAATCATAACTAACTTGCAGTCTTACTGAGAGGAGGCTGAGTGTAGGTGATACTGCATCAATAGGGAAAACCATAGCTAGGCTACTGTACACAGTGTGCAATACAGTCCTGAAGGACTCTTTTGATCTCTGCTGCAAAGACAACCCTGTGTCTCTTCCCCCCCTTATCATCATCCTCCCCTCACCTTAGCACCCAACCCTAACACCCCTCACACTTATCCATAACACCCATCAACCTAACACCTAACCCTATCACCCCTCACACTTATCCCTAAGACCTAAGCCCCCTCACACTTATTCCTAAAATGGCTCACACTAACACCCCTTACACTTATCCTTAACACCCCTCACCCAAACACCTAACCCTAATACCCCCTCACACTTATCCCTAACA
The DNA here is from genome assembly GCA_027410445.1 of Discoglossus pictus. Lineage (NCBI taxonomy): Eukaryota > Metazoa > Chordata > Amphibia > Anura > Alytidae > Discoglossus > Discoglossus pictus. Next base: position 140,414,871 of record CM050166.1, on the reverse strand, counting down.
CCCCTTACCCTAACACCTAACCCTAATATCCCTTACCCTAACACCCATCACACTTATCCCTAACACCCCTCACCTTAACACCTAACCCTAACACTCCTCACACTTATCCCTAACACCCCTCACCCTAACCCTAACACCCCTCACACTTATCCCTAACACCTAACCCTAACATCCCTCACCCTAACACCCCCACACTTATCCCTAACACCCCTCACCCTAACACCTAACCCTAACACCCATCACACTTATCCCTAACACCCCTCACCCTAACACCTAACCCTAACACCCCTCACACTTATCCCTAACACCCCTCACCCTAACCCTAACACCCCTCACACTTATCCATAACACCTAACCCTAACATCTCTCACCTTAACACACCCCACACTTATCCCTAACACCCCTCACCCTAACACCTAACCCTAACACCCCTCACACTTATCCCTAACACCCCTCACCCTAACCCTAACACCCCCAACACTTATCCCTAACACCCCTCACCCTAACACCTAACCGTAACACCCCTCACACTTATCCCTAACACCCCTTATACTAACACCCCTCACACTTATCCCTAACACCCCTCACCCTAACACCTAACCCTAATACCCCCTTACGCTTATCCCTAACAGCTCTCACCCTAACACCCCCCACACTTATCCCTAACACCCCTCACCCTAACACCTAACCCTAACACCCATCACACTTATCCCTAACACCCCTCACCCTAACACCTAACCCTAACACCCCTCACACTTATCCCTAACATCTAACCCTAACATCCCTTACCCTAACACCCCCACACTTATCCCTAACACCCCTCACCCTAACACCTAACCCTAACACCCATCACACTTATCCCTAACACCCCTCACTATAACACCTAACCCTAACACCCCTCACACTTATCCCTAACACCCCTCACCCTAACCCTAACACCCCTCACACTTATCCCTAACACCTAACCCTAACATCCCTCACCCTAACACCCCTCACCCTAACCCTAACACCCCCCACACTTATCCCTAACACCCCTCACCCTAACACCTAACCCTAACACCCCTTACACTTATCCCTAACAGCCCTTACACTAACACCCCTCACACTTATCCCTAACACCCCACACCCTAACACCTAACCCTAATACCCCCTTACACTTATCCCTAACAGCCCTCACACTAACACCCCCCCAAAATATCCCTAACACCCCTTACCCTAACACCTAACCCTAACACCCATCACACTTATCCCTAACACCCCTCACCCTAACACCTAACCCTAACACCCCTCACACTTATCCCTAACACCCCTTACACTAACACCACCTAACACATATCCCTAACACCCCTCACCCTAACACCTAACCCTAATACCCCCTTACACTTATCCCTAATAGCCCTCACCCTAACACCCCCCACACTTATCCCTAACACCCCTCACCCTAACACCTAACCCTAACACCCCTCACACTTATCCCTAACACCCCTTACACTAACACCACCTAACACATATCCCTAACACCCCTCACCCTAACACCTAACCCTAATACCCCCTTACACTTATCCCTAATAGCCCTCACCATAACACCCCCCACACTTATCCCTAACACCCCTCACCCTAACACCTAACCCTAACACCCCTCACCCTAACCCTAACACCCCTCACACTTATCCCTAACACCTAACCCTAACATCCCTCACCCTAACACCCCCCACACTTATCCCTAACACCCCTCACCCTAACACCTAACTCTAACACCCCTCACACTTATCCCTAAGACCCCTTACACTAACACCCCTCACACTTATCCCTAACACCCCTCACCCTAACACCTAACCCTAATACCCCCTTACACTTATCCCTAATAGCCCTCACCTTAACACCACCCACACTTATCCCTAACATCCCTCACCCTAAAACCTAACCCTAAAACCCCTCACACTTATCCCTAACACCCCTCACCCTAACTCTAACACCCCTCACACTTATCCATAACACCTAACCCTAACATCCCTCACCTTAACACCCCCCACACTTATCCCTAACAACCCTCACCCTAACACCTAACCCTAACACCCCTCACACTTATCCCTAACACCCCTCACCCTAACCCTAACATCCCCCACACTTATCCCTAACACCCCACACCCTAACACCTAACCGTAACACCCCTCACACTTATCCCTAACACCCCTTATACTAACACCCCTCACACTTATCCCTAACACCCCTCACCCTAACAGCTAACCCTAATACCCCCTTACGCTTATCCCTAACATCCCTCACCCTAACACCCCCACACTTATCCCTAACACCCCTCACCCTAACACCTAACCCTAACACCCATCACACTTATCCCTAACACCCCTCACCCTAACAACTAACCCTAACACCCCTCACACTTATCCCTAACACCCCTCACCCTAACCCTAACACCCCTCACACTTATCCCTAACACCTAACCCTAACATCCATCACCCTAACACCCCCACGCTTATCCCTAACACCCGTCACCCTAACACCTAACCCTAACATCCCTCACACTTATCCCTAAGACCCCTCACCCTAACACCTAACCCTAACATCCCTTACCCTAACACCCATCACACTTATCCCTAACACCCCTCACCCTAACACCTAACCCTAACAACCCTCACACTTATACCTAACACCCCTTACCTAACCCTAACACCCCTCACACTTATCCCTAACACCTAACCCTAACATCCCTCACCCTAACACCCCCCACACTTATCCCTAACACCCCTCACCCTAACACCTAACCCTAATTCCCCCTTACACTTATCCCCAACAGCCCTTACCCTAACACCTAACCCTAACATCCCTTACCCTAACACCCATCACACTAATCCCTAACACCCCTTACCCTAACCTTAACACCCTCACACTTATCCATAACACCCATCAACCTAACACCTAACCCTAACATTCTCACACTTATCCCTAAGACCTAACACCACACACAGGTATTCCTAACATGCCTCACCCTAACACCCCTTACACTTATCCCTAACACCCCTCACCCTAACACCCCTCACACTTAGCCCTAACACCCCTTACCCTAACACTTAACCCCCTCCCCCTCTCCCTAACACCCCTTACCCTAACACCCCTCACACTTATCCCTGTGTCTCTTTCCCCCCTTATCATCAAGGGAGGGGGGGGATGATGAGGGAGGGTGGAAGAGACACAGGGGAGGATGATGAGAGAGGGGGGAAACAGACACAGGGGAGGATGATGAGGGAGGGGGTAAAGAGATACAGGGGAGGGTGATGAGGAAGGGGGAAAGAGACACAGGGGAGGTTGATGAGGTGGGGGAAGAGACACAGGGGAAGATAATGAGGGAGGGGGAAAAGAGACACAGGGCAGGATGATGAGGGAGGGGTGAAAGAGACACAGGGGAGGATGATGATGGAGGGGGGAAGAGACACAGGGGAGGATGATGAGGGAGGGGATAAAGAGATACAGGGGAGGATGATGAGGGAGGTGGGAGGATGATGAGGGAGGGGGGATGAGACACAGGGGAGGGTGATGAGGAAGGGGGGAAAGAGACACAGGGGAGGATGATGAGGGAGGGGGTAAAGAGATACAGGGGAGGATGATGATGGAGGGATATGTTAGGTTATTTATGCCCTTTATGGATTAAAACCAGACTCTGCATCAACTATGTAATTTTCCATGGGAGTTTTGACACGGATCCCCCTCCGGCATGCCACAGTCCAGGTGTTAGTCCCCTTAAAACAACTTTTCCATCACTATTGTGGCCAGAAAGAGTCCCTGTGGGTTTTAAAATCCGCCTGCCCATTGAAGTCTATGGCGGTTTGCCGGGTTCACCGGTTCGCGAACATTTGCGGCAGTTCGCGTTCACGGTTCGCGAACCGAAAATGTTATGTTCGCGACATCACTAGTTACCAATTATTCTCATAAGTTTATTGATAACTATGCAGAGGTAACTAGGCCTCTCATTCGATTATTAAAGAAAGGAGAGCCATGGCAATGGGGGGAAATTCAAAATCAAGCCGTAAACGAATTAAAACAAAAACTCAGCCAGGCTCCTTGCCTAGTTTATCCTAAAATGGGTAAACCATTCTTTTTAGAAACTGGATATACTGCCGTTCTATATCAAAAATATGACCAGCATAGTAAAGTTATTGCGTATGCAAGTAAGACATTATCACCTGTAGAGGTAAAGTTTAATGACTGTGAGAAAGCTCTGTTTGATACAGTATGGGCCCTACAGAATTTCCGAAATTTTATCCAAGGTGAGAAAATTATAGTAGAAACCGCTCATCAACCATTACAATACATTCAGAGTGATAAAATTAGTGCCGGTAATTTGTCAAATAGCCGTATAACCGCATGGACTTTATCCTTACAAGGAAATTAGATATGCACAGAATAAGAGGAATCCAGTGGCCCAAGGGTTAGCTGATTTACATGATTGTATCGCCGAGGATCCTCTTAGAGAAAATTGGTCCTGAAATGGACCTTATGAAGGAATACAAATTATCTCCCCATAAGTTATATGAAGAGGTATTATGTAATACTTTACCCACAGTTTACGTGGATGGATGTGCATATCATATTAAGGAGGGGGCCGATAACAACTTGGTTGCAGGAATCAGTAATGTATGGAAAGAAAATATCCCGATTCCACCTGAGAGTTATAAAATAGGATCTAAGACTAGTCAAATATCAGAATTGGTAGCCGTATATCACGCTGTCCAAACCGCAATAGAACATGATCTTAAGGAATAAGTGATCATCACTGATTCGGAATATGTCCGTAATAGTTTCGTAGAATACTTACAGGTATGGAAACATAATGAAATGACAAGTGCCTGGAAGAAACCAGTGAAACATGTTAAGTTAATACATGCTATTGATGAGATGGTAATCTCTAATGGAATGATTATATATTGGAAGAAGACAAAGGGCCACTCAAAGGTAATAGGACAGGATAAAGAAGGAAATGATTTGGCTGATAAGTTGGCAAAACAAGGTGCCCTAAAGGCAGAGCTTGTTGATGTGGATCATCTTTTGGGTCCATTTCAAATTCAGGCTATAACAAAACAACAAATCCAAAAGAGTACAGAATTGTCTACAGCTCAATGGTCCCAGCATACACCCAATTCTGATTTAATAGTAGTCAGAAAGAGGATCCAATCATAGGTATATTTTTTAACCATATACAAGATCCAGCTAAATATCCTCTGAGTAAGATAGATGTTGTAGGTAAAGAAGACCTGAGAGTTTTAATGAAGTCAAAAGCCCAATTTAGCATCTTAGATGGATTGCTTATTCGTACATCTAAGAATGGAATACAGCAATGGGTGGTTCCTACTTTATATAGAGGTCTAATGTTACAACATGCCCATGATGCCCCGAAATCAGGTCACAGAGGGGATAAAATCACCTATGAAATACTGCGAGATTTTGCGTATTGGCCACACATGTTGAAAGATATCCAGACATTTTGTCAGGGATGTTTGGTATGTCCCCAATATCAACCTAATACACCTACCCATAGAGCTCCTCTTCAGAAAAGAGGGATGTCTATGCCCTGGTCAGATATCCAAATAGACTTTATTGGTCCAGTAACAACATCATCTAGGGGTAATAAATATATGCTAACGGTTACATGTCTATTTACCAAATGGGTAGAGTGCCTTCCAGCCACAAATTGTAAAACTGAAACTGCTGCAATGTTATTAATTTACCACAACGAATTGAGTCCGATCGTGGATCTCACTTTTCCAGTGAAGTAATGAGCAGTATGTGGAAAATCCTAGGGGTTAAGAGAAAATGACATATTTCTTATCGTGCTGCTTCTAGTGGTAATGTGCAACGGTACAACCAATCCATTATTAGTATTTTAAAGAAATGTGTGAAAGAATCAGGTAAAGACTGGGATATTAAATTACCTTTAGTATTAATGGCTATAAGATCTATACCTAGTACTGCAACAAAAATGTCGCCATTTGAATTAATGATGGGGAGACGTATGGTACTCCCACAACACCTTATTTATAGAACCCAAGACCATAATTTAGTGAATGCTGCTACAACCCATCAATATATAGAGGATCTGAGGAAACACTTACAGCAGGCATTTGCTTTTGCACAAAGAAATTTAGAGAAATCTGCTGTAAGTACTAAAACTTATTATGATCTAAAGACATCCAAAAAGGAGTATGAGATCACAGATCAGATATATTTGTACAACTTTCAACGAAACCAAGTGAAAGAGAAAAAGTTTTTGCCTTCATGGAAAGGACCTTATACTATTGTTGACAAAATTTCACCTGTTGTATACAAAATACAAATTCCAAAAAATGGTGAAATGGTTGAAAGATGGGTTCATATTAATCAAATAAAAAGTTGCCACCCAAGATCTCAATTAAGAATCATTAACGATATTCCTGATGAATAATGTGACTTTAAATACCCTGTCTAATAAGATTATTCTATTTTTACATTGTATAGAATACATTATTAAAACTTTTTGTTTTTATTTCCTAGTTAGTGATGTCGCGAACATAAAATTTTCTGTTCGCGAACCGTGAACGCGAACCGCCGCAAATGTTCGCAAACGGGCGAACATCAGCGAACCGCCATAGACTTCAATGGGCAGGCAAATTTTACTTTCTGGCCACAATAGTGATGGGAAAGTTGTTTCAAGGGGTCTAACAACTGGACTATGGCATGCCGGAGGGGGATCCATGGCAAAACTCCCACGGAAAATTACATAGTTGATACAGAGTCTGGTTTTAAGCCATAAAGGGCATAAATTACCTAACAGTCCTAAATTGTTTGGAATAACGTGCTTTAAAACATCAGGTATGATGTTGTATCGATCAGGTAGTGTAAGGGTTACACCCGCTTCACAGTGACAGACCAAACTCCCCGTTTAAGGCACCGCAAACAACCGCAAACAGTCCATTTGCACAACCGCAAACTCCCCATTTGCACAAGGTTGGATACCAAGCTAGCCATGTCCCGTTCCATGTCCTCACTGATGTCATTGAAGGTCTCTTCCTCCACCCAGCCACGTACAACACCAAGGGTCCCCGAAAGGTGACAACAAGCCCCCTGGGACGCCTGCTGTGTTTGGTCTTCCACCTCCTCAAAGCCACCTTCCTCCTCTGACTCCTCTTCTTCAGACTCCTCTCATGCATTGCCTCTCTCTGCATTATTATAAGGTGTGTTAAGTAGTACTACTCTTATCAGTTTAAAACCTGTTACAGCACATATCAGGGGGCGTGTATAAGGCCTGGATTTTTAGAACCGGGAGATGGAAAAAGATGCTTCGTTGGTCGTATCACTTCAATTTTGGGGCACTTTGAGACATTAGCTTCTTACGCTCAAACATGTCCTTTACAGGCACCTGACTATGGGCAAATAAGCAGGAACTGCTCAATGCGAGAGACGCAGTGGCGGATGGTTGAGAGGGGGGAAGGAGGACAGCAGTGGTTGATGTGGCTGATGATGCTGGACCAGGAGGAGGATGGCGGCTTTGAGTTTGTGTGCTGCTTGTACTCATGTGTTGGTCTGGAGTCACCCAAACATTAGGTCTTAACCTGTAGAGGATAAGGGAACCAGGCTACTCTAGACCTTATTCATCATTACCGGTTTTGACAGATTGGTACTATGCATCCAAGCTACTGTGACAACAGATATGAGTGGCACTGTGCACTTGCAGAAGTTGGCAGAGTAGACGCTGTAGGTCTGACACACACGCTTGCAGACAACTAACTGCTATGCAATCTATTACAGTAGAAAACATTTTTTTTGTTTTAAATGTACACTACTGTTACACTGTACAATTACACCTTAATAAAGCTGAAACATGCAGCAGCAGGGATTCTAAACGGACACACGGGGACAAGGAGTCTAACAGCCACCCACAGTCTCTGCTCCAGATAACCCAATGGGCTAACCAGGGACCTTGCCCACATAAAAAAACAGAATTTTATTGGAGGAATTATTAGTGTCTTTACCCCCCAAGAGAGGACATAATATACGGTATCTTTAGACTACCTGATGGCCAAACCTCCTTTAGCCCCAATGCTATCCAAGAAACATTTCAAAACTTTATCTGACTGGGGGTCTATAGAGGGACATTAGTACTGACCTTTATCTGACTGGGGGTCTATAGGTGACATTAGTACTGACCTTTATCTGACTGGGTGTCTATAGAGTGACATTAGTACTGACCTTTATCTGACTGGGTGTCTATAGAGTGACATTAGTACTGACCTTTATCTGACTGGGTGTCTATAGAGTGACATTAGTACTGACCTTTATATGACTGGGGGTCTATAGGTGACATTAGTACTGACCTTTATCTGACTGGGTATCTATAGAGTGACATTAGTACTGACCTTTATATGACTGGGGGTCTATAGGTGACATTAGTACTGACCTTTATCTGACTGGGTGTCTATAGAGGGACATTAGTACTGACCTTTATCTGACTGGGGGTCTATAGGTGACATTAGTACTGGCCTTTATCTGACTGGGTGTCTATAGAGGGACATTAGTAATGACCTTTATCTGAATGGGGGTCTATAGAGGGACATTAGTACTGACCTTTATCTGTCTGGGGGTCTATAGGTGACATTAGTCCTGACCTCCTGCTGCAGTATTATTACTCCCAGTACTCCCAGGCTTGCTACTATTAGATATAATAACCTCAGTTTCGTTTCCTTATCTGTTGGTAACATCAAAATATGATTATTAAATTTTTTGTTTGTTTTTTTCTCCCAAAGTGAACCCCTTTGTGTGTGTCCCACAGATGTGGCGTTTCCGCTCTGCGTATGTTGGATTTGCACCGCTCAAAAAGTATGAAAATAGATCCCCCCCCTTGAAGCCCATTAATGACATCATCAGTAAATTGTATGTAACAGATTCCAGTGTTTAGGGTTTATGACCCAATACTGCGATCATATCATTTATGACAAAAATCCGTATTTGTCGTATTATTCAGACGCACAGGCATCTTTGTGTTACATTTCCTGATACTTTTATTATTTTGATCTTTATATATTTACTAGCGACTTGCCCGTCAAAAAATGGCGGCAATAAGATTGTAAGGCAGGTAATGGTTTGGACGAGACATTCATTTTGTTGGCGGTCGGATATCCTTCGGCGCTCATTGCGAGGCTGTTGGTTGTATTTTTTTTCTGATAGGCGCTTTTGCTGTTATTCTTTGGTCGGCGGTGATGTGTTTTTTGAGCTTATTGCAAGGCTTTGTGTGCTATGAGCAGCGTTGGCGCTCGTTGTGAGGCGCGCAGTGAATGGCTTTTATGTTTAATGTGATAATGTTTTTTTTTGTGTATATGTATTTTTGTATGCTAATGAAATAATTACTAAATGAATATACTTTACCTATTTGTAAGTAATATATGCAGGAAGCATTGTGCTGAAGAGCTGACAATCTGTTTTCATGTTCCTGCAGCATACAATGTAGGTTTTCAGTGCTGTGGAGCTGCTGTGTAAGTGTCAGCAATGTGTGCAGTGTGTAGTGTAAATAGGCTGCGTGCGCGAGTGGATGCCGTTAGGGTAGCTGGGTACTTCCGCATTGTGTAAGTTAGTGTATCTTTACCTCGTACGGCTTTTTAGGAAAATCTTTTTTAGTTAGCTCTTCAGGTTATTGATCACTGGATATATTAATTACAAATATGTAAAGTATTTTTGTAATTAATTAATTAATTATTATTAAAAAATATATATATAAAAAAAATACGCTTAATAGCATATTTTACACTGCGGTTACTTTACATACATTAACGCTTCGCACTTCCTAATACATTTGTTCATTCACAATAGTTATTATCGTGCATTCATTTAATAAGTAATAATTAGTAATGGAAAATAAAAATGTAGACTTTACACTACACTAAAATGTTTTACTTTTTACTCTGCAGTTATATATCTGGATTACTGCTCATTGGCTGCCAGCGATAGCACTCTCAAAGCAGTTACAAATCTAAATCACTTTATTATGCTCTGAGACCTGAATACATTTTTTAATTTACAATGCACCAAAAAAATTATATATTTAACACTGTACTTATATATCTGTCTTTGCGATGAGCACCGAAGATTGATCGTTGCAAAGCACGAAACATGAAGGACACGAGGGAAGAGGCTCACAATGAGCGCCAAAGGTCCTCAGAGTACAAAAAGCATCACATTGTGTGGCAAACAGCATTGCCATGGCTTCAAACTTTTTTATTTATTATTATTGCCCCGTCATTTGTGCCAGGCAAGTCGCTAGTGATATAATATAACATAATGCAATACAATATTATACAGTACACATGGGTGTTGGAACTGGGGGGGGGGGGGGTAAGGGGTAACCCCCCCCCCCCCAGATTTCTTATCGTATGTATGTATGCGTATAGAAGCTAACAGGGGAGGGGAGAGGGGGAAGAAACACAGGGGAGAGGAAGACACAGGAGAGGGGAGAGGGGGAAGAAGACACAGTGGAGAGGGGGAGGAAGACACAGGGCAGAGGGGGGAAGAGAGACAGGGTAAGGGAGAGGTGAGGGGAAGAGACACATGGGAGGGGGGAGAGACACAGGAGAGAGTGGGGGGTAGAGACACAGGGGAGAGGGGGGAAGAGACTAATGGGAGGGAGTGGTGAGGAGACACCGGGGAGAGGAAAGGGGGTAAAGACACAGAGGAGGGGGGAAGAAACACAGGGGAAGGGAGAGGGGGTAGAGACACAGGGGAGAAGGGGTAGAGACACAGGGAAGAAGGGGGAAGAGACACAGATGAGGGGGGAGAGACACAGGGGAGAGGGAAGGGGGGAAAGACCCAGGGGAGGGGGGAAAGAAACACAGGAAGGGAGAGGGGGGTAGAGACACAGGGGAGGGGGGAGTGACACAGGGAAGAGGGAAGGGGGAAAAGACACAGGAGAGGGGGGAAAGAAACACTGGGGAAGGGAGAGGGGGTAGAGACACAGGCAAGGGTGGGAGAGACGCAGGGGAGAGGGGGGGAGAGAGACACATGGGAGTGAGTGGGGGGGAGACACAGGGGAGAGGGGGGGAGAGAGACACATGGGAGGGAGTGGGGGGGAGACACAGGGGAGGTCTTCTGCTTTATTATTATTATTATTATTATTATTACTATATAATTGTAGATGTACCGGCTGGGCATGCTCTTGTGCATTATTATTATTATTATTATTATTATTATTATTATTATTATTATTACTATATAATGTGTAGATGTACCGTCTGGGCATGCTCTTCTATATTATTATTATTATTATTATTACTATATAATGTATAGATGTACCGGCTGGGCATGCTCTTGTGCATTATTATTATTAGTAGTAGTATTTTACTAATAATGATAATAATAATGCAAAAGAGCATGCCCAGCTGGTACATCTACACATTATATAATAATAATAATAATAATAATGCATGCCCAGCTGGTACCTCTACACATTATATAGTAGTAATAATAATAATAATAATAATGCACAAGAGTCCTTCAGCACTGCACTGGACACTGAATAAACTTGCCTAGCTATGGTTTTCCCTATTGATGCAGTATCACCTACACGCTACCTCCTCTCAGTAAGACTGCAAGTTAGTTATGATTCCAAAATAGCTGCTGTCCATGAGGTAGAAGGGTGTGGAAGGGAGTGTATGCTGCTGATTGGCTGGAATGTGTCTGCTGACTGTGACATGCAGGGTCAAAGTTTGCTCAATGATAAAGTATTGGGGGCGGGTCGAATCTTGCATATGTTGTCAGTTCGCCGTGAACACGAACATGCTATGTTCGCCGGGAACAGTCAGCCGGCGAACTATTCGCGACATCTCTATTCCTAGTTAAAAAAAAAAAAAAGAATTAGTGATGATGAAAGGAGAAAAAAAACAGCTCTAATATGGGTGATGCTGATCCTATGCCAACAGGTCTGAATGGAACCTATTGTGGAACCAGTCCCTTCTTCAGGAATTCTTATCCAAGAGGCTCCGGAGTTTATTCTCACCTGAAGGAGATTGACATCACAAAAGATTTTCGTGAGCGTGGATCCACAAACAGTGATTGAATGGCAATTTAACATATCTAACATACAGATGGAGGAAACCAAAGTATGGTATCATGAACACATTGATAGATCACAAGCTACTGTAAAGGAGACGTTGAAACAATTAAGGAAAACTTTTATTCCTGAGTCTTACAATTCCAATAGCCGACATCCGAAACGATTTATAGGTTTCCCTTTTGGGGCTGCGATAATGACTATACTTGGAGCTGTTATAGGTACCACTATGTCAGTAGCAAACTCTGTATCTATTGAAACATTAAATAAGGAATCTAGGGATAGTCGGGAATCCTTGAAGATGGTGCAGAGAGGATTGGAGCTCCAAAAACAGAATCTAAACGACTTAATAACTGTAGCGAATGAGACCATTGTTACTACAATTTGCATTCCAAGCTTATTTCCCATTCAATTGACTTGCATAGGAAGTACAGCATATCAAGGGTTGAGTCTCTGTTTTTCTGGGAACCAGTTACTTTTCATATTTACAACTGTAATAATATCACCTACTTTATTAAAGAGCGATATTATTTCAGAGAGGGGGTTATGTCAGAACTTTTGTATGAATAAAGTTCAATCTTATATGGATATTATAGTATAATATGATATTCCAATTATTAACTGTAACGGAACCCATCACTGTTTTACCCTGTTTTATGGTTATTTAATTCTTGGTTAAAATATGATCACATTGCTGTACTGTAGATATGTTGGTTTATGTTCTACAGAATATATTGGCTCAGAATATTACAGCTACTAGGCTAATAGATAATCCTATTACAGAGACTCTTCATACGCAAGAGAGGTCCATTGTGTGAAGTGTTCACATTGTGACGATGGAACAAAGGGAAGGATGATCTAATCAGTGTCTGATTGTATCAAAAGTAGCCATGTAGCCTCAGGGAGGTGTGACCACACCTATTGTCTCTCTATGTGTATTGTGTGGCCAAATATGGGCATGTGTATTACCTGTGGAAAGAGATGTGTGGGGGAAACCGGAAATGGAGCCGTAGCCGCGAAAAGCCGGCGTGCAGCGGAGGAGACGGCGGGTGACGTCACACAGCGAGAGCAGGGAGCTGGAAGCAGCCTTCCAGCCCAGGGGAAGCGCGAGCTAGCGCTGTATCACTGAATTAACGGCGATACCATCGTGCAGGAGCGGAGAGCTGACCAGGGAAGGACAAAGGGGCATTTCTAAGCCCTAAAGAACGGACAGAGTGCTGGACCCTCTAAAGAAGGCACTTTTCAAAGCAGAGGGCTTTGCTGGAAGCCACAGGAGGAGAAGTGGGCAGAGCAGCCCTGGGATGTCAGGAGCCAGACCCCTGAGAAGCTCACCGGCGCACCAAGGCAGAAAGGTAAGGAATAAGGGAATATACCCTTACACCCTTAAACCTTACCTTATCTGCATTACAAAGAGTATACTGTGGTATCTGCTGTACTGAGCTGTTTATGCTAATGCTATAATGCTGGAAAAGAACTGTGTAATTATTATAAAGCAACGGGTATAATTAAAGCAAATACAGCTAACTAACTCAGAACCCCTGAGGCTGGCGGCTACGCAGCTCCAACACACCAAGGGTGTTATAAAGGTATAAGATACCCGCTAAAAGGAAGAAAAGAACCATTAGCAATAAAGCAATAGAAGCAGCAGACTGGGGATATAATCCCTTGCTCCAATATAAACATCTCCCATATTGGAACTTAAAAGACCGGAAGAATCTAATCTATTAGGAGGATAGCTCCGGCAAATGAAAAGAAGCTAATTGGTAAAAACAACGGGAACCCGCTATGACCAGATTAAGGGAATATCCCTCAGAGGAGCCATAATAGTAACAGTCATAAAAGAAACAGCGTACTCCCTATTGAAAGACAGAAGGGTTCAGCTATCCTTAAGACTGTGGATGCACAATAAGCTAAACAGCACTTCTAATTAAAATAGCACGGGTATCACAAGGAGTGAATAAACCGTGACAAAAAAAAATTCGTGACAAAAAAAAAAAAAAAAAGATAACAAGAGAAATAAGAAAGAAGTGGAAAGGAAATAATAAAGAAAGGAACAAGTAGATAGAGAAAAGGGGAAGGAAAGAGAGGGGGGGGGAAAAAAAAAAAGAGGGGGCTTGGAAGTAACAACCTTTAGGGCAATTAGAACATTATAAAAGGAAAGAAAATGGCGGCCAAAAACAAATCCAAAACCAGGAAAAGCCCAACCGCAGAGCCATCTCCCTTTTTTACCCCCAAAAGCTCTACAACGTCCCTCCCAAAACACACTCCGAAAGAAGTGCTGGAGCAAAGTATTCCTCTTTCTCACACAAAGGTACCAAGTAAAGAGCTGGAAAAACAAGAGGAGAATTTCCTCACCACAGACAAAATGAAGGAGATTTTGAAGAACTTCCAAGAAGAATTTTTTGCTGAAATTAAAAACCAAATAATGGAAAATGCAAAATCAATAAAAGAGGTAAACAGCCGTTCTGCGGATTTGGAAGATAAATTTGACAAACTGATCATTGATCACAATATGATTTTGGAACAGTCATCAAAAATGGCCAGCCAAATCTCAATATTGAATGACCAGATGAACAGGATGGAAGATAAGGCTCGGAAGAATAACCTGCGAATAAGAGGTATACCGGAAGCCATTAAAAGAGAAGATCTCCCAACATACATCTTGGAACTGTTTACCAAAGTTACTCCTAATTTTTCGCAGCTGGATCCAAAACTGGACACAATTCACCGAATCCCGCTCCCAAGCTATTTACAAAATAAAAATCCCAGAGATGTGATAGTAAGAATCCATCATACATCTACAAAAGAAGCAATATCGAAAGCAAGTTACTTGATGAAGACATTCGGACAGCCATATGAAAATATTCAAATATTTGCAGATCTTTCAAAAGGCACAATGAGCAAGAGAAAGGAGTTTAACTTCATAACACAAGCCTTAAGAAAGAGCAACATTATTTACAAATGGACCTTCCCAGTAGGTCTACTGGTATCACAAGGATCAACTTGGTACAAGATTAAGACCGTGGCAGAAGCCCGAGACTTTCTGAGTATTAGTAAGCTTAACAACCCGGATCCGAAATATCCTGCAATGGACCTGCAAGTCCCCATGCCTGACTGGCAGAGGAAGAAATGACTTTGTCAGACTAAGGGAAAATTCAAACAAAGCCGATATGTTTTTTTTTCCTTCTTTTTTTTTTTTTGTTACTTCCTCTTATTTCCTTTAGGTGTTTCTCACCCTTGCTATCCCCTTACTGTCATCCTGGGTTTGTGTAAGGAATAATGGAAAGATCTCTAAAAGTTACCGTTGTCTCCAAATGAATCCGCCAACCATTTCCAAACAACGGTTGATTCCCTGCTGAACAGAAGTTTGGAAAGGCTTGATATGAGTCTCTTCTGTTCTAATTGTATGAATGTTAGTATGAATGGAAGTAAGGAAGATCTGGCACTCTGGGTAGACAAAGTCACAAGGGGAGATATTGTAGCTGTAGATAAAGGGTCAATAAGAATTTACTGCATTTGTAATTAATGTCCATAAAAATACTTAGTTGGAATGTAAATGGTTTAAATTCTCCTAGTAAAAGGAAAACTGTCCTCAGACATTGTAGAAAAGAGAAAGCAGACTTGATATTGCTACAAGAGACACACTGGGGGAAAACCAAGATTCCAGGTTTCGCGACAGGGGTTTTTGATTGCAGTCATCATTCAGTAGGAGAAAAGAAAAAGAGGGGAGTTTCAATCTTTTTCTCTAATAAGTTAGAAATTGCAGAAACATTATTAATAATAGACCCAGAGGGCCGATACATCCTATGGAAGGGTCAGATTAATAAACAGGAAATGACACTAATAAATATTTACGCGCCAAATGAGAAACAAGTAAAATTTCTAAAACTAATAGGCAATTTGATTAAGAAGTACGCCCAGGGATCGCTGGTGATAGCAGGTGACTTTAATTTGATTCCAAACACAAATCTAGACAGGTCAATAAAACCGGCACAGAAAAATTTAAGTAAAGTAAATAAAGAAGCGCAGATATTCACGAAATGGATTATTAAAAACCATTTATTTGATGCTTGGAGAGTCCAACATCCAAACCAAAAGGAGTTCTCCTTTTATTCCAATCCACACAATATATACTCACGAATAGATTTAACACTGGTAAACTCTCAAATTATAAACAAGATCACGCACACCGAAATAGGTAAGATTGTCACTTCGGATCACGCACACACAACGTTAGTAATAGAAATTAATAAAGTAAAACGGGATAGACCACAATGGAAACTAGACGATACGATAATAAGAATGGAGAAAAATAAAGAGTACTTAAACAAAGAAATAGAGAGTTTTTTTAAGATAAATATTCACTCGGTCCCTTCACATTGCACGACTTGGAACACTCAAAAAGCTTTTACAAGAGGGCTTATGATTAAACTTAAAGCACAATTGATTAAACAAAGAGGAACCCCGTTAAAAGAGTTATATATAGAATTAAATAAGTTGGAATCCAAATACATTCTAGATCCACAACAACAAATAATGGTAGAGATTAAAATAATACGAAACAGAATAAATAAGATCAATCAATTAAGATCAGACAGAGAAATATGGCGCTACCAACAAACTTATTATCATCAAAACAATAAAAACAGCAAATTATTAGCCTTACAAGTAAAAAAGAAAAAGGAAAAAAAAAGAATAACAGTTATTAAGGAGGAAGGAAGATATATTTCTTCCCCCCAGGAAATTGGACAAGCCTTTACTAGATACTATAAGGAACTCTATAATTTGGAAAAGTCAGCCCCCCTTTGCAAACCGGCGGTGGAAGAAATTCAAGCATTTTTAGATGAGATACAACTGTCCAAAGTATCTTCAGAGGACCTAGCAGAATTTAATAACCCAATTACAAACCAGGAAGTACTACAAGTAATTAACCAACTAAAACCTTATACATCTCCAGGTCCAGATGGATACACTAATCTTTTCTATAAAACATTTTCACAAACTCTGAGTCCCCATCTTACTGAAGTATTTAACGAAATTAAAACGTTGGGAACTATTCCAACGGAAATGACAAAGGTAGCATTGATTATGATCCCGAAGGCCAATTTGGATACACAATCTTGTTCAAATTACAGACCAATTTCCCTTTTAAATGCAGACACTAAATTTTATGCAAAGATTTTGAGTCTTAGAATACAAAAATTTATAGGAAAATTAATTGCAATAGAACAAATGGGGTTTGTGACCGGTAGACAGGGAACAGAGAATATCAGAAAACTTATGAATTTGGCCGAAGTTGCAAGACTAAATAGTGCCCCCACCCTATTCTTGTCTTTAGACGCGGAAAAAGCGTTTGACAGAGTAGGGTGGGAGTACATGAAATTGGTGTTGTCTAAATTTGGCTTCGGAGAATTTGGGGCTAAGGCAATAGGAGCTCTTTACAGATCCCCGACAGCAGAAGTAACTGGGATAGGGGTTAAGGTAGACCACTTCGGAATTACAAATGGCACCAGACAGGGTTGTCCCCTCTCCCCCACTCTGTTTACACTAATGATAGAACCTCTGGCGGAAGCTATCAGGTCATCCCTTCAAATTTATGGGATCAGAGTGGGGGAGAAGGAACATAAAATCAGTTTATACGCAGACGATGTAGTACTATCTCTCACGCGTCCTGAAGAATCTCTCTACCATTTAGCAAAAATAATAGATAAATACAGTAGAGTGTCTTATTATAAATTGAATTATAGGAAATCTGAAACACTTTGCTTTAATGTCTCTAAGAGCCAGAAATCACAATTAAAGAGCAATTATCGGTATGACTGGGAGTCAGACTCAATTAAGCACCTAGGAATTATTTTCCTGGGAAACATACAGAACACAGTAGATAGAAACTATAAAGATTTATTGTTTAAATTTCGGAACATTACAGATAACTGGAGAAAAAATAGATTCTCTTTTTCAGGTAAAATGGCAGCAGTTAAAATGATGCTACTACCCAGATTAAATTACATTTTAAGGTGTATCCCCTATAAGATCCCCAGGGGCTGGTTGAACAAGTTACAACGAGTAATAGATGTGTTTATACACCACTCCAGTCATATAAGAGTTAAAAAAAGAACTATGGGAAGAAGCTTCCTAAAAGGAGGAATCGCTTACCCTTTAGTACAACCATACCAGGAGGCGAATTGTGCAGTACACACCTTGAAATGGTTAGAAACATCACAGATACTTCCATGGATAGAAATAGAAAAAGCTTTAAATTTAAATCACCATTTATCAGCTTTAGTTTTTGGGGTAGAACCAGCCATTAAGGATCTAGCCGCAGGATCAACTATTATGAAAGAAATTTTAAAAAATTGGAGACAGATTAATAGGAAATATAAATTAATCCCTAAGGGTAGTATCATTACTCCGTTAGACTCGATAATACATTTAAATATAAAAAATATTACGAAAGAATGGAAGAGGAAAGGACTTAGCCGGATAAGAGACACAGTGATTAACGGGCAGATCGCCCCCTTTGAACAAATTAAAGAAAAGTTTGGGATCTCAGGAGAAGGATGGTTAGCATATACAGCATATAGAACTTCCTGTGATACAACCAAGGTAAACTCTCAAAATAATAAAGAATTAAATCCCATGGAAAAAATCCTCCTTAAATCCGAGAATAAACATCTAGTATCTAAATGTTTTAACATCATAAGATCAGCCGGAGAGCACTCCAAATCTAATGGTATGATCCAATGGGAATTAACCCTAAAACTAGTAACAGACGAAACAGACTGGGATACAGCATTAAAATATACAAACAGATTTATCAAACAAACAGCATACAGAGAATCGTTTTTTAAAATTATCAATAACTGGTATATGACCCCTGTGAAAATGGCACAAATTTCACACTCCCCTGCAGACAAACTGTGTTGGAGAGAATGCGGTAATCAGGCTAATTTATTACATATGTTATGGGATTGTCCCAAGATAAAACAATTTTGGGAAAGTTGTTACGAACTTTTGGACAAGCTAACAGGGAATCAACTCCCTTTTAAGGGAGAATGTAGCATTCTACATATGTTTCCAAGTGAGGTAGCTATTGAAAACAGAGCAGTTGCGATTATTATCTTCTCAATAGCTAAAAATCTATTAATAAAGAAATGGAAAGATAGTTCCCCTCCCATATTTTCTGATATTATTTGGAAAATAAAGCATATTAGAGAGTTAGAAGTTAACTATATACAAAGTGGGTTAATCAGAACAGACCCTCTTAAGTGGAGAGTATGGGACAGGAATTATTGAACGACCAGTAACAGCTCAGATCTTCCAGAATGTAAGGAGGGATGAAAGGGAGTGAATGCTGATATGGTTTTAAGTAAATGATTGTTTAACTAGGTAACAAAGTTGACAAGAATGTATTTTGATATATTGTTGTTTTGTATATCCTAATTTGAAAATAAAAAAAGGAATTAAATAAAAAAAAAAAAAAAGGAAAGAGATGTGTATATATATTTCTGCATATAACAAAATAAAGTCAGTATTCTTTGACTCCCAAGAAAGTGTCGTCCAATATGGGTGGTCTGGGCTTCTGAGACTGCGCAGTGCTTCTATATGGATATTTAATGCTGAACCTGACTTTCCCTCTGGAACTCTTGGATGGGATTATACCAACTTCACTTTTACACAGCAGCTTGCCAGGGAAAAGGACGTCTCCAACGGCTGGTACCCTCTCACTACCGGGGTAGCCGTTACATTAACCACTATTTTATATCCAATGTATTAATATTTGATATGCTTTATATATTTATATATATCAATGCATGCAATTCCATTATTTGAATATATCTATGTAAAAGATATGTTTTCACAGCTTTTCACCAGTGATTTATCCATGGTTGAATAGTTCTTTGTTCTGTAGAGATAAAATATCTGAGTGAATTCCTAAACTAATGGATAAAGGTCTATAAAGGTTATGTTCCTTAGAAATAATGGAATCCTCCCCAAAATTTCACAAGGGAAGAATTTGTTCCTAGACACCAAGTATCCTTCACAGAATAATAAATCTGTTTAGGGCTATCTTACTGATAACCATTCTTATGACCCTATTTTGTTTATAGGTTGTGGGTCAAAGGGGTCATTAGTTAATTAAAGGGATGAAAATTCAAAGTTCCGAGAGCGCCAGCTTATGGTTCAAGGAATAAATGTCTCTATAGAAAAATATATTCATTATAAAATTTAAATATGTGATGACATCATGAGAGATTCTATTGGTTACTAGATACTTTTAACTGATTTGGGATTCTGATAGGCAAATAAGCAAGAGGTATAATTATGGATAGAGGCAGGATCTGGAAAGGAGGAGAAAGGAAAAGGAAGGAGAGAGAGAGAGAAGGGACTGGAGAGAAAAATAAAGTAAGAGAGGAAACTTTTATCCTGTGGAAAAGGCCAGACAATTTTGGAATTAACCAGTGGAATCTTGTTATAATTGGTAATGTATAAATTGAATTATTTTTTTTTATGATATAATTGAAAACCATTACCATAATTTCTCTGTTTGGTTTATTTCATATCAAAAAGTTATTTAGATTTCATTTTGTCATTGAAATTTATAAATCTGGATATAAATTTTAATACAAAATTAGATATCTCATTTCTCTTTTTGACCAATATAGATAAATTAATTTTACTTAGCTAACTTATCAATTATATTATAAAATACTTTACCATAATTGTGTTATATTTAATATATTCCTGTAAAGCTATATTATAATATCATTAGGCATTATTAGTACATGTGTAAAACTATATTTTGGGTGAATTTTCATTGATTGATTTATCTGATTTTATTCTATGGGTTGCTATTCCAGGTTTTATTGTACATGTGATTGAGATAAACTTTTATATTGAGATTTTAGGACTGTATAGAAGATGTCATAAAATAATAAGTTATACAAAATGATGGATTAATTTTATTTTAATATCTGGCTAGTTATATTTTGTTTTATTTGCATTTGATTTGATACATTACATTGTTATCATTAGACTAGTTGATTTTGTTATTTTCAATAAATGTTATTTTATAAAAAGGAATATGTGTCTTTAAATTGATTCTGAACTCAAAATTCATTATTCTATATTATTTAGAAAAGAATATGTCGTATTATTCCCGACAGGCAAAAAGACGTTTTGGGTTAGAGGACAGAGTTGATATTAGTGATGTGAAGTAATGCTGTTTGGCCAGGTTGAGGGCAGAGGAGTAGGAACGTAGCATAAACTTGTAGTGAAGGAAATCTGCTGCGGAGCGTTATTTCCTCCATAGTTGTTCAGCAGTGCGGGAGCACTTCTGAATGTAACGGGTGTGTGTATGTAATGTGCCATGGTTTTGGATGAGATTGAGGGCGTCTGTGTGTTGTTATGGGGGCAAGGGTGTCAAGGGTGGAAGAGAGAGTAGAGTTGTAGTGTGAGGTGGCAGTGTCAGGGCAGTTGAGGTTGGTGATGGGGCAGAGAAGAGGTTAGAGCACAGTGGAGAGTTGTGTAGGGTCGAGTTCTAGCAGGTTTCTTTTGGGTTATTGTGGCTGGGGTTGAAGAAGAGAGATGGGAGGAAGATGTGGTGAGGTTGAAGGTAAGGAGGTGATGCTCAGATAGAAGGAGCGGGTGGATGACTGGGTTGGAGGTATGGGTAATATTGGTAAAAATAAGGTAAAGAGATTGTCCAGAATGGTGAGTTGAAGAATCTGTAAGTTGGGAGAGGAAGAGGGAAGAGGTGAGTGAAAGTAGTTTGGCCGCAGCTGGGGAGGTGGGGGTGTCAATGGCAATGTTGAAGTCACCAAGTATCAGTGTGGGAATGTTGGAGGAAAGAAAGTGTGGGAGCCAGGTGGAAAGGTGATCGAGAAATTGAGAGGGAGTACCTGGGGGGCGATAGATTACATGTAGAGAGATGGGAGAGAAGAGGCAGATAGTATGAGCTTCAAAAGACGAAAATTGGAGGGATAGGACAGGGGGTATGAGGTGATATGTACAGCGAGAAGAAAGTAATACACCCACAGCACCACCTTGTTTGTTCCCAGGTCTAGGTGTGTGACTGAGGTGAAAACCACCATGGTCAGCTTTCCAGCCATAAATATATGTGTACATATTTCACATCTTTTTTCCTATAGGGAAAGGTCCTGAATTCATTGCTTCCATTAATGGAGGACCTCACTATAAGCTGTTTTAAGTTGGCAGGCTCCCTATAAGAAATCAGAGGAGGTTCTGGGAATCTGTTTCATCTGCCTGAAGCTCTGGGGATATTTTGCACAGCTTCAAGTTGGGCACTGGTAACAATCAGTCCTTCCTGAGATCCTGAACTTGCTAATCTCTGCTCTTAGAGCAGATGTGATTATTTATTGTGGCTTGGCTGTAACTGACAGAGGTTTTTATGTTATTGGTTTGTTTGATTGTTTACGGTGTAGAGATTGAGTTGGAGTTGAGTATAAGGTCTATAGTGGGTTGATATGTATCAAAGGTTATGTAAAATCCTAACATTGTCCTTTCCCTGTGATAAAAATAATCATGTATGTAGTATCGCTAAAGGAAATGCTTTATGTGGCACGGAGACATATATATTCTTCCTCCAGTTTAACAATGAAGAGATTGGTGTGTTGTGTTGCCATGTGTGTTCTGAAAGCTATACCAATATTTCTTAGGTAAAATTCTTGTTCAAATGAGGAATAGTTGTAGGTGAGTAGAAAGTGTATAACTGGTACTGTAGCTATGTATCTTGCTTCAGGTACTTTTCACATGCTTTTAAACCAACTTAATGAGGGCTGTAGGTATAGTGGAATACAAGATCCATATTTACTAGAATGTCCCATCTAAGATGGAGACAATAGTTGGTATTCTGTAGCATACCAGTGATATCAAAGAGTACTGACAAAGAGCTTCAGAGTATTTATAAACATCCAGAGATATTTTCTGTTGTGTGCCAATTCTTGTGATCATTGTTCTTCTTGTGTTTTTTCACTGTATATTTTGGCATCACTTTTGAATCTGCAGGATTGAAATCTTTATTAATATAGGAGGGAGGTCTGCACAAAATCTCTTTATGTTGCTTTGAGTAATGTCTGTTACAATCTTCCTCTAGTATATTTTAGTGTTTCTCCACAGTGTCTTTGAGTTTCTGTACATTTTCTAAGAAAATGTACTTAGGGTGTAGACATGATCAGTGAAGGAGAAAGCAAGATCAAAGATGACACAAAGGCTGTATACAAAAGGAGCTGATGCAAGGGGGTTATACTGTGGGTGTTAAAGGTAGAGGATGTGGGTGGGGAAATATAGAATTTATGTTTTAGATATGATCTGAATAGACTAAAACCATGATGAATGGCAGTGAAGTTAATGGAGAATCAAGACGAAAACTCAAAGGAAAATAAGAGAAAAATATGTATGTGATAAGGAAAGAACTGGGGAGAGGGATTAAAATGGGAACATTAGGGATGCTAGTCAGTAAAATTAAAATTGGGATAGAATACATTCAAGGTTAGAACCAGGTGGGACATGGAAGGAAAGATACAAGGGAGGGGAACTAGTGTTTTAACATTCTCATTGTTATGTAAGCATGTCATGTATGTTAAGTGTTTGAGAGAATAAAAAAGGCAATGACAGCTGAGAGATCGTGAAGGATATCTCAGTTGGTGATTCTAGGCAAAGAGATGAGCAGCCTCCGTAACTAGTCATAAAGAAACAATAAATTAGTAATGTTAAGGCAGGAAACACACTGTGAGGGTTAGCTTGACACCAGGTACCATTACAAACACTCTTTCTTACTGCACTCTCTCTCCATGATTTCAAGTTACCTCAGGAGACTAGTGATGACATCAAATTTTCGGTACGTGAACAGCGGACGCAAACTTCCATCAAATGTTCGCGAACGGGCCAACCGGGCGAACCGCCATAGGCTTCAATGAACAGGAATTCAATGAATTTCAAAACCCACAGGGACTCTTTCTGGCCACAATACTGATGGGAAAGTTGTTTCAAGGGGACTAATACCTGGACTGTGGCATGCTGGAGGGGGATCCATGGCAAAACTCCCACAGAAAATTACATAGTTGATGCAGAGTCTGGTTTTAAGCCATAAAGGGGATAAATCACCTAACATTCCTAAATTGTTTGGAATAACATGCTTTAAAACATCAGGTATGATGTTGTATCGATCAGGTAGTGTAAGGGTTACAGCCGCTTCACAGTATCAGACCAATCTCCCCGTTTAATGCACCGCAAACAACCGCAAACAGTCCCTTTGCACAACCGCAAATTCCCCATTTGCACAAGGTTGGATATCAAGCTAGCCATGTCCCATTCCTTGTCCTCACTGATGTCATTGAAGGTCTCTTCCTCCACCCAGCCACCAAGGGTCCCCGAAAGGTGACAACAAGCCCCCTGGGACGCCTGCTGTGTTTGGTCTTTCACCTCATTAAAGCCACCTTCCTCCTCTGACTCCTCTTCTTCAGACTCCTCTCCCTGCGTTGCCTCTGTCTGCGTTATTATAAGGTGTTTACTGTTAAGTAGTACTATTCCTATCGGTTTAATCCCTGTTACGTCCACTATTAGTGGACGCGTATATGGCACTGATTTTTGGAACAGGGAAATGGAAAAAGATGCTTGGTCGGACCTCCTACTTTGAATTTGGGGCACTGCACATGCAATGTAATGTGCCACCAGATAGGAGTGGTGTATTAAGTTGCACTATTTATTCCTATCAGTTTGATACCTGTTACGTCACCTATCAGGGGACGTGTATATGGCATGGATTTTTGGAAGCAAGAGATGGAAAAAGATGCTTGGTCAGTCCTCCCACCTCAAATATGGGGCACTGCGCATGCAATCTAAGGTGCCACCAGATATGAGTGTCACTGTGCACTGGCAAAAGTTAGCAGAGTAGGCGCTGTAGGCCTCACACACACGCCTATAGGCAGGCAACTGATATTCAATCGATTACACTCAAAAAATGTTGTTTTATGTCACTGTACACTACGTTGCACCAGATATGACGTATCACTGTGCACTGGCAAAAGTTGGCAGAGTAGATGCAATAGGCTTCACACACACGCCTGTAGGCAGGCAATTGCTATTCAATCTATTACAGTCAAAAAAGTGTTTTTTTATTTCACTAAGCAGAATATAAGCTGTGAGCCCCACACAGGCAGGCAACTGAAATTAGATTACAGGAAAAAAAATGGTTGTTTTCAATGTATGATACACCACCAGGTATGAGTAGTGAAAATAAGCACAATATAAGCTGTTAGGTGTTAGCCTGTCACACACACACGCTGGCAGGCAGGCATATGCAATTAGATTACACAGAAAACATTTATAAAATAAAATAAATGATGTTCTAGCAGCAGATATCAGATGAGTCCTTCAGGTCTGTAGTGGAAGCTAAATACATAGCCTGGCTATCAATTTCCCTATTAAATCTCCAGCAGCTACACTATCTGTCCTCTCACAACGAATGCAGCTTCAGAATGATTCTAAAATGTATGCTGTCCTTCAGATGGAAGGCCCTGGAATGGAGTTTATGCTGCTGATTGGCTGGAATGTGTCTGCTGACTGTGAGGTGCAGGGTCAAAGTTTCCTCAATGATAAAGAATAGGGGGCAAACCCAAAAAAAGCGCATTTGTTCGCCGTCCAATGCGAGCGCGAACATGCCAAAATCGTAGCGAATAGTCCGCGGGCGAACTGTCCGTGACATCTCTTCAGGAGACAAGTTAGATTCAAAATTTCTCAATTTATTGCATCAAGGGCCTGACATTATAAGGGCCATAACTCCACCGATTCATTCCATAATTTGTTGTGTATGTGCAGAATTAAACACACCACAGCTGTCTTGCAGGATAAGCAAAGGTCACAGGCCATAAACAGTTAGTTAATCACAAACATTTTTCCTTGAGTTTAGTACACAAAGAGAGTAAATAACAATTAGAATATGTGTGGTTACAAAGTTCAAACTGGAACATTCTTATGCAATGAACATCCCATAATAATACTTTGGGCAAGGCAGTCAGAATGTAACCCATGATACATTGTAACCCCATACAATCCTTTATTTTGTTCTGGAAGAAGTACTACTTATGAATGATACTCAGGAGAGTAAACATGTTAGAGGAGAAACCTCTGGGGACCATTATCATTCTTATTCACCTGTTGCTTCCTCAGGTGATTTCTGAATATTGTTTGAGAATTGTGAGTAGTTTATGGAGGTTTCTGTATTTGTTACTATGTATATTTTCCTTGTCATGACATGTTCTGTTTTTGCAACAGTATGCTAACAGGCTGAAACAATGGGTATGTATTATGCTTTGAAGGTGGACAAACACATTGAAGGAACAATGCTGACAGTACACAAAATACAAAATGGAAGACAGTATACAAAATGCTAGAGAAATACAATAGGTGTATCCTT
This sequence comes from Discoglossus pictus, assembly GCA_027410445.1. Classification (NCBI taxonomy): domain Eukaryota; kingdom Metazoa; phylum Chordata; class Amphibia; order Anura; family Alytidae; genus Discoglossus; species Discoglossus pictus. The sequence continues at coordinate 140,388,349 of CM050166.1, read as the reverse complement.
AATCGGCCATTACAAGCATTGCAATTAAGAAATTAAATAGTCAAAGAAAGAAAAGTAAGTCTCTGTCTTCAAACTAACCCTAAGGGACTCTTGACCTGAATGGGAAAAGCTCACCGGGAAACAGAAGGTGACAGGGATTATTGTGCCTGTACAGCCACACAACTGGTACCCCGATATGGTCTGTGTTCCATGTGATGTTCCCACAACAAAGCTGATAAGTTTTCAATAATGGAATCGTTTGTACAAAGTTCACAGTCCTGATGTTAAAAGCACGTAAAATGACTGCTTGATCAAGTCCATACAACCAGGAGGGAGTTCAATGGAGATGGATGAAAGCATCCATATATGCTGTTAAATGTTACACATGTGATCAAAGTTAGTCCGGATTGCAGTGCAATAGTTATCAATATACTGTAAGTGCCACTTGTCAGGTATGACCACAATTATAAATGCAAACAAAATAGCCTCACATCATGTTTACAAAACACCACCCAACCAATTACCAATACCTAGACCATAGAACCAATTTTGCCTTATGCCTTTTTTCTTGTTCATAATAGGTATTGAAATGATGGATGAGTTCAATAACCAATAGTAAGATGATCATGATCATTATCTTCAGTTGGAACATAGATACAACTATTATCATAAACCATTTCATAAACACTTCTTAGAATAAATTATTGCACTGGTATTATTAACAACCCAGAGTTTATGCAGGATAATGTCTTCTTTCCCTAGTCACTTTCCCTTATGAGATGTTAGTACATTCTATATCCCAGCAAGTTGATAGAACAAGATGCATAAGTGTTAGAAACCAAGGCACAGTACAAAAGGAAGACAGGGCTAGGAAAGAGAAGAAAATGTAAAGAAGGAAATAACAGTGAAAACATAGGCTGAGACAATCTTCATTTAAACCCAGTCTTATGCATCACACTAAGCCAGGCCCCTCTGAGGTCATGAGGTTCAACAAATAAAAAGGATTGCTTCTGGATATGAGATCCTCTGGTCAAGTAACAGTCCATGATGTGCAGATTTCTAGGCACAGAACAAGGATTATGTGACTTTCTCACAGAACTTTGTATCTTTTATTTTCTTGCCAGTGGATTCATACATGTTTACATATCCAGGTCAATGAACAAGAATTTGTCCCATCCCTTTTTTTTGTTACAGAATCACAGCAAGCCTGGGCTTTGTCAGCAAACTCTGTATCTGGTCCTTCATCTGTCATTATTTATTGTCATCAGTATAGGTACTTAGATACTTTCCCTCATCATATATCAGGGTAAGCTTGTGACATAGATTTTACTTTCTTTGTCTTTTCTTCTTCTGCTAAACCAGCAATTTCAAAACCAACGATTGTCTTGATCAATTATCTAGATAAAAATTTGATTTATCCTGTCATAGGATATAAGTTGGGCAATAGACTGCTAATTATTTTACTAATGTTACATTTATACTAATAAGCCTCTAAAATGTAAATGTATAAGTTACTCTATCTCCTATCATGTCCCTTTCTTGGAGAATTAGACATACCTTGAAAAGGTTTTACTAATTGTTTATAAATTTACATCATGGCCATCATCTGAGCTGAGGATGAACCTTGAGTAGTAGGTGTTACATTTTGATACAATTTAACCAGTAAGGGAAAACAAAAACATAATATTATCACACAAGATATGACACCATGATGGGGTCCTTTACCCATCCCATAGTGGGGAACAAACAGGTGGCGTTTAAGTGGGTACATAAGCCCCTATCTCTTGCCAACAGTGCTAAGCAGTGCTAGTACTAATCTGTTTTGGAACACCATTTTAGCCACAGAATCCACCTCTACTTGTGAGTTGGAGATTGATCTTTTATGCCCTCATTTACACACCATTACCCGGTAGAATGTTATACACCAATATCATCAATATTACAGCTCAAAAAATAAAAATAACCTGGCCAACAAAACAGTCCTGCAGACAAACAAAACAAAAAAAAAAGGTTTTTAAATTTCTGACTGATATGTACTGTAACACTTAAAATATTAGACCCATTGGTTTATCCTTAAAGATGAGCATGTCTTTGAAAATAGTATTTATATTTTTACATGTTATTGTAAATAGAGTGTACTCCATCAATGACTTTACACGCAATCATAAAATAAGTTTTGGTCCTTAATCATTATTTTCCATTGGTTTAAAAAGATTGGTTACTACGCAAACCCTTCTTTTATGTTACACCTCAATAATATTTAAAATAACAGGGAATTAAATCTAGATAAAACCTTTATTAATAAATATCCAAAATGGCCAACAACATATAAACATAATCTATAATATTCATTCAGAATTGATCAGGCCCAGGGGGAGGTATAGCAAGGTGGTGAAATCTTACAACTAGGGACTTCATACCTATAAACTACTAGGGACTTGAACCCATAAAATATATTTCTGGACTCTATTCACAACCATAAAATAGTTTGGGACAAAAAAAACAACATGATTCCCTTTAAAATAATTATAATAATCTGCAGACAAGTGAGAACGCATGAAATGTCTACTCTCCGTTCTGGAGGCTACCCAACTTTTCTTACTTTGAAATTGTTATAGCAGGTAACAAAATACAAGGAATAGTGTGACCCCAGGTATCTGTTACAGCACTCTCTCGTCCGAATTTCAAATGAACTAGGTAGACAAGGTAGATTCAAAATGTCTCAATTTATTACATCAAGGGCCTGACAACCCACCCATTCATTACATAATTTGTTTGTGTATTTCCAGAATTACACACACAAAGCTGTCTTGCAGAATAAGCAAAGGTCACAGGCGATAAACAGTTAGTTAATTGAACATTTTACTGTGAGGTTTGTACACAGAGAGAATAAATAACAAATAGAATATATGTGGTTACAAAGCTCAAACTGGAACATTCTATTGCAATGAACATCTCATAATAATTATTTGTGCAAGGCAGTCAGAATTTAACCCATTATACAATTTAACCCCTTTCAAGTAATATAATTTAGAAGTTATAAAGTTAGCCAAGCAAGTGTGGACAAAGAGTTAAAGCAGTTTTGATAAGAAATGGAAAGGTCAGTAGATGGATGGGCAGGAAGTGTCAAGAAGATACTTTTGGGGAGGTATGTGTTAATAAGGAGGCAAAGTAGTGGAGGGATGAGAAGTGATAGTAGTATGTAATTTGTCAGATGGGCAGTAGGAGTAGTTTAAGCTGTGAAAATATGAGCAGTGATCTAAGCTGAGTAAAGAGTAAAGGTGAAAACTTGACAGCTAAAGGCGGTGGATAATGATCTGGTTATCAGTAACAGCTCTTGTGTATTGTATGTAGGGATGAACTGATGTTTGAACTTTTATGGGAGAAATAGGAAAAGTGTGTCACATCATGCCCACCATAAAATAATTTAGAAGGTGGAGTTTAACCTGGGTATCTAATATAAATGACATGGGGCCTCATTCTATTAGCGGCCGCAGCCGTTGCGGGGCCGCAAGGACCAGCCGCAAGCTATTCGGCTATTCTATTCCCCTCCGGCCGGGGATTCCGGCAGGCTTGCGGTCGGTGCCTTGCTATCTCTTGCGGCCACTCGCGCAAGAGGAAAGCCTTTGATCTAAAACGGCCGCAAGAGTTTTGCAATTCAATTGCTCCGGGAACCCTCTCTGCAAGGCTAAAAACTAACCGCAGCTTACTTGCAGGAAAGAGGTCCCGCTAGCACCAATTAAGCACAAAATATAGCTCAAATAAAGCCATCCTGCACTTTGAGAAGACTATAAAGGGATTTTAGGTGTTAGAAAAAATAGCACATAATTATCCTATACTCAAATCCGTAAAATATTTTATTTTTAATATCCGTAAAATATCCATGTAAAAAGTCCAGAGTGCTTGGAGCACTTCAGACCCGCCCACGCTGCAGCCGGAAAATAAACAGTTAATTTGAACTCGGGTTTGGGCTGATGTGCAAGCTTGAGAGTGGGTTTCTTTTAATCCTCATGTCCCCCAATATGATCCCTAGCATTTACAGAGCTGTACAGTGCAGGCTTGAATTTATTTTTGCGTTTTTAGATTTCTCAGCTTATGGCCAGTTCCAAGATATGCGGCCGGCCGTAAGGGGAGATCCTTGCGGGGCCGTATAATAGAATCGCGAGTTAACAGAACCCCCGCAAGGAATCGCAGCCTTACGGCCGATTTACGGCCAGTAATAGAATGAGGCCCTAGGTGTCTAATAACATGTAAAAGTATGTGTTATGCTAATTAGCTGTATTACTACCTATCTCATCGCTACAAAGAAGGCACCTTACTCACCTTACAATCATTGGGCAGCAAAGTGAAGTGAAGGGTATTAGAAGATAAAACATTATTAGAAGATAAAACAACATTAAACTCCTAACCAAATAGGCAGTTAAAAGTCTACTTTCACATTCAGGACCTGCTTGGCACAGGTGATTATGAGTCAATGGAGACAGCATACACGGATGCCCCAGTTCACAAGTCTAACTATCGACTGGCTTGCAAAGACTTACCAGTGGAGTCCTGTATTTCTTAGCAGAAACATTTCAATCTATTCTCTTGGAGGTTATAAGGGCCTGCTTGATAGGCAATATAATTGCCATCTGACACTCTCCACAGCTTTGTGATTCAGCAGTTTTCAGTCCTTTGTGTTGTCCCAGTTAGTATGTGTGGCATAAGTTTGTGAAAATATAAGCCTGAATGGATGCCCTCATTTATATATAGTATCACATAGGTTGATAATTTGGACATATAGAGAGCCAAACCAGCAATACAAGCTCATAAAGGAGATGATAATGACTCTGACTGGGAGGCAGGTTTAAAAGGCATTCAGAGTGTTCTGTACAAAAAACAGGCCATTCTTTGTCAACATAGTCCTCTGCCTAGACTGCCTCAGTCAAACTTGATTATTATTATTAACGTTTATTTGTAATGAGCCAACATATTTCGTAGGACTATACATGGATTGTGATCAAAACAATATTAATACATTGCAAAAAATGTAGGGCCCAGTCTTTGAACTTAGAAACCAGTGTTGAAAGTGCATTCCCAAAGCACATTGCAAGATTAAAAACTTGCAGAATTACAATTTAAGGGATAAACTAATACTTGCCAGTGGAAACCAATTTAACACAGCATTTTAAATCAGTCTGGAATCTATCTGTCTATCTTTCTATCTTTCTATCTATCTGTCTATCTATCTATCTATCTGTAATTTTTTGTGAAAGTACTTTATTTCTGACTCTCAGTCAGATTCTTTGTCAACATGGCCTTATGGTAAGGTGGAGAAAAGCAGTTTGGCTGGAGAATGAGAAGCTAATGTTTAGAATTATGTTTAATACAGAATATTGTTTTTAAGTCACTAAACAGGAATTATCTTAATTATAAATTAATTATTAACCAACTAGCTCTTTTTGTTATTGCATTGCCGTGATCCTTTAATGTAAGATGTTCATAAAAAATATAGTAAGAAATTTGAATAGTGCATGGGAAAATAGCAACATTTTTACTATGGCTATGATCTGTTCAGATGGTGACTGCAACCATAAAATTAAAAGATGTTTGCTTCTAGGGACAAAAGATATGGCAAGTTTGGAGAAGATAGTAAAAATTAAAGATATTACATTTCTGAATAGCTAAGACTTTGGTATTCCCAGTAGTAATATACGGATGTGAGAGCTGGATCATAAAGAAGACTGAGTGCCTTGGACTGTAAAAAGATGATGCAATAAATCAATACTTCAGGAAATCAAGCCAAACTGTTCACTGGAAGGCTGAAGCTCAAATAGTTTGGTCATATAATGAGAAGTCAGGATTCCCTATAGAAGACTCGGATACTGAGAAAGATTAAATACTGAAAAGGGGATGCAGAGGCAGAATGGATAGATGAGGTAATTGAAGCAATTAACATGAACTTGATTGAGCTCAGAGGGGCAGTGACTAGCAGATGTATGTGAAATGCTGCAGTCCATAGGATCATGGATTGTCAGACACAACTTAATGATTAAACAATAACAATAATATAAAAATAACTAAATATTCTGACCGAGGATCCTCAGCTACTAATAAATATATTTTAAAGATTAAAGACTTTAAATGCAAATAAAATGATGTAAGTCTATCTAATGCAGCTAATAGAATCCTTTTGCTCATTCTACTAGATAAATAATTTATAGAAAAGCCTAAGCAATGCTGTGGTGAATGGAATAAAAACATTGCACAACATATTTCACAGCAAGGTCTCATTTGATATTAGTTCCCAAATACATTACTCCAAAGAAGTAACTGAGGATTTTCATAAGTAATAATAAAATGTATGATTGTAGTGCCTAGAAGTGGATAAAGTTTTCTCAAGAACAAACTAGAGTTTAGATACATTCTGTGATAATAGTAGTTACAGAAATAAATCCAAACCAATGTGGTTTACCAAACAGAATGAGGCAGAAATTTGCACTGTTGGGAAAGGATATGGGACATCATGTGAGAACATAAATATCAAAGCTGAACTTGCAAATTACAGACCTGTATGCTTGGCATCAATGATTAAAATGAATAATCATTAAATTAATTAATTCATTCATTCATTAAAATTAATGTAATAGTTCAAGTATAACGTGACAACAAAATGACTGAGTAAAATAGTAAATGTTGAACTAAATACCTATGTGTTTGATTAAGGGATTAGTGAGAGCTTGCTATTTGATCATATGGAAGTAGATAAGGAAGTCAGCTAGCTGCGATTTGCCCATTTTGAGCTTCAGGTGGTGATAGGAGATGCAGAAAGAAATAATATGACCTTGATGATAGGAGATCTGATAGGCAGAGTTCAGTCAGTGTTTTTTAGTACTGTCTACTTATTTTTAATATTTTTCTTAGTAATTTTGAAACAAGAAGTGAAATGTTCCTTCTGCTGATGACACTAAATAATGAAAAGCTAAAAAAGTGTATATAAATTAACTGAACTTTAAATAAATACAAGATCACAGATACATTTACATGGCTGTAATACATTTATGGCAATCTGTAACAAGAAAGGATAATGGAAACTCACTTACAAAGACATCCTGAAGTGCATGTAATGTATCCTGAAAGAGTGCCACTAAAATGAGTAAAACACAGTGGCGGCTGGTGACTTTCCAAGTTGGTGGGGCGGAAGACAGAGACCTGGCCCCTCCCTTTACATTGACGCCACCCAACATTATAAACTCCTCCCCTTCACAACATGTTACCCCTATAGGCCCTGTCCACTTACAGACTACACCCATTTGGGTTTTTTCCTGTCACTTCACTTACTTATTATCTTGCTGAGGTTGAGGTGGTTCTGGTCACTATTCTTATGCTGGGAAGTTCCTGCATTTTCTTGATGAGGGTGAAGTGCTGCTGGTTCTGCTTACTTTTCTTATGCTGGGAAGTTCCTCCATTTTGTTGATTTATATGCAATAATTAAATAAAACACAAATGAGTACACATTAGATCAGGACATAAGCCCTCCTCTCTATCCCCTCCTCTTTCTCTCTCTCTCCCTTCCTCCTTCTCTCTATCTGTCCCTTTCTCTCTATCCCTCACTCTCTATATCTATTCCTCTCTCCCTGACGATTCCTTTATCTATCCCTATCAATCCCTCTCTCTATCCCTCTCTTCCTTTTTTCCTTTTTTACTAGTATATAGACTGTGTCTTTAATATTCCTTCAAAGCACTAATCACATTGTTGATTTCATAACTTTGCAGGATTGTATACAGCAGACACTAATTTTGCATCATATATACTGATCAGGTCAGGCCATTGGTACCTTTGGATGTCAAGCTGAGCTCTGCATTCCTTGCAGCAAGCAGTGGGTTCAGATCACTCACAACGTGTCCTCCTGTAGACTGAAAACATAGCAAGATAATATTAGAATTTGTAATCCTAAGAGGAGCTTTTCATGCTATAAGAAGGTAGAGAGCTCAGTTTTGTAGAAAAAGCATATCCCAGACATGCACTGGATTTCTATCTCCTATCTATCTATCTATCCCTTTCTGTCTACCCTTATCTCTATCTATCTATCTATCTATCTATCTATCTATCCCTCTACCCTCTCTATCAATCCCTCTATCTATCTCTCTCTGTCTACCCTTATCTATCTATCTATCTATCTATCTATCTATCTATCTATCTATCCCTCTACCCTCTCTCTATCCTTCTATTATCTATCTCTCTCTCTGTCTACCCTTATCTCTCTCTATCTATCTATCTATCCCTCTCTGTCTACCCTTATCTCTATCTATCCCTCTACCCTCTATCTATCCCTCTATCTATCTCTCTCTCTCTCTGCCTACCCTTATCTCTCTCTCTATCTATCTCTCTCTGTCTACCCTTATCTATCTATCTATCCCTCTACCCTCTCTCTATCTATCCTTCTATTATCTATCTCTCTCTCTGTCTACCCTTATCTCTCTCTCTATCTCTCTCTGTCTACCCTTATCTATCTATCTATCCCTCTACCCTCTCTCTATCTATCCTTCTATTATCTATCTCTCTCTCTGTCTACCCTTATCTCTCTCTATCTATCTATCCCACTCTGTCTACCCATATCTCTATCTATCCCTCTATCTATCTATCCCTCTACCCTCTCTCTATCTATCCCTCTATCTATTTATATATCTATCTCTGTCTATCCCTATCTATCTATCTATCTTCTACCCCTCCCTCTCTCTATCTTTCCCTCTCCCCCTCTCTTTATCTTTACCTATGAGACTATATATATATTATATATATATATATATATATATATATATATATATATATATATACATACATACATACATACATACATACATTACAGTGTCATACAAACTCTGTTTGGCTTGTATGTGTTCTTGGCTCCTAAGTGTTAACTATTTTTGTCCATCCCTGAGTATACATATAGTTATATGCATATAAAGAAAAACAGAAATTATATATATATATATATATATATATATATATATATATATATATATATATATATATATATGTATATACACACATACAGGAAGTTATAATTACAGTTATACAACATACAAAATACACATATAAAGCATTTTCATAAATAAATACAAGTCATGAGTATTTACATCTATTTACAGCAATACAGAGCATGCAATATATTTACATACAAATACACACAAAGCAAGCTGTATATACACATATTAACAAGCACAACATGCAATATATGCAAATATGTTCACACATAAACACAGTATGCATTATATATACATATAATTACACACATACTCACAGCCTGCAGTATACCCATATATGTAGATACAACATACAAAATATTCATATATTTACACACAAACACAGCAATCAGTGTATACATATAAATACACACATACACAAAATGCATTTACACACATATTTGCAGACATACACACACATATACACACATACAACATGCAATATATGAATATATATATATATACACACACATAAAACAGAGCATGCAATATACATATATTGACACACATACACACAGCATGCTGTATACACACATGCCATGCAATATACATATATTGACACACATACACACACAGCATGCTGTATACACACATGCCATGCAATATATACATACATTTATACAGAAACAATCACCCCTAGACAGAACTGACAAGTAGCTTCACTGTGATGCTGAGGAGACTAACAGAATGTAGTTGTAAGTTCTATGGAATAATAAATAAATAAGAGCCTGTCTTCAATACTTACATTTATTGTGACCACCTCCTGATACCCATGTTGCTCCATGCTGCTCCTTTAACTTCTCCCTCACAGACAGCTACGCATGTGTCTATGAGGTAATGTATGTGCTCTGCAGTGCCTCTAGTGGCAGGAATGAGTGGACGTTGCAGTCAGACGCCCCAACAGCTTTTAATCAAGCTGCACAGGGAGCTCTGCTGAGCCTCTCTTCCATGTAGCAGAGCCCTATGTAGAGGCTTTGGGCGCCGTCCCAGTAACACAGTGGCTCCACCTTCAGGTACCTGACTGCATGACAGCCGCCGTGTAAATGCATTACACAGACAACGTTTTTTTTGTTTTAATGTATGTTTTTGGGGGGAGGAAAATGAAAGAGGGAAGGGAAAAAGATAACCACTGTCTCTAATTAGGGAGGGCGGTTGCCCAGCTGCCCCAATGGACCAGCCGCCCCTGGTAAAACATATTCATATCTTAACTCAGACTCCAACATTAAGAGAATGAGTGGAATGATTGAACCAATTTTTAGCACTTCAGACTATCTTAGATAATAAAACATAAATATTAGAGGCCTGCATCTGAGAACGAACAATTCCTAAGTAGTATTGTTCTATAGGTATGGTTACCTGCTCAGAGAGCAGCCTATTTAAGCTCACAGGGAGAAATATTCTGTAGTTTATCAGTCTGGTCTCACTCAAAAGAATGATCCAGCCATGAAATACCAGGCAATTCTACTCTGAATAGAAAAAACAGCAAACTCCAGATGTACGTTTTGGCTTCACTTGGGCGGTGCAGTGAGGTGCAGCTGTACTCCCTAAGGCACAATGAGCAAGGAGTCCACTTCTGTTTTCCCCTATTACCCTTAAGGCGAGAAAAATGAAACAAAATGATTAAAGACACTCATCTGAGAATGAACCCCACCTAATTAGGTTTGTTCTATAGGTCTGGTTACCCACTCAGAGAGCAACCTCTTTTAGCTTACTTGTGCCTTTCACAAGAAGAAATATTCTGTAGTATATCAGTGATCCAGCCCCCAAATACCAGGCAATTCTACCATAAACAGGAGAACATTATCTTAAATAATTGTCATATATGAATATACATAAAGACATTAATGTAGTCAGCTTTCTAGCTGCTACCACCAAAAGAATAATATGTTCCAAATATTATATTGTGTTCTAACCATATTATTGACAACAAAACCTAAAGCCAATTTGCTAAAAAATATTTATCACTTTACATGCACAATGTGTAAAAAAGATAGAAACACAACTTCAAATAGAGTACAGAAAGATAATTAGTTAGGTATTTAGAAGTTTCTTGGGTGTCGAATGTTTCCTAAAAAACAGCCACTGATTAGTAGAAAAATATGTATTGTACTGAAAAGTTGAATGCACTTACATATTTATATGCTGGATACTGCTATCTAGATCTGCACATCCCCTTGGAAGCTTACATAACAGTGTACCCGGCTGAAGAGCAGCTAGGTACAGGTTGTGACCTCCAAAGGAAGTGCTGGCAGTCACATGATTTGGTGGGGTCACAGCTGTCTGACAGGGACTGAGACAAAAAAAGCACCAGCAGCAGTAGCAGCAGTTGATGCAGGGAACAGACAACTTGCAGGATGGTAATCTAGTGTGAATACACTGCACTAATAGACATATAATTTTTTTTTATTTTATGCTAATTTAGCCTGGGTTTGGAGAGGGGGTTAACCCTAATTTTCAACTGTCAGAAATTACAAGACATTTTGCTAACTTCAAGATAAGTGTTTAAATGTTTATTTTGGTATTTGTTTTGGTATTAATATTTCATGCAAAAAAATATTTTTATACACAACTGATTCTCCTCTGTCAGATGCACTCATAGTCCAGGAAACTTAAATATGCCTTTAATTGGTTTTATTAACCTGCCTATAAACACATTAAAACTTCAAGTGAATAATACAATGACTTGCAAAATAGTAGCAATGAAAAAATAAAAAACATGGGAAAGAATCTCAGAGAGATATGAATCTCAGAAAGATATTAATCCCTTTCCTCAAGAGATTGTTCCACCTCTGGTGATTTTTAAAAAGTGATTTATTTCTGCTTTCTTTGGAATGCACAAACAGTTATAAATAAATAAATAGAACTATAAAATATAATATAATACCATATAATATTTATATCATCAGTACTCTTCTCATGCTCTATAACCATGCTTCTTTGAAGTGCCCTCATCTACACACCAGCTCTATGATTGTACTTAACTTGTAGTCCTTTAGAACAGTGTTTCTCAACATCTAGTTGACCAGTGTTGGTGCCTGAATCCTTATCCTCAGGGACAAAGAGGAATAAGGAGAACCTATCACTTTAAAATAGAAGTTTCAATGAAAAATGTGTTGCTCTTATAGGAAAAAGTTAATTTCTAGAAGTTCTAATATATATGTAAACGATCTGGCACATGTTTTTTGATTGTTATGAGACTGTAGTTTATTACATGATGTGAGCTGCTGAAGTACACAGCAACAAGAATGGAACTGTCACAGCTTAGAACACAGATGCAGTTTACACAGACTCTTGAACTAGCTCTTGACCCAACTTTTTTTTTTTATAACATAAATTTTATTTAGAAGTTCTAGAATTGCAAAGACAAGACAAAAAAGAATAATGAAAAACATAGTCCAAAAGATGTCTTATAACTAACATCGTATTGCTAACATGTTGAAACCATTCCATTTAAATAAAAACTCCATTACAACTCCTTTTTCGTATTTTTGGTGATTCTGTCCAAATATATTCACATTAGTTTCTTTAGATTCAGCAATATATACAGCTTATAAGGTCACATTGTTCAAATGGCAGAAATTCACATTTCCATAGATGAACCAGAGCAGCAAGAAATATGATAAAAGAAAAATAAAGTAGAGAGAAAACAAGTAGCATTGTACAAAACATATGGTGGAGTGTCTTCCCCCAGCAATTCCCCGTTCAACCAATCTTAAGGTAACCTTCCTCCCCCCCCTGTACCTCCTGACCCAACTTTTGATGCAACCAGCTCATATTTTCAGCATCAGTGACAAAAAGAGAGCTTAAAATGGCAGATTCCTCTGACCACGAGCATGGAAGAGTAGCTAACAAACTAGACAAGTTTATATTTTCTATTAATGTTCTTTAAATCAGTGTGTGTCACATGTAGTATCATATGTTCTATGTCTCAAAAGTGGTTTTCATGAGCATTGGAGTCAGTTCCCATATCAAAAAGGAGTTGAAACACCTCTTTAGAATAACTTCAATAAATCCCATAAATATGTATAAATAACTGTAGACATTCAAGTAAAATTTAAACAGTTCTTACCAGATACCTGCACATAATATATGGATAAACTGAACCCCAATATCAGCAATCACAGAAAGATCAGCAGTCATATAAATAAATAATGCAGCAAGCAGACTTAGCTGCTTTTAGTTCAAAAGTTGAACCTACTGTTTTATAATAATCCCCACCACAAGTTCTATATTTATTGAAACAAAATTTCTACTGGTCATATTTTGATCTCTGTGTGAGATAATGTCATGTTTATATTTCTATAAAAACTGCCTGTAGTACAGTGAGTTCTTATTATCTACTTCAATTTGCAGGTGTTCTGCAAGGTAAAATGTATTTCATTGTAAATAAATGTTAAATAATACTTTGTTTGGTGCATGCAGTTATGCTAATCCAGTTTATCTTGATTGCAATTGAGAAATTGATCTGTTGACTCTGCACCTTTGTGGAGTGCATACAAAACAGTAGTAATTAATCAGTGCTTAATATGACTCTTTTACCAGTTTATTTTCCTATTACAAGTGTGACAGCACATCACAAATATATTCTTGTTTAGATTTAACTTGGGAGCAAAAATGAGCAATTAGGAAAATAAGTACGACAACAAAATTTAAAATGTTATGTGTATTTCATGAAAAGTATAATATTTATGGAAAATAATAGAATCATCTTCCTTTACTTAACAATTATGAAAATAAATTATTCAAATCACATTATACAGCTATGTCATGAAGTGCTGCAAAGCTTTAGAGAGTGTAAAAACAATCTTAAAGAAGCACTATAGATCACAAATATATATATATATATGTGTGTGTGAAGCCTGTAGTAATTTAGCAACATTATTAGCATTTTGATATTAAATTGTTATTTTAGTATACATTGCTTGCGCCTGAATGATGCCATATTTTTGTCTTCCACACATCCTGCTATTCAGGAGTGAAAGGAGGGGAGAGGGAAGAGGGAGACAGGTTATTGACTCATGTAGTGGATTCAATAAAATTTCAGCATTAACCCATTCCCCCCTAAATACCAACCAAACCTAGTAAAACAACTTTGGATCTGGACTTGTGTGTTTCTGAGCACTATTCCCTTTTATACCCCACTTGATAAGATTCATCATATCTCTAAAAACAATCGATAAAAACAATAAATGGTGATAACACTGGGACTATCACAGGGTAATAACACTATGGCCATACACTGCAGGCCATAAACAACCTGAATAAGATAAAATGCTAATTCCTCAGTTGCCCCAGCATGGAACATCATATTGCTAACTAGAACTGAATGTTAAAGTACAAACCAGTAAAATATCCCTATTAAAGAACTTGGTGACCATTTTGTTACATTGTCAGATGTTTTGTCAAAGGCTGAGTCAATAATGAGCAAGCTACGGCATTACATTGTGACGTCAGCACTCAATCTGATTATATTAGAGTGAAGGAAGGGGAGTGGTAAGGCTTGTGCTCTGACGTATCACTATCTTGATTATATTCCAATTATAACAAAGGAATTTCAGAAAATAAACAAAGCTTACAAAAGTAATTTGGATGAGAGGTAAGGCGGCCAAGAGTTTTATCCAGGACTCATGTGCAAGGGAACATAAGGGGCTAGCATATATAACACTACATAGGAGTTTTTATATATTATGTTCCGAATAGCATATATATTCTAAATGAGTGATGTAATTCATTCTAAAGTCCATCAGTATGTGCATAAATACCACTACAAGGGATTTAATAAATGTATAATGCTTCTAAGTGAACCATGAGTCTCGGCTAGAAAACTCCGGTCAGGAGCTGATGATTCATTAATTTTATGTATACAGTCAGACAAAATGTGCACCAATCGTTAATGTGAACCATGAGTCTCGGCTAGAAAACTCCGGTCAGGAGCTGATGATTCATTAATTTTATGTATACAGTCAGACAAAATGTGCACCAATCGTTGCCATATATATTGTTGCATCCCTTACTTCATTCTAAAATCCATCAGTATGAAAATATAAACATTACATTTACAGCAAGAGTATTGTGATCAGGAGCGTGTGATTCATTCATTTCATGAATGAAGTCAGATAGAATGTGCAGAAATGTTTGCCATATATATTGTTATATTCCTTATTTCATTCATATACTTGCTGTCCTGGAAGGCCCTCCAATGTCTTTATAATAGACCCCTATTACATGCCTAGAAGGACCTCTATGGCATTTCAGCAAGTCAAAATAGTTTCTGAGATATCAACCAGCTCATTTTCATGGGATATTAAACTTGACCAATCAGAATGCTCAGATTGATGGACCTTATCAATCTGACCATTCTGATTGGTCAAGTTAAAATCTCCCTGAAAAACAGGATGGTCATCTATTTCAGCCAATCAGAATATCAGAATGCTTATAAAATCCAGTTATGCTGCAAAATCATAGCCACTGCTCTTGGGTGGGGGGTGGGGGGGTACTCGTTCCTACTGGGAGAAGCTCTGTTGGTGTCAGGAATTTGCTTTTTTCAGAGAGTGGCATTTTATTTATTTTTTTGCGAGCCCTTTCCTGGTCCAGAAGATGAAGGTAATGACTTTAATCAAGACTGGAGAGGACTAGAATTTGAATGGCTGCATTAGTCCAGTGCAGAAGATTGAGGACAGGGGCGTTGATGATCACCACTGGAGGATCTTTAAGTAAGTATATATATTTTTTTAAATGTGGCCCCTAAACATACAAACATCATCTGATATACATCTCACTCATCACATTTACATTTGGGGACACAAATAGTGGCCATATTTCACTGTCATATGGCATCAAGTACCAGGTGAACATATTATTATGTGTTTTTCAGCTCTTCAGTCATGTCCGACTCTCTGTGACCCTTGGACTGTAGCACATTTTGCCATGTATCTGCCTGTGTTGATCTACAAGATTTGCATGTCAAAGATACTGAATTGGGCTGCCAGTTCCTTTGCTAGTGGACTGGGATTTGTCTTACCTCTCTGCTATCACCTACCCAGCCAGCACTGGCCCTACATGGTATAGCTCACAGCTTCACTCAGCTACACAAGCCCCTTTACCACCACCACTTTCACAAAATAGGAATGGCTATACATCCTGGCACATGGCCCCTCCTGATGGGTTAGAGCAGATTAGTGTGGGTTATGTTCCCCTTGTCCCCTTCAGCATTGCTAAGTGGTTGTGAGGAGGGGCTTGTGTACTACAATGAAGCTGTGAGCTATACCATGTAGGGCCACTCTAGATGGGCACATCATAGCACAGAGGTCAGACAAATCACAGTCCCCTAGAGAAGGAACTGGCAATCCACTCTAGTATCACCTGTCATATTAATTTTAGGCCCTCGGAATGTTCCTACTCCACTGTATCATTAATTGGACTTGGCCTGTGTATTAATTTTTTATTATTATTATTATTATTATTATTATTATTATTATATGTGATATTTAGTATTATTTAATATATAATGTTATTAGTACTATTATTATTACTAGCGACTTGCCCGTCAAAAAATGACGGCAATTAAATGTGTATGTTTTGAATTCTGTTTTGTAGGTAATATGCGTATTTGACACTTCTAACCTTTTTCTTATTTCTAAAGAAGTACAATTATTATTTGAAACATGTTTATTTTTTTAAGATGCAACTTTTTGTTGATGAACTGTGAAATCATGTTAAAGTAGTAATATTTTAATGTAAGAACAGGTCAACATTGTATTAATGAGTATTGTAAACTTGACATAATGTTTTTTAACATGCAACTTGTAGATTAACAACTGTTAGACAAAATATATATTGAATCCAGAGGAAGGCAAACAGTAAAAACCCTCCTTGTATCAAAGGGAGAAAAAAATGAATTCCTTCCTGACCCCATTAACTGGTGATTGGATTACTCCCTGGATTAATATTTTACATTGAATGATACATTTACATTGTATAACAAAACCTCCTCCTCCTCCTGTTAACATGAACTTTGAAATATCTGCAATTAAACAACATTGCCTTAAAAAAAAAAAAAAAACTTGTAACATTATAAACAGTAACATACTGAAGTAACATTTAAAATGTAATTGTTGTAAAATGCAAGCAAAGTATTTTGTGGGGCTAATCATGCAAAAAGACTACTTCCATGAAATTGTAATCAGTTATTTTGTCGTTGTTGATTTTTGATGGTTGACATTTGGTTGTTATTATTGTAATTGGTGAAAATGGCACATAGAGTTTCCTATGTGAAATAGTGGATCTCTAAAAAGAGAACGTGAGACATTAAAGTTTGTCCGCGGTGTGTAACCACTGTTCTCTATGTGTTTTGCCATTGTATAGAGTTGCTTATTGAAATAGTGGTGCTCTAAAAAGAGTCTGAGTGACCTAAAATGTCATTCTTCAAATTAAACCACCGTTCTCTATATTTATTTTTTTGTTTTTGTTGTTTAATTGTCGTTTAGGTAATTTTTTATTTTTGGTTTCTGTGCCATGTGTTGTCTTTGTTGGAATTAAAGTTACAGTACTTCATAGTAGACAATGTTTTTTGTAAAAATGCTTCCATCATCTAATAAATCACCTTGACTTTCATTGTTTTCAATGAAAACTTTAATAGCCTGTAGATTCTTGAACATTGAGAATGCAACATACAGCTGTCCATGTGCAAATACTAGTTCTTCTAAAAAGATACCAACAGATTTGAAAGTTTGTCCTTGTGATTCATTAATGGTCATGGCAAATGCCATGATGATGGGAAATTGTCTCCTTTGAAGTACAAAAGAGAGGCTACTTTCACTTGGTGCCAAATCTATTCTTGGTATGAAAACTCTCTCTCCTTTATGGGTACCAGTTAGAATTTCAGCATCTATGAAATGGTCCTTTAATTCTTGAGCAATTAATCTTGTATCATTGCATAGGCCTTTTTTGGGGGTTCATATTTCACAGTAACATGACAATTGCACCTTTCTTTAGCTGCAAAATATGTGGTGGCATTCCAAAAGGAGTTAATCAGTTTATGAATTCAGTAGTAAAGTTTGTCTGACTTTCTTTGTCATCACCAAGTACAGATTCAGCACTGTGATAATTTTTTTGTGGTGCATTACTTTTTTAAATATTTGATTATTGAGGAGCAATGTATCCTTATTCTTGCATGTTAGTATTACTTTGTTAGCAAGTTCTGCATAGTCCTCGTTACTTATTATTGTACTTTCGAATATAGCCGATATAAGATCTTGTTTCCAAATCACAGTGTCCTCGGATAAATTTTGGATTCGTTATGTTTTTCCTTCTCCAATTGTAATGAGCCAATCATTGAAATCATTTTCTCCTTCTGATCTCATATTTTGTTGTAATTGAAGATGGGTAAATAGTTTCCATAGTGTACTTGACTTTAGACATGTTTTGACAATGTCGGTTCGATTTCCATGTACAACGACAGGTAATTTTTGTCTAAAATCGCCACCTAACAACATTGCCTTTCCACCAAATGGCAAAGTATTATCCATGACTTCACGAAGCAAATGGTCAATACATTGTAGGGCATGGCATGATATCATTGTAGCCTCATCTATTATAATTAATTTACTTTTTTTAAGTTTTTTTGCTTGTAATGATGTCATTTCAATATCCAACACTGATGTTTCAAAAATAGGCACTGGCAGTTTAAATCCACTATGCACAGTCCTTCTACCTTCTAACAAAAGTGCGGCAATTCCAGTGGTTGCAAATGCCAGTGCTATTTGACCTTGTGCTTGTAGAAAGCTCATCAATAAATTATATAGATAAGTTTTTCCTGATCCACCAGGTCCATCCAGATAGAAATAACGCTCTTTGACCATGTCATCATCTAGGGCATTTTTGATTGCATTAAATGCTTGCAATTGTAATGCATTTAAAGTTGCAAGTCTTTCTTCTGTTCTTTCTCTTTGTAGTTGAGTGTCATAGTCTTCAAAGTTGATGTTGTCTATGAGACCTGGATCTGGCAGATTTAAACTTGCACAAATTAATCCATGAGTTAAAAAGACCTCTTGGATTTCAGTTCATGCTTTTAATTGTGCAATAGGCTCATTGTATTGTTGCAAAAAGTCTTCAGCCATATTTGTTTTAAATTTGTCCCACAAAGCTAATGCATTTTGAGCATTTGAGAAGATACAAATGAATGCAAATTGTTCCCTCATCTGCCGTGGCATTTGACATAGTGCTGCTTCTTCTAGACATCTTTCCCATTCTGTATCATCAGCTAGGAAGTTTCTATGTGGCACAGCTAAATGAAATGATTCATATACTATGTCATTAACAGTTCTTAAGTGTTCAAAACTTTGTGCACCTGGAACATTTAGAAGTAGTAATCGTAAGCAGAAATGTTCAAGGTCTCTTGGACTTACAGTGTAAATTATTGGGATTATTTTATTTCCACAACTTTTTCTTTTTCGCCATAATCCATTAACGAAAACATAATGGTATGGAATGTCAATATATAACAATTCCCTTGCCTCTAAATCTGTTGAATTTAATTGAAACCATGCAGTTAGTGTAGTGTGGCGATGCTCACTTTGTGCCAAAGCATTTGTTTCATTTCCAGCATGGAAATACACTAAATGTCTTTGTGGCAAAAGTTCAGGTAATTGATATACTGCATGTGAGCAATCGTGCATTTCAAATTTTAGAAGACACCACATTGCTTCTGGCGCACTCACATAGCGAGCATCTACATGAGATGCAAGTTCATCATGTACTTACTCACTGGGTTCGTTATTTTCAGCACTTTTGACCACTACAGTAGCTGCATCATAGCCTTTGTAAATATATTTGTGGACATATTTAATGGATTTTATAGAAGTGCAGGCTTCAACATTAATGTGTGCATTATACTTCCTGAGTAAATGTGGATTGTATGGTACCACATATCTGTTGTCTACCTTTTTGCCCCGAACAATGGCAGTTTGTCCTTCTCTTCTTCTATATAATGGATATCCATCACAATTAGCATACGTTTGGTCTCTATAATCTTTTGGAAATTCTTTTGTACATTTCCTATTTTCCATACACGGTGACTGTGGATTAATATCTACACACGGTCCATGAATCATACGATGAGTTACAATCTCATATAGTCTAATATGTATTTCTGGATCTGGTAGTTCAGCAATAATTACTGAATCCACTTTGTCACCAGTATCTAACTTATCTTTTTCTTGAAGAATTCTAAGAATATGTGCATGTGGAAGTCCTCTTTTTTGAAATTCGATGGTATAAACATAAGCCAGACATTTGCCAAATAACTAGGTTATGGTTATGTCACGTATAAATTCCTTTAATTTGATTTTAAAGACTCTTGCCACTAAATCTGGTCTATCAGAAGCAGTTTGGCCAATTAGCAAATTGTGTGTAATCTCTGGCCATTGTGGATTACATGTAAATGTAATAAATAAATCTGGTTTGCCAAATTTCGTTGCAATAGCCATGGCATCATTGTATCTTTCTCGCATATTGCGAGGAGATCCCTGGAAAGAAGATGATAAAAAGCTGTCATCTCTCTGGTTGTAGCAACCTCAGCGACATAATCCATCAATCCACAATACTGTTCTACACATAGTTTATCTTGTTTATATTTGATAAAGTTTAAATTATTTGCATCAACTTGCAAATATGAATCAATAATCCATTGTTGTGATAGTTTTCCGCCACATAAAATGGGATTGATTCCATTTCGAATGGCAATTTGAGCCACTTTAAATTCAAGCATTGAAATATTATTTTGCACCCGTACTTTTGAATTTGGGTAACTCTGAAGGCTTAATTTAGGTTGCCAACCTGCTTCCCCATGTGGAAAAAATATTGGATATGTCATTGGATCTAAATTTGTACTTAAGATACTTATATTAATGAAAGGTTGCTCCTCATTTCTGGGATATATTCTAATGTCTCTCTGAAATTGTGGTTCTCCTTCATCATTTTGAAAGACCATTGCAACCTCATTTGATGTTGGCAAGTTATAACGTGTTTATCAGTATGGCGATCTCTTTTAAGCACCATATTGACCTTTGGGATTGGCAATTGATGTATTTCTGCATGAAGTTGTTGTTCCTTTTCTACTTCTGCCAATTTATAAGCTTGAGTGTAGGGGTTATTGGCCATAATCAAGCTCAATGGTAAGCTTTTTTTGAATCTACATATGATGCTCAACAGCTTCCATTGTATCTAGGACATATAGTTAAGCAAATTTTATTTGCTCTTCTTGCTCTGGATGTAAATGTGCAATGGTAAATTTGTCCTTGGACTTTAAAGCAGTATGGGCCATGTCCTGGCACATTAGCAGCTAATGTTGCACCCATAGATGCAAAGGATATGGCACTATTGTATGATCTTATGTTTGTTTTGAAATGTTTGTAGTTGGGAAAAGCAGGCTCAGTCATAATGCTTTGTAAATATGGTGGGAATTGTTGTCTTTCTGGAAGTTTTACCTTGACTTTTTGACAGCAACTAATGAACTCGCCATCTCTGGGTCTTTCCTGTTTAAAATGATAAGCCCCACAAAACTGACAGAGAATATTCATCTCACCACAATTATGAGCCTCTACTGCTAAAGACTTAAGTAAAGGACAATTTGAAGAACATATATCAATATGAGTTTGTAAGATATCATTGGAAATGTTATCTGATTGTTCAGGAACAGGTTCTAAATGCTTTTGTTTTTTAGTTGCCTTCTTAGGGGTAGATTTTAGTTTTTCAGTTGATAGTCTTTTGTTGGAAGCCTTTTGCGTTCTTTTTCTCGTCGAATTTCCTTCTGCTCAGGCGTCTGCTGCTTTGCCCATGTTATTTGTCATTCTCTAGTTTGCCGTCTTATCTTTTCCTGTTTCTTGTCAGTATCTGCCATATTAATCTGTTAATAAAAAGAATATATTATTATTTTTGTTCCTGATTGTAATTTGTTTTGTAAGTGCATACTTTTGTTTTTTACTACTATCCTGTTTTGTGTGCAACACTGTTGTCATTATAGATTTAGGTTGTGTGTTTAGGCTTATAGGTTATTGTAGATAAAAGTGGATTTATAGTCTAAAATGTGTATGTCTTCCTACTATTTGTTGTCCTATTATTTTTTCTGCACGCTACTTTTGAGATTATAGATTTCGTTTATATTTTTGGCTTATAGGCATAGCACACAAAACCGAATATTTGTGTTAAGTATTAACAATATTTGTTGTATTTTCGTGTTTTCTGTATACGATTGTTGTCATTGGAGGATTAGGTTCTAGTTTTAGGCTTATAGGGTGGGGCCCAGAAAAGAGGCTTTATTCTTGAATTTTGTAGGTGTTACTAATATTTGTTGTAGTATCCTATTTTCTGTCTATGTTTAGGTTGTGGGTTTAATGTTATAGGTTAGGGCCCAGAGAACAGGATTTATTCTTCAATTTGTTATATGTTACAACTATTTGTTCTTCTATCCTGTTTTCTGTCCGCCACGTTTGGGATGATAGATTTAACTTATGGGTTAGTGTTACAGGTTGCTGGAGACAAAACAGGATTCCTTGTTACATTTTAAATGTGTCAACAATATTTGTTGAAGTATCGTGCTTTGTGTGCCTCATCATTGTTAGTAGTTGCTTATTATTTTGTTTTCTTTTTCATGTTGACATTGGTGCACCGCAAACATGATTTTATTGTTTCTATTTTTTTACTTGGTCTACCATACCTTGGTTGAAGTATTAATTGTGCATTAATGCCACAGGATCCCCTGCTGCAAATTTTCCTGTGACAGTCTTCAGGCAGTGTCTGTTGTAAAAGAGAAAGATAAATGTTATTTTTTTTTTTTTTTTTTTGTAACAACAGCATCTTTTTTTCGTAAAACCAATGTATTAGCATTTTTCCTTTCTTTGTTGTGTCTAAAATTGTGCAGATTTGAGACTGTGTGTGAAACCGTGCAGCGATTCAAATTATTTTGTACTATCCTGTTTTGTATACACCACTGGTGTAATTCGATTCTTGGTTTAGTGTTGTAGTTTTGGGCACAGAAAACAGGATTAGTATTTTTTCAATTGTGTATGTGTTATCAATATTTGTTATACTATTCTGTTTTGTGTTCACCACTTTTGGTATGATAGATTTAGGTTATGGGTTAGGGTTAGAGTTTCTTGCAGACTAAACAGGAATCATTGTTCCATTTTCAATATGTTAGCAATATTTGTTATACTATCCTGTTTTGTGTCCGACACTTTTGGGATTCTAGATTTGGCCTATGGGTTGGTGTTAGAGGTTCTTGCAGAATAAACAGGAATCATTGTTCCATTTTGTATATGTTACCAATTCCGCGAATTCTTCAGTGACGCTGTTGATGCAGAGTCTGCTGGAAATGTGCAGTAAAGGGAGATCTTGAACTTGAATTTTTTTTTTTTAAATGGATATGACTAAAACCTTTTTTTTTTTTTTAGTTAAATTCAGCTGGTGTTAGAGGTTTATGCAGACTAAACAGGAATCATTGTTCCATTTTGTATATGTTACCAATTCCGCAAATTCTTCAGTGACGCTGTTGATGCAGAGTCTGCTGGAAATGTGCAGAAAAGAGAGATATTGAACTTGAACTTGAATTTTTTTTTTTTAAATGGATATGACTAAAACCTTTTTTTTTTTTTTAGTTAAATTCAGCTTCTTATAGGGCACATAGACATATCTGTGTATTTGAAATGTTACTATACATGAATCCAGTTGTCAATATTTTAAATCTAATTTTTTTTTTCTTTGTCTGGATTTCTTAATTAATTAAATGTATTATAGCTTACCTCTTTGTTGTAATTTGCAGATTGTAAAGTTGTAAATTGTTAAGGAATTATCTTCTGAAGTAACGCCAGCAGTGAAATGTCCAGTCACACTGTTCATCACCTGAGGAGAAATGTAGACATTTCTGGAAAGTGTGCAGTATTTATAAACTTTGAGGTGGTTGAAACCGTTAGAACGCAATACACATGCGCTATTTGCATTCCAGCCTTCAATGTGTTGCATGTGAAATGGTGGTGAATTTCACTGTGGTACGTGCCTCATGAAGTGTTCTTGAGTGTTACTTCCATTTTGCGAGTCAGTGTAGTAACTTTACGTCCTTAGCCTCGTTTTTGGTTTTTTTGCCGGCCATTTTTTCTCTTGCTTTGGGAATTGTCGAGTGTGTAAAGTGTGTAAATGTGATTGAAATCAAGGTGTAACCTGCCTTGCAGATGTCCTGGGTGTCCCCCCTTGCTTTGGGCAATGTTTTTATTTTTTGGCTTATTTTTTGAGTTGTGCTGTGCGCGGTTAGTCTGTTAAGTCCGTAATATTTTTATGGGTTATATTGTTGTTGTTGTAAGGATGCGATTTTTTCCCCCTTAATCCCACGGCTCGTTTGTTTGTTGTATAAGTCTGTAGTTCGTCATTGCATTTTGTAAGCGGTTCTGAGGCGCCGTTGAGCCTCCACCTCCGCAAATGCGGCCCCTCGCTTTGCAAGGGTCCGCATTTGCAGGCCGAAAGTCGTAGGGGGTCATAGGGATGAGCACCTACAACGCTCATCTCCACAAGCGCAAGGAGCACCTTTGGTGCTCCTCACCAGCAACTGCGGCTCTGGCTGTAGTGGTGGCTGTGTAGCAGCTGTCGTTGCCGGTAAGAGGTAAGTGGATGCTGTAGGCTCTGACTGTGGTGGTGCCTGTGTAGCCGCTGTCATTGGCGGTACGTGGGGAGTGGATGCTGTAGGCTGTTGCTGAAGTGGTGGCTGTGTAGCAGCTGTCGTTGGTGGTAAGGGGTGAGATGAGGAGGCTGTGGGCTCTGGCCGCTCCAAGTGATGTTTCTGGGCTTTTCTGTCCCTATGAGTCATTTGCATGTACCTCTCCATTTGAAGATTATGCCTCTTAACCTCCCCATATATTGATCGGATGCTTTCCGCCTGGCCGGTGGCAATTTCGTTTTGACCTGCCAGCTGATCTGTCAGCTCTTGGACTGCTCCAATCTCTAGCTCATCAGCCAAGCAGATGTGCCTGGTGCCGAATGATGGTGTGCTGTGGTGAGGCCAGAGGTATTGCCCGTTGTGTTGGAGTACCCCGTAGGGATAGGGATGGTGTTGCCTGTAGGGAATCAGTTGACAATGGTAAAGGTGATGACACTGGTGACAGTGGTGTAGGCACTAGAGATGGTGCTGTAGGAACTGGAGATGGTGCTGTAGGCACTGGAGATGGTGTTGTAGGAACTGTAGATGGTACTGGATATGTAGATGCTGTTGCCCATGGTAGATGCTTTTGGGAGATCAACAGCTGGAACAACAGCTGGGGCAACAATAGCTGGGACATCTGTGGTGGCACCAATGGCTGCAACATCTGCAGGGGCACCAATGGCTGCAACATCTTCTGGGCCAACTGCTGGGCAAACCACTGCTGGGTAATCAGCTGCTGTCGTCCAGTCAGTAGTGGGAGAGGATTGGGGTTCGGCACACGCATAGCCTGAATGTCAACAGGTGGCAGTAGTGGAGCTGTTGAGAGTGGTCCCCATGAGCTTGACATGCCTGAAGGTTGGTGGCTCATTGAATCTAAAGGAATCTGAAAGGGCTGGGAATATGCATGTGATGAGTATGAGGGCCCAGGGGGTGATTCCCACAATAGCCCTGCTACTGATGGTGCAGCTTCCTGGGATGGACCCGGGCCCTCGGCTTCCTCCACCAGCACCTGCAGCGATGATAGTGGTGGCTCTGGTAGAGCCACTGCCATTGTCTCTGCGGACGGGGTACACAACCTTGGTACTGAAGTGAGAGACAATAGTTATTGAGTATTGATTCTCTAAACAATTGTTTGCTGTGTGTTTACATATCTCTGACATCATGGTCACTTGTCATTGGCTGTGGTGATTTTTGTATGCAGATGAACATAGACCAGTATCATGAGCATTGTGTATCCTGGCTCAGATCTTTCCTGTTATGTGGCCACAACTGCTGACATCAGCAGTTGCGACAAGGGGCTGCTAGATCGCTCTGTTGCTATTAAATACAATATTTGCACCTTACACACTAACCCAAAATCCCTAGCCCTCACCCTAATCCTAAACCCTTACCTTAACCCCCTCCCTAACCCACTAAATCTGTGGTACAATCTAATCGCCAGTAAATGCAGCGACATCTTGAGGCTGCTCAATGTGACTGCTGCTACCAGAAGTCATAGTCAGATAGAAGCAAATGTCCCATGGCTCATATGTAATGCTGGCGCGTTGTGCCATCTGCAGTTCATTAGGACATATTTTCATCTGAATCTGCTGTGCAGTGTGTGAGACTGACCAATCTGTGACCAATGCTCAGCAATGGGTGTTAACATGCTTATGAGACGTGGTCCAAGTTAGGCTAGTTATTACATTTACATGCAGTCCCTCAGAGTCTGTATCCGCATATGCTACAGTTTGCACACCAATACATGTACTCTCTTTTGGATGTGAAATCATTGTGGATCTAGAGCTGTACCTCATTTTTAATGCTGGGGATAGCTCCCAAGCATTAAACGGTGGAGTGTAACATGGGGAAGATAGGGATAGGGGAACTGATTACAAAACATATACCATTGCAATTGATGTTTATACTGTTTTATTTTATATTAACTTTGACAAAACAGCAACCATAACACTAACACAAACTGCATTGGCAACTGCTATTCAGAATGGGTTTTGAATACAGGTATTGGACAGACATTTCATTGATAACAATTATGATAATAATATGATAATAAAATAATATGTAATAATATTTACATTGTGATTGCTGCCCCACATATCTGTAGTCATAACCAGAGATCTTACATGTTATCTATGTGAGTGGGGTTGATGTGTGTGCATATGAGGATGTGATGGTGCATATGATACTCACTGTGCAGGGTTTCCTGATAGACAGTGTCCAACTGTCCTGGAAGGACCACTACTGCTGCTGGCTCCATAGACTCCTTGATTGTCCGCTCCCATCCACAGTATGGGATGTTTAGCGGTGGGCCATCACCAGTCCCAAGGGCTGCTCTGGCATCTGCTGACATCTTCTTTACCTTCATCAGGCAGTCATCATATCAGTGTTTAACCGACCGGGCATCCCTCTTTGCAACCCCTAAAGTAGCCACAGCAGCAGCCACCTCAGGCCTCCCATCCCTACCACCATGGATGATGCTACGGTGGGCTTGGACTCCACTGTGGAGGGTTTCGGTCTCCTCTTTACTATAATTGTGTGCCATCTGCTTTTGTATAACCTGTTGTCCTTCCAACCATGTTACTGACCTCCCACATCTGGGGGCACATCCCTCCACCTTCTGCTCTCCTACACCTGTACCACCTCTCCCTGACCAGCTGCCTTCTCTACCTCTCTCCATACCTCTATCTCTCCTACTCTTCTCACTCTCCTCCTATCCTCACTCTATCTCTCTCTCTCTAACACTCTCTATCTCTCTCTCTAACACTCTATATCTCTTTCTCTCTATATTTCTCTCTCTGGCACTCTCACTTGCTCTCGCTAGCACTCTATTTCCTCTCTCTGGCACTCTCACTCACTCTCTCCAACAATCTCTATCTCCCTCTCACAGTCTCTGTCCATCTCTCTCTTTTTCTCACTCAAAAACTGACCAATGCCAAGACCTGTGTGTTTACTTGCTCAGCTACAGCATACGCACATATTTATTAATTTTGTAGTCTTTTAAACCATTTTCTGGGCGTTGATTGGTATCCTCATCTTCCTATTGGTTAATTGACCTGTGTCAGGATTGCAACTTACAGCATTGACTGATTTTGGTGCATTTTATCGGATTGGAAACCTGGAAGCATTACTGGTGTAAACAGGATTTACGAGCTTGAGGCTCAGGCCCTGAACTTGCGCCCTTCAGCAATTGAATAGCATCGCAATTGGATCCTGCAACTCACTCACAGACATTCGACTGCTTTCGAGTTGCGGGCTTCTAATTGAATATGGCCCATTGTCTTCTTCCCAAAAGGAGGTTATGATCCACTTATGGTCCAAAATGATTGCCCCATCTCACTTCTGAATGTGTATATCAAAATACTGGCTAAACTAATGGCTAATAGAATATCCCAATTTCTCCCAAGAATTATCCATAAAGACAAACTGGGTTTATTCCTCATAGGGAAACAGGAGATAATATTAGACGCCTATTAAATCTCTTGGGCATCCGCAATGTGTTTATTGACACTTTGGAATGGACCCATCTTGAAGCAGTTCTATCTAAATTTGGTTCTGCAGGCAAATTTATGAACCTGATCGAGACTATAAATCTCCTGAAGCCATGCTTAAACTTCCAGTAGATTTACCAGCTCAAGTTGAGATCCAGTGGGGTACTAGACAAGGGTGTTCCATCTCACTGTTACAATTTGCCTTAGCCATAGAGCCTTTGGCTAAATTTATAAGGTCTAATTCCGTTATACATGGAATTAAAATGGGCCTCCATCACTTTAAATGTGGTCTATTTGCAGATGATTTCCTTTGCTCATTAACAAGACCTGTCACCTCTGTTCCAGCTCTGTTTAAAATTCTTGAACACTTTGGTAGCCTTTCGGGGTTAAAAATCTGTATGACCAAAATTGAAGCTTTAGAAATTTCAATGTCCCAACCTGAGATACACCGTCTCCAACAGAAATTTTATTTTGGTTGGCCCAATTCTCATATTAAGTATTTAGGTGTCAACATAACCAACAGAATATGAGATCTTTATAAAACTAATTACACAACCCTTTATAAAGCTAAAGTGGTCAAAGGGACAAATATTATGGCTGGGTAGAATAAAAGCAGTAAAAATTAATATTTTTCCTCACCTTCTTTATTTATTCTGCACTCTTTCGATAGCTATCACATATATAGTTGTAAGCAAGTGGGTTGTTGCCAGCAACTGCGGACCTTGCAAAATTTACGGACTTACGAGAAGCAAATACAAAACGCTTAGAAAAAAAACATTACGATCTTGTAAAAATACGACCTTACCGCCCGAAACCCGCGCACATGAAAACATTAAAAACATAATAAATACACACAACAAATACATAAAAAAGACATTGGAAACTGAAGTTACACCTCAATTTAAGTCGAAATACAAGAGTTTAGACAATCCCCTAAGCGAGAGAAAAAATTGCGCCGAAAGGCTACAGGACCCTAATAGGCGCAAAACACCAGCAAACACATACAGATTTTCTGAAAAAGACGGACGAGATCCAAGGACAGACGCCAAATCAGCCACAGCCGCGTACCACACATTAGGCACCATTTTACTTTTTTTTTTCTCAAAAAAAGTGTCTGCAGGGAACTTATTTGTATATTATTAAAACATCAGTCAGTATACATATTGTTTTCCCTAAGGGACTACTATTGGTTGCACTCTCTACTTTAAGTCCTTTTGTTATTCCTCACTTTCAGCCATAAAAGTAACACCATCTTTGTATCTGAGGTTGTACATATTTCTCCCAGCAATATTCATTTTTGCTTTGGATTAGTCCAGCCCGGCCTTACATACTGTAGGATGTATGACTTGTATAAGTTGATGTAAATAAGGTGGCAATATACAACCTGGTTATAAGGACTAATACAATCTGAGATAAGTACAAGACTGTCTTGAGGATTTATTAAGCCAAATGTTTTAGATTGATGGAATGTGCAGATTAACCTTTAGTTTTTACTTGCCTCCAAATCTTTATTTCTGGGTTTTCAAATAAATAGTTTATGAATGTCTCTATTGACATTAAATGACCCATCCAGCACAATTACACTGACAGCACCGATTGACAAGAATGATGCCTATATGACATGTCTAATAATAATTTGTTTGGGAACTTCACAGATAGATCACTTAAAATTACATTTTTTGTTATTATTCAATTTGACTTAAAAAGTGCCAGTATATTTCATAGTGACATAATATATATATATATATATATATATATATATATATATATATATATATATATATATATATACATATAATCTGAAGCCACTGTTCAGATTCAGTGCATATTCAGGCAACTAGTGCAAAAACGTATAAAGGTGCTATTCTGGTGAGATTACAAACGACCGGATATTCATAAAGTTTATATACAAACAATGAAAGTGTCAATACATGCTACATTTAAAATGTTATTTTTAATTGCTGATTTATACTGTGGAAATAACATAAATAACATAATAATGTTTGGTATGCATTGTGTAGATGTTTTCATTATAAAATAAATAATTTAGAAACAACCATAAGGAACATTAGAAAGCTAAGTTGAATTTACTTATTGTAACAGGGTTATAGATGGGATATACATGATTGTAAGACTTTGCAGGGCTCTCTTTCCCAATGAGGCTGAGACAAGCCACAGAGGACAGAGCCCATATGGCACAGGCCTTAGCAGCACAATAGGCCAAACCCACAGAAGACAGAAAGCTTCAGCGGGAAACAAACAGTTATTGCTAGACCAGCAGCAACACCTGGTACATGCAAAACCAGCTGTTATTCCAGAGATCAATGGAAGCATTTTTACAGAAAATTAGTAGTGAAGATGATGTGGAAACCCATGTCCTTAACGTTGAAAGAAGTGCTGTCAGGGAAGCTTGGCCCCAAAGAGACTGGGCTAGTATAATTGCACAGTATTTATGTTGGAATGCTCAAAAAGCATACTTTGACCTGGACAAGCAATTAATTATGCAAATCTAAAAGCGGAGATACTGATCAGAACTGGAGTTACGCGAATCGTTAGAGCACAGAGATTCCATTCATGGAAATTTGTGGAGAATAAGACTCCTCGCACACAAATTTTTGACTTGCATCACCTAGCATAAAAATGGCCACACCCTGAAAGTAATGGATCAGGGAGAATTATAGAACTTCTGGTGAAGGATCACTACCTACCTCCAGGCTTAAAGGAATGGGTGGAACAAAATAAACCAGAGAAAACAGATTCATTTATTTCACTGACTGAAAGATACCTGGCTATGGATGAACTCTCACATTCCTCAAAGTGGGAGGCCACCCGTACTCAAAGGCTAGGTAATGCCCCAAAAACTGAAACCAATAATTGTGTTAGAAAGCCTGGATTCAGACAAGGAAACCCAAATCTGCCAATAAGAAGATATCATCTAGAAAAAAAACCAGCAAACTGTTTCCTGAAGTGCCAAAGCAGACAGACCAGAGCAAGCATGATCAGCTGCTTTTATTGTGGGAAACTGGGGTACATACCAACCTATTATCCAATGCAAAATGAGAGAACATCAGTATAACTGTAACCTGATAAATATGGGTGGAGTGGCAGAAAAGTTTCATCAATTCACTTAAACCATAAATGTTAATGGTAAAGAAACCACATCATTAATCGATTCAGGAAGTGCATGTATTCTCTATTTAGGCAAAATTCTAAAGTATGGTGAAATAAAAACATCAAACAAAGTAGCCATAAAATGTGTACATGGAACAGTGAATATCTACCACACAAGTACAGCAACGCTGTAGGTGTGTGGTAAGAAGATTAAAATCACTGCACCTGAAATAACTAACCTGCCTTATCCTGTTGTGCTAGGCAGAGATTCCCCACTTAGAAGACTTCCTTCAAACTAATGAATAGAAAAATTTAAAAATGTCTGCGGAGAGCACCCAGAATGCTCAGGAATCAATATGGTCTCATCTGTCATGCTGGGAGGCCCATAAAACAAAGAGTGAAAGGGGGAAATTAAGAGAAAAGCTTTTGAAGAGTCTTTAACGGCATGTCAGGCTAAGGAAAAGAGTGAGTTTGACAGATCAGGCCCTATGGCTCATAGTAATGAAGAAAGGACCAGTACAGGAGGACATGAAGAGGAAGAGTTTACCCCCCCCCCCCATCTGTCTCTGATAACAATAATTCTGTATGTGACCAAGCTTCTGTCCCATTCCTACAGAATGTACACAATGAGCTAGTAGAATTAAATGGGGTACTGCTCCCTGAAATAGTGAGAAAACAAAACCCATGTTTCACTCTACAGAATGATCTAATACACAGAATTGTTCCTTCAGGAGGCACTGGAACAACTCCTAGTTCCATGAACACAGAGAAGGAAATTCCTTGATCTTTCTTATCTCAACCTCCTCGAAGGACACCTAGGAAAGGCTAGAACACTTGGAAAAATACTGAAATGCTTTTATTGGCTGTGTATACAGTATATGCAGAGGTAGCCCAGTATTGGGCATCATGCCCAGAATGCCCCATGACTGGACCTTGATCTCACCTTCAGGCCCTGATGATACCATTATCCATGGCCACCATCCAAGAGGGAAACTAGATATACTATAAGAAGAATGGGAAGAGTAAGCAATGCCTGCTAAAAATATGGTAGAGTATGTGAATGTAAATCTGCTAAAACCTTGGGGAGAGCAGACAGTAGATGTGGATGTTACATGTTTGGCTGAAGAGTCATAAGATATAAGTAAAACCATTTCCTGTATAGAGCATTTGGAATCGGCACAAGAGGAAGTAATTGCATCTTAGGAACTAACCCCTAAACAATAGGAGGAAATCTATAAAATCTTAAACCGAAACATGTTTTTTTTTCTATAAATCCAGGGCGCACCACCACCATTTATCATGACATTGAGCCTGATTCAGTTGAGCAATCGTAAGTTACTGGAGCCCGTAAGTGAGGCCGTAAGTTAATTTGCTATTCAATTGGCGCCTTTTTGCGGGCTCCAAATGGTTTATGTGTTATAGGCTTGAAAACGTTGTGGTTGTCAAACCCGGAACTTACAGCCTTCTGAAGCCTTTGATCTTCCCTCTTCACAAGAGTTACAATCGCTAAAATCGCAAACGTAGGAGAAAATCCTACAAGTGCTAGAGAGGACTCGCAAGGGGGTTTAACCCCTGTCCATTGCTCTGTAAATACAAATAAAAAATCAATACTGCACTGTAAATTAAAGGGAAAGTGGTGAAAGACATCAGAATTAATTGCACAACAGTCTCAAACTCACAAATCGCAATGAAAAATTTATTTTGTTTCAATTCATGGTTATATCGATCTCTGGAATCAATGAGTTAATACATATCAGGCCACCCACATAGACTAGAACAGTATCGACATTCACTTTTATTATTTTGTATTTTGCTGTGTTGCAAGTCCGATCACATATCGCCCCCCCCCTAAACGCTAATTGATTGACATGTAACCTCCATGTTTTACTGACATCATGATGACAGTCTCATTTTCTATTGGCTGTTTCAAAATGGGTGGTTACGGCCTTGGTTAATTAATCATATTCCCACCCTGAACTGCTATGGACGACTGCATGGTTTATAGTTTCGGCTTTCGGCCCATAAGGCTTGTTCAATTGAATAGCACCGGAATTGTAGCAGTCTATGAGCAGCAGGGCCGCAGACATACAGGCTATATACCGCTAGATGCAGGCTTCGAATTCAATCAGGCTTTTTGTTATTAAGCCAGTGGTAAGAGTAAGGGTTAAACCCTATTGCATACCCGAAGGCTGAAAGAGCAGATATGAGGGCAGAAGTTAAGAAAATGTTGAACCTTTGAGTTATTGAAGAATCCCAAAGTGAGTGCATAACCATTGTTATGGTTCAAAATCCTGATGGATCTGTCAGATTCTGCAGTGACTTCCACAAACTAAACTCTGTCAGAATTTGATGCTTATCCCATTCCTAGAGTGGATGAATTGATAGAGCAGCTTGGTAAAACAAGATTCATAACAACACTAGATTTTACAAAAACTCCAGATGGTTTATTTCACTACAAAGTGCTACCATTTGGGATACATGGAGCTCCAGCCACTTTCCTAGAGTTACAGAGTGATTAAATTAGCCAAGCCCGCAGCAGACATGGCCGACAGCCAAATCCGTAAATCATTCTTGCGCACGTTGCATGTGTGGCCCTGAACATGATCAATTAGTCAAACCCATAGTTACGGGTTGAGACGGAGTCAATGGTAAAAGAGATTGTCATCATTACGTCACTGAAAAATAGAGATTAGCAGCCTTATTAAATAGCGATTCGGTAAATTTAAAAGGGCTCTATTTAAGCACACAGCATATTTTTTTTACAGAAGTTTTTAGTTAGTGAACTTTTATCCAATAGCAAAGTCTTCACTAACCAACAACTTCTGTAAATAAAATATGCTGTGTGCTTTAATAGAGCCCTTTTAAATTTACTGAATCACAATTTAATAAGGCTGTAGATTTCAATCCCTTATGGGTTTGACTTACGAGTTATGATCGGACCCGCATTCCAGAAATTATGCAATATTAGTAAATGAGTAAATACTATATTCTAGTCCATGCGAGCTCTATTATATGTATTAACACATTGATTGCCGGGATCAATATAACACAAAATTAATCATAAAAAAGGTATTTTATATTGCAGATTTGCAAGCTTGAGAATGTTGTGCTATTAATTTTAATACCTAAAATCACTTTCCCTTTGATTCAAAATACAGTAGTGTGTTGATATTTGCATTTATTGTGCTTCTGACAGGACTTCAATCACCTTGAGTATTTCTAGTACCCGTTGGCTTTTCGGCTCTATTTGCGGTGTATTCGCCGGTGGATTTGTAGCTATTTAATAGCAATTTGCAAATGTAACATTTATGGGCTTGACAGATCAAAGGCTTTGCAGCAATGGAGTTCTGATTTCGACAGCCTGTAGGGTTTTTCTACCTGTAACCGCCAGATTGTTTGAGGGTAGCTGTAAGAGGCTCATTTTAACAGCCTAGTGGGCTCCGTTACGGGTTACAAGTTTTAACATTGGAGGAAATTAATAGTTCTGTCATTTATATTAGTGATTTGGAAACACATGTTTCAAAATTGGAAACAGTATTAGAATCCCTAAGGCAGGCACATTTTACTGTAAACTCTGTGAAATATGCCTTAGGATTAAATGAAGCTAAATATCTGGGGTATATCGTTGGAAGAGGGGTTGTCAAACCTCAGCTCAACAAACTGCAGATAATCCAGAACTCTTAAGGAAAAAGCAAGTTAGAGCCTTTTTGGGTATTGTGTGGTATTACAGAAGGTTTATTCCCCATTTTACCACAAGAGCCATCCCACTGACAAATCTCACTAAAAACAGGGTCCCCGATATAGTTAATTGGAACAGAGAACCTGAGGAAGCTTTTAAGGATCTAGAGTCTGCACTTTGTTGAGATCTGGTTTTAATAGCCCCAGATTTTGAAAAAGAATTAATCCTGCAAACTGAGCGTTGGCCTGGGAGCTGTATTATCACATATAGTGGAAAATGAAGAACAGTCCATCCTGTTTCTTTCGAAAACTGATAGCATGGGAGCAGAGATCAGTGGTGGAGAAGTATTGTCTGGTCATAAAATGGGCTACTGAAGCCCTTTCATTTTACTTATTAGGAAGGAGGTTCACAGTCTGACCATGCCTACCTGAAGTGGATGCAGCTGAACAAGGAGAAGAACAGAAGAGTTACGAGCTGGTTCCTTTCCTGACAAGCGTTCAACTTCTGAGCTGGCAGTCAACATGGCAATGCGGATGCCTTATCCCACGTACATTTCCTCATGACGGAGGTGACTTTAATAATGTGTTAATATTTGGGACAGGTCATATAGCAGCGAGCAGATGGATCTCATCTTATCTACCAACTATGAGTGTAATGATATAGGAATCACAAAGTTGTGGAGACCAGTAGCCAAGGTCAGCAATAATCCGGTTCAGCAACTTGTAGGTTAAACAGGAACAAGCTTTTATTGAAGGGATCAGGAACCAACAATAATCTGGCAAGGTACATTTGACAGGAAGTGCCTTATATAGGCCAAGGACCAGACACCTGACCAGACACAGCTGAAAAGACTTAGGTACTGATAAAATTGCTAGCAGAGTCAAGCTTATAAGATCTCAATGGAATTCACAAAAGGCAGGCTGGCGCAGTGGTAGGGAAGAGGTATAGCAGCCTGGGGACCAGGGTTCAAAACCCAGCAGAGTAAATTCCTCACATTACCACTGCCTCTATAGGTGCAGCCTCTGGATGCCCTATTACCTGGTTTAGCAGGGTACTGCACATGAAAAGACCGAAGTAGATCAGGAGCGTGAATATTGTCCACTGTTTCCCACAAACTCTCCTCCTCACCATAGCCTTTCCAGCGAACCAGATACTGAAGTTTGTTACGGAAGATCCGGGAGTCAAGAATTTTGTCCACTTCGTACTCATCCTCACCATCCACGAGGACTGGAGGTGGGGCAGGCAGGGCTCGGCCAGGGAAAGTATTTTCATGAACAGGTTTAAGCAGTGCAACGTGAAACACTGGATGTATTTTGATGAAATTCGGGAGTTGCAAATGGAAGGTTACAGCATTGATCTGAGCAATGATCTCAAAAGGTCCCATGAACCTTTGACCTAATTTATGAGAAGGAATCCGAAGCTTAAGATTCTTTGTTGACAGCCACACCTTGTCAACAACGCGATAGACTGGGGCCTCCTTTCTATGCCTATCAGCAGCTCTTTTGTAACATTCCTGAGCCTCCAAAAGAGTCTCTTTCAACAGTGCTTGGGAATCACGTAAGGCGGTTAGCCAGTCAGTGACAGCAGGAATGGAAGTAGTAATTGGGAGACTGACTAGAAAGGTCGGATGGTAACCATAGTTGGCAAAAAATGGGCTCAAAGAAGTGGAGCAGTGTTGGGCATTGTTATAGGCAAACTCCACCGTGGGTAGAAAATCCAGCCAGTCATCCTGCAGGTAACTAATATAGCACCGCAAATATTGCTCCAAAGTCTGGTTGGTTCGCTCAGTCTGTCCATTACTTTGCGGATGAAAAGCTGACGACAGATTTACATTAATACCTAGATTAGAACAAAAATGTTTCCAAAAACAAGACGTAAACTGCACTCCCCTGTCAGAAACTACTTCATGAGGCACTCCATGCAAGCGAAAAATTTCCCGAATAACCAGGTCAGCCGTCTGTTTAGCTGAAGGGAGACCATGAGCTGGTATGAAATGACCCATCTTAGTTAACCTGTCCACAACAACAAGAATGGTAGTGTGTTCCTTAGAGGGAGGTAGTTCCACAATAAAGTCCATGGATATAGATCCCCAGGGACGATGAGGAATCGGAAGTGGCTGAAGCAAGCCAACAGGGGATGAGCGAGGAGTCTTATGTCTGGCACACACATCACAAGAGGACACATACTTCTTAACATCCTCATGATACTTCGGGCACCAAAAGGATCGGGCAAGTAGGTCTTGAGTCTTTCGGATTCCTGGATGACCTGCTGGTTTTGAGTCATGGTAGAGACGTAAAAGGTCCAGTCGCACTGACTCAGGAGCAAACAGACGTCATTGAAAAATCCAAAACCCATTAAGCATCGTCATATGGAGATCACGAGGAGGATCACGAAGAACTGGGTCTTCAGCGTAGCCCTTTTTAATGCGAGACATCAGATCAGAAGGAAAAGCAACTACTATAAATATATCCTCCGGCAAGATGGTGGTCTTGGTTACGGTAGCATGGAGGGGGTCAGCTATTCTAGACAAGGCATCCGCCTTACCATTCTTGGAGCCAGGACGGTATGTAACCAAAAAATTAAACCTTGAGAAGAATAGGGACCAGCGTGCTTGTCTGGCTGACAGTCTCTTAGCTGATCGAATACATTCCAGATTTTTGTGATCTGTGAGGACAGTAATTGGATGGGTAGCTCCCTCCAAGAGATGTCTCCATTCGGTGAAGGCAGCTTTTATAGCCAATAGTTCTTTATTCCCTATGTCATAATTTCTTTCTGCTGGCACCATCTGGCGGGAATAGAAGGCACACGGATGTAACAGCATCTTAGGTCCAGTCCTTTGAGACAGTATAGCCCCAACAGCTGAATCAGAAGCATCAACTTCCACAATAAATGGTAATTCTGGCTGAGGATGTACCAGGACGGGGTCAGATGTAAACAGAGTCTTTAATCGGGAAAATGCGGTATCAGCCTTATCGGACCACTGAAAAGGAGTTCCCTTACGTGTGAGTTCAGTGATCTGTGTAATAACGGCAGAGAAATTCTTAATGAAGCGCCTGTAAAAATTGGCAAACCCCACAAATCTCTGGACATCTTTTTCATTCTTGGGGATGGGCCAGTCCAGCACAGCTTTAATTTTACTTGCGT
Organism: Discoglossus pictus; assembly: GCA_027410445.1. Classification (NCBI taxonomy): domain Eukaryota; kingdom Metazoa; phylum Chordata; class Amphibia; order Anura; family Alytidae; genus Discoglossus; species Discoglossus pictus. The sequence goes on along the minus strand of CM050166.1, from coordinate 140,350,257 downwards.
CCATAGTTAAACCTTTAGGAGTTATGACATACCCCAGGAATTGAATTTCTGTTTGTTCAAACTCACATTTTTCTAGTTTAATGTATAGGTGGTGGGTACGAAGGCGCTCCAGAACTATACGGACCTGTTTTCTGTGGTTTTCAAGACTATCAGAGAATATTAGGATATCATCCAAATATGCCACAACAAACTGATCTAGGAGATCTCGTAGTACATCATTGATAAGATGCTGGAAAGTTGCAGGGGCATTACAAAGCCCAAATGGCATTACTAGATATTCGTAATGCCCGTACCCGGTTCTGAAAGCTGTTTTCCATTCATCATTTGGTCTTATGCGAACCAGATTATATGCCCCCTGAAGATCAAGCTTTGTAAATATTTTAGCTGAGCGAAGTCTCTCCAAAAGTTCAGGAATGAGAGGCAAGGGGTAGCGGTTTTTAACAGTGATGTTATTAATGTCCCTGTAATCAACGCATGGCCGTAGGCTGCCATTTTTCTTCTCTACAAAGAATATAGGAGCTCCTGCTGGGGAAGTAGATGGTCAAATAAAACCTTTGGCAAGATTTTCTTGTATGTATTCACGAAGAGCTTTGAATTCAGGTTCAGAAAGGGAATATATACGGCCAAATGGGATAGCAGCCCCAGGCAACAGCTCTATTGGGCAATCATAAGGCCTGTGGGGTGGAAGCTGATCAGCATTCTTCTTATCACAGACATCTGCAAAATCCCGATATTGTAGAGGAAGCTTAGTCAAGTTTGTAGCAACCATTTCATTAATTGTTGTGGCAACAGGTGTTGACAATTCATTAAGCAGTGTTCTGAAGGAAAAGACAAAGTTCTGATCTTCCAATCAATCTGTGGGTTATGCAGAGCAAGCCAAGGTACCCCCAAAATCACTGGAAACTGTGTTGAGGAAATTAGGTGGAAAGATATTGTCTCATGGTTATTCACTACCAGAGTGAACTTTAAGGGCACAGTCTCATGTGTAACCGTGCCCGACGTAAGTGGAGAACCGTCCACTGTCTCCATTAACACAGGTGAAGACTGAATTCCATTTCCTGCTGCAAATTTAATGTCCATAAAGTTTCCGCCTGCTCCAGAATCTATCATAGCTGTAGTTTAAATTTTATGATCACCACATTGCAACGTAATAGGCACCACAAAATGAGGATGTTGAGTCAACATACCCTCTTCACCATGAGCCAGAGAAAACAAGGGTTGTGTGACAGAATCCAGTTGATCTGCAATCTGGGATTGGTGTTGAATATGTGCGCCCTCAGCAGCCATAGCTATTGTTCTTTTGGATTTGCTAGGGCAATTGATGGCATAGTGCCCTGCACTACCACAATACAGGCATAAATTGTGAGTGCGTCGCCACTGTTTTTCTTCATTGGATAATGGCCCTCTTATTAGATTTACCTGCATAGCCTCAGGCTCAGAGTCTGAAGGTGTTTGTGGGGTTGGAGTAGAAATTCTTGAATAGGAAATAGGAGTAGTACTTGGTCTAAAAGAGCCCTGTCTTTCCAATCTTCTTTCAGAAAGTCTCCGATCGATACGGATAGCCAAACGCACGAATGAATCAAAGTCAGCAGGAAGATCAACATGAGCTAGCTCATCTTTTATAGCTTCTGAGAGACCTTTTCTGAAGTGGAACCTCTGAGCTGATTGGTTACAGGTAGTATCAGCAACCCACTGTCTGAATTCAGCAGCATATTCAGCCACGGAGCGCCTCCCTTGATGCAAATTAAGTAGAGTGGCTTCTGCTATAGCACATCGATTGGGGTCATCAAAAACTAGGCACATGGCCTCAAGAAAGTCATTTAGATTACCCAAGACTGGACTGTCCTGTTCCAGAAGAGGGGAGCCCCAAGCCAGGACTTCATCTTTGAATAGTGAAAAAATAAATCCCACCTTCACTCTTTCAGATGGAAATTGGTGAGGTAACATCATGAAGTGCAAACGGCATTGATTTAGGAAACCCCTAAATCTTTTGCGATCTCCTCCAAACTTTTCTGGCAGGGGCAAGCGGGCATCTTGTGCAGGTGTAACAGTAGCAGCTGAAACATCACGTGCCCTGTAGTCAATGCACTCACTGTGCATTGACTGAAATTTATTTTGCAGTTCAGCTACCTGGTCCTGCAGCACTTGGATGGTCTGTGCCTGGGTCTGCACAGTTCTTGCAAATAAAGCAACCTGCTGGGCCAATGCAGAATCTGTCCCGGCGGTCTCCATGAAAGGGCCAGATTATTTTGTAATGATATAGGAATCACAAAGTTGTGGAGACCAGTAGCCAAGGTCAGCAATAATCCGGTTCAGCAACTTGTAGGTTAAACAGGAACAAGCTTTTATTGAAGGGATCAGGAACCAACAATAATCTGGCAAGGTACATTTGACAGGAAGTGCCTTATATAGGCCAAGGACCAGACACCTGACCAGACACAGCTGAAGAGACTTAGGTACTGATAAAATTGCTAGCAGAGTCAAGCTTATAAGGTCTCAATGGAATTCACAAAAGGCAGGCTGGCGCAGTGGTAGGGAAGAGGTATAGCAGCCTGGGGACCAGGGTTCAAAACCCAGCAAGTCAATTCCTCACAATGAGTTTCCCAATAATGCCTCCCCATTTGTGGATGATCTTATTGAGCAGATTAGGATGGAAGTCTTAAGTGGGGGGCCTGCTTGGTTAGCATCCATCATGTCAGCTTCTAGTGATCACCTTGGGGTTCCACTGCAGCTCCCTCTATGCCATTATTCCCTGCACTTCCAGTTAGGTCATTTCACCCCTTTGAGGCAATCTAGCCTATCTCACCCAGCCCTTCTACATGCTCTTGCAGTGCATCCTGTGTCTGGTTTAGCCAGCAGGGGGCACTTAAGCTTGTTGCAAGAGCGCTATGAGGTAGTGGAGAGGCAGAGGGGTCATCCTGCATTGATCTCACTCTACCTGTTCACCAGAAGGCCTGTGGATGCTGCTGATTCCCTCCCAGTCCCAGGGGAGGTGCACCAATGATGTCACAGGCCCATGAACATATAAGCTGCAGGTCCTACAGGATTTGAAGTTTGGAGCTTCAAGGGGACATTTTAGGCAGTGTATTGAACCATATAATTGTCCGAGACTTGGGAGACATGGGAAGGGAAGAATGGGAGGTGGAGGAAGAGAGGGAGGTGGAAGTAAGAGGGATCAGGGGAGGAGAAGAGGTGGGGTTACAAGGAGTTGAGCTTAACTCACACAAACCATGGTAAGGGTTGTGCTTAATTCACATACTGTAAACCATGGTAATGGTCTACATTATGGCGGGAGAATATCATTAGATAATTTGGGCAATTTCCTAATGACATTCTGGAACATGAATCTCATTAGCTCTGATACTGATAGTCCTTTTGTTACAGATGTGCCAGCCCCATTTCTGCTGGATGGATCCTGTGTGAGAAACAAGAAGAAAACTGGAGCCATGGGCAGGCAAAAAATATCCCAAATAGGGGGTGGCAGGTCAGAAAATAATCATCCCCCTCTTTATCAATCGTGGGTGAGAAATCCCCCCTGGTAGTGTTGGAAGGAGGGTTGAATTATGCCCCAGAGCCAGAGAGCAGAGTCTTGAAAGCAGGAAGGTGTGGCCTAAGCATGGGTCTTGTAATATAGGTTGCAGGCATGGTAAACAAGCAGCCAGCCAATGTCAAGGAAGGGCAGCTAGGGATAGGAATAACATTGGGAGAGACCCTTTACTTGTTACAGAGGCCTTCGCACAGTGGCAGCTAATGTTAAACCAGTTTGAAGACTATGGTGACAAGCTGATGCTTGGGTTCCAGTTGTTTCTATTTTCCCTTTCCCTTGTGTCTCCTGTTGAGTCTAGTGCTGTTGTGCCCCAGTAGCCCTATTCAGTTAGGAGCTGTTGTACCCCTAGTCAGCTGCTTCAGTAGGAAGTAACATGGATGGTGTCACTGAGGGCGGAGTGCCTGACAAGTCAGAAAAGGCAAGGAAAGCAAAGAGGTACTGGCTGTGGCAGATACTGCAAGTGCTAGAACAGCTTTGTGCCAATTGGGTCTGATTGGCATGCATATTCTGATGGAATTGAAAGAAAAAAAAACTAGAAGACATTTATTGACTGTGTTACAGGAGGATTCCTAAGACCTTTTCTAAAAGTTTTTTGCTTATGTATTTTTGCCAAATGTTATTGGGGAGAAATTTCCTGAAATCTGCTCATTGCTATTTTGTTATTTACGAAATAGAGAGCATCCACAGGAAATGGCCTGGTGGTCATATGATGAGCATTTTCATCAGAGTTTGGCGGTCATGACGGACATGAGATGGGATGAGAAGGATACGGGCACATGGATTCCTTCTATTGATAATAGGTGGGTCCTTTTGTGTCCCTGGTGAATGACAGGCTACATCATCACAGTCAAGAACTATCAGGAAGGGATGTTGCTTTCAATACAAAGAGAGTGTGTTCAAATGGGGTTCCTCAAATCTGTTATTATGCCAGTTCAGTTCCGTATTCATTATTCCATGTTCTGTATCTTCAAAACAAATATGTGCAGGAAATGTGGTTTCCTTGCTAGGGGGTTTTCACTAAAAGAGGGAAAGGTAAATTTAGACTCATTTATTACTCATCTTACCCGAAAGGACTTTCACTGAATGATGGCATTGACAAGGAGTTAACCTCTGTGCATTACACTTCATTTGCTTTGGTGATTGCAATGGTTAAGAGGGGCATGTTTTGCCAAGTTTGATATAGAGTTGACATTCAGACTGCACCCATTTCACCAAGCCTCTCACCATCTGTTGGGTTGTAGTTTTCAAGGGTCTATGCCTTCCCATGGGATGTTCTGTTCCTTGTGATTATTTTAATGCTGTCAGCTTATTCTTGCAATGGGCAATTCAATGCGTGTACAAAAGTTATTATCTCAATGATTTCCTGTTCGTGGCACCTTTTTTTTTCTCAGTTTAGGTTTTTAATGAGTTCTTTTGTATCAGACTTTGGCATCCCTTTGACTACGGGTTAAGATGGAAGAACCTACTATATCTTGTGAATTTTGAGGTATATCTATATGAATTCTCACTACCCATGGACAATGTGAATGATTTGCGGTGTTCTATTGATAAGATGGCAATTTCCAAGAAGGTCACCCTTTGGTATCTTCAGTCTCTTATTTTTGCTTTTAGGGTCATTCCTATGGGAAGAATTTTAATAAGCTTTTATTGCTTTCTAAAGCAGGTATTAAGCTGCCTCATCACCTTATCAGGGGTCTAATCCAATGCAGGAAGTGGTGTGGCAATTCATTTTGAAACATTTTAATAAAAAAACAATGATCAAGGCCAAAAGTGTTTAAGCTTAAAGCAAGGACCTCCAAGGTAGTATTTTCTGAGATACAACCAGTGCCACGTGCTAGCCCAGGGAGGCAGAAGGAGCTTAGGGAGGATAATGAGTGGCTAAAAAAGTGGTGCAGTGCAGAGGGTTTTGGATTTTTAGAGCACTGGGCTGACTTCTCAATTGGGTACAATCTCTATAGCAGGGATGGATTGCACCAATGATGAGGGAGCTTTTGTGCTAGGGGATAGGATGGTAGAATGGCTGGGGGAGTTTTTAAACTTGTAGATGGGGGGAAGGGACTATATAGAAGTATTGGGGTAAAAAGGATAGAGAGGGAAAGGGATGAATTAGTAACCCATGGGGGAGGAGAAGGGGGGGGTTACAATAGACAGTAGGGAGGTATTAATAGGGGCCTCAAATACAGTGGCAAGCACTTCACAACAGCAGAGCCATAGCAACATAAAGTGTATGCTTGCAAATGCAAGAAGTTTGCCTGGGAAAATTGACGAGCTAGAATTATTTGCAGTACAAGAAAAATGGGGCTTAATAGGCATTACTGAAACATGGTGGGATGAATCTCATGACTGGACTGTTAATCTGGATGGTTATAATCTATTTAGGAAAGATAGAGGAAATGGTAAAAGAGGAGGAGGAATCTGTCTGTATGTTAAGCCTGAATTTAAGCCTATAGTCAGAGAAGATATTTATGCTGGAACTAACGGCATCATTGAATCTTTGTGGGTTGAGCTAAATAGTGGAGGAGCTCATTCTAAACGCATATTGGTGGGAGTATGCTATAAACCCCCAAATATAGCTGAAAGTGAGGAAATACAATTATTGTTACAGATTGGAAATGCAGCTAAGCATGGGCAAGTTGTAATAATGGGAGACTTTAATTACCCTGAAATAAACTGGATAAATGAGACCAGCAGTACGGGCAAAGGGAGCAGGTTTTAGAGTACACTCGGTGATCATTATCCTGACCAGGTAATACAAGAATATACTAGAAATGGGGCCATCATGGATTTAGTCATCACAAGTAATATTGCGATAATATCAAATGTTAAAATAGGGGAACCCTTGGGGAACAGTGATCGCAAAACAGTATCATTTGAGATTGAATAGAAAAAACAGAGTTGTAAGAAGCCAACAAAAACTCTAAATTTTAAAAGGGCTAACTTTAATAGGCTAAGAGCAGCAATACTACATATAGACTGGAACAAAGAACGTAATGGGAAAAATACTGAAAATAAATGGACAACATTCAAATCCTTACTAAATAAACATACTCCTTGGCATGTACCATGTGGAAATAAAATGAATAGAAGTAAATCACATGCCATGTGGCTTAACAATGACTTAAAGATCATGATGAGGAAAAAGAATCATGCATTTAAATTATACAAGAAGGAGGGAACAGGGGCAGCTTTATGCGACTATAAGGAAATCAACAAGGGTTGCAAAAATTAGAATGGCTAAAATAGAAAATGAGAAGTCAGTTGCAAAGGAAAGTAAGACTAACCCTAAAATATTTTTTAAATATATTAATGGGAAGAAGGCGAGGAAGGAAGCTATAGGAACATTACATTGTGTTACAGGCCATCTGATAATTAGTGACCAGGAAAAGGCAGATTAGCTAAATAGGTTCTTTTCATCGTTATACACAAGGGAGGTACCAGTGTTTGGGACACCGCAACATAATAGGGCTACACTACCATCACTAAATAATTGGTTAACGCAGGAAGAAATCCAAAAGAGATTGTAGAAAATAAATGTTAATAAAGCACCAGGTCCTGATGGAATACATCCAAGGGTACTGAGGGAGTTGGGTTCTGTAATAGCCAAACCATTATATCTAATATTTCAAGACTCACTCACTACAGGGTCTCTACCTGATGACTGGAGAAAAGCAGAGGTGATACCTATATTTAAGAAGGGAGCAAGAGCAAATCCAGGGAATTATAGATCAGTGAGCCTTACATCTGTAGTTGGGAAGCTTTTAGAAGGGTTAATAAGGGACAGAATACAAGAATATGTCTATTTGAACAAGATCATAGGTAGCAGTCAACACGGATTTATGAAGGATAGGTCGTGTCAGACCAATCTAATTAGTTTCTATGAGGAGGTTAGTAGGAACTTGGATCAGGGCCACTCATTGGTTGTAGTCTTTTTGGATTTTTAAAAGGCATTTGATACAGTGCCACATGGAAAACTAGTGAGCAAACTAAGGAATACAGGAATTGCAGTAAATATCTGCTCATGGATCGGTTGCTGGCTAAAAGACAGGAAGCAAAGGGTTGTTGTAAATGGAACATACTCAGATTGGACTAATGTGGTAAGTGGGGTTCCTCAAGGTTCAGTATTAGGTCCTCTTCTTTTAAAACATTTTTTTTAATGACGTAGAAGTAGGACTCGAAAGTAGTATCTCCATTTTTGCTGATGACACTAAGTTGTGCAAGGTAATAAAATCAGATAATGATGTACTTGCATAAATTAGAGAAATGGGCGGCTAAATTGCAGATGACATTTAATACAAATAAATGTAAGGTTATGCATTTGGGAAGGAAAAATAGCCGTGCAATGCATAAGCTTAATGGAGCAAATCTAGGGGTATCAGATATTGAAAGGGATTTGGGAGTACTAATGGACAACCACCTAGGTAACAGTGATCAATACCAAGCAGCAGCTGCAAAGGCAAGTAAAATTTTAGCATGTATTAAGAAGGGTATAGAAGCAAGGGAAGCAAATATAATTCTGCCACTATACAAATCTCTAGTAGGCCCTCATTTGGAATATGGAGTACAATTTTGGGCACCACTTCATAAAAGGGACATTTTAGAGCAGGAAAAAGTACAGAGAAGGGCTACAAAACTAATACAGGGAATGGAGGGGCTAAGTTATGAAGAAAGACTAACCAAATTAAACTTATTTTCGCTAGAAAAAAGGCATCTACAAGGGGATATGATCACCTTATCAGTAATCAGTATTAGGATCATGTGTTTTCTAGATTGTGGGAGGAGGGCACAATGTTAGGGTCAGTTGGATCTGGGTAAAGCTTCTCATCTCCCTCTCTCCCTCCCTTACAGGTTTAAAGTCATAACAGTGGTTTGGATCATAGGAGCAAGGAAAAAGATGTGTGCTTGTCGCAGCTGGTGAGGATGCTTGCCCACGAATGTTTATGAGCAAGAAGATCCACCCCTTGTGTGTCAGTAGTTCTGGAGCACTGGGTGCCCCTTTGAGTTACAGTGTGAGGTGGGCAAGTACTGCTCCTTGTTTTGCTAAAAATGGTGATTAGGGGTTTAATCAAGTTTTTTTTATAAACAAGCTGTTGCCTGTTAACTCCCAAAACCAAATGTGCGGGCCATTATTGTGTCATCTTCGTTTATGGGGTAAGGCTTATTGACTATACACCGGTCAGGTAGCATTTAAGTTAAATGTATTGTATAAAAAAGTTAATGCAAGCTCCAAATACTTTGTAAGAAGTAAGGGAGCATGGAATTCCAAAGATGTTGTATTCCTTTAGCATTCCCATCAAATTCAAATGTAGAAAAGGGAGGCAAATTATTCAGACTCACACATTTTGATTTACTGTTAAAAACGCAACTGCTGAAGAGGAATAGCTGGAAGACAGCCAGACAATGTGGCACACAAAGGAAAGAAGGGGAAGGAAGGCAGACACTGTAATTAGATTCAAATTTGATAGAATTGGAATAACTTGTAGTTGAATCAAATATAACTTGAATTTAATATAATTAAGCTGAATAGGCTTAGAATTGAATGTATTTAAGCTGAAAAGAATTAGTACAAGTAAAGCAATGACAGGGAATCACAGTAAAATGTTAACACTGCACAAGTCTGTCCATTTCTGTTGGCTAATATTACCTAATGTTTTCTATAGATAGGAGAATGGACCAGATGTCACATTGATTTTTACAGGCAAAATTCTATGCTTCTATAATCAATCGCATTTCCATGAAACTGAATGAAATAGAAAAGATTATGGAGAAATGAAGCAAAGGAAGATTAAGAATAACAATAACAACTGACTTCCTACTACACACAACATTACTCATTAGCAGCAGGGTGATTAGAAGGTTTCCAGATCCTGGAATATGATGCATGAAACAAAGTATGAAGTTTATTAGAAGTGATATTATTATTCTTACTGTTATTCTTTAATTCTAAAGCCAGCATTTTCCATAGTGCTGTTTAGAAAAGTACAATTGGCAAATTCCAAAGATAAAAAAAATTCTAAGGTATGGACAAATTCAAATACAAAACAACAGGGCAACAGACAATTTGGTGCAACAGAGTTGATGTCATTATTCTGATTAGGTTACAACCTGGAAGGTGAGGATGATTGGTGACAAATGCCTGATGAACAAGGTAATAGGCTGATGCTATAATGTGGCCCCTAAACATACACACATCATCTGATATGCATCTCACTCATCACATCTACATTTGGGAAAACAAATAGTAGTCAGATTTCACCGCCACATGGCATATATCAAGTACTCAGTGACCATTTTATTATTTGTTTTTCAGTCCTTCAGTCATGTCTGACTCTCTATGACCCTATGGACTGTAGCACATTTAGCCAGGTCTCTGCCTGTACTGTACACAAGGTTTGCATGCCAAAGATACTGGAGTGGCTTGCCAGCTTCTTCTCTAGTGGGCTGAGATTTGTCTGACCTCTCTGCTATCACTTGCCAACCTACACTGGCCCTACATGGTATAGATCATTCAGCTACAAAAGTGCCTTTACCACCACAACTTAGCAATCCACACTTATGTAAACTGATGAATAGCAGAACCTAATGGGAGGTCACAAAAGGGGAATGGCTATACATCCTGGCACATGGCCACCGACAATAACCTGGGACTTACTAGAATGGGCGTAGCGTACCCCAGATGGCTGTTGATCCACATCCCTGCAAAGCCTCCATGTGTTTTAGCGGGCCCTCCTGATGGGTTAGAGTAGATTACTGTGGTGTATGTTCCCCTGGTCCCTTTCAGCATTGCAAAGTGGTGGTGGTAAAGGGGATTGTGTACTGCAATGAAGCTGTGAGCTTTAGCATGTAGGGTCAATGTAGGTGGGCAGGTCATAACAGAGAGGTCAGACAAATCAAAGTCAACTAGAGAAGGAATTGGCCACCCACTCCAGTATCACCTGTCATATTAATTTTAGGCCCTCTGGGGAATGCTCATACTCTACAGTATCAGTAATCGGACTTGGCCTGTGTATCAACCCTATTACTATTATATGTGATATTTAGTATTATATGATATATAATGCTATTTTGACTGATATGTATTGATCTATTGCATGTTAACTAGGGCTCATTAGTTTATTTTTATATATATATATATATATATTGTGACAGGGTGCCCCCTTCTGACGGGGTTTGCATCCTGCTCTTTTACGTTTTTAAGGAGGAAAACACAGTAGGCTTGTCAGAGGCTTAATTGACTGCTGTTTATTTGTCAGCGCCAATAAAAAGAAAACAGTGCTTATACTCAGCAATAAAACAAAATAATACGTTAACAGACTTACTATGTCCTGGAAAGCCCTGTCTATCCCTGAGGTCGCTACTCGGCATGCAGGTAAAATAAACACTCCCCCACGGTCTCTTCTGGAAGGAGTAGCTTTCGCACAATAGCGCCACCTAATGGCCAGGATACAGTCAGTCGCTTAAAAAGTTTGTATTGCCTCCTTGTGGCCTGGATACAAAGAACCTCTACTTTCAGTTATATTGCCACCTTGTGGCTAGGATACACATCATCTCCTTTTCAGTTATATTGCCACCTTGTGGCCAGGATACACATCATCTCCTCTTTAGTTATATTTCCACCTTGTGGCCAGGATACACATCATCTCCGCTTTAGTTATATTTCCACCTTGTGGCCAAGATACACATCGTCTACTATTTAGTTATATTGCCACCTTGTGCCCAGGATACACATCATCTCCTCTTTAGTTATATTGCCCCCTTGTGGCCAGGATACACATACTCTCTAGTACATCTGGAAGTCTCTTCCACGGTACTCTTCACACCTTCGTGGATGAAGCATAGGGCCCGCCCATCTCTCCCGTATGCTTCACCCCAGGGACCCTTGAATATATAACACCAACTTGTAGTCACTTTACTCTTCAAAACTCAGCCTCTTCCCTGGGGCATAATAAGTCTTGGTACATTCCTTCTGAGGCCTCTGTCAGCTACACACACGCTAGGCCTTTAAGGCAACTCTGCCTGGGGATTCTCACTAATCCCTTCACACTTCTCTCTTCACACTCAGCCTCTTCCCTGGGGCATAATACGTCTGGGCACCTTCACTGAGAGGCCTCTGTCAGCTAAGCACATGCTAGGCCTTTAAGGCAACTCTGCCTGGGGATTCTCACTAATCTCTTTACTTACTTGGTGTCCTGAGGCTGTATTCACTCTTCCAGCTCATAACGTCCTGTGACCGCAAACAGCGCACACTTCTTGCTGTACTCCCAGCCACAGTAAATCAGGTAACTCTTACAGGCTTGTTCCAAAACTCACTGTAATTCCACACAGGATCACCTTCCAGCTCCACTCTGTGGCTTGCTCTGACTGCAGCACACAACCTGTTCTTCAGAAGTTTTAACTCCGTCACTCCTGTCAAGAACTCCATACTCCACTTGCTTGTCATATCATCTAAGGGCCAAACGGTCACACACCCTCCCCCTCAGCTCAACAACATGGTGTTGGGCGACATGCCGAGAGGCCGGACATCCGGTAGGGTCGCTCTCCGCTCAAGAACTGTTCGCCCAGCTAACCATTCCTCCTCCGTGCCGTCCGCATTGAGGTAGAAGGCTGCGATAGTGGCCACCTCCAAATCCATCTTCTCTCTACCTTACTGGTTTGTTTGCATCCTTCCTGTGTGCCGCCTTTATCAGGAAGGAGTGTATCCCCCAACTTTGTAGAGCTGTCCTTGTATAGCATCATGGTGGACTCTGTAGTCACATGTCTGGGTACAGATATAACAATATCCGTTGCACTCACTTCGAGCCCGTCATCATTTCCAATCTCTTCTTTATCTTCACTTCCCCGGAGATTTTCTACAGTCTCAGTGTTTCCCTCGTCATCCTCAACTTCAAAGCCATCTTCATTGTCCAACTTAAACATGGCCTGGCGCTTCTGCCGCTCTTCAGTACGACGCTGTTTCATTGCTTCCTGTAGCTTTGCTTTAAGAAGTTGCAGCTTTTCACCTGGCTTTTTCTGAATTATCTCATCAGTTGTTTCAGCAGCCACAATGACAGATACATCTGCCTTTAACCCCTCCTTTCCATCTGCCGTTGTCTCTTTACGGACGATATTTAGATTAACTTCCCTCTCAACCACAGGCTTGGCTTTATGCTGTGTTGGTACAAGACATTTAGATGTCTCCTCAACAGTCTGAGAATCCAATAGAGGCACAGGGATTTCTTGCTGGATCTCATAAGTAGGATCTTCAGCGTCACTTACAGGCTTCGGAATGGACTCTGGCCTATCCACATGGTCCTCCGAATCCACTGTGTGCCAAGCCGTTTGTGGCTCATCAGTACTCTTGGCTGGTTCACTTCTTCCATCTTTAGTTTCTTCTAATACCTCACCCGTACAAGCCTGTGATGCTTGGATAGAATTATTTGCATCTACTTTACATTTTTCTGCTGGAGCAGAGTCACTTGTTTTGATTTCTTTTGTATCACTAATGTCCATCTTACTTTCCAAACTGCATGGCTGATACTTTGTTGATTTAATAAGCTGCATGGCTTTCCCTTCGCAAGATGGCCTTGGCCGATGCTTGAAGAAATCATGAATGCTTTCTGCAGTCACTTCCTTTGCTAATGGAGCACTTTGTGCAGTCACTTCCTCTGCTGCCTTTTCCATCAAATATGTAAATTCTACTTCATTACCATCAGCAGGGATGATTTCAGGGAGTTTTTCGTCAAGTGATGGCACATTTACTGTTGTGCAAATAATTTCACAGTCCTCCGTATTCGTTTCAATATCTACTACATCTTGTACCGTTTCTGTTTTTTCAAGAGTACTCTCCAATAGCTGTGGAGCTGGGCTTATTAAACATTCCTCAACTAAACTCTTGGACTCATGCTTGCAAATGTGCAGCGCAACCATGTCTTCTGTGTCTCTCACCTGTGCATCATCAGGATTTTCTATTTTTTTCAAAACGCATACAGAGTCTTGCAATGAGATGGTGACTGGTTCTAAAATATTTTCTTTAACTTCAACTCCCAGGTGTTCAGTCAAATCTGGAATGGCTTTGGCATTGTTGAGGGTATCTATAACTGCCTCTACAGACAGCTTTGCACTTTCTGCAACTGCTTGAAGGACATGATCAACATGCTTCTGTTGTTTTTCCACACTCTTGGCACTGTCACTTTCCTCTGGCACAGGTGTAGCTTCATCGGTTTTGCAGGTGACTTTTCTAATTGGGAAACTGTGCTAAATTTAACCGCTTCAACAATTATTTCAGTTTCAAGTTTATCTTTGTTCTTAGACAACTGAAGTTCCTTTGCTTGCTCTGTCAGTGTCGCACTAATCCAGGATGGAGATCTTTCTTCAAGACTGGTAACAGCTCTCTCCCCCTCTATCACAGTCACAGTGACAGCATGAATTAGTTCTTCAGTGCATTTCTCAGGTACTGTTCTTTGCTCTTTTGATGAATCCAAAACAGAGGCTTTCATAGATCAGTGAGCATCTAACTTTTCTTGCTCAGCCACATCAAATCCTTCTGACTGTGCAGCTTGTCCAGCTTCATTTAGAGGAGTCTGCTCCATTTTACCATCAGATTTTTTCTTCTTACGCCCAGGAATTAATTTTTTCAAGGACACCCACGATTCATCTTTCTCCTCTTGGCTGCTGCTTATCTGTTTCTTAGAGGTCTTGTTGCGTTCCTTCTGTTTTGCTTCAGGAACAGTCTTTTCTACGGTGTTCACATCGGACACTGGCATAGCAACACTTTCAAGCGGGTCTCCATTAGAAGCCTCTTTGTCACTATCCTCACTGTCTAATGACAACAGTCGTATTCGCCGGGGCTTCTGTCGAAATTGAGAAATGTTCTCCTTTTTATCACTGTGCAGCTGCTCCCACACCACTGATTCGTTCAGCTTCGGCTTTGGGGGACATTTCCTCTGCTCCCAAATAGGCATCAATTTCTCATTCCGGTAAGTCCTCAAACGCAGGCTTCCTCCGCCATTCAGGAATATATTCTGGCCTCATTTTAACTTGGGCTTATCTTGGGAGCCTAAAAAAACAGTGTTTCTCCTCCTCTAAGGCCATTCTATCTGCACCAGCAGGCCCTTTTGTTCTCTCAGCAACCTCTTTGGGGCTCTCAGCAACCTCTTTGGGGCTCTCAGCAATCTCTTTGGGGCTGTCTGCGTTCTCACGTGCTCGTTCAGCAGTCTCTGTGGCTGGATCGGCCGCCTCTTTGGCTGGATCATTCGTCTCTGCGGGCTCTCTCTCCATCTCTGCAGGCTCTCTCTCCGTCTCTGCGCGCTCTCTCTCCGTCTCTGCGCTCTCTCTCTCCGTCTCTGCGGGCACTCTCCCCGACTCTGCGGGCACTTTCTCCGACTCTGCGGGCAAACTCTCGGACTCAGCGGGCACTCTCTCCGAGTTTCCAGGACAGGTTTGGCTTGCCTTCCCTTAACAGGGACTTTGTACCTTAAGCTCGGGCAGTGATAAGCCTATCTGTTAAAAAAAAAAATCCCAGGAGGGCAGTCTCTGTACTCGCTTTACTCCTATATTGTCAAGGATCTCCTCTTTGAGGGTGCAATAATTGGTTGCCAATTCTTCAGGCAAAACCCCATACGCTTCCTGTGCTTCACCACACAGATAGGGACCCAGGACTGTGGCCCAGTGCTGTTTAGGCCAACCTTCCCTGGTAGCAATCTTCTCAAAATTCAGGAGGTAGGTTTCTACATCATCCTGAGCTGTCATTTTCTTTAGAAAGCAATTAGGGTTCATAATCCTGCTTGATTTTGAAACCACAATGTTCTCTGTAGATCTCAATTTCTGCAGCTGTACTTTCTGTGCTTCTAAAAACTCTCTCATTTGGACCCTGTCTTCTTCCATTTGTCTCTGCCATTTCTCTGTGGCCTCTCTAAATCTTGCAGTAAACTCTCCAAAACCTTTATCTTCCTCTTTTGTGGCTTGGATGCTATCCCCTGCAATACTTTTTCTTTTTTCTGACTGGCTCTGACCAAGCTTAGCAGCCAGTACTCTGTTCAACTCTGCCTGCTGCTTGTTCATTACCCGCTGGGCTTCTATAAAAGCTTTAAAGGCCTCCTCCATATTTATGCTGAACTTTGGGCTGTCTTCTTCAACACAGACACTTTTCAATCCCACTTCTGACACCAGTGTGACAGGGCGCCCCCTTCTGACGGGGTTTGCGTCCTGCTCTTTTACGTTTTTAGGGAGGAAAACACAGTAGGCTTGTCAGAGGCTTTATTAACTGCTGTTTATTTGTCAGCGCCAATAAAAAGAAAACAGTGCTTATACGCAATAAAACAAAATACTACGTAAACAGACTTACTATGTCCTGGAACGCCATGTCTATCCCTGAGGTCGCGACTCGGCCTGCAGATAAAATAAACACTTCCCCACGGTCTCTTCTGGAAGGAGTAGCTTTCGCACAATAGCACCACCTAGTGGCCAGGATACAGTCAGTCTCTTAAAAAGGTTGTATTGCCTCCTTGTGGCCTGGATACAAAGAACCTCTTCTTTCAGTTATATTGCCACCTTGTGGCCAGGATACACATCATCTCCTTTTCAGTTATATTGCCACCTTGTGGCCAGGATACACATCATCTCCTCTTTAGTTATATTTCCACCTTGTGGCCAGGATACACATCATCTCCTCTTTAGTTATATTGCCACCTTGTGGCCAAGATACACATCGTCTCCTCTTTAGTTATATTGCCACCTTGTGCCCAGGATACACATCATCTCCTCTTTTGTTATATTGCCACCTTGTGGCCAGGATACACATACTCTCTAGTACATCTGGAAGTCTCTTCCACGGTACTCTTCACACCTTCGTGGATGAAGCATAGGGCCCGCCCGTCTCTCCCGTATGCTTCACCCCAGGGACCCTTGAATATATAACAACACCAACTTGTAGTCACTTTACTCTTCAAAACTCAGCCTCTTCCCTGGGGCATAATAAGTCTTGGTACATTCCTTCTGAGGCCTCTGTCAGCTACATACACGCTAGGCCTTTAAGGCAACTCTGCCTGGGGATTCTCACTAATCCCTTCACACTTCTCTCTTCACACTCAGCCTCTTCCCTGGGGCATAATACGTCTGGGCACCTTCACTGAGAGGCCTCTGTCAGCTACACACACGCTAGGCCTTTAAGGCAACTCTGCCTGGGGATTCTCACTAATCCATTCACTTACTTGGTGTCCTGAGGCTGTATTCACTCTTCCAGCTCACAACCTCCTGCGACTGCAAACAGCGCACACTTCTTGCTGTACTCCCAGCCACAGTAAATCAGGTAACTCTTACAGGCTTGTTCCAAAACTCACTGTAATTCCACACAGGATCACCTTCCAGCTCCACTCTGTGGCTTGCTCTGACTGCAGCACACAACCTGCCCAGAGCCTAGCCAGCCACACCCCCTTTCCATGTCTGCTTTAAGGCTTTCAAAGGGAAGTTGCACAAATTAGCAGTTCTTCAGAAGTTTTAACTCCATCACTCCTGTCAAGAACTCCATACTCCACTTGCTTGTCATATCATCTAAGGGCCAAACGGTCACAATATATATATATATATATATATATATATATATATATATATATATATATATATATGTATATAAATATATATATATAGGAATGTGAAACTAATGCAATGCATGTGGATGTCCCATAACCCTAACCATTGAAAACACACTAACACAGTATAACAAAGCTTTATATTGTACACAGACCACAATCAGAAATGGTCAAGACTGTGCATTAATATCATGGGTGTGGTGTGGGAGGGTCCCGAGAGAGCAAAAGACTTGGGGGGAAAAGGGGATACCTACAGGGTGTAATGTCATAGTCTAGAATAAGCATGATGCATGATAAGTAAACAAAGGTCACAGGGGGTCACTACACCACTGCAACCGGAATCTGATGAAAAAAAGGATCATCAGAAATCCCTCTATTTAATTGAAGAAACCATTAATGTGCATAGCACTTACAACTTGTCTAGATGATTCAACCTCTGGACTGTGTAATCCAATCCAGTTTCACACATACAGTGTGGTGAAAAAATTGAAAAAAATAAGTGGTCAACTAAAAATGTACAGGACTGTACATTACAGTGCAAAATACTGTCACTGTAACGATATACCAACTCACATGATTCCCATCTGCAAGCATTTCTAACTATTAGCTAGTTCTCTGGATAATCGGAAATATGGGAAAATACCCAATAATAATTTTGAGAGGACACAAAGGTCAGCAGCCAGATTCAATGTCACTTACATTAGACCCAAGGATCTGTTCTCAGACCGATATTGAGGTCAGGATCACATGCTTCACTCGTGCACATATTAATGCTGGCTGTCATTAACATGCCATTGTGAGACTTTGCAAGTCTACATTTAAGCTAACAACAATCATGTCTGAGATATCTGACTATATGATAGCTTTAAGATTGTTTAATTCAAGGAATGCCCACCTGAGAGGCACTGGGAAAACCTTGCACCTCATACATTTCCTCCACAATGCTTGCAGATGCAGAAGATGCCTTCATGGACCTGAATTGTATAAAAAAGCAAAAAAAGAGAAGAAATAAAAGATAACCTACAAGACCTGAAAAAATCATAGGTACTGCAGCATCTCTTCTCAACAGCATTTTTCAGTGACCATCCAATGGTGACATGTTAAACAGAACCCTACGTGTCCACAGGGAAGAGGATCATGGACCCTGTGATGGGAGGTAACCATCGGCATACAAAATATCACCATCACATAGGCCAAGATCCAAGACTCTGTAGCCAGGCTAGATTAGGTTAACATTGTGACCAATAGATTGTCACTGAGGAGTGCTGTTGAGATGGCACATGTCTGCAGCCCCTATGTCCTCCTCCACCTAGCCACAGGGCCCACATACTCCGCGGCCGGCCGCCATCTCCCTGCTGGTGGTGGTGGTATTTGATCGATTCTTTGGTTCATGGTCTTGATCTTTCTTAGCTCCTAATGCTATCTTGAATCCTGCTGCTTTCTGTAACTGCATAGGCACAAGAATAAACGGATTCTCTGTTGCTTGATTACAGTTGTGCCCATGAATGACTGAGATTTGTTTGCTTCATAGATTTAATGATGCATCCATCTATCCCTTGTTAATTCCATGGAGCTGACATGTCAGTGTCCTTTTTGATCATCATACACATGCGTAGTGTGTGTGATGCACATGTGGTGGAATGGTGGTGTTTGTGATATTCACCTGACATGGAAGCTTGGTCCTGCTGGGCCACTGGGCCTGAAGCTCCAGCGGCAGGCGACAGTCCTCATTTGCCATCATCCTCCTCACCTTGGCCTGATGTCAATAAATCTGTGCTTGACAGACCTCACATCCCTTGGCGTTGTGCCTACTGCAGTAAATTCTGCTGCTACCTCTTTCCAAGCCTGAGCCCTTGGCACTGGTTTAATTTCCTTCCCCCCCTGCAAGAATGATGGGCGGCCATGGATATCACCGAGGAGGCCCACATTCTCCCGGTGCATATAATTGTAGGCCCTGTGCTTACCCCTCGCCTCTTGCCCTATCTACTGTGGACAGGGACCCTTGCCTCCCTGACCTGTCTCTGGGGCCTGTCCCTTTTCCAAACTACCACAGCCCTGGGTACAGGCCCATTCCCCTCTGTCCCTCAACTCTGCATGCTTGACACTCGGCCCCCCCCCCCTCCATAACCCACCACTAAATCTCTCCTCCTCTCCCTCCTCTTCCTCTACCTACTCCTCTCCATCCTCTCCCTCCTCTCCTTCCTCCTCTCCTTCATCTCCTACCTCCTCTTCTCCCTCCTCTCCCTCCTCTCCTCCCTCCTCCACCTCCTCTCCCTCCTCCACCTCACTCCTCACCTCCTCCTTTCCACCTCTACTCCTGTGGCCACCTCTTGCTCATCTCTCTCCTCCTCCACTCTCCTCTTCTTCTCCCCCCTAACTCTCCACTCCTCACACCTCCCCTCTCCTCCCTCCATTATATTCCAACATTAAAATAAGGATAAATGAAAAAATGTTTTACTGAAAAAATGTGTGTGCTATGTGTTATTAATAACTGTTGGGGGAGGGGTGTGGTGTTACCAAACTATATATGTCTATATGTGTGTTCTTTAAATTATGTGTATGCAAGTATTAAGTGTAAATCCATATGAAATAGAAAATATAAATCAATAAAATCGCAAACTACCTGTCTCAAATCTCTCCTACTCTCTCCAATAGAACCTAACCTCCAACTCACGGACCTGCGTGCTACTTCGTAAGAAAATACAACACAGTCAATGCAAGGCTGGGTGGAACACAATTTTATAAACTCCCTCTGTCAATCATCTGCGGCTAGACCACTTTCTATTGGCTGAGAGGCTGTGTCGCATTACTTTATATCACAATCGGATCGTAGCGGCCGATAGCATCTCTGCCAGCCCGTTAACAGTTTGCGACCATGGAAAGGATTTACAGGCTTGAGGCTCAGGCCCATAACTCACGCCCTTCAGCAAATGAATAGCATCACAATCAGAGATGAATGGGTGCCCGCAACCCATTCGCAGACATTCGGCTCTATGAAATTTTGTTCAATATGTCATTATGTGGGATTAAAAGGCTCAAGGATTATTATTATGTTCGTCACAGTTTCTTGGTTGTTGTTGTTACTGTACTGTTACAAAATAGTTGATGTACTGTATTCAATAGAATGGGGCTTACAGACCCTAATCCTGTAATGCCAGGGCTCCTATTTCATGGTTAAGCAAGTAGCTAAAAAGAGCCTGTGAAAGGACATAGATACATTTTCATGTCCCTGCCATATTGTTTAGGTGACTCCAGTTTGGGTTACTGTTTCTGGACATGACATTCAGTCTACAAGACAATATTGTCGTGAATGTTTGAGTTGTCAGGGAGGAACAAATAATCTAGAGATTAACAAGACAATGATAATATGTTAATAGAGAATGGGGAAGTGGTGTTAGTCTCGTTTTAACCCTGTGTTCAGTATACCTGGATATGTGGCATAATTCATAAACTCTCCATAACATTCACAGAAATATAATTGTGGACCTGCTGAGGATTAATGTGAGCTATGCCTTTCAATGTCTGGTACTATAGCCTAGCCAATGATCCTAGGAAACTGTTCACTAGGATGTGACTGCAGTGGGTTAAATTGCCTGTATGGCCAACAAGCTGCTGAAAAGGGATGTAATACATTGTATTTGTATCTGTATGAACCACATAAAGAACTGTTTTGCCATTATAATGCATTGCCCTATTACTGGGCGGAAAAATAAATGTTGGGGTTTCATATTTGATATGATATTCACCATTTATGTGTAGGTGGCAGCAATGGTTTATACAACCTGTGTCGAATAATGGATTAAGGGCTAGAGACTACCATTTAGCTTCATGAAGGGCTTCCCTTTGTCTGACAGAACCAGTCCCCCACCAAAATACACATATCCTTATTTATTATTATTATTTATTATTATTATTATCATTATTATTAATAATTAAAAATAATATCATGGAACCAAAGGATGGCAAACGCAGTGCTCAGTTAAAACCCAATAAATGACAGAATTATTTCAATTTGAATTCAAGGCAATCCATTTAACATCACAGCGATCCAAGTCTATGCTCAGACTATGGATCCTGAAGAAGCTGAAGCTGTCCAGTTCTACAAAGATATTTAACACGTCATAGATATAACGCTAAGGAAATATGTTTTCTATCATCATAGGAGATTAGAATACTAAAGATGGGAACCAAAAGACACCTTGACTTTGAAATACAAAATTAAGCAGGTCAGAGATTAGTGGAATTCTCTGGTCATAGCAAACACCCTCTTTTAACAACTTCCAAGATGACTACACATGGACATCACTAGATGGACAATATAGAAATCAGATTGACTATATACTTTGCAGCCAAAGATGGAGGAGCTCTATACAATCAGCAAAAATAAGACCTGGAGCTGACTGCAGCTCTGACAATAAGCTTCTTATTGCAAAGTTCAGAATAAAACTGAAGAAAAGGGGGGAAATCGTCAGACCAAACAGATACAAAATAAATAATATCCCTTGTGAATATGCAATGAAAGTAAATAATAGGTTTATGGTAATAGACTTGAAAGATAGAATATCAAACAGAGAGAAAGATACTCACATTCTCAGTAGAATTGTAGTGGTTTTTATTATCTAGGGCAAGCAGACCCCAAGTACCACCATAATAGTATTTTGTAGGGTGTTTTAGCTTCAATTAGTAGGAGGTGAATGTAGCTTCTGTTATTTGATGAGGGGGCAAGTGGTGGATCCCAAGCTCGGTCACAAGAGATAGCTGTATGGTTACACGCAAGCCATATATGATATTTATTATTAGTATTTTGACTTATAATACAGTTGTGCTCAAAAGTTTGCATACCCTGGCAGAAATTGTGACATTTTGCATTATTTTGAAATATGACTGATCGTGCAAAAAAACGTATTTTATTGAAGTATAGGGATCATATGAAGCCATTCATTATAACATAGTTGTTTGGCTCCTTTTTAAATCATAATGATAGCAGAAATCACCCAAATGGTCCTGATTAAAAGTTTATATAACCTTGAATGTTTGGCCTTGTTACAGACACAAGAGGTTAAAATGGCAATTAAAGGTCAATTTCCCACACCTGTGGCTTTTTAAATTGCACTTAGTGTCTATGTATAAATGGTGAATGAGTTTGTTAGCTCTCATGTGGATGCACTGTGCAGGCTAGATACTGAGCCATGGGGAGCAGAAAAGAACTGTCAAAAGACCTGTGTAACAAGGTAATGGAACGTCATAAAAATGAAAAAAGATGTAAAAAGATATCCAACACCTCGAAAATGCCGGTCAGTACTGTTCAATTACCTATTAAGAAATGGACAATTCGGGGATGTCTTGATACCAAGCCAAGGTCAGGTTGACCAAGAAAGAATTCAGCCACAACTGCCAGAAGAATTGTTTGGAATACAAAGAAAAACCCACAGGTAACCTCAGGAGAAATCCAGACTGCTATCTATTGGTTGATTACTGTTGTTGTGCCCATGAATGACAGTGATTTGTCAGCTTTATGGATTTAATGACGCATCCATCTATCTCTTGTTAATTCCATGGAGCTGACATGTAAGTGTCCTTGTTGATCATCATGTACATGTGTAGTGTGTCTGATGTACATGTGGTGGCATGTTGGTGTATGTGATATTCACCTAACACGGAGGCTGGGACCTGCTGGTCCACCAGGCCTGAAGCTCCAGCAACAGGCACCTGTCTCAGAAGGTCCCTGGCGACTCTATCCCACTCATAATTCACGGTCTGGTGCTTGTCCTCCTTAGTCATCATTCTCCTCAACTTGGCCCTGATGTCGTTGAACCGGTGCTTGACAGACCTCATATCCCTTGAAGCTGTGCCTAGTGACGTCACCTCAGCCACTACCTCCTTCCATGCCTGAGCCCTAGGCCCTAGCCTAACTTCCTTCCCCACCTGCAAGAATCACTGGATGGCTATGAATAGCACAGAGGAGGACCACATTCTTCCGGTGTGAGTATTTGTGGGCCCTGTGCATGCCCTTAGCCTCTTGCCCTCCCAACTGTGGATGGGGATCCTTGCCTCCCTGACCTGTCCCGGAGGGTTGTCCCTCCCCTGAACCCCCCTCCCCCGGGATTAGGCCCCTTCGCCTGTCTATCTTTAAGTCTGCCTGGTGCTAGGGCCACTACTCACCTCTCCTCTTCTCCTCGCCTCTCCTCTCTTCCTTCTCCCACCTCTCCACCCCTCTCCCCTCCTCCATCCATAATAATCCCAAAAATAAATTAAGGAGGAATCAATAAAAGTTTTGCTGTATATGTATGATGGAAATAAAAATGTGTGTATTATGTGTAATTAATAACTGTTAGGGCATGGGGGATGGGGTGTGTATGGAGTGACCTAGCACTATATGTCTCTATGTGTATTGTTTAAATTATGTTTATTGCAATTATGTGTAATCTGTAAATATGTGTAAAGTGTGTAAAATAGTAAATGGTATAATATAAATGAACAAAACCACAACAAAACAAAAACTCTTCTACTCTCTTTCTAACTTGAACATACCACCAACTCCGGGACCGGCGTGCTACTTTGTTAGAAAATACAACACAGTCAACACATGGGCGGGTGGAACGCAAATTTATAATCTCCCTCTGTCATTCCTCTGCGGCTAGACCGCTTTCTATTGGCTTTGTCGCACTACGTTATAACGCTATTGGATGGTATTGGCCTATCGCATCTCGGCCACCCCTTAACAGTTTGAAAGCGGGAGAGATTTACGGGTTTGAGGATTCGGTCCATAACTCGCGCCCTTGCTCAACTGAATAGCATTGCAATCGGAGATGAATGGGAGCCTGCAACACACCCGCAGACATACGGCTTACTGCGATCGAGCTGCAGGCTTGCAATTGATTGGAGGCCAATGAGTGCATGCACAAGTATTTTATATTTTGTTGCAGTATTTGCATGAGGCAATTTTGGTTAAAATATCCTTTTTAGTATAATATGTGATTCCTTTACATCACAATTTTTTCAAATAATATAGAAATTGTTTTTCCCCATATGTCTATAATAGTTTGTTTTTTATTCAGTAGCATTTTTTTTCTGTATAAAATTTTAATCAACCTAAATCTCAGTAAGAATGATAAACTTACTGTAGAAGCAATGCAGCAAGTGAATTGCAGTCATGACTAAAGCTATACTGTGAAGATTAAAAAACATCAACAGGGAGAAATGAACAGGGTGTTAGGTAATGACTTTTAATTAATTTTAATTGCTGACATTTAGAATGGTAGTTTTGTGTTTTTTATCCTCCTATTTTGATAACTTTGGGATTTCTGCCAGTTCTCTTATTACTTAGATGTTCCATTATTGCTGTTTATAAGAAAAAAGTTTAACAGTTCTAATTAAGACTTTGAGATAAAGAAGTAAATATTGCAATTAGATTGCTAGATTTTTTTAACCGTATGGGTTAACATTAAGCATTATACTGCAATCTGCTATAAAGTTCCTTAGAGAATTATTAAGATCCATCTGCACAGATAGTCTTACCAGGATTAGTGCGTGTGGCTGAGGCAGCAAAGCACTTACTTGGAAATAAAGGAGGAAATTTAAAAGTCAAGTGCAAAACAAGCTCTTGTCAAGGCTACTTTCCTTTATTCCATGAATCTCATCTCTCTGAGCCCAAAATGTGTCTGAATGGGGCTTGATGAACATAATATTTTGTCTGATTTAGATTATTTCAGAGAAATTATTCCACAATTGCCAGTTATTATCTCAGAATGTTATAATGCTGCTAATATTTACAATCATTTATTTTTAAGGTACTTAGTGGATAGTCATTTCCATGCAGAAATATACATTTATATTCACTCTTCCAGTAGAAATCAAGGACTTTATTATGTCACATGTGAAATATTTAATTCTCACATATCACTATTATTATTATTATTACTAGCGACTTGCCCGTCAAAAAATGACGGTCAATAAAAGAAAGTGTTGAAATGCTGTCTGTCACACAATGTGAGTGTACTGTGTGCCTCAAGTAAACTAAATTCTTCAAAAAGCAGAAATGTACATGACATAAAATAAGAAAAAGTAAAATCACCAAAAAAAAAAAAAATGTACATTACAGAACCAAAAAAAGAAACCTAAGTGACCAAAAATAAAAAAAGGAACATTACAGAAAATAAAAAAGACATTAAAACCTCCCGTCACTACCAATTTTTTTTTAAAATTACACACCTGAAAATGAAATACATATAATACATACCATATAATACAATACAACACAATTAAATAAAATAAAATGCAATACAATTAAATAAAATACAATACAACCCAATGTAATATACATTCCACTATCTACTATACATGCCACTATCTACTATACATGCCACTATCTACTATACATGCCACTATCTAATATAAATGCCACTATGTAATGTACATGCCACTATATAATGTAATATACATCCCACTGTGTAATATACATCCCACTATGTAATATACAATAGTATCTAATAATACATCCACCTATCTATGTAATATACAATACATGCTATCTATATATATATATAGCTACCCTAATTGTAAGGTACAATAAAATAATTAAGACCACTTACCTTTGAGATGTTTCTTCAGATCAGCAACCTACGGTAAAAAAGATTCCAAAAATGAATACAACACGTTTACATGAAATACCTAAATATTCTAAGCATTGTAAACATTGTAAACATTCTAAATATTCTAAATATTCTAAATACTATACTCACCTTTCCAGCATGTCCCGTTCCAGCATGTCACGTCCTCCATGTTCCGTCCGCCATGTTCCGTCGGTCATCTTTGCGTGTTGTGCGGCGGTACTCCTGTAAAAAAAACATTACATTAGTAAACATAAAGCAAAGTAAAATAAACACAATCTACATTATACTTACCTTTCCGCAATGTCTCCGGCCTCCTCGTCTTCTCCGGAAGCATCCACTCCTTTAAAAAACAAAAACAAAAAAACAAACGACACACATCCACCCTGGCGGATGTCTCCGACGCTAATGACCTTCCTATGGAGTGTTCCAGAGTAAAATTGGCAATGGCGGCTTCTGATTGGCTGAAAAGGCTGTCTATCAAATTCAGCCAATGAGAAGACACCATTTGTGAACCAATGAAAAAAGTATACACCCCAAAATACAACGCTGATTGGATAACACAACTTTCAATCTTTATTTGAACCAATCCTAAGGCTTTATTGCCATCAGCCAATCACAATGGAATATACCCCCATGTACTAATTGGTGAAGACATCTGAGCCTTCCCATTGGCTGTAATATTGATTGATTTTAACAGTAGCCAATGAGAATGCGCAAATCCTTCACCAATCAGTACGTGAGGGTGTATTCCATTGTGATTGGCTATTGTCAGTGCAACCAATCAGAATGCGCAGAGGCTCCAACCAATCACCCTGTGGGGGTGTATTCCATTGTGATTGGCTGAAGGCATCTGTGCCTTGTGATTGGTTTAAATAAAGATTGATAGGTGCATTATCCAATCAGAGGGGGATTTTAGGGTGTATCTCTTTCTGATTGACTCACACATTGGCGCCTCCTGATTGGGTGAATTTAATAGACAGCGTTTTCAACCAATCCGAAGGCGCCATTGCTTATTTTCTTCTGGAAAATTCTCCTGGAGCCTCATTAGCGTCGGGGATGTCCGCGGATGTAAGTATATATATATATATATATATATATATATATATTATTTTTTTTACAGGGCGTGGCAGAAGAGGATCCGGAGGAGGCCGGAGACATCGCGGGGAAGTAAGTATAATGTAGATTATGTTTATTTTATTTTGATGTATGTGTATTAGCGTTGTGTTTTTTTTAACAGGTGCCGCACCGGAGAAGGATTGAAAGAATGCCGGACGGGACATGGCGGAAGGTGAGTAGAATATTTATAATGTATAGAATGTATAGAATGTATAGAATGTATAGAATGTCTATAATTTTTTTTTATAAGTGTAAACATGTTGCACTAATTTTTTGTAATTTTTTTTCCGCAGGTGGCCGATCGCAATTGACATCTGCAAAGGTAAGTGTTCTTAATTTTTTTTTATTTTAGCTTAGACTTAGATTAGTTAGATTAGTTAATATATAGCTAGCATTTATTGTATGTTAGCTAGGGGTTTTATATAGATAGCATAGGATGTATTGTATATAAAATTGTGTTATTTATTTAGATAGATTGGGAATGTATTATTATATAGATAGGATGTATATTAGATTATGGTATTTATTTAGATAGATTGGGTATGTATTATTATATATATAGAATGTATATTAGATTATGGTATTTATTTAGATAGATTGGGAATGTATTATTATATAGATAGGATGCATATTAGATTATGCTATTTATTTATATAGATTGTGTAATGTATATTAGATAGTGGTGTATTGTATTGTAATTGTATGTAATTGTATTGTAATTATATGTATTTGTATTGAATGTATTTGTATTGTATGTATTTTTTTGTATTATATGTATTTACTTTACAGGTGTGTATTTTTGTTTTCTGTAATGAGGGGCGGGTTGTAATGTTTTTTTTTTCTGTAATGTTCCTTTTTTTATTTTTTGTGACTTAGGTTTTTTATTTTGTGTAATGTAGTTTATTTTTTTTGTGAGTTAGTTTTTTTTTCATGTAATGTAGATTTTTTTTTGTGACTTTAGGCTTTTTTATTTTCTGTAATTAGAGTGGTGGGGGTTAATAGGGGGTAGGTAGTGTAGATGTTAATAGGTTAGTGTAGAGGGTGTTTAGTTGATCTGTAATGATTTATTGGGGGTGGTATAGTGCAGTATAGTTTTTATACTTAGTGTCATGATGGTCCTTCAGGACCATCATGGCACTTATGTGGTTAATGTAGTGTTGTAACAGGCCCATAATGGTGTTAATATACCCTTATGGGACTGATGGGGTTAAATAGAGGCGTATGGGGGTCTGTATTGCCCCCCATAAGTGACAGGGTTAATGAAGGGCTTATGGGGGTCTGTATTGACCCTCATGTGTGACAGGCTTAATGAAGGGCTTATGGAGGTCTCTATTGACCCCCATGAGTGACAGGGTTAATGAGGGTTTTATGGGGGTCTGTATTGACCCCCATGATTGACAGGGTGACAGTGTATTTTTTTTTTCTTTTACAACGGGTCCTTTAAGGACCTTTACGGTCCTTTAAGGACCTGTAACGCGTGAATTTTGAATTTTGATTGAAGCGGGGGTGCCCGATCGTGTGCAATCGGGACCCCCACTGCGATGGTTAATGTGGGGTTAATGCAGGGCTCGGAGCTTATCTCCGATCCCCTGCGGTTAATCTGGGTTTCCGATCTTATCTCGGATCCCTTCTTGGATAAGTTTTAGGTGGCTGAGCGGTCCTGGGTCTTTGAGCCTCGTTTTCATTTTTTTAGGCGGCCATTTTTTCTTTTGCTTAGGGGATTTTCGTGTGTGTGAACTCGGGAATTTGTACTTATGATGTTTTTGTGAGTATTTGGTGTGTTTTGACTGTTTTTAGGTGCGCGCAGTTCCACCATTTGTCGTGCATGTGGGTGTTTGTTACGTTAAGGTTGGTTCTGAGGTTAATGCAGGTTTCCGAGGTGAGCCTCGTTTTCTTTTTTTTCTGCGGCCATTTTTTCTCTCGCTTAGGGGAGTTTCGTGTGTATGAACTCTGAAATTTGGACTTAAATGGAGGTGTAACTTCACTTTCAGAGGTCCTGGGTGCCCCCCCTTGCTATGGGTAAGCTTTTTATGTCGTTTTTGTGAGTATTTGGTGTGTTTTCACTGTCTGTAGTGCGGCGCGGGTCGGCCATTATAGTGGGATTCTTAGTGCGTGTCAGTGTCTGTTACGTTAAGGTTGCCTCATTCCCTAAGTGCTTTGCGAGGACCCGCATTTGCGGAAGCGAGGGGCTCAGTTGCAACTGAGGCCCTTGTCCGCGGTGTGTGTGTGTGTAACCGGTGTGAGGCGCCTTTGAGATTTTTTTTTTTTAAAGTCGTGTGTGTGTGTTAACACAGCCGATGTTAGAGCCTCCACCACCGCAAATGCGGACCCTCGCTTCGTGAGGATCCTTATTTGCGGGGACGTTGGGATGCTCCACCACCGCAAATGCGGCCCCTCGCTTCGCGAGGACCCGCATTTGCGGGGAACTGCGTCCCTCGCGTTAGCAACAACTCGCATGCTCACAACTATATATGTGATTATCCTTTATTTGTAACGCACCAACATATTCCGTAGCGATATACAGGGGTTAGGTACAGGTATAAACAAATTCCCCACAATGAAAATAATGGAAGACCCTGTTATTGAGCTTTCAATCAGATATACACAGTGGTTTCCCTAAAGCACCTTACAAGATTGAAAACTCACAAACTTACATTTTAAAGGGTGTGGGTGAGGTACAGGAGAGTGATAGATGCATAGTGAATGAAGAGGCTAAAGATTATATGCTTTTTTGAATAGATTTTGAAGGATTTGAGGCAGCAAGATAGTCTGGTGGAGCAAGGAGATCCAAAGAATAAGGGCAGGAGGTGATGAGAGAGGAGGAAAGAAGAAAGTCATTAGCAGAGCTATAAGGGCGGGTGGGAATGTATTTTGGGATCAGAGCAGAGATGTAGGAGGGTGCACTATTGTGGGGGGCTTTATATGTTATACTGAAGCACAAGTAAGGTTAATATTTCACATACAGTATAATGTCAAACACACATGATATGAGAGAGCTCTTCAAGTTCCACCCTTTTCTGCATGCAACCAGCAAGCACATACTTTAAAGTGAGCTGGGTTATTAATGCATCTGAAATAGGATAATTTATAGTGTCTGAAAACATTTTATTGCATGAAACATTCCAAAGTAAACAGTTAAACCGCTAGCCTGAAGTTTGCTGATTTTCTTGCTTTTGCAAAGAGTTTTCTCTCAATGTTGACACCCCCTGAAACTCCAAGAGAAAATTAGCATATCTTATACATTGTTTTTTTTTTTGCCTGGGGATTGTACAGACATGCTCAGTTATCAACCGAAGTTTGCCCTACTGTGGGAAGTCACATGATGTCAGACACCACTTTACTTTCCTTTAGATTTCTGTCCCTTCATTCACTGATTGTTTTATCTACATCCCAGGTGATACTTCCTCAGCCCCATAGAATTGCCCCATCACCTCCCCAGCCACGGAGAATTGCCCCCCAGCCCCAGAGAATTGCCCCATGACCTCTCCCAACCTCAGATAATTGCCCCTCAGCCCCAGAGAATTGCCCTTTGACCTCCCCCACCCCAGATAATTGCCCCCGAGCCCTAGTTAATTGCCTCACAGCCTCAGATAATGGCCCTGTGGTCTCCCCAAACCCCAGTGAATTGCCCCCCAGCCTCTGAGAATTTCCCCCTGATCTCCCCCAACCCCGGATAATTGCCCCTCATCCCCAGATAATTGCCCCCCCAGCCCCAGAGAATTGCCCTGTGACCTCCCCCAGACCAAGAGAATTGCCCCCAGCCCCAGAGAATGCCCATGACCTTCCCCAGCCCCAGAGAATCGCCCCATGACCTCCCCCAACTCCAGTGAATTGCCCCCAGCCACAGAGAATTGCCCCCCCCAGCCCCAGTGAATTGCCATGTGACCTCCCGCACACACAGAATCACTCACACACACACTGACACACACACACACATGCTGACACACACAGATACACACACAGAGATACACACACTGACACACATACACACACACACATGCTGACACACACACTGACACACACACAGAGATACACACACAGAGACACACATGCTGACACACACATGCAGAGACACACAAAGACAGACACAGAGACACACACATGCAGAGACAAATGCTGACACACACACACACAGAGGCACACACACATGCTGACACACACACATTATTATTATTACACACGCAATTAAGGAAAATGGGATTTAATAGGCATTACTGAAACGTGGTGGGATGAATCTCATGACTGGACTGTTAATCTGGATGGTTATAACCTATTTAGGAAAGATAGAGGCAATGGTAAACGAGGAGGAGGGATTTGTCTGTATGTTAAGCCTGAATTTAAGCCTATAGTCAGAGAAGATATTTATGGTGGACCTAGTGATAAAGCTGAATGTTTGTGGGTAGAGTTAAATAGCGGAGCAGCAAATTCCAAAAGAATATTAGTAGGAGTATGCTATAAACCCCCAAATATAGCTGAAAGTGAGGAAATACAATTATTGATGCAGATTAAAAATGCAGCTAAGCATGGTCAAGTTCTAATAATGGGAGATTTTAATTACCCTGAAATAAACTGGATAAATGAGACCAGCAGTTCATCTAAGGGGAGCAAGTTCTTGAGTACACTCAGGGATCATTATCTGGCCCAGGTTGTACAAGAGCCTACTAGAAATGAAGCTATCTTAGATTTATTCATCACAAATAATATTAATATAGTATCAAATGTTGGAATAGGGCAACCTTTGGGAAACAGTGATCACAACAAAGTCTCATTTGAGATTGAATTAAAAAAACATAATTTTAAAAGGGCAGATTTTAATGGTCTAAGGGCAGCAATACAAAGTATAGACTGGGACAGAGAACTGGCAGGTAAAAATACTGAACATAAATGGACAACATTTAAATCCTTACTAAATATACATACACATCGGCATATACTGTGTGAGAATAAAAGTAAATAGAGTAAATCCCATCCAATGTGGCTTAACAATGATTTAAAGATCAAGATACAGAGAAAAAACAGGCATTTAAATTATACAAACAAGAGGGGACAGAGACTGCCTTACAGGAATACAAGGAAATCAACAAGGCTTGCAAAAGGGTGATTAGACTGGCTAAAATAGAAAATGAAAAATGAATTGCAAAAGAGAGTAAGAGTAACCCTAAAATATTTTTTAAGTATATTAATGGGAAGAAGGTGAGGAAGGAAGCTATAGGAACATTACAATGTGACACAGGCCATCTGATAATTAGTGACCAGGAAAAGGCAGATGAGCTAAATAGGTTTTTTTCTTCGGTATACACAAGGAAGGTACCAGTGGTTGGGACACGGCAACATAATGGGGCTACACTACCTTTGCCAAATAATTGGTTAACACAGGAAGTAATCCAAAAGAGGTTGGAAAAAATAAATGTTAATAAAGCCCGGGTCCTGATGGAATACATCCAAGGGCACCAAGGGAACTGAGTTCTTTAATAACCAAACCATTATATTATTTTTTTCAAGATTCACTCAACACAGGGTCTCTACCAGATGACTGGAGAAAAGCTGATGTGATACCTATATTTAAAAAGGGAGCAAGAGCAAATCCGGGGAATTATAGACCAGTGAGCCTCACTTCTGTAGTGGGGAAGCTTTTAGAAGGGTTAATAAGGGATAATATACAAGATTATGTCTATTTGAACAGGATTATAAGTAGGAGTCAACATGGATTTATGAGGGATAGGCCAATCAAACAAATCTAATTAGTTTCTATCAGGAGGCTAGTAGGAACCTGGATCAAGGCAACTCAGTGGATGCAGTCTTTTTGGATTTTGCAAAGGCTTTTGATACAGTGCCACATGGGAGACTATTGTGCAAACTAAGAGATACAGGAGTTGCAATAAATATCGGCTCATGGATTGAGAGCTGGCTAAAAGACAGGAAGCAAAGGGTTGTTGTAAATGGAACATACTCCGATTGGACTAATGTGGTAAGTGGGGTTCCTCAGGGTTCAGTATTATGTCCTCTCCTTTTTAACATATTTATTAATGACTTAGAGGTAAGATTGGAGTGTGGTGTCTCCATTTTCGCTGATGACACGAAGTTGTGCAAGGTAATTAAATCAGATAGTGATGTACTTTCCCTCCAAAGGGATTTACATAAAATTGAGGAATGGGCATCTAAATGGCAGATGAGATTTAATACGAATAAATGTAAAGTTATGCATCTGGGAAGGAAAAATAGCAATGCAATTTATAATCTTAATGGAGCAAATCTAGGTGTATTGTATATTGAAAGGGATTTGGGAGTGCTTGTGAACAACCACCTAGGTAACAGTGCTCAAAGCCAAGCAGCAGCTGCAAAGGCAAATAAAATATTAGCATGTATTAAGAAGGGTATAGAAGCCAGGGAAGCAAATATAATTCTGCCACTATACAAATCTCTAGTAAGCCCTCATTTGGAATATGGAGTACAATTTTGGGCACCATTTCATGAAAAGGACATTTTGGAGCTGGAAAAGGTACAGAGGAGGGCAACAAAACTAATAAGGGGAATGGAGGGGCTAAGTTATGGAGAAAGACTAACCAAAATAAACGTATTTTCTCTAGAAAAAAGGCGTCTAAGCGGAGATATGATGACCTTATATAAATACATCCAGGGTCAGTATAAATATTTGTCAAGGGAGCTTTTAGTGCCAAGAGGTTTTCAACTGACAAGAGGACATCCCTTGAGGTTAAAAGTAAAAAGATTCCACCTTAAAGAAAGAAAAGGGTTCTTCACAGTAAGGGTGGTTAATCTGTGGAATTCTCTACCAGAGGAGGTGGTGACAGCAGATTCGATAGATAACTTTAAAAGGGGACTGGATTTATTTCTAATTAAAAAGGGAATTCAGGGTTATCATGGATAATTAGAGAGGCAGTATTGATCCAGGGAGAAGTCCGGTCACCGGGGTCTGGGATCAGGAGGAATTTAATTTTTTTTTTTTATGTTTTTTTTTATTTTATTTTTTAATACAACTAATTAATTAATAGTTAATCTGCATATTGCAGATGGGAGGAGATCTTGAAAGGTGGAACTTGATGGACTGAAGGTCTTTTTTCAACCTTAAATACTATGGCCCTGATTCAACTGCGATTTGGCCAATCGAATTGGGCTCAAAATAAGCACATAACATATTTTTTAAAGAAGTTTTTAGTTAGTAAGCATCTATCCAAAAGAAAGGATTTCACTAACTAAAAACTTATTTTAAAAAAATATGCTATGTGCCTATTTAGAGCCCTATTCAATTGGCCAAATCGCAATTGAATGAGGCCCTATGTAATTATGTAACATGCTGACACACAGAGACACACACATGCTGACACTCACAGACACACACATGCTGACACACACACAGAGACACACAGACACACACAGAGACACACATGCTGACAGACACACACACAGAGACCCACATGCTGACACACACACACAGAGACACAGACACACACACATGCTGACACACACACAGAGACACAGACACACACAAATGCTGACACACACACACACACAGAGACACACACAAATGCTGACACACACACACAGAGACACAGACACACACACATGCTGACACACACACAGAGTCACACATGCTGACAGACAGAGACACACATGCTGACACACACACAGAGAGTCACACATGCTGACACATACACACACAGACACAAATGCTGACACACACACATGCTGACACACACAAACACATGCTGACACACACACACACAGAGAGACACAGACACACACACACATGCAGACACACACACACACAGAGACACAGACACACACATGCTGACACACACCCACATGCTGACACACACCCATATGCTGACACACCCACACACAGAGACACAGACACACACACATGCTGACACACACAGAGAGACACTCACTCAATCAGACACTCAACTTGCGCTACACCTTCATCTCCCTTCTCCCTACTCCGAGGTGTTAGGCAGCAGCAGTGACATCACGGCTGATGTCACTGCAGCTTGCTGATTGGCTCAAATGCCAACCAGCATGTGCATGTGTTGCATAAAGTATATCTCATTAAAAATTAGATATATTTTATGCAAATCACTGTTGCTGGGGGTGTTTAATCACTCCCAGCACATTTTTTTATATATTGCAAAAACGGCTTGCATTTTTTCATGCAAACGTTTTTGCTAGGTGGGTTATGGTACATTTTACTGGATGCATTGATAACCCACCTAACTTACATATCCCTTTAATAATTGCTATAACAACTTTTTGTGGACACGTTTTAGCAAACATTTTGACTTGT
This sequence comes from Discoglossus pictus, assembly GCA_027410445.1. Classification (NCBI taxonomy): domain Eukaryota; kingdom Metazoa; phylum Chordata; class Amphibia; order Anura; family Alytidae; genus Discoglossus; species Discoglossus pictus. The sequence continues at coordinate 140,315,121 of CM050166.1, read as the reverse complement.
CTGAAGTACATATACAATATATATATATATATATATATATATATATATATATATATATATATATATATATATATATATACACACATATTTTCTACTTAAAATTTAGTGTTTTATGTTTGGTTTTATTTAGTTAAATGCAGTTTTCTTAGTTTTACTTAATTAAGGCTATGCAGTGCTCTTAAAGCTCCATAATAATTTATGCATTTTAATTTTTAAAGCTTAATAGTTTACTTGGATTTAATTATAACAAAATGCAATGTTATTACAGAAACTACCATACTCTCAAAAATAAAATATATTAAGGTATGTACTAAATAATGATATCTATTTTATTTATTTGAAAGTTGTTGGAATTACATTCTGCTCTTTTTAGTTGATCTGCATCTCGTGGTTGGTTTTGTTGTTACTACTGTAAATACATATATAATATATATATATATATATATATATATATATATATATTATATATATATATATATCACATATTATAATTGTCCAACTACGATTCATCGTCACGCTGTTTGCGTAGTACGTACGACTTAGTGATGAGCACCGATAAGCTCGGAGACCTGCATTAACCCCACATTAACCATCGCAGTGGGGGTCCCGATAGCACGCGGGGACCCCCGCTGCAATGAAAATTCTAAATTCCTGTGTTACAGGTCCTTAAAGGACCATAAAGGTCCTTAAAGGACCAGTTATAAAAGAAAACAAATATACACTATCACCTTGTCACTCATGGGGGTCAATACAGATACCCATAAACCCCTAATTAACCCTGTCACTCATGGGGGTCAGTATAGACCCCCATAAGCCCTTCATTAACCCTGTCACTCATGGGGGTCAATATAGACCCCCATAAGTCCTTCATTAACCCTGTCACTCATGGGGGTCAATACAGACCCCCATAAGCCCTTCATTAAGCCTGTCACTCATGGGGTTCAATACAGACCCCCATAAGTACTTCATTAACCCCCTCACTCATGGGGGTCCATACAGACCCTCATAAGCCTCTATTTAACCCCATCAGTCCCATAAGGGTATATTAAGACCATTATGGGCCTGTTACAACACTACATTAACCACATAAGTGCCATGATGGTCCTCAAGGACCATCATGACACTAAGTATAAACACTACACTGCACTATACCCCCCAATAAAACATTAAATATCAACTAAACACCCTCTACACTAACCTATTAACACCTACACTACCTACCTACCTCCTAATAACCCCCACCACTCTAATTACAGAAAAAAAAATCTACATTACATAAAATAAAAAACCTAACTCACAAAAAAAAATCTACATTACAGAAAACAAAAAAAACTTAAGTCACAAAAAATAAAAAAAGGAACATTATAGAAAAAAAAAACAATTACAACCCCCCCCTCACTACAGAATAAAAAAATTACACACCTGAAAATACAATACAATATAATACAAATACAATACAAATACATACAATTAAATACAATACAATACAATACACCCCTATCTAATATACATCACACAATCTATCTAATAAATACCATAATCTAATATACATCCTATCTATATAATATACATCCCCAAGCTATCTAAATAAATACCATAATTTAATATACAATACATTCTATGCTATCTATATAAAACACATACCCCTAGCTAACATACACTAAAAGCTATCTATATATCAAACAATCTAATTCTAAGTTAAAATAAAATAATTAAGACCACTTACCTTTGCAGATGTCCATTCAGATCAGCCACCTACGGCAAAAAAAATAAAACAATTAGTGCAACACGTTTACAGTACATAAATAAACATTCTATACATTCTAAATATTCTACTCACCTTTCCGGCATGTCCCGTCCTTATTCTTTTAACCTTCTTCGGAGCAACACCTGTTAAAAAAAAAATAACATTAATACACATACATAAAAACAAAATAAAATTAATCTACATTGTACTTACCTCCCCGCGATGTCTCCGGGCTCCTCCGGATACTATTCTGCACCGCCCTGTATAAAAAAAAAAAAAAAAAAAAATATATACTTACATCCACACTCACAGACATCCCCGACGCTAATGAGGCTCCCGGAGACTTTTCCGGAAGAAAATAGGCAATGGCGCCTTCTGATTGGTTGAAAACGCTGTCTATCAAATTCACCCAATCAGGAGACGCCAATGTGGGAGCCAATCACAAAGGGATACACCCTAAAATACCACTCTGATTGGATAATGCTCCTGTCAATCTTTATTTAAACCAATCACAAGGTGCAGATGCCTTCAGCCAATCGCAATGGAATACACCCCCACAGGGTGATTGGTTGGAGCAGCTGCGCATTCTGATTGGTTGCACTGACAATAGCCAATCACAATGGAATACACCCCCATGTACTGATTGGTGAAGGATTTGTGCATTCTCATTGGCTATTGTTAATATCAATCAATATTACAGTCAATGGGAAGGCGCAGATGTCTTCACCAATCAGTACGTGGGGGTATATTCCATTGTGATTGGCTGATGGCAATAAAGCCTTAGGATTGGTTCAAATAAAGATTGAAAGGTGTGTTATCCAATCAGCGAGGTATTTGGGGGTGTATACCTTTTTCATTGGTTCACAATTAGGGTCTTCTCATTGGCTAAATTTGATAGACAGCCTTTTCAGCCAATAAGATGCCGCCATTGCCAATTTTATTCTGGAACACTCCATAAGAAGGTCATTAGCGTCGGAGACATCCGCCTGGGTGGATGTGTGTTGGTTTTTTTTTTAACAGGAGCAGCGCCGCAGAGGCAAACATGGAGGAGGACGTGATATGCTGTGACGTGACATGCTGGGACGTGACATGCTGGAATGGGACATGCTGGAAAGGTGAGTAGAATAATTAGAATATTTAGAATGTTTAGTTATTTTATATAAACGTGTTGTATTAATTTTTTTAATGTTTTTTACCCTAGGTTGGTGATCTGAAGAAACATCTCAAAGGTAAGTGGTCTTAATTATTTTATTGTAGCTTAGAATTAGGGTTGCTATATATAGATAGCATGTATTGTATATTAGATAGATATGGGGATGTATAGTATATACATAGTATTTATTGTATATTACATAGATAGATAGGGGGATGTATATTAAATAGTATTGTATATTAGATAGTGGGATGTATATTACATTACATAGTGGGATGTATATTAAATAGTGGGATATATATTACATAGTGGGATGTATATTACATAGGAGGATGTATATTAGATAGGGGTGTATTGTATTGTATTTAATTGCATTGTATTGTATTATATGTATTTCCTTTTCAGGTGTGTCATTTTTTTAAAATGTAGTGGGAGAGGGGTTGTAATGTATTTTTTTATTTTCTGTAATGTTCCTTTTTTTTATTTTTTGTCACTTAGGTTTTTTTTTGTTCTGTAATGTACATTTTTTATTTTTGGTGATTTTAGTTTTTTTTTATTTTATGTAATGTAGATTTCTGCTTTTGAAGAATTTAGTTTTTTTGATTTCTGTAATTAGAGTGGTGGGGGTTATTAGGGGGTAGGGGGATTATTAGGGGGTAGTGTAGATGTTAATAGCTTAGTGTAGAGGGTGTTTAGTTGATATTTAATGTTTTATTGGGGGGTATAGTGCAGTGTAGCGTTTATACTTAGTGTCATGATGGTCCTTGAGGACCGTCATGTCACTTATGTGGTTAATGTTGCGTTGTAACAGGCCCATAATGGTCATAATATACCCTTATGGTACTGATGGAGTTAAATAGAGGCTTATGAGGGTCTGTATAGACCGCCATAAGTGACCGGGTTAAAATGGTGTAGTGCTTACACTTTGGGTCATGAGAGTCCTGGATGACCCTCATGGCACTTATAGTGTTATTAAATGCGTGCATTAGTGTGTTAGAGGGGTCTATATAGTTGAGGCACACAGTACACTCACATTGTGTGACAAACAGTATTTCAACACTTTCTTTATTGACCGTCATTTTTTGACGGGCAAGTCGCTAGTATATATATATATATATATATATATATATATATATCCATGTTGTCTGACCATTCATTATATGAAGAGTTAATCATTTTGGTCTTGCACAAGTATTTCAAATTTAGGCCACATAATTTAAGATGGCTGAGAGAACCTTGAGAAGGAATACAGAACTGTCTCTTAAAAATAAAACATATACATGATGTTTCTATTTTCTCCTAATTTTCATTTTTTTAACCACGCACTATCAAAACAGGAGCAGATAGAGGGACAACGGTTTATTAAAACATAAAAAAATAATTTGGCTCACAGTATAATTAAAAGTCAAAACGTATATTGCATATTATTTCATAGTTCCATGGGGCCATGGAGCGAGTTTGCTCCTTAGCGGACTTAGATATCTTTATACACCATTTTATGGATTTATTTTAATTATGTATGTAACGGCTACCCCGGTAGTGAGAGGGTACCAGCCGTTGGAGACGTCCTTTTCTGAAGCAAGGTGCTGTGCAGTAATGAAATATTTATTCCCATCCACGATATCCCATTGTATAATCCAGGAGTGCTGTAAAATGTAGCAGAGTAACGGTACCATAAATCCCCCTCAAAGAACGAGACGATGCTACGTTTTGAAGGGTCAAGTAGAACTCTCCTTTATTAAAACAAAAACACATTTTTAAACACTTCACATACACAGTAGGGGCAGTGACTACCTTTGGTCAAGCCCTAATTACCTCTGGCCAATCAGGCAGGGTTAATGCGTGGGAGCCAGGAGTCCCCTCCCCCAGGAGCCGCCCACTAGGCGTGGCTAACTGCTCATTCTCCCTCTGACGGTGGAGAGAGTAACATCTATAAGTTCACTTATTCCCCTGCTGGAAGTGTGGGGAAACCCCAGGTCATCTCATTATTCAAGAGTCCCTACCCCCATTGTTCATGGTGCCATCTTGTCTGCTAAAACCCTTTTGTTCTCCTATCTCTTTTGTGGTTTAGCAAATCCTATTAAGAGGCAGATGGCAACTCCTGACCAAGTGTATGAGACCAAAGATATGTGACTGCATACCACACAATACAATATATTTACAGATATAATAACAACATTTTATAACCCAGAACATATCTGCAGATAGCTTAGGTCTGAGCACACATTATTACTGAATGACGCTCAGACCACATACATACAGTATAGCAATGTGATCATATTTTAACCAAGAATTAAATAACCATAAAACAGGGTAAAACAGTGATGGGTTCCGTTACACACCTCCCCCGTGACCATAAGCCGGCATACACGGTCTGATCCCAACGGATCGGCCTGGGGATGTCCGGACAAAACGATTTGTTGGTCACTTCTACAGTTTTACAACCCATCAGCATTACTGCAATAAACATTTCAAGGAGAGGGAAAATGCATTTTACAAACTGGTTTCAGACAATTAAATAATTAGGCAGAAAAGCATCAGCCTTCCAAATGAACTGAAGTCCTTTAGCAAAACCATCCCAAGTTGCAGAGTACATTCCTCCCCCAGCTCGTGTTCGGGCCCGTATTGTAAAGGGCCCACTGTTCTTCCCCTGTACACCCACCCAAAAAAATCCAGGATCCCATCCCAACAGTCCAGTATCCCAATGTCCAAAAGGTGGGCCACAATCTCTGTCCCATAGAAACCCCTTTCCATATAAAACGTTCCCGCTCATCCCCTCTATCGTCGGCTAATGCTCGGTACTTTTGGAGGGTGGGGTCCTGTCTAGTTTCCCTCCCAGGCTCTTCGGGGTTGTCCCACGCTATGGGTCTCTCTGTGGCATTAGTGCTAAGTGTCTGCTTGTGGCTTACCTGGGTCTCCTGGCCTGTTGTAGGATTGTCCTCTGTATGGGTCTGTGAGCGGGTGGTCACGGGACAAGCAGCAGCAGTCGTGGGTAAAAAGGCTGAGGCTAAAGGGCCAATATCGTTGCCCAGCACAACCTCAGCAGGTAAATTATCCATGATGCCTACTGTGGTCTTTCCCGACCCGACTCCCCAATCCAAGTGTACCCGGGCGGTGGGTAAGCGAAAAACAGCCCCCCCTGCGACACGGACAGCAACAGTACTGGTAGATACATGCTCCGGTTTCACAAGATGTTTCTGCACCAACGTGATGGTAGCACCAGTGTCTCTTAGGCCTTGTGCTACCTGTCCATTTACACGCACCTCCTGGCGGTGATGCTGGCGGTTGTCTGGGGATGCAGCTTGCATGGGGTTTGCCTCGTACAGGATGCCCAAACACTCCTCAGGGCTCCCTTTGGTTTCCAGGCAGTGAGCAGCAGAGGTACGTGATAAAGGGATCTCTGGGTTATTGGTCGGGCGCCTCCAGTTGTTATTGGCTGATCCCAAGGGGCAATAACGAGCAATGTGCCCCGGGTTGCCGCAGCGATGGCAGGTCATTTTGTAAGAATCCTGGGGTGGGTGGTTAGACCCCTGAGGCCGTGGCGGTCCTGGGGGTACTGGGGCCCGAAATTCTGTGCTTGCAGCGGGCATTGAGGTGCGTGGCTCTGCTCTAGAGGTTGGTCGTGTGGACCCTTGGCTCACCTTTCTGGACTCTGCGTATTCGTCCGCTAGCCGTGCTGCCTTGATTAAGTTAGCAGGGCGACGATCTCTCATCCAATCCTGTATGTCTGCCGCCAGATCTTGGAAGAAATGTTCCATCAGGAATAGCTGTAGTACTTCCTCTCCTGTGTTGGCATTGCACCCTCGCACCCAATGTGATGCCACCCTTTGTATATTGCTGGCCCACTCCATGTGGGAGTCTGCAGTCTTCTTTTTAGACTCCCTGAAGCGACGGCGATATGTTTCCGGGGTGACGGCATATCTGGTGAGCAGTGCAGCCTTCACCCGGCGATACTGCGCAATATCTTCCTCAGTAAGCGCCCGAAAAGCCTCATTTGCTTTTCCTGATAGCTTTCCAGCCAAAATAGGGACCCATTGGTCTGGTGGTATTTGGTGTAGTGAGCACTGCCTCTCGAAATCAGCCAAATATCCATCAATTTCTTCCTCACTTTCCACAAACGCTTTGAAGGCAGTGAAGGGTATTTTCTTTACTGTAGCAGCGGGTGAAGGAGTATGAACTGTATGTGCCAGGGGTTGTCTAGCTCTTGCCAGTTCAAGTTCGTGCCCCCTCCTATTTTGTATCTCCGTTCTCGCTTCCCGGAACAGCTGATCTATTAGCTCCACGGATGTTGCTGGGTACATGGATAATCTCCGCTGAACCAGGTTTGTAATTTCCTCCTCCTCGCTGACAGGGGAAGGTTGGTCCACGACCTCCATGGATCGATCCATCTCGTCCAGCTCCAGTAGGTCAGCTATCAGCTCTCTCCGTGGCCTGTTACTGGCACTCCTTCCTCTGGTTTCCAAGAGATCCTTTAGTGTGGGTCTTTTCAGTTTAGCGTACTGGGATTCCATTCAGCACTTGCGTTGGGGATGAAAAGGACCATCCCACCGCTGCCACCAATGTAACGGCTACCCCGGTAGTGAGAGGGTACCAGCCGTTGGAGACGTCCTTTTCTGAAGCAAGGTGCTGTGCAGTAATGAAATATTTATTCCCATCCACGATATCCCATTGTATAATCCAGGAGTGCTGTAAAATGTGGCAGAGTAATGGTACCATAAATCCCCCTCAAAGAACGAGACGATGCTACGTTTTGAAGGGTCAAGTAGAACTCTCCTTTATTAAAACAAAAAAACCTTTTTAAACACTTCACATACACAGTAGGGGCAGTGACTACCTTTGGTCAAGCCTTAATTACCTCTGGCCAATCAGGCAGGGTTAATGCGTGGGAGCCAGGAGTCCCCTCCCCCAGGAGCCACCCACTAGGCGTGGCTAACTGCTCATTCTCCCTCTGACGGTGGAGAGAGTAACATCTATAAGTTCACTTATTACCCTGCTGGAAGTGTGGGGAAACCCCAGGTCATCTCATTATTCAAGAGTCCCTACCCCCATTGTTCATGGTGCCATCTTGTCTGCTAAAACCCTTTTGTTCTCCTATCTCTTTTGTGGTTTAGCAAATCCTATTAAGAGGCAGATGGCAACTCCTGACCAAGTGTATGAGACCAAAGATATGTGACTGCATACCACACAATACAATATATTTACAGATATAATAACAACATTTTATAACCCAGAACATATCTGCAGATAGCTTAGGTCTGAGCACACATTATTACTGAATGGCGCTCAGACCACATACATACAGTATAGCAATGTGATCATATTTTAACCAAGAATTAAATAACCATAAAACAGGGTAAAACAGTGATGGGTTCCGTTACAATGTATGTGTATACAAACATGGCATGAGGCTATTGGACATTGGTTGAAATGAGTCTGGTTATGAGAAGTGGGTGAAAATGAAAGAGTTTATCTATTGGGACAAAGGGAGGTGACAGACATAGAGACCAGTCACTTTCTGGCATAAACTTCAGCCCTTTTGTCTTTTCTCTGTGATTATTCACTATATCTATCTTTACTACAAACTCTTACTAAAAAGAAAGCCAAAAGGGATTACTTCAAACCAACTTAAGGAGCAGTCCTAATCAGAAGAGGGTCCACCCTTTAATTTCAAATTTTCGGTAATGTATAGCTGCAAGCTTTTTTTATTATATTGTGTAATAGAATTGAAATAGTCCAGATACAATGTTCTGTTACAACTGATGAGGTGGATTTAACCTGAAATAAGGTATTGGGGTCATAATCCAGATATGACTGCCAACCCTTGATTGTTTTCTCATTGGGTCCGTTCTATCAAAAACAAAATAATTGCTTTGATAAATTAAGTTTAATAAATCATTTTATAGAATAATCTATGGTATTATCTAATACCTATGTAAGAATTCTATTTAGCTACATTATGAATTAAAGAGTTTTATATTACTTCTGCCTATTTGTATATCTGATTTGCCATGTAGATTTTTATACCTAATTTAGCTATTTACTATTTTCATAGAGTAATAATGCCATATCACTGAATATAAATAAAAAATATATTCTACTAGCAAACTGCCCATCCAAAAAATGATGGTCATAACATTGTAAGGCAGCTAATGCTGTTTGCCACAGAATATAAGGCTTTTGGACCTCTGAGTACCTTCGGCGCTCATTGCGAGCCTCGCGCTGAGCGCCTTTGGAGCTCATTGCGAGCCTCTCCCCTCATGTACTTTTGGTCATCTGAGCACCTTCGGTGCTCATTGCAAGCTCCGCACTGAGCACCTTTGCCACTTATAGCGAGACTCGCAATGTGTGCCTTTGGCGCTCATTGCGAGCCTCTCCCCTCCTCTTTTTTTTTTATATAAATATATTTTTTAATAATAATTCATTTATCAAATAATAAATTAATATACTTTACCTATTTGTAATTAATATATCCAGCAATCAATATCCTGAAGAGCTAACAATCTCTTTTGATTTCCCTGCAGAATACAATGTACATTTGAACTGTTGCTGGTCTGAGGTGTAAGTGTCAGAAATGTGGCAAGTGTGCAGTATTAATAGTCTGTGTGCGCGACGGCAAACCGTTTGTTTAGTTATGTAAAGCACCATTTTAGAATGTTATTAGTTGCAAGTTAGTGTTATAAAATGTCTGCGATTGTGTATCTGTTAAGCGGGTCTGGAGCATTTTCCGTTTTTCTTAATAGTGTATTTTGTACCTCGTACGTTCCTTGGTAAAAGTCTTATGTGCCTGGCGGGGTTTTGTGTGGTTAGGGATCGTGTAGCCTCATTTTCATTTTTTTTCGTCTGCCATTTTTTTGGTCGCTTAGGTGATTTGAGTGCCGAAACTCAGGACATTGTGTTTAAATTGTCGTGCAACCTCACTCCCAGACATCCTGGCTGTCCCCCTGTGCTGTGTTTGAGGTTAATTGTTTTGTTATTTTTATTTTCTTTGTGTTTTTGTTTTTTTTGGATGTGCGTGGTTCAGCCGTTAACTTCATATTTTTTTGACCTTGTCCAGCTTTCTGGCGTTATGTGCCTGGTGGTGTATTGCGTGGTTAGGGGTTGTGTAGCCTTGTTTTCTTGGCCGACGATTTTTTGTCGCTTAGGCGATTTTCGAGTGCAGAAATTTGTCAAATTGTGTTTAAATTCTCGTGCAACCTAACTCCCAGACATCCTGGCTGTTTCCCCATGGTGTATGTGCTGTTTTTTTTATGTTTTTTTTTTTTACTTTGTGTTTTTGTATGTGCACGGTTTGGCCGTATTTTTTTTTACCTCGTGTAATTTTTTGTCATTTTCAAGTCCCGCTATCCATTTTGCAAAGTTTTACAGGCTGTAATTTTTCCACTGTAATTTTTCAAAGTGCTACGAGTCTCGCATTGTGAATTGTGTAATTGAGATTTCTCTTGTTGTGTACGGCGCTCATCTTCACCAGCCCAGTAAGCACCTTTGGTGCTCACTGCCTAAGTCATATGGGGTTAAAGGGATGATTGTCTATGGTGCTCATCTCCGCCTGCGCAATGACCACCTTTGGCGATCATTGTCTGCCCGCAACTGCGGCTCACACAACCGTGGTCCTCGCTTTTAACATTGCGTTACCAACATTTTTTGGCAAGCCCGCGCTGCTGAAAACTATATAGGTAATGGATTTGACCTATCCTGATTGGAGGGTAAAATGAAGCTAGAGAGAAGGGTGAGGTGGGTGGGTAGATTGACGCCAGCTGGGGTTTAGATTAGGGTAGGAGGTATTTATAGGGTGAGGGGGAGTTCCAGCCCCTCCCACAACTTCAGGTTAAATATTAACCTGTTAATTATCCAAGTTCGATAAGATTTTATACACTTTTTATTGATTTCTACATTGATCTAACTGACTATAGAATTAGTTAAAATTAATTGTCATCAAATCATTTTAAATGGAGTTTGATAAAACTCTCACTGATTTTATTGTGATCTATCTGAAAATAGATTAGTTGTACATGTTTTGATACATATAGTTGTTCATCCATGGTTTGTTTCAATAAATACTGTTCTGAATAAAGCATATACCTGTCTATAAATTGATAAGTGAACTTAATAAAATGTTTTACTGTAGACAGTGTAATATTTTTGTCATTATTCCAATTGTATAACATTATCTATGTGGTTTTCTTGGCAAAGATACTGGAGTGGGTTGCAGGTTCCTTCTCCAGTAGACAGCGATTTCTCTGATATCTCTGCTATGACCTGCCGACCCTGGGTGACCACACATGGTATAGCTCACGGCTACATTGAGGTACACAAGCCCCTTCACCACAACAAACTTGCGATCTAGAAGGGGAAGCCTAAGAATAGCCTTATGCTTATCCTAGTCATGACTTATCCCAGTCAACTCCTGTCTTAACTCCTGCTAACCTGACCAGGTGAACTGGAACTCCTTATCTCGCACTGATCGTTGCTGGGTTGCTGATTGGCTGAGAGAACTGGGGATGGAACATAGACTGGTGCTGGCTGAGTATAACTATTTCACTGCTGGTAACAGCTTTGCAATAATACACCAATCAGGTAATTGCAGGAGATTAGGTTAGATACTTACAGGAAACACTTACAGGAAATCACACAGGGCATTTTGAGCTGCCTCTCTATCCTGTACAGATTTGCACTTAACCCCTGCAGACCTGATCAGGTGAAGTGTCACTCCCATCACACATTGAGCACTTCTGATTGGCTGTAAAGTCAGGAGGTTGAACAAAGAACAGAGATGGTCTTGTGTAACTATTACACTGCTGATACAGCTCAGCAATATTCCAAGCAGAGAAAGAGCAGAAAACTAGATTGGTTACACTCTGACAGAAAATCTGACCAGGCGTTTCAAACTGCCACTCTCTCCTGTACTTGACTTCTGCTGACCGGACCAGGTTCAGTGTCGCTTCTACCTCTCTGCAACTTCAGTAACTGAATGCTCAAATCCTCAATTTAATAATTCAGCACACAGAAGGAACCCCTTCAACTATGTATTTCTAAACTGCTTAGCACAATTTATTTAGTCACTTAGAGTATGAACTTTCTTCCTTCTTACTCCACCTCACTCATCACTCATTCTCTTGATTCTATATATGTATACATCTGCCAAGATGCCTCTAAGAAAAAAAGGGCACACAGCATGTCCTCTCTTAAAACTATTTGCTGGTATTTCAACTTAACATTAAGTAAGAAAAAACATAATTTTAATCAGTAAGAAGAGGAGAGAGATATATATTCGACTGATAGTTGTATACTAGGATGTCAGTTTCAGTATACTATGATGTGATAAGAACCTACAAAATAATATATGTTCACCTATTAAACCTATTATTTAAAATATATTTATTGGCAACAAAATGCATTATAGTATAGTTAAGGTTGCAACACAAGATGGGGTAACCTAAGGCTGGGAAGTGAAGGTTTCATGCAAATGGATTACATAATTCATTATATTGTCTATGGCATAATTATAAAAGTGTTTTGACTTCGGCAAGGTGTGGTACTGTTGTAGACATGGAATAAATGAAATCAGTTTGATGGAGTCGCTACATATGAATTGCTAACTCTGTCAGCCATTTAAAGGTATCCTTTGTATCAAACGTTTTGCTGTCTTTTGACTTACCTTTTCGTTTAAAGCCTATTTAACAAAAACATATAATACTCAACTCATAAGTTGTCCATAACCAAGGATAAAAAGTTTAAAGAATTTTCAGTTTTATCTCATAAAATTTAGGAAAAATAAACATGCTCTTAACCTTCTAACATTAGCACAGTAATTTGTAACCCTCTCCTCATGGCCCACCAGACACTACATGAGTTAAGTTATACACTGTGTTAATACAAATGAGACAAATACAGGTTCTGCAGTCAGTTGAATATTAATTGCCTCATTTATACTGACACAATGTACCGTATTTATCGGCGTATAACACACACTTTTTCTCCCTGAAAATAGGGGGCAAATCATAGGTGCGTGTAATTTGCCGATATTCCCTCCCCCTTCCTCATCCTCTCTCCTCCCTCTAAACCCCCTCCGCATTCTAACCCCTCCTCCTCAACCTAAACCCCCTCCTTCTCAACCTAAACCCCCCTCCTCAACCTAAACCCCCCGAAATACACCCCCCTCACTCACCTGCTTCTGCTCCGGCCTCCGCTCCGCTCCTTGACCCGGTGACGTCGCATGCGCGCCAGCGCGCCACGTCATTAGCGGCACCCGGTATATGCTAATGACGTGGCGCGCTGGCGCACATGTGACGTCACCAGGTCAAAGAGCGGAGGCCGGAGCAGAAGCAGGTAAGTGAGGGGGAGGTATTAAGGTGGGTTTAGGTTGAGGAGGAGGGGGGTTTAGGTTGAGGAGGAGGGGGGTTTAGGTTGAGGAGAGGGGGGGTTTAGAATGAGGAGGGGGGGTAGAATGCGGAGGGGGCTTTAGAATGAGGAGGGAGGTTGAGGAGGGGGGTTGAGGTTGAGGAGGGGGGTTGAGTATAGGGGGGTTGAAGTTGAGGAGGGGGTTGAGGATAGGGGGTTGAGGAGGGAGAATGAGGATGGGGGGTTGAGGAGGGGGTTTGAGGGGGTTTGAGGAGGGAGGTTGAGGATGGGGGGGTTCAGGAGGGAGGTTGAGGATAGGGGGGTTGAGGAGGGAGGTTGAGGATGGGGGGGTTGAGGAGGGAAGATGAGGAGGGAGGTTGAGGAGGGGGTTGAGGATGAGGAGGGAGGTTGAGGATGAGGAGGGGGGTTGAGGATGAGGAGGGGGGTTGAGGATGAGGAGTTGAGGTTGAGGAGGGGGAGTTGAGGTTGAGGAGGGGGGTTGAGGTTGTGGAGGGGGGATGAGGATAGGGGGGTTGAGGAAGGAGGATGAGGAATGGGGGTTGAGGAGGCGGTTTGAGGAGGGAGGTTGAGGGGGGTTGAGGAGGGAGGATGAGGAGGGAGGTTGAGGAGGGGGTTGAGGATGAGGAGGGGGGTTGAGGATGAAGAGGGGGGTTGAGGATGAGGAGGGGGGTTGAGGATGAGGAGGGAGGTTGAGATTGAGGAGGGGGGTTGAGGAAGGAGGATGAGGATGGGGGGTTGAGGAGGGGGTTGAGAAGGGAGGATGAGGAGGGAGGTTGTGGAGGGGGTTGAGGATTAGGAGGGAGGTTGAGGATTTTGCTTCAAAGTTCTTTATTTGAATTTTTTATTTCCCTGAAATTCCCTTCTTAAAATGAGGTGCGTGTTATACGCCGGTGCGTGTTATATGCCGATAAATACGGTAACATATACATCTTGGTCTGTCTGGCAGATTTTGAGAAGAGATTTTGGAGCCACCGCTACAGAGAATGCACTAAATGTATATAGCATAGGAAAAACATGTTTACATTAATATCTGATTATTTGATGAAAGAATACTAGGAAGTGTTAAACAACTGAAAAAAATATAACTTTAATGGAATTTAGATAAGCAGATATATAAACATACAATTTTAACAATTGACTTTGATGACTTTAATAATAATATGTTTAGCCATGTATTATTTAAATAATCAGCTCCATTTTGAAATGTTGAAACCTTCAAAGTTAATAACCTGTGTACAAATTCATTAACTGACATCATAGGGGTCTAGTATGATGTCATCAGTAATATCAGGGACAATGTGATTTTTATATTATATGTGATGTCATAAATGATGTACCCTAATGTCATAGATGATGCCATGAATGATATAATGCAGAGGGAGGGAGGGTTGTTAAGATTGTGCCCAGCCTTAAGTTACCCCATCCTGCTCTGCAACCTTAATTATACTTTAATGCCATTTTTTTGCCAATCATTTTCTAGTGTTTTTTCTCAATTTCCTTATAATGAAAATAGTTTTAGTCAGCTTACTTTATCATCTTTAATTGTAATATAAAGAATTACACAACTAGTTTTCATCAATGTATTATTATATTATTAGAAGTAGGAAGGAAACAAAATCTAACAAACTCTACAGTTTTTCATGAATAGTAAGGATGGGTGCCTACCAAAGATAGGAAAATTATATGTGGAATTATTCAAAGAAATGCACTTATATATGGTTGTTGTTGATGAAAAAAGACCTGTAAATAAGGGGAGTATCTTCAAGTTATCCCTCAGCAGAACGGAAGGCATGTTTCCCTTTTGCACTGGGACAATTCTAAAAGCGATCACAGAAAGGGCTTCTTTTGAGGATAACAACACACAAGTTAAAAACATCCCACTCATCAATAGAGGCGTGAACTTGAAGTCAACAAAATGTATCTGTTACCTAATAAAGCTCTTAAAATGGATGTGTTCCTGAAATAAAGGTGCAGTGTAGTGTCAGTACAGAAACAGCAGAGCTCACATTGCATGTATGGAGGTGCAGCATCCAGATTCTGTGTGTAGTGTCATTAATAACAGAGCTCACACTGTCTGTATGAGGGTGCAGTATAACAATGAATATGTGTAGTGCCAGTGCAGGAATAGCAGAGTTCACACTGCCTGTATGAAGGTGCAATATCCAGATGTTGTGTGTAGTGTCAGTAACATAATTATTGTGTGTAGTGTCAGTACAGGAACAGCAGACATAATTCTGTCTGTACGAAGATGCAATATCATGGTGCTGTGTGTAGTATCAGTACAGGAATAGCAGAGCTCACACTTTCTGTATGAAGGTACAGTATCCAGATGGTGTGTGCAGATTCAGTACAGGAAATTCATAGCTTTTTTCAATAGATAAAGGTCAAGTGGTGTCAAATGCTTTGCAAGTAATATCCCTTTGATACTGTGTCTCTTGGATAACCACTAATTGGGAAACACTAGATCTTAGACATTGTTCCTGACCCCTCATAAAATCTAATAGGGAGCCTGGATTGTTAAAAATGTTGTGGAAGTCTTCGTCAGCCCCCAAAATTGAATATAAACTGGAGCCTCCTATAAATCTCCTAGCCGACTCCTCTTAGACTAAATAAAGGCATTTTTACCTAAGGAGACGTTGTGCTCACAGCTACTGAGCACAAAATACATTTCCTCCCCACTTACTGGGCATCATAGGCTCACTAGCCAGTACACTATTCTTTGCTAGGTTGCCCGATTAGCGAGTGTCCCACCTAGACACTGTGTTTCCAGTGTTACTATACACTGGCAGATAACTGCTGTGCCCAGACACGGACCGGAGGTACTGACAGTTGGATCCAGAGACTCAACTAAACATAGACAGGGATACAGACAGGTTGAAATCATGCCTCTGGAGGAAGGCCTAGCCCACATTTAGTTAGGGCACTTTACTCTTTGTCATCAATAATTATATACAGTAAAAATGTGTAGTGAAAAATAAAGTTTATGCATGGTGTCTTTAATTTAGGGAGGTGTTTATTAGTTTGCTTTAATCTAAGAATAATTTCTGCAACTTGTCCTGGAACCTGGTAACTTGGCCTAAGAATCTGCAGCTTGTCCTAGAATCATGCTAAGCCCTTCCCACAATGCATGGAATTTGACAGTTGGTTATGTGCACAAGTCTCTACAGAGCATGCATATTGGATTATTGTTTTCAACTATTAAATCTTAAAAATGGCTTAAGCAATCTAGAAAAAAAGACATAGAGGCTTCTTAGATTACTATTACATTGCAACTTTTCAAACAAATCCAGCCAATTTTTTTATACAAGTAAACAAAAATACCATGTCGTCATCCCAAAATTCAACATAAATCAACTTCATTTCAGAAGTACAAAATGTAATGATTAATGGCAAAAATATCAGACCCTCCATCCCTCTTAAAATACAAAATTTCAAAAAGATTTGGCAAACCAGAGCAATGTTATAAGTGCAAGGGAAGTGATAGAGAGAGGGACAGCGAGAGAGCAGGTTCTGTAGACTTGGTCATCTACTCAGAGAGCAGCATCTTTTTAGGTGTAGCTTAAAGGAGTTCACGTCTGGAGCCCTCTATCACTCTTAAGGTAACCATACACCTAGGGGTCAATAAGCAAAAACAAATAAGAGGAGCTCTTTATGACAAATGAACAACACCTGGTCAGGTTTGTCATATGGACTGGTTGCCTACTCAGACAGCAGCACTCTCAGTTCACCTGTCCCCTTTAGGGAGCAATATCCTTCAGTATATCAGTCTGGTCTCAGTCAACAATTGTGATCCAGTTCCAAAAGACCAGGCAATACTACCCTGAACAGGAAAAACAGCAAACCTCAGATGAACATTTCAATCTCTCTTGGGCCCCATCACTGAGGTGTAGCTGCACCTAAGCCAGAGTGAGCAACGAGTCCACATCTGGAGCTCCCTATAACCCTCATGGTGGCAAAACCTTTAAGGATCATTGCAAAAACAAAGTCAGAGGAGATCAATCTGAAAATGAACAACCCTTGCGTACGTTTGTTCTTTAGAATTACCTACTGTATATAGGCCTGGATACTTTTTTGAGAGAGACCAGACTACAGGGTATTTCTACATGTGAAGAAAATAAGGGAGCTAAAAGAGGCTGGTCTTTGATCGGTTTACCAGGACTATACAACAAACCTACTTAGGAGTTGTTTGTTTTCAGATTGAGCACCCCTGATTGTCTTTCTCTTGATCACATGGCTGCCAAGATGTGCTATGGTAATACTTGTGATTCCCTTCACATTGTGCCAACAGTCAGCAGCCAAACTGTTCTTCTCTGAGGTCCTTCACCTTCATCTGTATCCCTTTACCTTCTTGCCCCAGCAATGATTAAAAACATACAGCTTCCTTTCCCCGGGTTTTCTGCCATTCTCCACATCAACAGTATGTCTGTAATGTATTGTATTCTAAATCTGAAGTGTAGTTGTGAAGTTCATATGTATGTATAAATAATGTATAATCTGTAAGTACTATGTCTATATAAAGTAAATGCAAATTATAGGGAGAGTGTGCAGATATCACATACTGTATATAGTTGTCAGTGTGGGGAACACTTACGATGTTGGTCACACTTTGCGATCCTCGAGAAGCGAGGCGATCCGTCGACAGCGCAGGACTTAGGCTGCATTGAGCTCCAAAGGTGTTCATTGCACTGCTCGCCTTGCGTAGCATGGCGAGCAGTTGAGGCACACAGGACTTAGGCGGAGAGCAGTTTCACACGACTGCGAGCCTCGTGAAGCTGCCGAAGAGTGCAACTCTAAAAACACGAAAAACAAACAAAATAATTTAACAACAATAATAACACACTCACACACAGCACAGGGTAGGAGCCAGGAAGCCTGGGAGTGCGGTTGCAAGTGAATTTGAGCAATATTTGGGGGTTTTCGTCAATACAAAATCGGCTAAGCAAGGGAAAAAATGGTGGAGAAAAATTATAAAAATTCTGAAACTGGATGAAAACGAGGCTGAGCAAAGCCAGGCACGCAGGACTTACAAAATACACAACGGACTTAGAAAATACACAATGGCAAAGACAGTAAAACACCAACAACTCCAGACACGCAAGACTTTGAAAATAAAACAGTCGGAAGTCAGCGTGTAACACGCAAACATTCAGCAGACACACATAGGAGAAAGACACAGGGAAGGGAAAGGGGAGATGGTGGAAAGACACACATGGCATTCCCAAGCACAAAACTTGCTGGTTAACGAAAGCTGCAATGAGCGGCCTGTATAGTAGGCAATGAGCACCGCGACCAGAAGAGGCTTGCAATGAGCGCCGAAGGTGATCAGTGCAAAGCAGGAAAGTTGAAATACACGGGGGCTGGGGGAGGCTCGCAATGAGCCAGAAGGTGCTCAAAGGAGCAAAAGCCTCACATTGTGTTGCTTTACAATATTCCTCCCGTTATTTTTGACGGGCAATTGCCTAGTTAATTATAATGTTCAGTGAAATTCTGTCATTTAAATTTTGAAGTGAGTGTATATTTATTTTGTTTGTTGTTGCGCATATGTTGTACATTTGGACTGTTGCTGACCTGAGGAGAAAGTGCTAACAATGTGCTAAGTATGCAATATAAATAGGCTGCGTGCGCGGGGCCAAACTGTTTGTTTAGTGGGTAAAGCAACATTTTAGAATGGTAATGTTATTATTAGTTGCAAGTTAGTGTTGTAAAATGGCGGCGATTGTGTATGTTTTCCACGGCTGAGCGCATTTTCAGCCCTTCCTAATAGTGTTTTTGTACCTCGTACGTTCCTGGGTAAAAGTCTTATGTGCCTGCGGTATTTTGCATGGTTATGGGTTTTGCCTCGTTTTCGTTCGGCCGACATATTTTTTGACGCTTAGGCTTATTTCGAGTGCTGAAACTAGGCAAATTCGGTTAAAATTTGCATGCAACCTCAATCCCAGACGACCTGACTTTCACCCCGTGCTGGGTGTGATGTTTTTTTTTATGTTTTTTTTTATATTGTGTGTGTTTTTGGATGTACGAAGTTCAGCCGTTAGCTCCATATTTTTTTGCGAGCTTAGCATAACGAGGCTAGCCATTAAACCCGTAGCACTTAGCCAATGAGCGCAGAAGGCGTTCATTGCCTGCGAGCCGTCAAACCCATAGCACTTAGGCAATGAGTGCTGCCGAACTTAAAAACAGTCAAAACACAGTAAATACCTACAAAAAATACATAAAAAGTTTACCCACAGCAAGGGGGGCACCCAGGACCTCTGCAAGTGAAGTTGTATCTCAATTTAAGTCCCAATTCCCGAGTCTAGACACACGAAAATCCCCTAAGAGAGAGGGACCCCCACTGCAATGAAAATTCAAATTTCACGCCTTACAGGTCCTTAAAGGACCTGTAATAATACAAAAATTAACCCTATCACTCATGGGGCTCTATACAGAGCCCCATCAACTCCTAAATAACCCTGTCACTCATGGGGGTCAATCCAGACCCCCATGAACACCTAATTAACCCTTGAAGGGATCCGAGATAAACTCAGAGACCCGCATTAACCCCACATTAACCATCGCAGTGGGGGGCCGGATTGCATGCGATTGGGGACCCCCGTTGCAATGTAAATTCAAAATTCACACCTTACAGGTCCTCAAAGGACCGTAAAGGTCCTTAAAGGACCAATAATAAAAAACAAAAATACCCTATCACACATGGGGCTCTATACAGAGCCCCATCAACACCTAAAAAACCCTGTCACTCATAAGGGTCAATGCAGACCACCATAAGCCCTTAATTAAAATTACAGAAAAAAAATACATTACCACCCCCCCACTACAGAAAAAAACAAACAATTATACACCTGAAAAGTAAATACATATAAAACATACAATACAATACATACAATACAAAAAATAAAGTACAATACAATACAATACACCCCTATCTAATATACAATACATCCTTTCTATCTAATATACATCACCCAATCTATCTAATATGCAATAAATACTATCTATCTAAAAAACATCCTATCTATCTATCTAATATACATCCCCCAATCTATCTAAATACCACAATCTAATATACAATACATGCTATCTATATAAAATTCCCCCCTCCTATCTAACATAAAATAAATGCTATCTCTATATAAAATAATCTAATTCTAAGCTAAAATAAAATAATTAAGACCACTAACCCTTTGCAGATGTCCCTTCAGATCAGCAACCTAGGGAAAAAAAATAAAATAGTGCAACACATTTACAGAAAATAAACATAAACATTATAAAATACATCCCACAATCTATCTAATATACAATAAATACTATCTCTATATAGAAACCCTAATTCTAAGCTAAAATAAAATAATTAAGACCACTTACCTTTGCAGATGTCCCTTCAGATCAGCAACCTAGGGTAAAAAAGATAAAAAAAATGACTACAACACGTTTACATAAAATAAATAAACATAGTACACCTTTCCAGCATGTCCCCGTCCTTCTTCTTTTCTTCTTTTCCGGCGCAGCCCCTGTTAAAAAAAAACATAACATTAGTACATATACATAAACATAAAACAAATAAAATAAACATAATCTACATTGTACTTACCTCCCCGCGATGTCTCCGGCCTCCTCCTCTTCTGCCCCGCCCTGGAGTCACGCTTTAAAAAAAATATATATAAAATAATGGAGATCCGCACTTGCAGACCTCCCCGTCGCTAATGAGCCTCCCGGAGCTTTTTCCGGATGAAAATAGGCAATGGCGCCTTCTAATTGGTTGAAAATGCTGTGAGCCAATCACAATGGAATACAACCCCACAGATTGATTGGCTGGAGGCATCTGCGCATTCTGATTGGTTACTAGTGATGTCGCGAACATAAAATTTTCGGTTCACGAGCCGCGAACGCGAACCGCCGCAAATGTTCAATGTTCATAGACTTCAATGGGCAGGCGAATTTTAAAACCCACAGGGACTGTTTCTGGCCACAATAGTGATGGGAAAGTTGTTTCAACGGGACTAACACCTGGACTGTGGCATGCCGGAGGGGGATCCATGGCAAAACTCTTACGGAAAATTACATAGTTGATGCAGAGTCTGGTTTTAAGCCATAAAGGGCATAAATTACCTAACATTCCTAAATTGTTTGGAATAACATGCTTTAAATCAGGTATGATGTTGTATCGATCAGGTAGTGTAAGGATTAGGCCCGCTTCACAGTGACAGACCAAACTCCCCGTTTAACGCACCGCAAACAACCGCAAACAGTCCATTTGCACAACCGCAAACTCCCCATTTGCACAACCGCAAACTCCCCATTTGCACAAGGTTGGATACCAAGCTAGCCATGTCCCGTTCCTTGTCCTCACTGATGTCATTGAAGGTCTCTTCCTCCACCCAGCCACCAAGGGTCCCCGAAAGGTGACAACAAGCCCCCTGGGACGCCTGCTGTGTTTGGTCTTCCAACTCCTCAAAGCCACCTTCCTCCTCTGACTCCTCTTCTTCAGACTCCTCTCACTGCGTTGCCTCTCTCTGCATTATTATAAGGTGTGTTAAGTAGTACTACTCTTATCAGTTTAATACCTGTTACAACACATATCAGGGGGCGTGTATAAGGCCTGTATTTTTAGAACCGGGAGATGGAAAATGATGCTTTGTTTGTCGCATCACTTCAATTTTGGGGCACGGCACGTGCAATCAAAGGTGCCACCAGATAGGAGTGGCGTGTTTGTAAGCACTCCTCTTATCAGTTTAATACTTGTTACGTCACCTATCAGGGGGCGTGTATAAGGCCTGGATTTTTAGAACTGGGAGATGGAAAAAGATGCTTTGTTGGTCGTATCACTTCAATTTTGGGGCACGGCGCGTGCAATCAAAGGTGCCACCAGATAGGAGTGTTGTGTTTGTAAGTACTACTCTTATCAGTTTAATACCTGTTACAGCACCTATCAGGGGGTGTGTATAAGGCCTGGATTTTTAGAACCAGGAGATGGAAAATGATGCTTTGTTAGTCGTATCACTTCAATTTTGGGGCACGGCACGTGCAATCAAAGGTGTCACCAGATAGGAGTGGCGTGTTTGTAAGTACTACTCTTATCAGTTTAATACTTGTTACGTCACCTATCAGGGGG
The DNA here is from genome assembly GCA_027410445.1 of Discoglossus pictus. NCBI lineage: Eukaryota > Metazoa > Chordata > Amphibia > Anura > Alytidae > Discoglossus > Discoglossus pictus. The sequence continues at coordinate 140,292,750 of CM050166.1, read as the reverse complement.
CGTGTATAAGGCCTGGATATTTAGAACCGGGAGATGGAAAAAGATGCTTTGTTGGTCGTATCACTTCAATTTTGGGGCACGACGCGTGCAATCATAGGTGCCACCAGATAGGAGTGGCGTGTTTGTAAGTACTACTCTTATCAGTTTAATACCTGTTACAGCACCTATCAGGGGGCGTGTATAAGGCCTGGATTTTTAGAACCGGGAGATGGAAAAAGATGCTTTGTTGGTCGTATCACTTCAATTTTGGGGCACGGCGCTTGCAATCAAAGGTGCCACCAGATAGGAGTGGCGTGTTTGTAAGTACTACTCTTATCAGTTTAATACCTGTTACAGCACCTATCAGGGGGTGTGTATAAGGCTTAAATTTTTAGAACCAGGAGATGGAAAATGATGCTTTGTTGGTCGTATCACTTCAATTTTGGGGCACGGCACGTGCAATCAAAGGTGCCACCAGATAGGAGTGTTGTGTTTGTAAGTACTACTCTTATCAGTTTAATACTTGTTACGTCAACTATCAGGGGGCGTGTATAAGGCCTGGATTTTTAGAACTGGGAGATGGAAAAAGATGCTTTGTTTGTCGTATCACTTCAATTTTGGGGCACGGTGCGTGCAATCAAAGGTGCCACCAGTTAGGAGTGGCGTGTTTGTAAGTACTACTCTTATCAGTTTAATACCTGTTACAGCACCTATCAGGGGGTGTGTATAAGGCCTGGATTTTTAGAACAAGGAGATTGAAAATGATGCTTTGTTGGTCGTATCACTTCAATTTTGGGGCACGGCAGTGCAATCAAAGGTGCCACCAGATAGGAGTGGCGTGTTTGTAAGTACTACTCTTATCAGTTTAATGCTTGTTACGTCACCTATCAGGGAGCGTGTATAAGGCCTGGATTTTTAGAACCGGGAGATGGAAAAAGATGCTTTGTTGGCCGTATCACTTCAATTTTGAGGCACGGCGCGTGCAATCAAAGGTGCCACCAGATAGGAGTGGCATGTTTGTAAGTACTACTCTTATCAGTTTAATACCTGTTACAGCACCTATCAGGGGGTGTGTATAAGGCCTGGATTTTTAGAACCAGGAGATGGAAAATGATGCTTTGTTAGTCGTATCACTTAAATTTTTTGGGCACGGCACGTGCAATCAAAGGTGCCACCAGATAGGAGTGGCGTGTTTGTAAGTACTACTCTTATCAGTTTAATACTTGTTATGTCACCTATCAGGGGGCGTGTATAAGGCCTGGATATTTAGAACCGGGAGATGGAAAAAGATGCTTTGTTGGTCGTATCACTTCAATTTTGGGGCACGACGCGTGCAATCATAGGTGCCACCAGATAGGAGTGGCGTGTTTGTAAGTACTACTCTTATCAGTTTAATACCTGTTACAGCACCTATCAGGGGGCGTGTATAAGGCCTGGATTTTTAGAACCGGGAGATGGAAAAAGATGCTTGGTTGGTCGTATCACTTCAATTTTGAGGCACGGCATGTGCAATCAAAGGTGCCACCAGATAGGAGTGGCGTGTTTGTAAGTACTACTCTTATCAGTTTAATACTTGTTACGTCAACTATCAGGGGGCGTGTATAAGGCCTGGATTTTTAGAACTGGGAGATGGAAAAAGATGCTTTGTTTGTCGTATCACTTCAATTTTGGGACACGGTGCGTGCAATCAAAGGTGCCACCAGATAGGAGTGGCGTGTTTGTAAGTACTACTCTTATCAGTTTAATACCTGTTACAGCACCTATCAGGGGGTGTGTATAAGGCCTGGATTTTTAGAACAAGGAGATGGAAAATGATGCTTTGTTGGTCGTATCACTTCAATTTTGGGGCACGGCAGTGCAATCAAAGGTGCCACCAGATAGGAGTGGCGTGTTTGTAAGTACTACTCTTATCAGTTTAATGCTTGTTACGTCACCTATCAGGGAGCGTGTATAAGGCCTGGATTTTTAGAACCGGGAGATGGAAAAAGATGCTTTGTTGGTCGTATCACTTCAATTTTGGGGCACTTTGTGACATTAGCTTCTTACGCTCAAACATGTCCTTTACAGGCACCTGACTATGGGCAGATGAGCAGGAACTGCTCAAGGCGAGAGACGCAGTGGCGGATGGTTGAGAGGGGGCAAGGAGGACAGCAGTGGTTGATGTGGCTGATGATGCTGAACCAGGAGGAGGATGGCGGCTTTGAGTTTGTGTGCTGCTTGTACTCATGTGTTGGTCTGGTGTCACCCAAACATTAGGTCTCAACCTGTAGAGGATAAGGGAACCAGGCTACTCTAGACCTCATTCATCATTACAGGTTTTGACAGATCGGTACTATGCGTCCAAGCTACTGTGACACCAGATATGAGTATCACTGTGCACTTGCAGAAGTTGGTAGAGTAGACGCTGTAGGTCTGACACACACGCTTGCTGACAACTAACTGCTATGCAATCTATTACAGTAGAAAACATTTTTTTTGTTTTAAATGTACACTACTGTTACACCCGATATGAGTGATGTGTTAAGTAGTACTACTCCTATCAGTTTAATCCCTGTTATGTGCCTTTTTTGGGGTTTGGTTGTTGAAGCCACAGTGCAGCACCAGAGGCCAGAAAAATTAGGCATGTACACATGCCTGAAAAATTATGTATTGTTGATCTTGCAGCGATGAGAGAAGAAGGTAGGCCTAATTCAACGCCCCAGCCCCACATACTTACACTCAGAGATTAAGGGGGGGGACCTGAGAAGGCCACGGACCGGAGATATAAAGGGGGGCAGCTACTTGAGTCAAACGCTGTACAATTACACCTTAATAAAGCTGAAACATGCAGCTGAAGGGATTCTAAACGGCCACATGGGGACAAGGAGGCTAACAGCACCCACAGTCTCTGCACCACTCTTTTTAACAGATAACCCAAGGGGCTAACCAGGGACCTTGCCCACATAAAAAACAGAATTTTATTGGAGGAATTATTAGTGTCTTTACCCCCCAAGAGAGGACATAATATACGGTATCTTTAGACTACCTGATGGCCAAACCTTCTTTAGCCCCAATGCTATCCAAGAAACATTTCAAATCAGACCATATATTCATCCCAATCCCGCTGCAGCGGATCTGACATAGAGTCCTTCCTACTACAGCAAGAAGTCCACAAAATACCTGTACCTCAATTGGACAGCTTGAACCTAGTCATATCCCAAGAGAAAGTTAAATCTACAATCCAAGATCTTAAATTTGGCAAGTCCCCAGGGCCAGACGGTTTTACTCATCTGTACTATAAGAAATTTGAGCCCTTGCTTACCCCCGCACATGACATCTTTGTTTAACGCTATACTAAATGGAGAACCTATGCCCCCTTAATTAAATCAGGCCGACCTCATAGTCTTTCCAAAAGAGGGTAGGGACCCTTTAGAGGTTAAAAATTATCGCCCCATACCCCTGATAAATGTGGATGTCAAGATCCTAGCTAAAATTATGGCCAAACGAATATCTAACTTTTTACTGGACTAAATACACAAAGACCAAACGGGGTTCATTCCTTTCAGAGAGGCAGGAGATAATGTTAGGAGGGTTCTGAACGCCCAGTTCTTGGCTCAACACTATAACAAACCAGTTTGCCCTCTAGCCCTAGACATAGAGAAGGCTTTTGATACGGTGGAATGGCCATATATGTACAAAATGCTAGATAAGTTTGGATTTGAGGGACGCTTTCTCAACCTGCTCAGAAGATACTACGACTCACCAGTAGCTAACTTAAAGATATCAGGGGACCATAAGGCCAAAATCCAAGTACAGCGAGGGACCAGGCAGGGATGCCCACTCTCCCCACTGCTCTTTGCTCTTGCCATTGAACCCCTAGCGCAGGCAATCAGAACCAACCATGCCATCCAGGTCGTTCAAGTAGGACACCATCAGTTTAAGTGCTCACTTTTCGCGGACGATATGCTTTGCACCCTGACCAAGCCCCTTCTCGCTTTACCAGCACTCATGTCCACTATAAAAGACTTCAGCTAAATCTCGGGCCTCCAATCCTTGAAAAAGGATATTTCTCTTTCAATGGAATCCTGCTTACTGGGGATACACATAAAAAAACTTATCTCAATCCTAGAACAAGCTATTCCAATTAATGGCTTTAACATTCAAAATACACATAGCTACCCGGGCCCGGATGGATTTACAAATCTCTATTACCAAACTTTTATAGACTTGTTATTACCCCACTTAGCCACACTTTTCAATCAAATTTTAGAAGGCTCTCCCATTCCACAAGAACTAAACCATGCAAATATGATATGTTTCCCAAAAGAACGACGAGACCCATTAGAACTTAAAAATTACTGCCCCATATCACTCCTAAACGGGGATATAAAAATTTTGGCCAAATTAATGGTAAACAGGATTTCGTGATTTCTCCCGTCCATAATCCATAAAGAACAAACAGGGTTTATCCCCCATAGACAAACGGGGGACAATATCAGACGGACACAAAATTTAATCTCATGGTCATCCCTACATCAAATATCCACATGCCTTTTGGCGTTAGATATAGAAAAGGTCTTTGATACGTTGGAATGGCCTTATTTAAAAGCAGTATTACAGAAATTTGGGTTTGCAGGCAAATTTATGAACTTGATAGATACATACTACAAATCCCCGTCAGCCAGATTAAAACTCCCGGGAGATCGCTTACAACACATAAAGATTCAAAGAGGAAAAAACAAATGTTTACATTTATTTGGAATCATAAAGCCCCGAGGATCTAAAAAAATAATATGTATAGACCAAAAGGGAAAGGGGGGCTATCGTTCCCGAATCTCAAACTGTATTACAAGGCAGCGCAGCCGCCTTTCATTCCTCTGGCGCATTCTCCCACACATCAGCCGCTCTGGGTATTTATGGAAAATGTAATCATGTCACCTTATACATGGGATACAGTAAAATGGATTCCAGGCCTGTATATTTTTTTGAGAAACTTGAAAAACCTGTTGATTAAGCACTCATTAAAAATATGGACGGAGATGAACTGGACACAAAAACTGGACACTCGGGTATCAGATTTTACCCCTATCGTACCCAATCCGCACTTTAAGATACATCTTCCAGAAAGCTCTCTCAGTTGCTTGAAGTCTCAGAACCTACTAAGGGTTGGTCCATGGTGGCATGACGACAAAATAATGACCTTTGAGTGGGTGAGAGATAGATACAATTTACCCCTGGCTGAACACTATAATTTTTGCAGGATACATCATTTTATATATACTATAAGTGGTAGGGAAACCCCCAAAGGAACACCTGGCTACTCAAAAAATGTAGGGATTCCCCCTTTCAGCCTGGTATTATTAGCCTCATGTATGAACTATTTAATGAAAACTCATGGGCAAACAAACCAGACTATACCAAAGCCTGGGAGAGGGATTTGGGCACCGAGTTGGCAGACAGCACATGGGATAAAAGTTGGCGAGGCTTAAGTAGGGGATCTTTAAATTATAGTCTGCTTGAGACTTCAATAAAGGTCCTACACAGGACATATATTACTCCTTTTAAGCTAAATAAATGGGATCCAAAATGGAGCAGCTCATGTTTTAGGAACAGTGGTAATGAGGCTACATTTATTCATGTCTGGTGGGAGTGTTTGGCAGTCATAAGACTAGGGGAAGAAACATGCTTACTAGCTTCTAAAATGTTTAAGATTCAGATTTCTGCTAATATAGAAAACTGCATGCTGGGTGTTCTGCATGTCCGCTCAAAATAAACTATTAAAGTTCATCATGTTGGCCACAAAGAACCATATAGCTAGACAATGGAAATCGGATACCCTACACTTTCAGGTGGTTAAAAATAAATTAAACTTTATCCTTATAAATGAACGCCTTACCCATTTAGTAGACAACTCCATGGATACATTTTGAGATATATGGTCTCCGTGGCTGCAATTAAGGGATAGCATATCATCTGGAGACAATTAAAGAAATTTAGGTCTGAAATAGGGGCTCCCCTAAATGGGAGAGGATATTCTCAAGAGAACGGGATGGATGGAGGTGTGTGTGGATCCTTAGAGGGGCGAGAGGACAGAGGTAAGTGCTATATTTTACATCATATTTATGTAAAAAAGGAGGATGTTTGTGGACCTTTCCCTTTCCCAACATGTTAAATGTTAAAACTAGTTATTTTTTTTCAGAAATATGCTCGGATTCAAGACTTAAAGGGAATACACTTAAAACAAACTGAATTAAAGCTATATTAATAACTGAAAAGTAAAAAAATATATATATTTTTAGGCTACAGGTACAACCAAATCCAGATAACATACTAGCCCTGGATATGGTATAAGCTCCAAGATTATGGAATGGAAAGGGGTAAACTGAGTATTAATAGAGATAAGGTAACTCAGTGATGTATTAACATGTATGGATATATATGTAACATGGAAATGGTTGTTTGAATATGATATATTACCTGACCTAATAAAATATTTTTTGAAAGAAAAAATACACATAGCTAGTAGTTGGAAAACCCCAAATTAAAACTTTCAGGAATTAAAAAAGAATCTACTATTTACTGCTCAACGAGAGATTAAACCATGTAGTCTTGGATAGAATCACCCAGTTCCAGACAATTTGGGATCCCTGGATAACATCCCCATTTAGTGCCACCCTAATATAATAAAAGATTTGTTAATGGTTGAAGTGACTCGGGGGGAAGGACCGAAGTGGGGGAGCCCTGGAGGAGACCCTTCAGAAGCAACCGGCGGCAAAATCATCCGAGGAAAGGAAAGGTCGCCTACTGAAGCCTGCCCTAGGGTAACCCAAGGGTGATTGAGCAGGTTAGATATTGTAAATAAAAAGCTACTGCTGGAGTGATGATAGATAATAGGACTTTGGTGTTAACTGCTGATATACTCTTTACTATTGTCTGTTTTACCATGTCTTAGGTTTCTCTTAAAAATTGCAATCACAGTAAAAAAAAAGAAAATTTATTAACCAAAAAAGTAAAAATAAGAAGGCCTAGCCAGCTAATTTTAACAAAATGTCTTCATTGTAAATATGTATTTTTGCACAACTGTTGTGTTATGCAAGACTGTTCAATATGCTTTCTTTTTCATTACATGCCGTATGCCTTCTGACATAAAAATGTAAATTAAAAAATTAGGTATTGTTGCAGCTGCTGCTGTTGACCTTTGTTCCCCAGGCAGAAAGTGCCATAAAACATTGCGTCTTCTTGAACCCTAGTTGGTGGCGGATAAGTCACGCAAGTCATCCGGCATTCACAGATAACATACAGCAGCGTTTTAGCCGAAGGCAGCTCATCTCATCAGGCCTTTTTCAGTCGAATGTATCGCCCAGTGTCAGTCCCTTCGGGATCCATCCCTCATTCATCTTTATAAAGGTGAGGCAATCTAGACTTTTTTGCCCTAGGCGACTTCTCTTCTCGGTGACAAAACCTCCTGCTGCACTGAAGGTCCTTTCTGACAGGACACTTGAAGCGGGGCGGCCAGAAGATCAATTGCAAATTGGGATAGCTCAAGCCACAGGTCTAGCCTGCATACCCAGTAGTCAAGGGGTTCATCGCTCCTCAGAGTGTCGATATCTGCAGTTAAGGCGAGGTAGTCTGCTACCTGTCGGTCAAGTCGTTCTCTGAGGGTGGATCCCGAAGGGCTGTTTCGATGCGTAGGACTGAAAAAGGTCGGCATGTCCTCCATTAACAACACGTCTTACTTTCACCTCTTCCCCTGTTATATTGGGCTGTAACATCACCCTTATATGCTGTGTAAAGCACACTTGTTAATTTGTTTTGGACCGGCTGCATCCTTTCTGACTTGCGGTAATTTGGTAACAAATAAGGCACTTTCTGCTTATACCGGGGGTCTAGTAGCGTGCACACCCAGTACAGGTCATTCCACTTCAGCCTTTTTATACGAGGGTCCTGCGACAGGCACGACAGCATGAAAGACCCCATTTGCACAAGGTTGGATGCCGAGCTACCCATGTCCCGTTCCTCGTCATCAGTGATTTTGCTGAAGATATGTTCTTCCCCCCAGCCACGTACAACACCACGGGTACCAGATAGGTGACAACGAGCACCCTGGGATGCCTGATGTGATTGGTCTTCCTCCTCCCCCTGAAAGCCACATTCCTCCTCTGACTCCTCTTCCTCACAATCCTCTACCTGCGTTGCCGCAGGTCCAGCAAGCGATGCTGATAAGGCTGTTTCTGGTGGTGATGGTGACCACAACTCTTCCTCTTCCTCGTCACGCTCATCTACGGCCTGATCCAGCACTCTTCGCAGGGCATGCTCCAGGAAGAAAACAAATGGTATGATGTCGCTGAGGTTTGTCACCTCCTCAAAAGGACGCATGAGCCTACAGGCATTGCGCATGAGCGTCCAGTAACGTGGCAAAAAAATCCCCAGCTCCGCAGAGGCTGTCCTAGCACCCAGGTCATACAAATACTCATTAATGGCCTTTTCTTGTTGGAGCAGGCGGTCGAACATTAGGAGTGTTGAATTCCAACGTGTGAGGCTGTCACAAATCAAGCGCCTCACTGGCATGTTGTTTCACCGCTGGATATCTGAAAAGTGTGCCATGACCGTGTAGGAATGCCTGAAATGGCCACACACCTTTCTGGCCTGCTTCAGGACATCCTGTAAGCCTGGATACTTTTGGACAAAGCGTTGTACGATCAGATTACACACATGTGCCATGCACGGCACATGCGTCAACTTGCCCAAATTCATTGCCGCCAACAAATTTCTTCCGTTGTCACAAACCACTTTGCCAATCTCCAGTTGGTTGTGGAGTCAGCCATTGATCCACCTGTGCGTTCAGGGCGGACAGGAGTGCTGGCTCGGTGTGACTCTCTGCTTTCAGGCAAGTCAACCCCAAGACGGCATGACACTGCCGTATCCGGGATGTGGAATAGTATCTGGGGAGCTTGGGGGGTGCCGTTAATGTGGAGCAAGATGCAGCAGCAGAAGAGGACTCAGCTGAGGAGGTTATGGAAGAGGATGGAGTAGGAGGAGTAGAGGAGGTGGCAGCAGGCCTGCCTGCAAGTCGTGGCGGTGTCACCAACTCCTCTGCAGAGCCACGCATTCCATGCTTGGCAGGCGTCAGCAGGTTTACCCAATGCGCAGTGTAGGTGATATACCTGCCCTGACCATGCTTTGCAGACCAGGTATCAGTGGCCAGCTGGACCCTTGCCCCAACACTGTGTGCCAGAGATGCCATTACTTCCTTTTGCACAATCGAGTACAGGTTGGGGATTGCCTTTTGGGCAAATACATTTTGGCCGGGTACCTTCCACTGCGGTATCCTAATCGCTAAAAAAATGTTGAACGCCTCAGACTCCACCAGCTTGTATGGTAAAAGCTGGTGGGCTAAGAGTTCAGACAAGCCAGCTGTCAGACGCCGGGCAAGGGGGTGACTTTGTGGCATTGGCTTCTTACGCTCAAACATGCCCTTGACAGACACCTGACTGTGGGGAGATGAGCAGGAACAGCTAGAGGCGAGAGACGGAGTGGCGGATGGTTGAGAGGGGGCAAGGAGGACAGCAGTGGTTGACGTGGATGAAGATGCTGGACCAGGAGGAGGATGGCGGCTTTGAGTTTGTGTGCAGCTTGTACTCATGTGTTGATCCCATTGGCGTTTGTGACATCATGTGCCTTCGCAAAGCAGTTGTACCTAGGTGGGTGTTGGACTTCCCACGACTCAGTTTCTTTTGGCACAGGTTGCAAATGGCATCGCTGTTGTCAGAGACAGACACACAAAAAAAATGCCACACTGCTGAGCTCTGTGATGACGGTATTCTGGTGGTGGCAACAGCATGCGTTGATTGGTGTGCTGTCTGGCTGACCCCGGGTGCTGATGCATGCTGTCTGACTGTGCCACTAGCTCGTTGCGATGACCTCCCTCTGCTTCCAACTCGTCTCCTCCTCCTCTCTGTCTCCCCATCTTAACTTTCCCCCTGTTCTTCTTCTCTTCTAGCGGGCACCCACGTGACATCCACGGACGCATCATCATCATCATCACCCGCCTCACTTGTATCTGACAACTCAACAAAGGAAGCAGCAGCAGGTACATCATCACATTGTACGTACATGTGTGTACTGCTGCCTGACTGAGACATATCCCTGTTATCTACATCCTCTGGCAATAATGGTTGCGCATCACTCATTTCTTCAAACTGATGTCTAAATAACTCTTCTGACTGATGAATTGAATCTGCTGTGGTACTAGTGTTGGTGGTGGCGGCAGGCGGGCGAGTGGTATCTTGAGAGGTGCCCGAAGATAAGCTGGAGGAGGATGGTGCATCAATGTTCCAAGCGAAAGCTGTAGAAGATTGGGTGTCCTGTGATAGCCAGTCAACTACGTCCTCTGAACTTTTCAATTTCAGGGTAACTGGCCTCTGAACACTGGGCATTATTGTAGGGCCAAAGGGAATCACAGCACCACGACCACGACGGCCCCTGCGGTGTGTCCTGCCTAAGCCTGTCATTTTTTTTCCGATTAGTGGTACTATGCGTATAAGCTACTGTAATTGGATTGGTTGAACTTGGCACAATACTTGTAAGCCTGACACACACACTGGCTAGCAGTCAGGCAAATTAACTTAGATTGGGGGTCAGGCAAATGAACTTAGATTTAAGAAAATAAAATTATTGTTTTTTTAAATGTAGACTGCTGGTACCCCAACTAGATTGGATTGGTTGAACTTGGCACAGTATTTGTAAGCCTGACACACACACTGGCTAGCGGTAAGGCAAATGAACTTAGATTTAAGAAAATAAAATTATTGTTTTTTTACATGTAAACTGCTGGTACCCCAACTAGATTGGATTGGTTGAACTTGGCACAGTGTATTTTAAAATTATGAGAAAAACTGTTCTGTAAACTAAAGAAAAATCATTTTAGGAGGGTGAGAGATAAAGAAACCGGATGGGGGGATACCGAGCAGAGCACACCATCTAAAGCCCACTGGGAGACAAACTCATCCATTCCCCTAGTGGACAAAGCCAGGTGGTACTCTGCCCGGATACGGGAGCGCACCAGCACCCGGAACATGGCCTCAGGTGACAAGGGAACCCCCTCTATCAAACACTGCTTCCTGGACTTATATATAGCCAATATGGCTAATGCCAGGAGCAGGTTGACGAGGAGGTCCCTGGCATTATTGCCCCGGGACACTGGGCGCCCAAAAATAAAAATGTGAGGGGAGAAATGCAGCCAGAACTGCAGGAGGAGGCCCCTCAAGAGTGAAGAGAGGGGCTGCATTCTGGCGCAACTAAAATAAATATGATACACGGACTCTCCCTTGCCACAGAATGGACAAGTGGAGGGAGAGTCCGTGAATTTAGCTAAGTACTCTCCCGTGCTCAGTGCACCATGGAGCACTCTCCAACTCAAGTCCCCGGTGGGTCGTGGAACTAAATCAGAATAAAGTTCCCTCCACCGGGGCCTCTTGCCCTCGTCAGCTGGTAGGACCCGCCTCCAGATGGTATCGGGACGGGTCATGAGGGCAAGGAAGTGCACTGTATGGAGCACGAGGGAATATAAGCTCTTCCTCGGCATGCCGCGAAAGCATGCCGAGGGTATGTCCCTCAACTTCGAGAGGTTGGGGACAGGAGGAGCCTGAGTGGAAACACGGGGCTTGTGTCCAATGCAAACAGCCGGAGCAGGGGTGTTGAAAGGTGCATGTGGCACTCCGGCCTGCAAAGCCCCGCGAAGGAAGGTGCGCGAGTCGGGGGAGATGGCATCCCTAATCTCCTGGAGCAAGCGCCCTGAGACTTTGGGCGTCACATATCCCAAACGGAGCGCAAGCTCCTGGGGTGACACCAATCAGAACGCCCGTATTCCAAGAGATCCCCGACTCGGGTCATCCGTGCATGACTAAGGCGGCGGATGATACTGGGGGACTGTAACATTGGAGCCCCCACTGCTGGATTAAATAGCAGGGGCTCCGTGAATATTTCATCCCCCAAAGGCACGCCCTGCCTGGTCACGGAGACCATGCTCCAGGCCTTGATGGTTTCCTGGTAGTATGCCGGCAACACAGAGAGGTCTCTTCCAAACCCCTCGGGCCTGAGCAGAAATAATTGCCGGTCATACCCCAGGTTGCGCAACTGGCGATAAAAGCTGGATGCCAGTGCGCACCACTGCGGAGAGGGATCTGCATATAGGTATCTCTGCAGGTACTGAAGGCGGAAGGTGGACAACTGGGAGCACACACAAACTACTCCCTGTCCACCCTCCACCAAAGGCAGACTTGCCACCCCTGTAGAGACCCAATGCCTTCCCATCCAGAGGAAATCTAACAAATTCCTCTGGATATTGGTGACAAACTCGGGGGTCGGACTCAGACAAATCAGCCGGTGCCAGATCTGAGAAGCCACCAGCTGATTCACCACTAGAGTCCGCCCCCTAAGGGAAAGCATTTTTGCTAGACCCCTCCATCGTCCCAGACGAGAGAGGACACTGCCCTCTAACTCCCTCCAGTTGTCTGGGATGGAAGCGTCCGCAGCGGAGAGGTAGACCCCCAGATATTTAATGACATCTGCCTCCCACGTGATGTCACGAAACGTGGGAGGCAAAGAGTCTACCTGTAAATTACCCTCTAAAAGGCCTGTGCATTTGGACCATTTGATCTGAGCGGAGGAGGCAGCTGAATATACCTCCTGGCACTGTTTTGCCAGCTCAAGATCAACTGGATCCTGGGCCACGAGGAGCACATCGTCATCATAAGCTGAAAGGACAATCCGCATGTCTGGATCTTTTAGCACCAGCCCTGTGAGCCTTTTCCTCAGTAGGCAGAGGAAAGGCTCGATGGCCAGTGCATATAACTGTCCAGACAAGAGACATCCTTGACGCACCCCTCGTCCAAATACCAAAGGTGCTGTTAGGGACCAATTGATTTTAAGTAAACACTCTGCAGAGGCGTACAGCGTTCTTATAAAGCCCACAAACTGTGGGCCAAAGCCGTACGCTTGCAGAGTGGCTATGAGGTAACCATGGTCCACCCTGTCAAACGCCTTCTCTTGATCTAAAGAGAGAAAGGCGAGTGACAGACCAGTCCTGCGAGAATAATGCAATAGATCCCGGACCAGAAAGATACTATCAAAGATAGTCCGGCCCGGGATCGCATAGGACTGGTCAGGGTGAACCAATTCTGCCAGCACAGACCCAAGTCTAAGCGAGATGGCTTTAGCTACAATCTTGTAGTCCGTGCTGAGCAGAGAGACCGGTCGCCAGTTCTTAATAAGCCGGAGATCCCCCTTTTTGGGCAGCAGGGCAAGTACTGCCCTGCGACAAGACAGGGGCATCTCCCCGGTCTCCAGGGCTTCCCCAAAGACCAGATGAAAATCAGGTCCCAGAGTCTCCCAGAAAAATAGGAAAAACTCTACAGTCAGTCCGTCCAGTCCTGGAGACTTCTCACAGGACATGGCACGGAGGGCTTCAGAGAGCTCTTGAAAAGATAGTGGTATATCAAGCCGCTCTCTTACACCCGCACTGACTGTGGGGAGCCCCTCCCATAGCACCCTGCAGGCGTCTGGAGAAATGGGATCCGGAGAGTAAAGATCTTTATAAAAGTTCCGGGCTCTATCCCGGATACTCTCCGGATCTGTAAGGGGGGCACTGTCTTCATCTAGAAGACAGGTGATGTGCCTACTGTTACCCCCCTTTTTCTCCAGTGAGTAGAAGAGGCGCGAGCCGCGGTCTAGATCTTTGAGAAAACCTAAGCGGCTGCGCACGTATGCCCCCTTGGCCTGGTGTCATTCCAGGTCACAGAGGACACCCTTCCTCTCTACATACTCGCTCTGCAGGGATTGGTCCCTACAAGTGAACAGCCTCTGCTCCAGATGGAGTACCTCCCCCCGGAGTGACTCCAACTCAGCTTCGCGCTGCCCACTGGCACCCTTGGTATATTCCTGACACAGAAGTCGCAAATGAACCTTGCCCACGTCCCACCACAGTTTTAACGTGGCAAAGTCTCCCTTGCAACCCCTCCAGTCCGTCCAAAACTCCCGGATCAATGTCACGAGCCCCTGGTCCTTCAACAAAGCATTGTTGAAGTGCCAATAGGCGGCTCGTGGCGCTGTTGGCGTTAGCGCCACCGTCACAGACACACAGTTGTGGTCTGTGAAAGGAGCCAGCCTAATGGCACAAGAACCGACTCGTGACATATAGTGACTAGATATATATAGTCTGTCGATCCGGGAGTGGGACGCCAGACCGGCTCTCACCCTGACGTAGGTGAAACCGTCTGATGCCCCTGGGTTCTGCTCTCGCCAGATGTCCTCCAGGGAGAAGCGGACGATGATCTCCCGCAGGGCTGACGCAGAAGGCGGGTACGGCTCTGGACTATTCCGGTCCAGAGCGTCGAGGGTGCAGTTGAAATCACCCCCGAGTGCCAAACACTCATCTGCATCAACCGTCTCCAAAAACTGGGACAGTCTGGCGAGGAACCTCACTCTCTCGGGCCCTCCAGCAGGGGCATATATATTAACTAGGTTAATGATGCTACCCTGCTCTCGGACCCGGAGGTGGATTAGACGGCCTGAGATAACAGCTTTCACAAGCAGCAGCTCTGGCTGAAAAGACTCTGAGAACAGGGTCACCACTCCACATGATGCCGATGTGAAGTGGCTAAAGAAGACCCTGCCTCTCCACTCCAGTTGCCACGAGGCCTCAGCCTCTGGAGTGGTGTGAGTTTCCTGCAGGAAGCTCACAGAGTACCCTCCCTGATATAAATAGGAGAGTACCTGGAACCTGCGGAAACTGTCTTGACAGCCATTGGTATTTAGCGTGCTGATGTGCAAAGCCATTACTGCGTGTCAGGAATTGTGCGTTCCTCAGACCCTTGAGACTGCTGATAGGACACGCACATTTTATAGAATTTCCAGACGCGGAGATGCTCCGCAGTCCCAGAATTCTTGGCCCTAGTGCTGACCACTAGATATTGCTGGAGAGAGTGGAGAATAAACGACATATTCTTCCGCCTCTCCAAGGCCAGCCGCACCTTCCTTTTCTTTTGTCCATGAAGGGTGCTCTCAAGGAATAGATCTATTTCCTTGACAGGGATAACCCACCCAGAATCTGATGTTCCTTTTACTGGGTCACCCCTGGGCTCCTCTTGGCTGAGGGCTTTTACTCCATCCTCCCCGGCTGGAGTCAGTTTCCTCAGCTTTATTCTCAGGGACCCCCTCTTAGATGATACAGAAGGAGACCCTTTAGCACCCTTCAAGGTAAATAATGGACCCTTGGATTGCTGCTGCACCCCTGTAGCTTCAGGAGTGCATTCAGGGGTAGCTGGCTGGACAGCAGTGGCTGGCATGGCTTCCTTAATGGAAGCCTTGGAGGCTTTATATGCCTCCTCTGCCAGTTCCACCGCTGCTTGCTCAGCTTGGATGGCACCGATGTTAGGGTCAGTGGACGGCTGAGGAGGGTAGACAGGCTCTCCCATGATGTTAACAGGAAAACCTGTTTTATCACCCTCCCCCATTTCCACTTCCCCTTGTGCCACATCCCCCCTGACAGACAAATCCATGGGGTCCTGAATGGGGGTCATGCCTATATTCCCCCCCTCCAGTAGTGACTCGGCCTGGGGCTCTAACAAAGCCCGAGGTACGTCACTAGAGAGTGACACTGGAGGAGGAGACTGACTGGTGCCCTTGAAGCTCAGCACCTCAGGGACACTGACTACCCATTCAGCAGGGGCTTTGTTGGGACCCCCCTCAAAGGCCAGAGGCAGAACCTGATCTTTCTTGTCTACCCCTGCCTCACTTGGGAGACCCTCTTGCCCCTGCTTTTCCTCCAGACCCTTTTCCACATTAACCCCTATAGGGTCTGGAGAGAGAGATGTGTGGTCTGGCACCAGCTGGCTGAGCTTAATAACCGGGCCAGACAATGTCACCGGATGAGGAGGAGATGTTTTGTTCCTCTTCTTGCATTTAGAGGGAGGTGCTCCACTATAGAGCACTTCCCACTTATCAGCAACCTCCCTGTTGGTTTTATGCTTCCTCTTCCTGGGGACGTCACTCCTGGAAGAGGAGCTGCCACTAGCTGCCTCCCCTGCAGAGGGCTTATTATCCCTCTGCTTACACTGTGCCCCCACACTAACTGATGTAATTATGGTGGGGGCAGATTGGGACTTGGGAGATGCAGCTGTGACACTGGGAGGACCGGTGACATTCTTCCCCTTTTTCCCCGTGTCTGCAGTCTTGCTGGAGACCACAGACACAGATGGCTTTTTTGGGAAAGAAGGGGGTTTGGAGGCCGTGGTGGTGGCTTGAGGAACGGCCTCCTTGCCTGAGCTCTGTGGGGGGGCTATGACCCTTGAGGTCCCCGCTGTTATGGGCTCAGCGGGGATGGGTGCCATACTGATGGAGGTGCCATTTGCTGGGGCTGGGGCATGATGCTTTACATTAGGACAATTCCTACGTGTATGCCCCAACCCCTTGCAATGATAGCACTGCACCTCCGTAGTGCTGTAAAAAATCCTGTACAGCACCCCCTCAAATGGAACCCCAAAAGACCCCTCTATGTTTTCCGCGCCCTGAGGCAGGCACATTTGTACCTGCCTCTTGAAAGAGAGCACATGACGAAGTGCTCTCTCTCTGCACCCCAGCGGAATTTTTATAAATGGTGTTTTTACTTCCCCTAGGGTTAGCAGGTGGGGGCGCAGGAGGGAGTCTGGTAGGAAGGGGGGCACATTAGAGAGTGTTACTTTTGTGCCCAACCCTTCCAGGGGTTCTATTGGGACATATAATCCCCCCACTGTGATGCCTCTCTGTATAAGAATGTGTGCAGCAGCCAGAGTACGGGTAAAAAAAACTGCTTTCCCGTACATTTTGCTGGCTGCTACTATAACAGAGGGGCTGCTGACATTAGCTGCAGCACGCAGATAGATATCAATGCTGTAGACCCCAGACATCTGACATTTAACCCCATGCTTCCTGGTGATCTGCCCCTCAGCCCCAGCGGTGGTATTACTGGGGCCAGCAGAAACCACCTGTGACCAGGTATTAGCCACAGGGGTAGGTCTGCTGGCAGAACCACCAGGAGCTGGGGCTGCCTTATCTGCCTGGGGCCTATGCTGTGCAGTGCTGCAGCTAGGATTTTCAGGGGCCATTATTCCCCCTTTTGACCCCTGAGGCTTCTTAATGGTCTTATCCCTCATGTTTAGACCCTTTTTTTTTTTTTAGTTTATTTGTTTTATTTATTTTTATTTTTTGTTTTATGATTTTCTACTGTTTTCTTTTTTTTAAAAATATAAAAGTGTGAAAAAGAAACAAAAAGACAAAACTAAGGGAGACAAAAACTAAGGGAGAGAGAGAGATGATGTTTGGCAGTGGAAGGGTTAATGGCCTGTTGCAAGGTGTTACTAAATGCAACAACACAGAGAACACAGTGGCTTTTTAACCCCTCTGTGTCTCTGTGTCAGATGTTAAAAAAGCCTTTTAAACAAAACTTCAAATTGTTTTCCCCCCCACTGCCTACAAAGATGTTACTTGTCTTCTCTCCCCCAAAACATAAAACCCAACACCAAACAAACAAAATTTTAACAAAACCTGAAAAACTTTTAAAAAAAGTCAAAGTCAAAAAATTCCAGGAGTGCAGGTGTAGTGCTAAGGGAGGGGTGTGGCAAAGTATCCAGGAGACAGCTCACTCTCCTGGGATAGAGGGCTGAGCCTGGCTCCCAGAAAACTAAAACTTAAATTAAACTAAGAAAATTACCACAAAAACTCCCAAAAATTAACAACACCGTGCACAAAGTGCTTATAAACAGAAAGGTGTTAAAATAAAACTTGTATTTGAGGGACTAAGACCCTAAAAAGCCTTTTGTTTGGAGCTCAAGCATGCACACAACATGCTCTCTTGCACAGTACTTGTAAGCCTGACACACACACTGGTTAGCGGTAAGGCAAATGAACTTAGATTTAAGAAAATAAAATTATTGTTTTTTTTACATGTAAACTGCTGGTACCCCAACTAGATTGGATTGGTTGAACTTGGCACAGTACTTGTAAGCCTGACACACACACTGGCTAGCTGTCAGGCAAATTAACTTAGATTGGCGGTCAGGAAAATGAACTTAGATTTAAGAAAATAAAATTATAGGTTTTTTAAATGTAGACTGCTGGTACCCCAACTAGATTGGATTGGTTGAACTTGGCACAATACTTGTAAGCCTGACACACACACTGGCTAGCGGTCAGGCAAATGAACTTAGATTTGCAGTCAGGCTAATGAACTTAGACTTAAGAAAATATCTAGTGGTCAGGCAAATGAACTTAGATTTGCGGTAAGGCAAATGAACTTAGATTTAAGAAAATAAAATTATTGTTTTTTTAAATGTAAACTGCTGGTACCCCAACTAGTTTGGATTGGTTGAACTTGGCACAATACTTGTAAGCCTGACACATACACTGGCTAGCGGTCAGGCAAATGAACTTAGATTTGCGGTCAGGCAAATGAACTTAGATTTTAGAAAATAAAATTATTGTTTTTTTTAAATGTAGACTGCTGGTATCCCAACTAGATTGGATTGGTTGAACTTGGCACAGTGTATTTTAAAATTAGGAGAAAACATTTTCTGTAAACTAAATAAAAATCATATTAGGAGGTTGAAAGAAAAAGAAACCGGATGGGGGGATACCGAGCAGAGCACACCATCTACAGCCCACTGGGAGACAAACTCATCCATTCCCCCAGTAGACAAAGCCAGGTGGTACTCTGCCCGGATACGGGAGCGCACCAGCACCCGGAACATGGCCTCAGGTGACAAGGGAACCCCCCCTATCAAACACTGCTTCCTGGACTTATATATAGCCAACTTGGCTAATGCCAGGAGCAGGTTGACGAGGAGGTCCCTGGCCTTATTGCCCCGGGACACTGGGCGCCCAAAAATAAAAATGTGAGGGGAGAAATGCAGCCAGAACTGCAGGAGGAGGCCCCTCAAGAGTGACAAGAGGGGCTGCAGTCTGGCGCAACTAAAATAAACATGATACACGGACTCTCCCTTGCCACAGAATGGACAAGTGGAGGGAGAGTCCGTGAATTTAGCTAAGTACTCTCCCGTGCTCAGTGCACCATGGAGCACTCTCCAACTCAAGTCCCCGGTGGGTCGTGGAACTAAATCAGAATAAAGTTCCCTCCACCGGGGCCTCTTGCCCTCGTCAGCTGGTAGGACCCGCCTCCAGATGGTATCGGGACGGGTCACGAGGGCAAGGAAGTGCACTGTATGGAGCACGAGAGAATATAAGCTCTTCCTCGGCATGCCGCGAAAGCATGCCGAGGGTATGTCCCTCAACCTCGAGAGGTTGGGGACAGGAGGAGCCTGAGGGGAAACACGGGGCTTGTGTCCAATGCAAACAGCCGGAGAAGGGGTGTTGAAAGGTGCATGTGGCACTCCGGCCTGCAAAGCCCCGCGAAGGAAGGTGCGCGAGTCGGGGGAGATGGCATCTCTAATCTCCTGGAGCAAGCGCCCTGAGACTTTGGGCGTCACATATCCCAAACGGAGCGCAAGCTCCTGGGGTGACACCCAATCAGAACGCCCGTATTCCAGGAGATCCCCGACTCGGGTCATCCGTGCATGACTAAGGCGGCGGATGATACTGGGGGACTGTAACATTGGAGCCCCCACTGCTGCATTAAATAGCAGGGGCTCTGTGAATATTTCATCCCCCAAAGGCACGCCCTGCCTGGTCACGGAGACCATGCTCCAGGCCTTGAGGGTTTCCTGGTAGTATGCCGGCAACACAGAGAGGTCTCTCCCAAACCCCTCGGGCCTGATCAGAAATAATTGCCGGTCATACCCCAGGTTGCGCAACTGGCGATAAAAGCTGGATGCCAGTGCGCACCACTGCGGAGAGGGATCTGCATATAGGTATCTCTGCAGGTACTGAAGGCGGAAGGTGGACAACTGGGAGCACACACAAACTACTCCCTGTCCACCCTCCACCAAAGGCAGACTTGCCACCCCTGCAGAGACCCAATGCCTTCCCATCCAGAGGAAATCTAACAAATTCCTCTGGATATTGGTGACAAACTCGGGGGTCGGACTCAGACAAATCAGCCGGTGCCAGATCTGAGAAGCCACCAGCTGATTCACCACTAGAGTCCGCCCCCTAAGGGAAAGCATTTTTGCTAGACCCCTCCATCGTCCCAGACGAGAGAGGACACTGCCCTCTAACTCCCTCCAGTTGTCTGGGACGGAAGCGTCCGCAGCGGACAGGTAGACCCCCAGATATTTAATGACATCTGCCTCCCACGTTATGTCACGAAACGTGGGAGGCAAAGAGTCCACCTGTAAATTACCCTCTAAAAGGCCTGTGCATTTGGACCAGTTGATCTGAGCGGAGGAGGCAGCTGAATATACCACCTGGCACTGTTTTGCCAGCTCAAGATCAACTGGATCCTGGGCCACGAGGAGCACATCGTCAGCATAAGCTGAAAGGACAATCCGCATGTCTGGATCTTTTAGCACCAGCCCTGTGAGCCTTTTCCTCAGTAGGCAGAGGAAAGGCTCAATGGCCAGTGCATATAACTGTCCAGACAAGGGACATCCTTGACGCACCCCTCGTCCAAATACCAAAGGTGCTGTTAGGGACCAATTGATTTTAAGTAAACACTCTGCAGAGGCGTACAGCGTTCTTATAAAGCCCACAAACTGTGGGCCAAAGCCGTACGCTTGCAGAGTGGCTATGAGGTAACCATGGTCCACCCTGTCAAACGCCTTCTCTTGATCTAAAGAGAGAAAGGCGAGTGACAGACCAGTCCTGCGAGAATAATGCAATAGATCCCGGACCAGAAAGATACTATCAAAGATAGTCCGGCCCGGGATCGCATAGGACTGGTCAGGGTGAACCAATTCTGCCAGCACAGACCCAAGTCTAAGCGAGATGGCTTTAGCTACAATCTTGTAGTCTGTGCTGAGCAGAGAGACCGGTCGCCAGTTCTTAATAAGCCGGAGATCCCCCTTTTTGGGCAGCAGGGCAAGTACTGCCCTGCGACAAGACAGGGGCATCTCCCCGGTCTCCAGGGCTTCCCCAAGGACCAGATGGAAATCAGGTCCCAGAGTCTCCCAGAAAAATTGGAAAAACTCTACAGTCAGTCCGTCCAGTCCTGGAGACTTTTCACAGGACATGGCACGGAGGGCTTCAGAGAGCTCTTGAAAAGATAGTGGTATATCAAGCCGCTCTCTTACACCCTCACTGACTGTGGGGAGCCCCTCCCATAGCACCCTGCAGGCGTCTGGAGAAATGGGATCCGGAGAGTAAAGATCTTTATAAAAGTTCCGGGCTCTATCCCGGATACTCTCCGGATCTGTAAGGGGGGCACCGTCTTCATCTAGAAGACAGGTGATGTGCCTACTGTTACCCCCCTTTTTCTCCAGTGAGTAGAAGAGGCGCGAGCCGCGGTCTAGATCTTTGAGAAAACCTAAGCGGCTGCGCACGTATGCCCCCTTGGCCTGGTGTCGTTCCAGGTCACAGAGGACACCCTTCCTCTCTACATACTCGCTCTGCAGGGATTGGTCCCTACAAGTGAACAGCCTCTGCTCCAGATGGAGTACCTCCCCCCGGAGTGACTCCAACTCAGCTTCGCGCTGCCCACTCGCACCCTTGGTATATTCCTGACACAGAAGTCGCAAATGAACCTTGCCCACGTCCCACCACAGTTTTAACGTGGCAAAGTCCCCCTTGCAACCCCTCCAGTCCGTCCAAAACTCCCGGATCAATGTCACGAGCCCCTGGTCCTTCAACAAAGCATTGTTGAAGTGCCAATAGGCGGCTCGTGGCGCTGTTGGCGTTAGCGCCACTGTCACAGACACACAGTTGTGGTCTGTGAACGGAGCCAGCCTAATGGCACAAGAACCGACTCGTGACATATAGTGACTAGATATATATAGTCTGTCGATCCGGGAGTGGGACACCAGACCGGCTCTCACCCTGACGTAGGTGAAACCGTCTGATGCCCCTGGGTTCTGCTCTCGCCAGATGTCCTCCAGGGAGAAGCGGGCGATGATCTCCCGCAGGGCTGACGCAGAAGGTGGGAACGGCTCTGGACTATTCCGGTCCAGAGCGTCGAGGGTGCAGTTGAAATCACCCCCGAGTACCAAACACTCATCTGCGTCAACCGTCTCCAAAAACTGGGACAGTCTGGCGAGGAACCTCACTCTCTCGAGCCCTCCAGCAGGGGCATATATATTAACTAGGTTAATGATGCTACCCTGCTCTCGGACCCGGAGGTGGATTAGACGGCCTGGGATAACAGCTTTCACAAGCAGCAGCTCTGGCTGAAAAGACTCTGAGAACAGGGTCACCACTCCACATGACGCCGATGTGAAGTGGCTGAAGAAGACCCTGCCTCTCCACTCCAGTTGCCACGAGGCCTCAGCCTCTGGAGTGGTGTGAGTTTCCTGCAGGAAGCTCACAGAGTACCCTCCCTGATATAAATAGGAGAGTACCTGGAACCTGCGGAAACTGTCTTGACAGCCATTGGTATTTAGCGTGCTTATGTGCAAAGCCATTACTGCGTGTCAGGAATTGTGCGTTCCTCAGACCCTTGAGACTGCTGATAGGACACGCACATTTTATAGAATTTCCGGACGCGGAGATGCTCCGCAGTCCCAGAATTCTTGGCCCTAGTGCTGACCACTAGATATTGCTGGAGAGAGTGGAGAATAAACGACATATTCTTCCACCTCTCCAAGGCCAGCCGCACCTTCCTTTTCTTTTGTCCATGAAGGGTGCTCTCAAGGAATAGATCTATTTCCTTGACAGGGATAACCCACCCAGAATCTGATGTTCCTTCTAGTGGGTCACCCCTGGGCTCCTCTTGGCTGAGGGCTTTTACTCCATCCTCCCCGGCTGGAGTCAGTTTCCTCAGCTTTATTCTCAGGGACCCCCTCTTAGATGATACAGAAGGAGTCCCTTTAGCACCCTTCAAGGTAAATAATGGACCCTTGGATTGCTGCTGCACCCCTGTAGCTTCAGGAGTGCATTCAGGGGTAGCTGGCTGGACAGCAGTGGCTAGCATGGCTTCCTTAATGGAAGCCTTGGAGGCTTTATATGCCTCCTCTGCCAGTTCCACCGCTGCTTGCTCAGCTTGGATGGCACCGATGTTAGGGTCAGTGGACGGCTGAGGAGGGTAGACAGGCTCTCCCATGATGTTAACAGGAAAACCTGTTTTATCACCCTCCCCCATTTCCACTTCCCCTTGTGCCACATCCCCCCTGACAGACAAATCCATGGGGTCCTGAATGGGGGTCATGCCTATATTCCCCCCCTCCAGTAGTGACTCGGCCTGGGGCTCTAACAAAGCCCGAGGTACGTCACTAGAGAGTGACACTGGAGGAGGAGACTGACTGGTGCCCTTGAAGCTCAGCACCTCAGGGACACTGACTACCCATTCAGCAGGGGCTTTGTTGGGTCCCCCCTCAAAGGCCAGAGGCAGAACCTGATCTTTCTTGTCTACCCCTGCCTCACTTGGGAGACCCTCTTGCCCCTGCTTTTCCTCCAGACCCTTTTCCACATTAACCCCTATAGGGTCTGGAGAGAGAGATGTGTGATCTGGCACCGGCTGGCTGAGCTTAATAACTGGGCCAGACAATGTCACCGGATGAGGAGGAGATGTTTTGTTCCTCTTCTTGCTTTTAGAGGGAGGTGCTCCACTATAGAGCACTTCCCACTTATCAGCAACCTCCCTGTTGGTTTTATGCTTCCTCTTCCTGGGGACGTCACTCCTGGAAGAGGAGCTGTCACTAGCTGCCTCCCCTGCAGAGGGCTTATTATCCCTCTGCTTACACTGTGCCCCCACACTAACTGATGTAATTATGGTGGGGGCAGATTGGGACTTGGGAGATGCAGCTGTGACACTGGGAGGAACGGTGACATTCTTCCCCTTTTTCCCCGTGTCTGCAGTCTTGCTGGAGACCACAGACACAGATGGCTTTTTTGGGGAAGAAGGGGGTTTGGAGGCCGTGGTGGTGGCTTGAGGAACGGCCTCCTTGCCTGAGCTCTGTGGGGGGGCTATGACCCTTGAGGTCCCCGCTGTTATGGGCTCAGCGGGGATGGGTGCCGTACTGACGGAGGTGCCATTTGCTGGGGCTGGGGCATGATGCTTTACATTAGGACAATTCCTACGTGTATGCCCCAACCCTTTGCAATGATAGCACTGCACCTCCGTAGTGCTGTAAAAAATCCTGTACAGCACCCCCTCAAATGGAACCCCAAAAGACCCCTCTATGTTTTCTGCGCCCTGAGGCAGGCACATTTGTACCTGCCTCTTGAAAGAGAGCACATGACGAAGTGCTCTCTCTCTGCACCCCAGGGGAATTTTTATAAATGGTGTTTTTACTTCCCCTAGGGTTAGCAGGTGGGGGCGCAGGAGGGAGTCTGGTAGGAAGGGGGGCACATTAGAGAGTGTTACTTTTGTGCCCAACCCTTCCAGGGGTTCTATTGGGACATATAATCCCCCCACTGTGATGCCTCTCTGTATAAGAATGTGTGCAGCAGCCAGAGTACGGGTAAAAAAAACTGCTTTCCCGTACATTTTGCTGGCTGCTACTATAACAGAGGGGCTGATGACATTAGCTGCAGCACGCAGATAGATATCAATGCTGTAGACCCCAGACATCTGACATTTAACCCCATGCTTCCTGGTGATCTGCCCCTCAGCCCCAGCGGCGGTATTACTGGGGCCAGCAGAAACCACCTGTGACCAGGTATTAGCCACAGGGGTAGGTCTGCTGGCAGAACCACCAGGAGCTGGGGCTGCCTTATCTGCCTGGGGCCTATGCTGTGCAGTGCTGCAGCTAGGATTTCCAGGGGCCATTATTCCCCCTTTTGACCCCTGAGGCTTCTTAATGGTCTTATCCCTCATGTTTAGACCCTTTTTTTTTTTTTAGTTTATTTGTTTTATTTATTTTTATTTTTTGTTTTATGATTTTTTTACTGTTTTCTTTTTTTAAAAAATATAAAAGTGTGAAAAAGAAACAAAAAGACAAAACTAAGGGAGACAAAAACTAAGGGAGAGAGAGAGATGATGTTTGGCAGTGGAAGGGTTAATGGCCTGTTGCAAGGTGTTACTAAATGCAACAACACAGAGAACACAGAGGCTTTTTAACCCCTCTGTGTCTCTGTGTCAGATGTTAAAAAAAAGCCTTAACAACAAAAAATCTAATTGTTTTCCCCCCCACTGCCTACAAAGATGTTACTTGTCTTCTCTCCCCCAAAACATAAAACCCAACACCAAACAAACAAAACTTCAACAAAACCTAATAAACTTTTTAAAAGAAAAAAAGTCAAAGTAACAAAGCTCCAGGAGTGAAGGTGTAGTGCTAAGGGAGGGGTGTGGCAAAGTATCCAGGAGACAGCTCACTCTCCTGGGATAGAGAGTTGAGCCTGACCCCCAGAAAACTAAAACTTAAATTAAACTAAGAAAAAAACCACAAAAACTCCCAAAAATGAACAACACCATGCACAAAGTGCTTATTAACAAAAAGGTGTTAAAATAAAACTTGTATTTGAGGGACTAAGACCCTAAAAAGCCTTTTGTTTGGAGCTCAAGCATGCACACAACATGCTCTCTTGCACAGTACTTGTAAGCCTGACACACACACACTGGCTAGCGGTCAGGCAAATGAACTTAGATTGGCTGTCAGGCAAATGAACTAAGATTTAACAAAATAAAAGTTTTGGTTTTTTTAAAAGTAGACAACTAGTAAACATGATTGTATTGGTTGCACTGTGCATACACAGTATAAGCTGTGAGCCTGTCACACACACTTGCTAGCAGGGGCTAGCAGGGAGACAGGCAAATGAAGTTAGATTAGACAGAAAAAAAAAAAAAAAAAATGATGTTATAGCCCTAAAAAGGGCTTTTTGGGGTGCTGTGTTTACAGCAGAGATCTGATGAGTCCTTCAGCACTGCACTGGACACTGAATAAACTTGCCTAGCTATTGATTAATATTTATTGATATCCCTATTCAATCATCATCACCTACACTCAGCTTCCTCTCAGTAAGACTGCAAGTTAGTTATGATTCCAAAATGGCTACTATCCATGAGGTAGAAGGCTCTGGAAGGGAGTGTATGCTGCTGATTGGGTGGAATGTGTCTGCTGACTGTGAGTTGCAGGGTCAAAGTTTGCTCAATGATAAAGTATAGGGGGTGGGTCGAATATCGCATATGTTCACTGTTCGCCGCACTAACAATAGCCAATCACAATGGGATACACACTCACATACTTATTGGCTGAAGGCATTTGAGCCTTCTCATTGGCTGTTGTCAATGTCAATCAGTATTACAGCCAATGAGAAGGTGCAGATGTCTTCAGTCAATCACCCCGTGAGTATAATATTTAGAATATGTACTATGTTTATTTATTTTATGTAAACGTGTTGTAGTAATTTTTTTTATCTTTTTTACCCTAGGTTGCTGATCTGAAGGCACATCTGCAAAGGTAAGTGGTCTTAATTATTTTATTTTAGTTTAGAATTAGGGTTTCTATATTGAGATAGCATGTATTGTATTTTAGAGAGATAGGATGTATTGTATATTAGATTGTGGGATGTATATTACATAGATAGGGCCACATTCTATTATCGGCCGTAAACCGGCCGTAAGGATCCCCTCTTACGGCCGGCCGTAAATCTTGCTACCGGCCGTAAGCTCTGAAAACTTAAAACTCAAAAATAAATTCAAGCCTGCACTGTACAGCTCTGTAAATGCTAGGGATTATATTGGGGGACATGAGGATTAAAAGTAACCCACTCTCAAGCTTGCACATCAGCCCAAACCCGAGTTCAAATTAACTGTTTATTTTCCGGCTGTGGCATGGGCGGGTCTGAGGTGCTCCAAGCCCTATGGACTTTTTACATGGATATTTGACGTATATTAAAAAGAAAATATTTTACGGATTTGAGTATAGGGGAATTTTGTGCTATTTTTGCTAACATCGAAAATCCCTTTATAGTCTTCTCAAAGTGCAGGATGGCTTTATTTGGGCTATATTTCGTGCTTAATTGGTGCTAGCGGGACCTCTTTCCTGCAAGTAAGCTGCGGCTCGCTTTTAGCCTTGCAGAGAGGGTTCCCGGAGCAATTGAATTGCAAATAGGATTTTCTTACGGCCGATTTCCTTGCGGCCGTTTTAGATCAAAGGATTTCCTCCGGCGCGAGCGGCCGCAAGAGATAGCAAGGCACCGGCCGCAAGCCTGCCGGAATCCCCAGCCGGAGGGGAATAGAATAGCAGAATAGCTTGTGGCCGGTCCTTGCAGCCCCGCAACGGCTGCGGCCGCTAATAGAATGAGGCCCCTAGTATTTATTGTATATTAGATAGATTGGGGGATATATTTAACATACATAGGATGTATTGTATATTAGATAGGTTGGGTGATGTATATTAGATAGATAGAATGTATTGTATATTACATAGGGGTGTATTGTATTGTATTTCATTGTATTTGTATTGTATAAATTATATGTATTTCCTTTTCAGGTGTGTAATTGTCTTTTTTTCTGTAGTGGGGGTGTTGTAATGTATTTTTTTATTTTCTGTAATGTTCCTTTTTTATTTTTTGTGACTTAGGTTTTTTATTTTCTGTAATGTACATTTTTAATTTTTTGTGATTTAGGTTTTTTTATTTTATGTAATTAGAGTGGTGGGGGGTTATTAGGGGGTAGGTAGGTAGTGTAGGTAGGTAGTGTATGTGTTAATAGGTTAGTGTAGAGGGTGTGTAGTTGGTATTTAATGTTTTATTGGGGGGATATAGTGCAGTGTAGTGTTTATACTTAGTGTCATGATGGTCCTTGAGGACCGTTGTGGCACTTATGTGGTTAATGTTGGGTTGTAACAGGCCCAGAATGGTCATAATATACCCTTAAGGGACTGATGGGTTAAATAGAGGCTTATAAGGGTCTGGATAGACCCCTATAAGAGACTGTGTTAAAATGGTGTAGTGCTTACTCTTTGGGTCATGAGGGTCCTGGATGACCCTCATGGCACTTATAGTGTTATTACATGCATTCATTACTGTGTTAGAGGGGTCTATATAGTTGAGGCACACAGTACACTCACATTGTGGCAAACAGCATTTCAACAGTTTCTTTTATGGAACGTCATTTTTTGACGGGCAAGTCGTTAGTAGTAAATAAATAGCACATCTGTTTTGACATTTGAATGTCTAAAACAAGATAAAAAACCTGCTTTTAGCTCAGAATTCCAAGAAAAACTGTTATTATACTGCATGCTGGGAAGCTGCGCTAGGACATGCAAATGTGCCCATAAATGTCTCACCCTTTCAATCCATAGCCATTTTCAAAAATGGCTTCCTTTAAGTTTATGACTGCTGCATTACACAGCTTTAATGCAAAGCCAAGTTTGGATTATACACACGCTGAGAATTCTATCCATGTACAGTTGTTTCAAGCTTACTGGCTATCATCAGCATGGAGCAGGATCTCAACTTGTATTGTGGACCTTATGAGTAGGTAGTTCACCACAACAATCATTAATAATATGGTGGGCAAACGAGCGATAGAAGCCCTCCACCGTACACTAGTACAGTAAATAAATCGTACATCTGTGTTCACATTTACCTTGGCTTTGTATTAAAGCTGTGTACTACAGCAGGCATAAGTTTAAAGGAAGCCATGTTTCAAAATGGCTATGGATTGAAAGAGTGAGGTATTTGTATTGATTGCATGTCCCAGCTCAGCAAGAAATATTTTATTATTTTTATATTTATTATTAAAAAATATTTTACTCCACTGTATAAAATACGCTTTTAGTTTATTATATATTTATTATTGGAGGGATAAAAAACAAATAGGAAAAGAAAAAGTAACACAAAAATGGAAGTGACATACTTGGAACAGGTTATTATAATTTACATTTTTCCTTAAAATGTTATCTCTTTTACCTTTTTACAATTTTTTATTCTTTTTATCCTTTTTTATCCTTTTTATTTTTTTTTTAGAGAAGGGTTAGAATAGGGTTTTAACATCAAAATAATAGATAGAAAGAAAGATGGGAAAAAAAGGGAAAAATGGGAGTTTTTTACTAGAGTTTTATAGGGAAAGATAGTTTTTTTATATATATTTTTTTTTTTTTATTTGACCTACTTCGACCTAGTAAATTTCCTTTTTCTTGTTTTAACATACCATGATGATGTATAGATGATAAAACCTTGACCTGGCAATATTATGAAAAATTAAGGTAATCAATGACTGAATGGTATAAAAAAAATGGGGAAAAAAACAGCTGTACATGGATAGGATTCCCAGCTTGTGTATAATCCAACCTTGGCTTTGCATTAAAGCTGTGTAATACAGCAGGCATAAGCTTAAAGGAAGACATGTTTGAAAATGGAAAGAGCGAGGCATTTGTGGGCACATTTACCGGTCCCAACTCAGCTTCCCAGAATGCAGTGTGATAAATGTTTTTTCTTGGAATTATGAGCTGGAAGCAGGTTTTTTAGCTTGTTTTAGACATTCAAATGTGAACACAGATGTACTATTTATTTACTGTACTACTGTACGTGGAGGGCTTCTATCGCTCTTTTGCCCACCATATTATAAATAAATATATATATATATACAGTAGTCTCTAATTTATCCGGCACCCACAGGGTTTGGTAGATGCCGGATAAATGTAATTTCTGGTTGCTTGAGAGACACTGTTAAAAGAGGCCTAGATTAGCTGCACATAGGATGCTCTGCTAAGTATATTTGTCAGTGAAGGCTGTTCTAGCAGCAGCAGCTTTTACGCCTCACTTACACACAGGTGCTAATCCCAAGGAATGTATCACCAACAGTGCACTGGCTTAGTCACTCATGCCTATCTGCGTCCAGGTAAAATGTAATTGCAGAGACGTACACAGGATGAAATCTAGGTGCCTGTAAGCATGAAAACCTGCCTTGACAACCTGGTTCCTGGCGTTTGTTGAACCCTGTAAATTTACATTTTTCTTTTAACTACAGTAGTCCATTTTTTCTGGTTGCTTGAGAGTACTGATGCTTGAGTTCTGGTTAACTGAGAGTCTACTGTATAAATATATTGTGGTAATGTGGCCTTTTGCTACTGGTTTCTTCAGTGACATCATATAAACAACTGAGTCCCAAAGTGCTTTTTAGCTCTTTTTTAATAAAAAGTTTTCAAACATAAACAAAAATAGCATGAAATAAACATCTGCATAAACGTACTGGCTTAACATCAGGAAAACCCTTGCTAGCCTGAAGCCGCTTCTCGGCCTTCAGATAAAAATATACAGTCTTTGAATTGTCCATCTCAATAGTTTTAAGTTTTTTTCTCTGCAGACAGTCATCTTTCAATTTCATACAATAGGGTGGGGTTCTGGCCCGCACTACCCTCCAGATACCCCAACCTCAAGCCCAACCCAACCCTTAACACCCTCTTTTGGTGAAGGCAAAAATTCTGTTAACTTCACAGACTTTTCCCTGGGGTATTTTATCAGTCTCAATAATGGTACCTTATTTTCACAGTCACTCTCCAGGCTTTACTCCACATGCTGGGGTAGCAGCAAACAAGTCTCCTCTGCAAATCCCTTTTTTCCTCTGCAGCACCTGCCATCACTGTAGCAGACTGCTCAGCTTGTTCTCTGAGCTGTGCAAACCAGACAGCCTTTTTACTCTAGAGAATTACCTTTCTCTTTACTGGGGAGAACTCTTCAAAATGTGTTTTGCTCTCATCTCTGGGGGGTCACTATGTTACAATATATATATATATATATATATATATATATATATATATATATATATATATAAAATATATATATATATATATATATATATATATATATATATGTGTGTGTAAATTATGGGTTAAGGCTTTCATGGGAAAGATATACTGCTCCATAGCCCTCTAGTGGGCAAATCTGGTAATGCATGATTACCTTTAAATTTGCTGTTTTTTGTTTCCTCTCTCCATATAATCGGGGGTGGGGAGATTTGTTTATAGTTGTTACAGTTACGTTATGCAAAAAAACTGCATACATGAATTAGGGTGCCGAGAAATCCAGAATGGTGACTTATTTGTGCATTTGCATGTTGGCTACTGGACAGTGGCCATCTCAGGAAAGAACTCAATAAGTAGCTGTGCCTTATTTCCACTTAATTTGTGGTTTATGGAAATAAATTGAGAATAAATAATGTCCAAGTATGTTACTGTACAGATATCATAGATAGATCAGAGTGGTCATGTGCAAAAAGGTAAAGCTATATAGGATGTTTCTTACTGTTCATGTCTTTGGCACCAGAATGCAAAAGGGATTTAGCAATAAATGATATGTTGGACAAATGAATGGGCAGAAGGGGTTATTGTAGACAGATAACAGATTTCTATAATTAAGGACTGCATTAAAGACTTTGGATTCAGACAGACAGGTTTCTTGGCTGGGCATCAGGGTTGCATCTAGTAACAAAGCATGCCATATCTATTGAGACAAAAATGGCAAGGGTGGACATGCTCTCCACAATTCAGGCATAGTCAGGAAACTTTAGTGGAAAGTTTCAGGGAAGATAAAGCTATGCGTCCAGCATCTTCTGTAACCATGACAGATCAATCACAAAGCAACAAATGATTGGCTCTGAAAATACTGAATCAAGACATCTAGTCCATCTTCCTTGGTAGTAAAGCACAATTGAAACCCTAATTTATTTTTCAATGAGTCTTATTGGATAATTCTGAATTGAACTTTATTATATTCATATTGTATATAACATGGTTTAGAAGTGTTCAAAATATATCTATTTCTACAACTTTATATATGATTCCATGGTTCCATACAGAAGATGAGTAATTAATCAAAGTATAATTCTTAAATGCAACACATTGCCAAGGTAAGAGACTCCCTAGCAACAACTGTAACACCAGACTGTATTTATTGCAATACTCTTTCATTTACTCTCAATATGGCTTAGAATTTTCTGCACTGCAAACTTCATGAAATTGAGAGCTATTCAACAAACTAATTTGCCGTTTAAATCTTGTTTATTTTTTCATAGGAAATGTAGTAACAAAGAACCTCTATCTTATCTACCTAGCAATACAATTCACATTCTCTGGATAACCTCTATCCTTAAGATTTTGTCTCCAAATAGCTGCTTCCTTTAGCTAAATCTCAAGCTTAGAACCGTTCACCTTCAAGTGATTAAACTGTGCTTTTGCCATCCCAATTTAAGTGTTTTACATGACAGTTTCTGGTATGTAAAACTGTATTTTCTGAAATATATAGTTTTATATCAAGCTCAGATAAAATGGTATTATATTCACTACATGTCAAATATCTGAATTATAACAAGCTACTGTGAATTAAAATAACTATAATTAAATATTTAACTATTTGAGTGTTGGCTATTCAGATACTTTAAGACCACAGTAGTCAGGCATATTTGCAACAATTTTAATATGCATCTATTTTGGCATGATTCCTGTGGAATTAGATATACATATGGAAACTATATGTTGATTTATTTTTTTAGTATAAGTTCAGCTTTCTTTCAGTATAATTGCTTTTTAATTAAATGTTATGCGTGGGGAAAAAAATAAAACTGTTTTTATTCTGTCTCAAAAATAAACTCATTGCTATCCTGGATAATGAAACTTTTTTTTTATTGTATGGACCCCCTCCCTGGTACCTCCATGATGGCCAATGGAGAGAAAATACATATTCCTTGAACTGGCCTTTAATTGTCACATTGGTGGCAATGGGTAATGAAATACTTTATGCTTTTCAGGAACCCTTGTGAATTTTTTTTGTTGTTGTTTGCTAAACCTAAAGCTGGGATATTAATTTATATGTATTCACTTGCATTTTAGAGGGATAATATTCATCAATGATTACTGCTATGCAGAAAATGGCCCAAAAGGCAGAAGTAGGAAACTTGATCCCAACTTGTATTGTCAGGGTCCGGTAATACCTTAACAAACCTTGTGGGTAGGATGAAGTCAAAATGCTAGGTTAACAATTCTGGGTTAGAACATGCCTAGTTCAGAGCAGAAATCAGAGTACTAAACAGGCAAAAGCATTGTCAGCTTTAAAAAGCTAATGCTTAATGAAGGGGGTACACAAAAGTCATACTCAAGATGCATGCTCTGAAGTGACAGGTAAGTAGAACAAGGGCTATCTAACAGTTTAATACTACAATACTTGCACCCATACTACTCAGGCTTCTAAATTCACTAGCATGGGAGCTGTGAAGCAGGTCACCAGCTGCAATGACTATTTGATTTATGGGAAAGTAATCACTGAAGCCCTGCACCCTGTGAAAGCTTACTGATTCTAATCCATGATGTGCAAATATTTCTACATGAGGTGGCTACACATTCACACTGCTCTGCATTGTATACACCCTCTGTCAGACATACTCTCTCTGCTATGTATATACTCTGGCTGCAGAAAATGTTTATGGTTCTATATATGCAGTCATAATGAATTATATTTAAAGAACAGTATAGTGTATTCACAGCTATTCATTATTAATATTAAATTACTCTTGTAAAATAATTGAGAATTATATTGCAAATGTATTTGAAACATATTACTATGTGTTTCATTGATTTACTCCGTTTTTAAGGTAAAACTAAGGGAGAAATGAATTGTTACATATGTCTTAAATATAATAAGCCTGTGGCTTCCTGCTTTCAAAAAATGTTCAATGTTTCATTAATATGAAACTAGGGGACCAGAAAAGAAATACACTAACATGTCACAAAGCTTTCCATATTGTTAAGTTGACTTCTAGGTACGAGCAATACATGGACTTATCACTGCCAGATAAAATCTTGGCAGGGAGCTAATTTGACAGAGCCCTGACGTGGCTGAGCTCTCTTTTTCTGGAACATAAACTTGGCAAGAGAATGATTCTGCACAGTGAACCTGCAGAGAACACATTGTAATTCCTTGATAAATTGCCATGATTGCTCAGTGCTTCTCTTCGATGATACATCTGTCCCAAATATATTGTACAATTTGTGTTTCCCAGTTTGTGCATTGCCAGACTTCTACTCATAAAAATGTCAGTGGTAATGTAACTTTTAAACCATTAAAGTATTGTTTATGCCATATTAAACTAATAATAATTTATAATAAATAAAAAAATATGAAAAACAATAGCTTCTTAGAACATCACTTAATGTGTAATAAAAATCCTAAAATTATATTTTTTGATCTTTCTCATTTTCACGATAGGTTTTAATTTTGGAATTATTACTCAATTATTTAAACACAAATGCTTCTTAGAGCACCAATTCACAAAAATGTGTAACACCTATCTTCAAATTATTATCTAAATATAAAACATCTGTTAGTGATAAAAACTGATACCACAGTACAAACAGAAGGATAATAGCAACTCCCTGTTTCCATGTAAAGAGCAAATAAAAAATTAAATATGCTTAGTAAAAACAGCTTTCATTGATATGCTTAAAACATTCTGCAAAATTGTTTTTCTATTTGTTATTCATTAAGTAATACAAATAGTTTTTTTCTGTAAAAATATTGTGTACAGATTTGGTAAGGCTAATTTACAGTTGTGAGGTACCCAAATCAAGGCAGGTGATGATGGTAAAGGAGCAGATGATATGTTTTTTGTAATAATGAATATTTCTGAGGGTGCTGGTTTTGTTGGATGGCCTACAGAGAAGATATAAGAGTGAAGTGATTCAACTGAGGTAAGGTTGGTGAGTGAACAGAGAGGCAGAATAAACATTAGGAGCCTTATTAAATTGTGATTCGGCAAATTTAAAAGGGCTCTATTTAAGCACATAACATATTTTTTTACAGAAGTTTTTAGTTAGTGAAGACCTTGCTTTTGGATAGAAGTTCACTAACTAAAAACTTCTGCCGAATCGCAATTTAATAATGCTGTTGGTCAACATAGTACAGACAGAAGGAAAGGAGAGGGACATTTTTGGGCTAGTGGATCCCAATGAGTAGCCTCATGCTCAGATTTTCCAGACCCTTCCAATGTCTTAGTTCCGATGGACTATAATGGTTGTATATTATTCGGCATATGTTCTCTATATGAAGTATGCTGATAAACAAAAAGAAAAAGTGGGTAGGAGAAAGCGCACCACTATCTAGAGCAGATTATTCAAAAGGTAAGCCATTGAATACACAATATGTACAACTAGAAAAACAATAGTGAATGACCTTACCACCCAGGATTGACTAGAACAATCTCACCAATGCTTTTATATACCTCATATTTTTTGAGGGTATTCAAGGTGAGAGTTCAATTATTCTAGTTGCACATATTGTGTATCCAATAGCTTACCTTTTGAATAATCTTTGAATATCTCCTACCCACCCTTTCTTTTTGTTTAAAAGGAGAGTCTGCTGCTGCAATGAACAATTCAGCATAGAAACCTGAAATGTTAGAGCTATGATTTAAGGCAAAGAGGACCTGGTCAAACATGAGATGACAAGATTAAACAGTGATAACCTGGGAATTAGTAATCAAAACTGACTGGAACTGGACATTTCATATCACAAACCACCGGATCATTAACTGTGGTCAAGAATCACTCAGAAGAAATGGATTAGCCCTCATACTCAAGAAAATGATGCTTAAAGCAGTGCTCAGTTACAACCCAATAATTAACAGAATTATTTAAATTTGAATTCAAGGCAAGTCATTTAACATCATAGTAATTCAAGTGCATGCTCCAACCATAGGAGATTGGAATGCTAAAATATGGAACCAAAAGATACCTTGAGTATAACATAAAGCAGGTCTTAGATTAGTAGAATTCTGTAAATGTAGTTCTAGTATCATAGTAAACACCCTCTTCCAACAGCCTCAGAGACGCCTCTATACAGGGACATCGGCAGATAGACAACATAGAAATTATATTGACTATATACTTTGTAGCCAAAGCTCCATAGAGTCAGGAAAAACATAATCTGGAGATCACTGCAGCTCACATAATGAGTTTCGAATTTAACTGAAAAAAGAGGGTCATCAGACCAAGCAGATACAAAATAAATAATATACCCTGTGAATATGAACTAGATGTAAAGGATAGATTTAAGGGAATAAACATGGTAAATAGAATTCCTGAAGAACTTTAGACAGAAGTCTGTGACATTGTCCACAAAATAGTAACAAACAATTTCCACAAAAGAAAGAAAACTAAGA
Organism: Discoglossus pictus; assembly: GCA_027410445.1. Lineage (NCBI taxonomy): Eukaryota > Metazoa > Chordata > Amphibia > Anura > Alytidae > Discoglossus > Discoglossus pictus. The sequence continues at coordinate 140,256,617 of CM050166.1, read as the reverse complement.
AGGCAAACTGGGTATGTGATTAGGCATTGAAAGTAGCCCAGGGCAGAAGAAAAGCAAAAGGCACTGGAGATAGGAACATACCGTATATACTCAAGTATAAGACGAGTTTTTCAGCCCTTTTTTTAAGGCAAAAAAGGCCCCCCCTCGGCTTATACTCGAGTCAATCTCTCCCCCCCCCCCGTGTCTCTCTAACCCCCCCATGTCTCTCTAACCCCCCGTTTCTCTCTAACACCCCCCGTGTGTCTCTAACCCCCCGTGTGTCTCTCTACCCCCCGTGTCTCTTTCCCTCTCCCCTCCTCAACCTAAACCTTCCTCAACCCCCCTCCTCCACCTAAACCCCCCTAAATACCTCCACCGCCACCCGGTATATGCTAATGATGCGGCGCGCATGTGACGTCACATGTGCGCAGGGTCAAGGAGCCTAGGCCGGAGCACAAGCAGGTAAGTGAGGGGAGAGGGGGGTTTAGGTTTCGGAGGGGGGTTGAGGAGGAGGGTTGGGGTTAAGGGGGATTGAGGGTGGAGGTTGAGGGGGGTTGAGGTTGAGGAGGTGGGTTGGAGTTGAGGGGGGTTGAGGTTGAGGAGGGGGGTTGAGGGGGGTTGAGGTAGAGGAGGGAGATTGAGGATGGGGGTTGAGGATGAGGATAGGGGGGTTGAGGAGGGGGTTGAGGATCGTGGGGTTGAGGAGGGGGTTGAGGATGGGGGTTGAGGAGGAAGGTTGAGGAGGGGGTTGAGGATGGGGGGTTAAGGAGGGAGGTTGAGGAGGGGGTTGAGGATGGGGTTGAGGAGGGAGGTTGAGGATGAGGAGGGAGATTGAGGATGAGGAGGGAGGTTGAGGATGAGGAGGAGGGGTTGAGGAGGGGGGTTGAGGATGAGGGGTTGAGGAGAGAGGATGAGGATGGGGGGGTTGAGGAGGGGGTTGAGGATGAGGATAGGGGGTTGAGGAGGGAGGATGAGGATGGGGGGCTTGAGGTGGGGGTTGAGGATGGGGGGTTGAGAAGGGAGGTTGAGGAAGGGGTTGAGGATGGGGGGGTTGAGGAGGGAGGTTGAGGATGAGGAGGGAGGTTGAGGATGAGGAGGAGGGGTTGAGGAGGGGGTTGAGGTTGAGGAGCAGGGTTTAGGATGGGGGGTTGAGGAGAGAGGATGAGGATGGGGGGTTGAGGATGGAGGGGTTGAGGAGGGAGGATGAGGAGGGAGGTTGAGGATGGGGTTGAGAATGTGGAGGGAGGTTGAGGAGGGGGTTGAGGATGAGGAGGGAGGTTGAGGATGAGGAGGGAGGTTGAGGATGATGAGGGAGGTTGAGGATGAGGAGGGAGGTTGAGGAGGGAGGTTGAGGTTGAGGAGGGAGGTTGAGGATGAGGAGGGAGGTTGAGGATGAGGAGGAAGGTTAAGGATGAGGAGGGAGGTTGAGGAGTGGGGTTGAGGAGGGTGATAAGGGAGGGGGGAAGAGACACAGGGAAGGGAGAGGTTGGAAGAGACACAGGGAAGGGAGAGGGGAGAAGAGACACAGTCACTCATTTTACCCTGTATTTTGTGGTAAAATGGGTGCCTCGGCTTATACTTGGGTCGGCTTATACTCGAGTATATATGGTATTTGTCCAACTGAATGCAGAATTTCAGTGGATAGCAATAAGAGACAAGGAGATATTCTATCATTATATCTTGTAAAGAGATAGAAAAAGATATCAGAAAGGGAAAGTCAATGGATCTTTTCTGGAAAATTTGGAAGCTCAAAGGAACCTTACATGTCAAAGTGGGTGTGATAAAAGACAAAAATGTGATAGGTTAACAGAAGCAGATCAGCTAAAGAAGAAATACCTTAAAAGCATTGATAACCAAAATCGTTTTTCCAATGAGCTGGAGCCAGACACTTTGGAGAGTGAAGTGAGATGGGCCATAGGATGGTCTAATAACAATGCTGCAATTGATGGAATCCCAGCTGATCTGTTTAAAATTGTAAAAGATGCTGCGAAAGTGTGCTTGCCTAATGCCAAACAAATTTGGAAAACTCGACAGTGGCCGGTTGATTGGACAAGGTCAGTCTACATCCCAAAGAAAGAGTGCTCCAATTATCGAACAATTGCATTACAGTAATTATTATGTGCAAGCTGCATTCCACAGAGGAAGAGGCACAAGAGATTACATTTAAAGCAAATAGAAAAAAGAGCCACTTTAAGGTACAATGCCTAAATGCTAAATGAAGTATAGGCTCAGAAAACACCTTCCACAGTATCAAGCCAAAGATTACAGCTAAAAACATAAACCAATAACAAAAAAAACGTTATTAACAATCAAAACAATGAATCTATAATCAACAATATTAAGATATGTAACAACCTGAGATTAGTAAGAAGTAGATAATGCATCCAGTTAGGTGATGCCAACAAATGGGTGGATCCCCACTCCACATACATCCAAAAAATCAAGGCCACATATGAATGTTCCCTCACCTAAGAACCATATAGATGGAACACATCAAGGTCTCTTTGATTATATAAAGCGGAATCCCTTAAAAATAAAAAGCATGCAACCAAGATCCACTATTTATCCACTATTTATCCTCTAAGTAGATGGGGGAATCAGATCTATCTACCCTCCAAACTAGTGAAACAAATGGATACACCTATATGTGTTTACAAATGTACTGTAAAACACATAACAAAAGGGAGGTCAATATAAATTATAGTGGAGTTCTTGAAAAATAACAAAAATAATAGGATCCACTATTTATACTCTAACTAAAAAGGGGGCATTGTCTACTCTAAGTACTAATAAGTATAAAGATGTAACTATCCACAAGAGTGGTCTCATCTCAGCAAAAATACATGAAAATCATTAAAATCGATTAGCAGCATCTCATAGATAGGACGCCATCTATATAGAATCATGTATAGCATCTACTATCCAAATGATTAAAGTCACTATATTACACTCTGTAATAATATAGTCATAGCTCACTGCCATATATACTTACAGCATCATAACAGTGGGACACCATCTCTACTCTTGGAGCACTTATGCAAATCCAGCATGTAGTGTCTCACATGGCTCAGTCCCCTGTTTTCGAACACAATCTTCTACATTTGCCAATATACAATATATAATAGAGAAAGCAAGAGAGTCCCAAAAATAATTTATCTCTGCTTCATAGATTATTCTAAAGCCTTTGACTGTATGGATCACAACAAATGTGGCAAGTTCTTAAAGAGATGGGGGTACCACATCATCTCATCTGCCTACTGAGGAATCTGTTAATGGACAAGGAAGCCTTGGTTAAAGGTGAACATGAAACAGCCGAATGGTTCAAGATGGGGAAAAGAGTGTGATAAGGTTGTATATTGTCACCAAATGTATCCAACTTATATGCAGAAGATATCATGCGTAAGGCGGGACTGGAAGAATCCCAAGTTGGAAGAAATATTAAAAACCTCAGATACATGGATGATACTACTCCGATTAATGAAAACAAGAAGGAACTAAAGGTCCTACCAATGAGGGTGAAAGAAGAAAGTGCAAAAGCTGGCCTGCCGCTCAACATTAAAAAGACAAAAATCATTGCAAACAGAAGTGGAGGCAGTGACAGAATTTATTTTCTTGGGCTACAGGTTTTTTCAGATATTGACTGTAGCCATGAAATAAAAATAAAAAAAACATTTGCTTTGAGGAATGAAAGCTATGGTAAGTCTGGATAAGCTATTAAAACGTAAAAATGTGCCACTATCAACAAAGGTCTGCATAGTTAGAACTATGGTATTCCTAGTAGAAACATACGAATGGGAGAGCTTGACCATAAAGAAGGCTGAACACCATAAAATTGATGCCTTTGAATTGTGGTGTTGAATACTGCTTAGAGTTCTTTGGAGTGCAAAAGATCCAATCAATCCATACTACAGGAAATTAAGCCAAACTGTTCACTGAAAAGTTTGATCACAAGGTTAAAACTCAAATATTTTAGCCATAACATGAGAAGACATAGGGTGGTCACAGAGAGTCAATCACTACTGAACTAATAAACAACAACAGTTCAGGCAATATAATCTATGTTTAGCTAATGATATGCTCAGTACAACATATAATAAGAACAAAATGGCCAATAACTGCTACTGGATATAACCTATATGCACAATTTATAAGTATAAAATGTGTAATTTACACCCATCGATTATGGTGTAGTGTCCTCCAAAGGTATCTCCTCAACTGAAAGTAGCAACTCCATCATTCCTTCCGTGGACTGGTCCTTTTTCTTTAATTTTTTTGTGTAGGTCTCTAAGACCTTCACATGGAAGCAGTCAGATTATGCATCAGACAATCAAATTCACTAAAAATACATTTATATACCTCCAACAAGTCATAAGAAGTGGGTCGTGTTAATTTGGCAGAGGCAAGAAGGCGCTACAGAGTGACCCTTATTTGCATGCCACTACCTAGAATTCTTAGTGACAGTTGATCACTGTTCACTGATATGTGGGAAAACGAGTCTTGCGGCTTGTTTGAGAGATATAGATATTTTTGTTTTTTCCTCTCTTTCTTCATTTCTTAAGTCCAAAACAATGGTTTTACAGTTTCATATTTCAATGCTTTTAATTAAGAAGCAAACATCTCCTGCTCTACCTTTGTATGTATAAACTCTAGAATAATCATGTTTATTGAACAAGAAAATATACTGAGTACTTTACTTATACATAAGCTTTTCAGGCCCATAAAAGATTGATAACTAATTTCAAATACATTTTTTTATATATTCTATAAATTTAAAGATTTCTTGCTACAACTATATCACATATGACATTATTACTTTTGTGATTTTCCAATTTACCTAAATGACAATTAGATTTCAAGAACAAACTGAATTCTTGGCAATTTAATTAGGCAGATTTAAGTTTTAGACTGATAGTTTCTTTGTAATTTACAACAGATGGATAACACATCTGATGTAGCACTGCTGTTGATTTTTTGTTTTTCTTTTACATATGATAGCTAACTATCTTTCTTAATAGAGAAATCAATTTGATGATATATTACATCGTTGCTGTGTTATGCTTATACTCGGTTACAGGTATGTTTGCAATTTTTTGTATACCTACAGTAGCACTGATAATTTCCAAAGTATTCACTATTTATTTATTTATTACAGCTTCTAATTATAAAAATAAAACCAATTAAACTTTAGTTTAAATACAGGAAAATGTGCAATAAATGTATTTTGTAAGCAATTGTAATGAGGATTAGCTGAGGTTTTTTCCAGCCTTCACCTCATCATTTGGAGATGCTATAGGTGTTAGAATATAAGGAGAGTTGTCCAGAAATATGCATATAGTTAGCATAAAAGTGCTGCTGAAAGTGGAGAGAAAAGGATCAGAACATTATTGGACTGCAACTAACAGAGGTCACAGGGCCCAGTACAGTGGGGAATAAAAAATCACAAGGGGGACTGGCAAGGAGTAAACAAAGAAGTGGAAGGATTGAATGGACACAAAGTCTATTTTTGTTTGTAAATTAATCTCTAGTATCTCCTAATTATGAAGGCAGTAGGTATGGTAGACATTTGAAAGTGGAGAAACAAAGGAAGAAGATATACGTTTGGACAACATGGTATGAAGCAAATTCTGTAAATAATTATATAGAAATACATTAGTACTTTACAGATAATCATAAGTACAGGAGCAGTTATGATGACCATGCATTAGGTTAGTGCGCTATGGGAGGAGTCTGTGTGCTGTTGTAGATGAAGGTTTTAAGAGCAGGGCAGGAGAGAATGTATTCTATGAAAAAAAATGTAAAGTGGTCAAATTTGTAAAACTTTTTGTGTATGATAGCAGACATAATTTGCTTATGGGAAAATAACATGCATAATGTTACACAGACGAGGGCTTGGCAGTTAAACATATGTTAAAAGACAAGTTTGAATGTCTGACCATTGGTGTAGATATGTCTAGATATGCACTAGAGAGGCATCTACACAAATTAGAGGTACATCAAAGACATTGCATTTATTACTTTTTCAGATGTTGATAAAAATATTTTCTCACAAAGTTTGGCAGGTCCTAAAAATACTCTTCCTCTGTCATTATAAAAACTTAGCTTTTAAATATAGTCAAGTAACTATAAATACAGCTTATGGTAAGGTCAATCATATGTAGTAATAATGGTTTCAAATAACAGAAAGGAATATAGTATGCTATTGTATTCTTGTACTCACAGGAGTTTATTCTATAAACTCTAAACTTGATACTATTATAATGTTGAAACAATGCCAAGCTAGTAGAACCCTATTATTGGCCTATTACCTTTAAAGGCTTTCTCCAGTATTTTCACAAGATAAAAAAAAAAAAAATCAGAAAAACTGATAAAGAGCAGAAAAAAGAACAGAATGGTAAGAAAACATATTAGGATAAAATCCTGAGCAGATCCTTCCAACTCCTTGAATCCTAATAGAGGGTCGAGCGAAGCAGCTTTGCTCTGAATATTGAAGAAAACCTCAATGTAGGTTTTAAGCCTTATATTTGAAATTCAAATACTGATTGTACTAAATAAGCCAATGAAACCTTATTGTATGGCCACTACTTATTGTATGGTGCTTTAAAGGACCTTAGAGAATGTTGCAGCATCTCAATAAAAGCTTCTGATAAAGATTGAAGTATTGTCATAATTGATAATCAGTAATGTATGTTATATTTAAAATATTAATTTCAAAGAAATCTGCCTTTACTGATACTCACTTCTGATTTTGATAGTAAACAGAAAAATGTCCATTTCAACAAGATAATAATTAGGAGTCAGCACGGATTTAGCAATAAGTTATGTCAAACAAATTTAATTGGTTGCTATGAGGAGGTAATTAGGAATTTGGATCAAGACAATTCAGTGGATGTAGTCTTTTTTGGAGTTTGCAAAGGCATTTGATGCAGTGCCACTTTGAGGATAATATGCAAAATAAGGGATTCAGGGATTGCACTAAATATTCTCATGGATTGAGAACCGACTAAACAACAAGAAGCAAAGGGTTGTTGTTAATTGAACATACTCAGATTGCACTGATTTAAATGAGGTTGCTCAGTGTTCAGTATTTGGTCCTCTCCTATTTAACATATTTATTAATGACTTAGAAGTAGAACTGGAAAGTATTGTCTCATTATAGGTGATGACACTAAGTTATACAAGGTAGTTAAAGAAGAAAATGTACTTTCCCTCTTCAGAAATTTGAAGACTGTGCAACTATATGGCACATACAAATAAATTTAAAGTCATGCATTTGGGAAGGAAAAATAAGCATGCAATGTATAATCTTAATGGAGCAAATCTAGGGGTGTTAGAGATAGAAGGGGGTTTGAAAGTGCTTGTGGTCAACAACCTACATAACAGTTTTCATTTCCAAGCAGCATCTGCAAAGGCAAGTAGCATTTATTAAGAAGAGTATAAAAGCAATGGAAGCAAATCTAAATCTGCCACTTTATGAATCCCTAGTAAGCCCTCATGTGGAATATGGAGTACAATTGGAGTTACTTTTGAAGAAAACATTAACCCAATGATTTCAACTAACTGTAAGATACTATTTAAGAATATTGTAATCATTATTGAAGGATGGAATGACTTAAAAATGTAATTTTCTGGCTGAGCGGCCGCCACCAAGATGGTGATCTTGCATAAAATTAATAATGTAATGAGATGTTTACCGATAAGCCTGCCTAGTCATTGGATGATCAAGTTACAAGCACTATTAGATAAGTTCATCCATACAAGGAAACATATAAGACTAAAAAGAGAAGTAATGGTTAGAAGATTTAATGCAGGAGGTACAGCATACCCAGTACTATGAATTTGTCAAACAGCTAACATGTAATTAAATGGATTCAACCACAAAATAAATATTCATGGTATTATATTGAGGAAACCCTTGTCAGAAATAGAGATTTAAAAGCTCAAATTTTTATGGAACTTTACCCTACCAACTTTAACGATAAAGAAGCACTTATTCTTAAATCTTTGTTTAAAGATTGGAAAACGTTAAATAGGAAATTTGGATTGTTGACTCCCACGAGTCCCTTTACCCTGTATATAATGCACTAATTGGTCTTTTTCACATTTTTCCAACAAATTTTAATTCATGTGAAAAATCACTGATGATTCAAATTTTTAAAATCTTGAAAATGTTGATTATTGATAATCGGAAATCCAACAAGATCCCGGCTATCATAGATATAATTACTAAAATGAACAAGTGTCAGGAATTAGAAAGGATTTTTATGATGGAAGCATATACTAATAAAGCTAACAAGAAATGGCTGAAATGGGACAATAGACAATTAGGAAAGTAAAATCATCTTAATTTATCTTTTTATCTCAAAGGAGGTTGTAACAGCAAATTCGGTTGCTAACTTTAAAAAGGGGTCGGATATATTTTTGAATAAAAATGGGATTCAGGGTTATCCTGGATAACTAGGGAAGGAGGAGTATTGATCCAGCGCCTAATTTGATTGCCAGTATTTGGGGACACAAAGGAATGTTTCCCCTTATGATTCAATTGGCAATGTTTCAATGGGATTTTTTGGTTTGCTTTCTTCTGGATGAATTAACAATTAATCCACATATTACAAGGATTAGAGGAGATCTAAAAAGGTTGACCTTGGACTAAAAAAGTCTTAAACCTCAATTATTATGTAACTATGTAACTATATTTGCTCTGTTTTAAATCCATATTTGTATTACATGGTGAAGGGGTAGAAAATGCTAGCTACTTCGCAATGATTTTCAGAAATAAAAACTTAAGGATGCAACAATCATGGAAACTATGTTAGATTCTCACATATAAACAAACACAAATATTTCTACACTCTTAGACAAAAGATGCACATGAGATTAAATAAAGTTTTATTGTAAAAATGTAGGTATCATATACATCGGCTTGGTAATAAAAACTATGTGGGGAAAAGAATTAGGCAATTTGGAACATGTGTATTCCATTAGGAACATTATGAAAACACCTGTGGTATTGCAGTTTAAGATGTATCATAAAAGCAAACCAAGGAGTATATGACTCATAGGACCTCAATTTCAAGCCGTTTAAGTGCCTGTAACTAGAGATGTCGCAAACAGTTCAAACGTGGACTGTTAGCGGCGATTTTGGCATGTTCGCGTTCGCAGCTGACAGCGAACACATTCGCTTTTCGGTAGCCCCCTATACTTTATCTTTGAGGAAACTTTGACCCTGCACCTCACAGTCAGCAGACACATTCCAGCCAATCAGCAGCATACACTCCCTTCCAGGGCCTTCCATCTGAAGGACAGCATACATTTTAGAATCATTCTGAAGCTGCATTCGTTGTGAGAGGACTGATGGTGTAGCTGCTGGAGATTTAATAGGGAAATAGATAGCCAGGCTGTGTATTTAGCTTCTACTACAGACCTGAAGGACTCATCTGATATCTTCTGCAAGGACAGCAACCCAAAAAGCCCTTTTTAGGGCTAGAACATCATTTATTTTATTTTATATTTTTTTTCTGTTTAATCTAATTGCATATGCCTGCCTGCCAGCGTGTGTGTGTGACAGGCTATCACCTAACAGCTTATATTGTGCTTAGTGAAATAAAACAACACTTTTTTGACTGTAATAGATTGAATAGCAATTGCCTGCCTACAGGTGTGTGAGTGAGGCCTACAGCGCGTACTCTGCGAACTTTTGCCAGTGCACAGTGACACTCATATCTGGTGGCACCTTAGATTGCATGCGCAGTGCCCCAAATTTGAAGTGGGAGGACCGACCAAGCATCTTTTTGCATCTCCCGCTTCCAAAAATCAATGCCATATACACGTCCCCTATTAGTGGATGTAAAAGGGATTAAACTGATAGGAATAAATAGTACAACTTAATACACCACTCCTATCTGGTGGCACATTAAATTGCACGTGCAGTGCCCCAAATTTGAAGTAGGAGGTCCAACCAAGCATCTTTTTCCATCTTCCTGTTCCAAAAATCAATGCCATATACACGTCCCCTAATAGTGGACGTAACAGGGATTAAACCGATAGGAATAGTACTACTTAACAGTACACACCTTATAATAACGCAGACAGAGGCAACGCAGAGAGAGGAGTCTGAAAAAGAGGAATCCGAGGAGGAAGGTGGCTTTGAGGAGGTGGAAGACCAAACACAGCAGGCGTCCCAGGGGGCTTGTTGTCACCTTTCGGGGACCCTTGGTGGCTGGGTGGAGGAAGAGACCTTCAATGACATCAGTGAGGACAAGGAACGGGACATGGCTAGCTTGGTATCCAACCATGTGCAAATGGGGAGTTTGCGGTTGTGCAAATGGACTGTTTGCGGTTGTTTGCGGTGCATTAAACGGGGAGATTGGTCTGTTACTGGGAAGTGGGTGTAACCCTTACACTACCTGATCGATACAACATCATACCTGATCTTTTAAAGCATGTTATTCCAAACAATTTAGGAATGTTAGGTGATTTATGCCCTTTATGGCTTAAAACCAGACTCTGCATCAACTATGTAATTTTCCGTGGGAGTTTTGCCATGGATCCCCCTCCGGCATGCCACAGTCCAGGTGTTAGTCCCCTTGAAACAACTTTCCCATCACTATTGTGGCCAGAAAGAGTCCCTGTGGGTTTTGAAATTTGCTTGCCCATTGAAGTCTTTGGCGGTTCGCCGGGTTCGTCCGTTCGCTAACATTTGATGGAAGTTCGCAAACCGAAAATTTGATGTTTGCAACATCACTACCTGTAACCCAAATTTTGGCTGCAGCTTACATTTTTTACAAACATTTAAATGCATTAAATTGTTTCTAACTTGCAACTGCCCTCTCCCAGCCTAAACACAGAAATGATACACTCGTAAGTAGGATTTCAGGGGCCGTGATCATATAATCTGACAAAATTTAATGAAGCCCATAATTTACATCTTAGACATAGCCAATTGTAAATGAGACATCATGACATCAGTAAAACATGGAGGTTAGCTTTAAAAAAAAGGCCAATAAGCAATGTTTGTTGATCGGGGCTGCACTCAAGCAATCTTGAAATGCATTAAAGCATCTGCTTAAGTCCATGTGGGTGGCATGATATGTATTACCCCTTGATCGCTGGGATCGATATAACACAGAAATCATTATTTTTTATTGCAGATTCGGGAGCTTAAGACTTTTGTGCAATTAATTCTAATAGCCTGCTATGCTTTCCCAGTATTGTAAAGTACAGTAGAGTGTGATTCATAGCTAATGCAGTTGTTGGAACTAGAGTTTAACCCCCTTGCAAGTCTTATCCAGTACTTGTAATATTTTGTGATACATTTTCAAGTTGCGTGTCAGATTTCATTAGCAAGCTACTTGACCTTTTGTAATTTAATATAATTTTTGCATCTTTTAGCACTGTTAACTTTTGCTGGCTTGAAAAATCAATAGAGGAGATTGGGCTGAGTTACATCCTTGGCTGACCCGTAGTGCTTTTGGGCAGGTAACTCGCAATTGGAATGCGAGCAACTAATTGTAACCAATTGAATATCTGTAACTTTTAGGAGCTGCTTTACAAGTTCAAGTAATTGTGATTTGGCCAAAGGAATGGGGGCCATAGTAATGAATGAAGACTCACAGGAGAGACTTACAGGAGGCAGGTCACTTCAATGCATATTGATTTACTTAAACCAAATGGACTTAATGAAGATTTCTGACATACTGCAATGCCTTCCTATAAACATTTTTGCTAGTTCAATACACTGCTAGAACAATTTTTCTTGCTTTTGTTGCCAATGATTTACAATCTCATATTGATTGCCATGCAAATTTGCTGAGTTGTGCATCTATACTTAGGCAATGTAGAAGAGATGCAGGAGAAAACCTGTGAGTTGGTGTACAGTGCCTTGCAAAAGTATTCACCCCCCTTGACTTTTTACCTATTTTGTTACATTACAGCCTTACGTTCAATGTCTTGTTAATCTTAATTTTATGTGATGGATCAGAACACAATAGTCTAAGTTGGTGAAGAGAAATGAGAAAAATATATCCATAAAACTATTTTTAGAAATAGAAAACAGAAAATTGGCATGTGAAACATGGTGGTGGCAGTATCATGCTGTGGAGATGTTTTTCAGCAGCCGGGACTGGGAAACTAGTCAGAGTTGAGGGAAAGATGGATGGTGCTAAATACAGGGATATTCGTGAGCAAAACCTGTACCACTCTGTGCGTGATTTGAGGCTAGGACGGAGGTTCACCTTCCAGCAGGACAATGACCCCAAATACACTGCTAAAGCAACACTTGAGTGGTTTAAGGGGAAACATGTAAAAGTGTTGGAATGGCCTAGTCAAAGCCAAGACCTCAAACCAATAGAAAATCTGTGGTCAGACTTAAAGATTGCTGTTCACAAGCGTAAACCATCCAACTTGGAGGAATGGGCAAAAATCCCAGTGGTAAGATGTGGCAAGCTCTTAGAGACTTATCCAAAGAGACTTTGAGCTGTGATTGCCTCAAAAGGTGGCTCAACAAAGTATTGAATAGTTACGCATATTGACTTTTTCTGTTATTTTGTTCTATTTGTTGTTTGCTTCAAAATAAAAAAAAACAAAAAAAAAAGTCTTCAAAGTTGTGGGCATTTTCTGTAAATTAAGTGATGCAAATCCTCAAACAATCCATGTTAATTGCAGGTTGTGAGGCAACAAAACACAAAAAAATGCCAAAGGGTATGAATACTTTTGCAAGGCACTGTATGGGGCCTGTGGGAGGCTTGGAAGTGAACAATTTTATGGAATTATTTTCTGCTTTATTAAGTGTATTATTTGTTTCCCTCATGAATTAGCATAACGTTTTATTTTAAGCATTGTAAATGTATCTGTAATTGATTGGAATTCATCACTTACCAATTGCAGAGACTTAAACAATAGCTGGATAAACATTGCATGCAATTCCTAACCTAGAGTAAGAAAAAAACTGCATTTAACTTTAATCACTCAGGGGATGTTATGCATCAGGCTCACTAGGGGATTTTGTTACTGTATTCTGAAATCTAGCTGCCTGCACATTGCTATATTTACAGTTCATTTATACACTCAGCGTGACGTAATTATCTCTCAGGAGTTACATGTTTCACCCAGAGAGTTGGAATGCCTGTATAAAATCCCTATACGATTTTCTGCTCTATGGGAACACAATATTAAACACATTTGTAATTATGCAACATTTCAGTGGAAAACTTAACATTTCTAAAGGGTCAGCCTTTGACATATTATATAATTACACCCTTGCCTGTTAAAATGTTTTATTGAAGTATTGTCTCTGTGGATACTCAAGCACAGTGGATTATTTTAGCATATATCCTATGATATTATTGCACACATTGGAATCCAAATAAGTTCTCTATACATATTGGACCATTACAGATAGGATTTGCCAGTAACTTAAATTATTAATTACAGTACATGTATAGGATGTTAAGTATCAATGAAAGTGTAGATTTACCCTTCAGACGTTTATAAGACAAGATATGAATTAAGCTTCACTCTGATGATTCCTTATATTCATTTATGAATTTTATTGGCAGTTTATGTATTGTATGGCTGATACAATTTATTATCATGTCTAACATGTATTTTTATGTTAGTTCACATTCTATGTAAATATAAGTAAATGTATTTAATTTTATCTTAAAATTTGTAATGATATGAAACGTTATGCCAAAACTATAATAGATTTATTTAGAGATCAAAAAATATTATCTATAGATTAAATCAAAATAATTTACCATGACTCCCCCCCCCTTTGCCTTTTTATTAACTCCCCCCAGTGGCATAGCAAGTGGGGCTAGGGGGCAATGCACCCCGGGTGGCAGCTCTTTGGGGGTGGCAAAAATGTTTCAACTGCTGCCAGTTTTCCTCCTGTCCTCTTCTCACAGCTCTCTCATTCCCCAAGGCCCCAGCTCTCTCCTTCCCTCAGGCCTCCTGCTCTCTCCTCTCTACTTTGATCATGGAGAGGAGGAGTTACTAGGGGGAGGAGCCACAGCAGAGGTGAGAGACAGGGAGAGAAGACAGGTGTGGAGGGAGAGAGAGCCTGTGTCTGTACCAGCTAATCTGCCCAGCCTTTATATGTAAGAGTCCAATGTGCCCAGCCTGTGTTTTTACTAGCTAAGGTGCCCATCCTGTGTATATAAGAGTCAAATGTGCAAGCCTGTGTCTATACAAGCTAATGTGCCCATCATGTGTATGTAGAACCAAATGTGCCAAGTCGGTGTCTTTACCAGCTAATGGGCCCAGCCTGTGTCTATAAGTACCAATGTGTCTATCCTGTGTATGTAAGAGCTCAATGTGCCCAGCCTATGTCTTTACCAGCTAATGTTCCCAGACTGTGTATCTAAGTACCAATGTGCCCAGCCTTGTGTCTCTACCAGCTAATGTGCCCAGCCTGTGTATATAAGTACCAATGTGCCCATCCTGTGTATATAAGAGCCCAATGTGCCCAGCCTGTGTCTGTACCAGCTAATGTGCCCAGCCTATGTATGTAATTACCAATGTGCCCAGCCTTGTGTCTGTACCAGCTAATGTACCCATCCTGTGCATATAAGAGCCCAATGTACCCAGCCTGTGTCTGCGACAGCTAATGTGCCCAGCCTGTGTGTGTACGTACCAATGTGTCCAGTCTTGTGTCTGTACTAGCTAATGTGCCCAGCCTATGTATGTAAGAGCCCAATGTGCCCAGCCTGTGTCTGTACCACCTAATGTGCCCAGTCAAAGAATGGTTAACTTTATTTATACATACACTATATACACACTATACATACACAGAAATATATACATAAAGTAAGCATATTTTGTATCCTAACGACAATGGGCCCTATTGAAAAATGTTTTGTAAGTTACGGTCCACATAGCACCAAAACTCCCTATCAAATTATGCAAAAGTAGTGGTGAAGAAAGCCGATTTCACTTTTTCAGCACTGCTGTGCAGACTACAGGGCTGTGGTGGGGATCATAGCAGAAACAGGGATTCGGTCAAACAGCCCTAATGCATGGCAAAAAAAGCTCCCGCATTTGCAAGAAGCTTTTTTTGTGCAATTACGTATAGGATTTAAATAGGGCCCACTGTTCTTAAACAGGAGTCCACACATTACCATTATATATCTATTATCCAAATGCACTTTCACAGGAATTTGCTTCTAGTTTTGTAGTATTACTGGTACAGTTTGAAAGTAGAAGTACTTGAAACATGTTTTTGACATTTAGATTTTGATAGAAAAGAAAGCTTTTTTGTTCCCAGTCACAAAGTAACTGACATTATTACCAAAGTTTAACTGTACTTAATAAGTGAATTATGACACCCCCTTACAATATTCATCTCTGAAAAGGAAAAAGTTGAAAAAATAATAAAACAAACTTTCTAAAAATTATGAATGGAGAAGCAAAATTAAAAAAGCAGTGTCTTTTAACAAATAAATGAAACATTTACTAATAATCTCTCCTAGAATTTGATTAAATGCTTCTGTATCACTACTTCTCCTTTTCAATTAAAAAAAGTCCAAATATTAAGTGACTATTGGTAGACCATATTATATATCGAGGTTTGCCAGTGGAGAATGGAAGTTTCATGATAAAATATGTGAACAGACAGAGGCAGTATTAAAATAGCAACATTGACCAAATAGGAGCAAATAAAGTTAACAAAAAACAGAATGCCATCTATAGACTGTGGATGTACTAGATTATGTGCTTTGTGTCCTAGAATGTGTCCCCGAAGATTATAATAAATGGTAAGGTGAATGAGAGACTAAAACATTGTGAAGTAAGTTATGAAATAAATTATTTTTATATACTGTTTTTCCCTGTTTGCGCTCTTGTACTGTTTTTGCTTTTTTTCTAATGTAATGTAAATCAATGTTTCTGAGAATCAAATATAGTGCACATCATCATCTAATAGATATATTATTAGACTATTTAAAAGACTAGGGTAACTAATAAGTTTGTTTGGTAGGAAGGGATACTCAGTAGTCCATGAGAAGAGGAATGCAATGAATATTTCTTCATATGGATTCAAATGGCCAAAAGACAACTGATTATAAAAATGAAAACATGGTGCCCATAGAAAAAATAGAACAGAAATACAAATAAGCAATCCCCTATATAAGACAATGTATGTAATTGAACAACTTAAGAAGAGATTTAACAAATGAGATATAACAAATAACAGTTGCTGAAATATGCTTTAAGGCATCAAATGGAGATAAGTTGTAATGTTATATTCAGTGTATGTGATTAAATTCCTACAAATATAGCTTAAAGAGCCATTTACCTCACTGTAAGTGCTCTTCATGGTGTGAAAGAGCATAATATTGTATGTTAAAATGATCTATTTTTTAATTATACTAATAACAGCTAAAACATCTAGGGCCCTATTAAATTCGAGCTGCGTAAATAATAGGTGAAAACGCAAGTCCTAGTTGAAAAATGAAACCGTTTCCGAAGCTATTAAATTCAAAGTGCTGCGAGATACGAGCGATGGATGCGAATGCGTACACGTTCGGATTTGCGCATGAGGTACGATATCTCGGATCACTTTGCGTATGAAAAGAGCGCGAAATACGTGATACGTACCACTTAACCAGACGGCAGTATGCCTTTAAAAGGGAGCCAAAACAGAAAATAATTGACTGTGCTGGAGCTTTTGCAAGTAGACACACAGGTCTAGGCGTTGGTGGGTTTTTGGTGAGCAAGAGGAGAGAGAAGAGAGAGAAGAGAGAATTTCAATTTTTTATCTTTTGAACTAGCAGATAATTTAACCCTTTGTTTACAATACACATAATTACTGATATCACATAATTCACACACATAGATTAATACGTACACATAGCTACACCTAGTGGTAGGCCACTGCACACCTACAATTAGACCCTAGAGGAGATCCAGGTTCTCCTCAGGGAAATCTGTGCCGCCAGGGGATCATATGTGGTGGCAGAGACATTAATGCCAGCCAGAGGCAGCAGGCCTGGTCCCAAATTGGCGGAGCTGTGTCGGCAGTAGGGGTCACTAATAGGGACTGGAGGGCAGTGCGTCACAAGTTCGATGATCTAAAGATTGCTGTGAAAAGAAAGATGTCCGATGAGGCAGCAGCAGCATGTCAGACTGGTTGTGGTAACTTGTCTTCCTTGAATGGTAATTCAGGACTTCCTTAAACAGGTCTATGTAGGAGGGCTGAGAATCTTTACTTCCCTCCCACAATTGCTAAAGGAAGTCATGCATGGACAGGATGTGATGTAAATTACATCATCTCAACTAAGGATATATCCAGGCAGGAAACTGGTGCTGCTTCCTGTTTTTTTCCTGGATGGTGAGGGTGATGGTGGTGATGAATGGCTATGGTCTAACCGTGGGTAAGATAAAGCGTTTGGGAAAGGGGATTACTATATAGGTAGATAGATTTAAAAAGGGTTTTTGCTCCGTGGGTCTGGGCTGTGTGTTTGTGATACATTTATAATATTGTGTTGTTGCCTTTTAATAAATACCTTTTAATGTAGACGAACCTTGTGTAATATTTATATATATTAATTTGGTGATACACCACACTGGTGGTGGGCCCGAGGTCCCTTTTGTTTACAAGGAATGGGAGAGGACAGTGATGCGCTTCATCCCTTGTGAATCTGTGGTGGGAATACCAGGACAGATGGACACAGATCGTCCTAACACCCTGCAACGTGAGTTTCATATCACACACATGGTTGGCTGAGATTGTGGGGGGATGGGCTGTCCAAAAGCCTGCAGATAACATGCTGTATGTATGTTTGTATATATAAATAGGCTTGTGTTCTGGCTGTTGTATATAATGAGCTGTATCCCTCTAGAACAGGGGTGGGTAAGGAGGGCCACATACATGCCGGCCTTTCAAGATATCATGCTGTCTGTATGTATGTATGTATGTATGTATAAATAGGCTTGTGTTCTGGCTGTTGTATATAATGAGCTGTATCCCTCTAGAACAGGGGTGGGTAAGGAGGGCCACATACATGCCGGCCTTTCAAGATATCATGCTGTATGTATGTATGTATAAATAGGCTTGTGTTCTGGCTGTTGTATATAATGAGCTGTATCCCTCTAGAACAGGGGTGGGTAAGGAGGGCCACATACATGCCGGCCTTTCAAGATATCATGCTGTATGTATGTATGTATGTATGTATGTATAAATAGGCTTGTGTTCTGGCTGTTGTATATAATGAGCTGTATCCCTCTAGAACAGGGGTGGGTAAGGAGGGCCACAAACATGCCGGCCTTTCAAGATATCCTTTTTGGGCACAGGTAAGTCAATCCGGATGACTGAAAAGGTGATTGGCTCACCTGTGTGGCCCTCCAGGCCCGAACCTGCCCACCCTTGCTCAAGAATTATATGGCCTCCTACACCCCTGCCCACACACAGGGATAATTCACATCCAATAGCACTGTAAGCCCTATGGTTGACTAAAAATTTATGGGGCGACAATAACCATTTCAGTCCTGGTAGCAAATCTATAATGTTCATAATTTGTCTCCCTGATATGTCAATTTCTAATTATATCCAGATTGATTGCAATAGAGCAGGGTGTCCAAAGTCAAACTTGCTGGGCTGCGCACAGGCCTGGATATGTGGATTTCCTTTATGTGAACAGATGAGTCAATTAGACTTAATGACTTGGAGAATGATATTCTCAGCTGGGTGCAGCATGGCTATCCCCAAATGCAGGCCTGACTTTTGCCTCCACTGCGATAGAGAATAAAAATTTGGCTGTGCTGCATATGTGGATACAGACTCTGTAGCACTGCATGTGTGTCATATACTGTCCTAACCTGGCCCATGTCTCAGCTGCATATTAACAACCATTGCTGGAAACTTGTCAGATTGGTCAGTCTCACACACTGCACAGCAGATGCAGCAGAGCACGTGTCTGAGGCACATGCAGTACACATTCATATGAGCCATGATCCACAATGCTCATTATGCAGCCCGTGGCTCATCTGTGTAACACAAGCACCACAGTCACTCACAGGTGACCATGATGTCAATGATATGTAAATGCATAGCTGGCAATTGTGTATGGCAACCAACTGAAATATATGTTTATTCCATTGCAGTATCCACAGATTCAGAAGAGGAGGAGGCAGGAAGGGCTGAAGTGGGCCAGGACATTCAGGAGGGCTCGGGACCATCCACATCACTGGCTCATACGGAGCAGGAAGTGATGCCTTCTCAGGGCCTGCACCAGCCCCACCATCCTGTGCCTCCCTCAGAGGCTCCCCCCTCAGCAGCTCCGCCCTCATCATGGGCTCCGCCCTCATCATGGGCTCCGCCCTCATCCTGGGCTCCGCCCTCATCATGGGCACAGCCCTCATCATGGGCTCTGCCCTCATCATGGGCTCTGCCCTCATCTGGGGCTCCGTCCTCATCCTGGGAAAAGCCCTCATCATGGGCTCCGCCCTCATCTGGGGCTCCGCCCTCATCCTGGGCACAGCCCTCATCATGGGCTCCGCCCTCATTTGGGGCTCCGCCCTCATCCTGGGCACATCCCTCATCATGGGCTCCGCCCTCATCTGGGGCACCGCCCTCATCCTGGGCACAGCCCTCATCCTGGGCACAGCCCTCATCATGGGCTCCGCCCTCATCTGGGGCTCAGCCCTCATCCTGGGCAAAGCCCTCATCATGGGCTCCGCCCTCATATGGGGCTCCGCCCTCATCCTGGGCACAGCCCTCATCATGGGCTCTGCCCTCATCTGGGGCTCCGCCCTCATCCTGGGCACCGCCCTCATCTGGGGCTCCGCCCTCATCTGGGGCACCGCCCTCACCCTGGGCACAGCCCTCACCCTGGGCTCTGCCCTCATCCTGGGCTCCGCCCTCATATGGGGCACCGCCCTCATCTTGGGCACCGCCCTCATCTGGTGCACCGCCCTCATCCTGGGCACCGCCCTCATCTGGTGCACCGCCCTAATCCTGGGCACCGCCCTCAGCCTGGGCTCAACCATGGGCCCCGGGAGGAAGTGCCCCGGCCCGAAGTGTACCGGCCCCAAGTGCCCCGGGAGGAAGTGCCCCGGCCCCGGGAGGAAGTGCCCCGGCCCCGGGATGAAGTGCCCCGGCCCCAAGTGCCCCGGGAGGAAGTGCCCCGGCCCCAAGTGCCCCGGCCCCAAGTGCCCCGGGAGGAAGTGCCCCGGCCCCGGGAGGAAGTGCCCCGGCCCTGGGAGGAAATGCCCCGGCCCCGGGAGGAAGAGCCGCGGAGTCGCCGTCCGCGGAGTCGCCGTCCGCGGAGTCGCCGGCCGCGGAGTCGCCAGCCACCCAGTCGCCAGCAGCCCAGTCGCCAGCCACCAGACCTCCAGGCCCTCTGCCACCGCTCCCTGGCCAATTACGGAACATCATGGCGCACATAGAACAAGAGGACAAGGCCCAAAGCCAGAGAGCATGGCAAATGCTGGACATAAGCGAAAGACAATTGGCTGTTAGTAGTGCCATCCTGGCTGGAAACAGGATGATCTCAGCCACCACACGTGCTATATATGCTGAGATGAGGAGGCACAACCGAAGGATGGAGAGATATGAGGAACGCGCAAGCCGGGAGAGACGCGCATTGTTGCCTCAACTACGTCACCAGCCCATACCTCTCCAGCCTTCGGTTGTCCAATCGCAACCTGAGATGTCTGCCTCCTCATCTCAGACATCGCCCACTCTTGAACCACAGCCACCTGCTGTAGTGGCACCCCCTGCTCCCACACCACGTCAAGGAAGAGGAAGACGGGCCGCGGGCACAGACGGTGGGGGCCCGCTAACTCGGAGTAGGAGGTGTTAGGACCATTCGAGAGGGCCTCCTGATAGATGTTGACATAGTATTGGCTACAGAATGTGTACATGTCTGGTTATGTTTAACATTTTAACAATTGATGTTCAATGTGGATTGACCTTGAGCTTAAATGCTGTATTTAATCATAATATTGTTCGGAATTATACATTGTTTTTGTCTTTGTAGGTGTTAATAGCCAACTCTCACAACTATGAAGACATTTTCTTCATCTTCGAGCAGTACAATACCATCATGTGAGTAAACACTCAACCCAGTTCACAACGGGCATTCTATCAGGGTTATTCACCACTGCAGATGGCTCTGAAATGCAATATATGACTACATATCTTTTCACTAAGAAACATGACTGTGTGATCTTCCATTATAATGATCAGTGTCCAGGCTATAGAGTTGCACAGTCCCATTACTATCTGCTAATCCAAACCAGCAATTCCACATAAGTTTTTGTAGCATTCCATCCCGTTAACATTATGAAATTGGATTCAGTTTGTTCATGTCATCCAAACCAAAGTGGCAATTTCCTTGGTTTGACATCATGATCAATGTGCATGTGTTTAGGGGTAATGTGAACAGTGTAATCTGTCAGTCCTTGGTACCACCCATTTAGAAGTGAGATGTGATATCAGCATGGCACAACTATTCCATATAGATAGTGAGAGTACATTTTGCTGAAGGATTGTGTTCACAGTGAAGCATGCCTTGTCGTATTCCACATCCTAAGCATATTCCTGGAAGGCTGACTGAACAGGATAGAATAAATATGGTTATTACTGCTCGGAGATGATGTTCATGTTAGTTGGTTTAGAGTAGTATCAAAAGCAAAAACAATGTACTCTAATACCAGCTTATGATTGTTCTAACACCTCCTACCTCTGTTTTCCAGATTCACATCATCTATGGACCAACTCACACTGCGTGTGAAATCGCTTAGTATCACATGATCCCTGTTTTATAGTGTCTGGCAACCATATGGTTGTTGTATGCGCATTAATGGTTATGTTGATTAAATGTCGTGTTATATGCTGTTGGTTACTGTGGGGTCCTGACCACATGTGACCCTAGGAGATGCTATGCATTACCCTCATGATGTTGTCTGTTTCCTCTTCAGATGTCCTCAGATTTGCCACAGCCCCTTGCCATACTAGGATCTCCTCACAACACACACATGATATTAATGCACAGTCTTGTCCATTTCTGTTTGTACTCTGTATATGAAATAAAGTATGATTATGTTATACTGTTATCACTGTTTCTGTGTGTTTGTACCATATCATGCTTTCTAGTTGCGAGAATACAGATAGAATGAAGTGTCATTGTTCAATACATATATCTGTGTGTGTTTACATAGATACATATGCTACATTAATCTGTACCTTGCCAATATACATGTAGGTGCAAGTCGGAGGGGTGTGAATTCTGAAATCATGTCTATAGACATGCAGGGTTGTATATAATGACTTGAAGGGCTCAACTTTAATGATATGAATCGACATTCATGATTATGTAGTAATGTAAACGCAGATTGAACAGAATAGTTACACCACTAACTGATGGTGCTGAGCACATCTGACTTTCAGGGTAATTTACTTGTTACATGATAAATATCCAGGATTACACAAACATTGAGTGAAAAAAACAGCTTTAATTGTTCACAAAGCCACACAGTGACAAATTACCACAGGCCTGCTCAGTATCATGGTTGAGGTGGGTAGGATACAGAGTTCCAGTAACACACGGAAATAGGGACATGGGGCCAGAATGCACGCAGGGGGGATGACATTGGTATAGATGATCAGTTGAGGGGGGGGGGGGATATACAGTGCATCATCCAACATGAGGCAATATCAGTTATATTATTAAATATATCAGGATAACATTCAATATTCAAACCCAACAATACAGAAGGAGATATGCTCATGGGGAGAAGTCATCTGTAGTCTTGTGTGTGCGCGCAACACACACTCCTATGCAACTGCAGAGGTAGAAGTGCTCAATCAGTCAATGTTAGAACCCCCGTAGGTCATGTCACTGGAGATGGCAATATGAGAGAAGACTCTACATACCTAAGTTTGGACACTCAGATGGGAACCTGACCAGGACCATATCAGTGTGTTCAAACTAATTTCATGTGTTAGCAGAACTACCAACAAACTGGCCAGTTCGAGGTGTATTCTGTTCTGTGAATGAGCATCTCTATTATCTGCTGTTGCATATTCATAACTGAAGGTAAACGGAACCTCATTAACAGTTATGTTCCAAGGCTAGAGTTACTCTTCCCCATATGTACAGGGAGGATTACATCAGCACTGAGGAAGAGATCTGGAAGGAAGTATGATACAGGCTTCCCAATAGTCCAAGTAGAGGAGAGAATGGCATATCTAAAGCAATAGGTACATATAAATCGATGTAGAGGATGTGATATCACACCCGATGCAACACATGATGACTGACACATGAACATACATGATGCAATGTGACAATAGCATAGTCCTGGAACGTGGGAATGCTCATCATTCCTTGTTCTGACCGTGGAAAGGGACTCATCTTTGCGATCTGAAACATAAAAGATACATGTCAATATTTACATTGCACATGCTCCCGGAGCGCTTACTTCGTCACTTACAGTGGTTATAAAAAGTCTACACACTCCTGTAAACAAATTAGCCAATGAAAAATCATTTCAGAACTTTATCCACCTTTAATGTGACATATAAACTGTACAAC
The DNA here is from genome assembly GCA_027410445.1 of Discoglossus pictus. NCBI lineage: Eukaryota > Metazoa > Chordata > Amphibia > Anura > Alytidae > Discoglossus > Discoglossus pictus. The sequence continues at coordinate 140,233,104 of CM050166.1, read as the reverse complement.
TCAATTGTAAAACAAAGTGAAATCTTTTAGGTGGAGGGAAGAAAAACACAAAAAAACTAATGTGTTTGCATAAGTCTGCACACTCTCTTATAACTGGGGATGTAGCTGTGTTCAGAATGAAGCAATCACATTCCAAATCGTGTTAAATAGGAATCAGCATACACCTGCCATCATTTAAAGTGCCTCTGATTAACCCCAAATTAAGTTAAGCTGCTCTAGTTGGTCTTTCCTGAAATGTTCTTAGTCGCATCCCACAGCAAAAGCCATGGTCCACAGAGAGCTTCCAAAGCATCAGAGGGATGTCATTGTTAAAAGGTATCAGTCAGGAGAAGGGTACAAAAGAATTTCCAAGGCATTAGATGTACCATGGAACACAGTGAAGCCAGTCATCATCAAGCGGAGAAAATATGGCACAACAGTGACATTACCAAGAACTGGAGCTCCCTCCAAAATTGATGAAAAGACCAGACGAAAACTGGTCTGGGAGGCTACCAAGAGGCCTACAGCAACATTAAAGGAACTGCAGGAATATCTGGCAAGTACTGGCTGTCTGGTACATGTGACAACAATCTCCCGTATTCTTCATATGTCTGGCGTATGGGGTAGAGTGGCAAGATGAAAGCCTTTTCTTACAAAGAAAAACATCCAAGCCAGGCTGCATTTTGCAAAAAACACATCTGAAGTCTCCCAAAAGCATGTGGGAAAAGGTGTTATGGTCTGATGAAACCAAGGTTGAACCTTTTGGCCATAATCCAACAGATATGTTTGGCGCAAAAACAACACTGCACATCACCAAAAGAACACAGTACCCACAGTGAAGCATGGTGGTGGCAGCATCATGCTTTGGGGCTGTTTTTCTTCAGCTGGAACTGGGGCCTTAGTTAAGATAGAGGGAATTATTTGTCATTTCCAAATACCATTCAATATTGGCACAAAACCTTCAGGCTTCTGCTAGCAAGCTGAACATGAAGAGGAACTTCATCTTTCAGCATGACAACGACCCAAAGCACACAAATCCAAATCAACTAAGGAATGGCTTCACCAGACGAACATTACAGTTTTGGAATGGCCCAGCCAGAGCCCAGACCTGAATCCAATTGAAAATCTGTGGGGTGATCTGAAGAGGGCTGTGCACAGGAGATGCCTTCTCAATCTGACAGATTTGGAGTGTTTTTTCAAAGAAGAGTGGGCAAATCTTGCCAAGTCAAAATGTGCCATGCGGGTAGACTCATCCCCAAAAAGACTGAGTGCTGTAATAAAATCACAAGGTGCTTTAACAAAGTATTAGTTTAGGGGTGTGCATACTTATGCAACCATGTGATTTTCTTTTTGGATTTTTCTTCACTCTATCTAACAGATTTCAGTTTGTTTTTAAATTAAATTGTCCAGTTTATAGGTCACATTAAATGTGGAAAAAGTTCAGAAATGATTTATCTTGGTCTCATTTTTTTACAGCACAGAAACGTGACATTTTAACAGGGGTGTGTAGACTTTAGACCTTTTCGATCCACTGTACCGATATATGTTGCTCATTTCATACAAACGTCTTCACTGTTCTTTCCCTACATATGAAACGAGCTACTCATCTGGCTAATGATGTAGGAATATCACATAGATTACACATTAATGCATCTTTGGAGAGCCAAATGTGGTGTTTTACCTTGGACGCAGTCCAAAGCTCATCCACGAGGTGATTTGTTCCACCAGGACACGTGCGCTGTGGATCGTCATTAGTTATCACCGCTTACCTATCTGATGTATTCTGGAAAGAGATAGGCCGATATTAATAAAGTGATTGATGTGTTATTTGTGTCCTTCAGCATACGTGGCCATATTATTACACAAATACTCACTATGTAGCTCACATTAATGTAGCAGTTCTGTTGCTGGTCATGTTTTTCCATGTCTAGGTTGTTGAAAGAAGAGTTGACACACGACAGCAGCTCTGTAAGGTTAATATGATGTTAGGATTACAGTCACAAATTAGACAAAGTATGTGTGTATGGTATTTATCTACGACATTTTGATCCCATTTCATGTGGTTTGGCAGGATCAGACAATGTGAACAATCCTGGTCCGTAGAGGTTGTAGGTGACTTTAAAAAGGGATTGGGTATATTTTTACATTAAAAAATTAGGGGCTATCCTGGATAAATAGAGAGGGAGTATTAATCCAGGGATGAATACGATCACCAGTATCTGGGGTCAGGAAGGAATGTTATATTTTTCTGCCCTGTGTAGACAATTGTCAAAGTTTTACTTTTTGTTTTTCGGTTACTTCCTCTGGATCAATTAACAATAATTCTGCGTATTGCAGATCATAGATCTATAGAGGTTGAACCTGATTAACTAAAGTCTTTTTTCAATCTAAATTACTAGATAACAATGTAACGTGGGGCATATATACATTGACATAGTGGGATATATAATCCACTCAAATTATCTATGCCATTGATGTTTATAACCGTCAGTACTTAAGATGTGTATGGGAATGTGTGCTTACTTACCTGTAACTGATCATGTGGCTTGTTCCAGTGTACAAACATCGACAACGTCAGTGAACTCTCCTCTACTGTGGACTGGTTGGAATTCTGTATGACAAGGGCGATGGATAAAGGTGGATTTTGAAGTTAGGCATAATCCAGATACATTAGACTGTGTTCAATGCATATTGGGTATGTACTTACATGTGAAGTACTCACGAATTAGGCGGGCACGTTGTTGTGACCCCTGCAGATTATCCACTTCAGGGGGAAATAAAGGCTCTTCCGCCCCATGTAGCAGAGCCGCATCAATGTCCCTCTGACAGTTGGCCTGTACTGCTATATTGTGCAGACAGCAGCAGGCAACGATGATGCGACAAACTTTCTGGGGCTTGTATTGTAGAGCCCCCCCAGTGGAATGTAAACATCCGGCAGGTTTTATGCGCAGCATTATACCGCGCCTCTGCCCGAGTATGGGGATTGCTCACAGGGGTCAACAACCACGGCAAACACCCATATCCTGCATCACCTGGTGGAAATGAAATATGATGTTGATATGAATAGGATGTTGTGATGTTTGACAAAGCATATGCCCAAATATCGTCATCATGACCTATCAACACATCCCTGTGGCTAATACACAGTTAAAGATATATGTAAGGGAGATGGATCATGAATGCATCTGATAGGATAATTAGTAGTGTATTAACACATGTATTCTATATGAAGCTTCAGATCAATTACAATGTGATTTAAACAAATGGGAAATCCAGATGTTCACACCCACAGGACGCTTACATGAGGCGGAGATACAGGGGAAATACAACAGGGTACATATTGCGACCCTTCTGGTAGAGAGCAGGAAGTCACTGTTGCAGTTCTTGTACGGAGCACATGCCAGAGGTCTGAGGTGAAGCGTGATAGTGTCTTCTTGTGAACGTAAATGTGATGCTAATTCAGGTGGAATTTCCCAGGGGCGTACACGATCAAACGCAAATGCCAAAAGACCTTGGAGATTTTGATAACTTCAAGGAAAGCTAATTCATGTTTATTCCAGGATATATTCATGCAAGAAAAAGTTTGCCAAACACTATTCATTCTCCTCTATCAGATGAATTCTGAAGTCATCTCACTGACATAGCCCTTACACACAACACGTTATGTAGACTAGAGATGTCCATGTCACAGGATACAAGGGAATGCATCAGAACATAAACCTAATGATTAATCAGTTGTGGTTTTTGTAATATGTTGTTGTGAACTGCATACTGTTTGGCCAAGCTAACACAGGGTTATGGCCAGCAATGAGCTATTATGTTCTTGCTTTGGGAGTATTACTCCGTAATGCACATGTGAACATCAGAGCAATAGAGGGAAACATGATGTACCGTATGTGTTATTGTATCCAGTCATAGTAAGATATGGTTGACTGCCATTACTAATGTGTACTCACCAAGTAGCCATCCGTATGGAAATCTGCCGGACTCAAATAGGGGTCGTCGTGAGCACTTCCCGGGAAGCCTGCATACACACCTTGTATGCGCATGTTCGCATCGCAAACAACCTGGACATTGATTGAATGATAATGCTTACGATTTCTGTACAGCGCTTCTTGCTCTCTAGGAGGTATCAGTGCCATGTGTGTACAGTCAATAGCACCAAGCACATTGGGGATACCTCCTAATTGGAAGGTCTTCATACTGTGCTAGGTGAGCTGCACAAAAGCATCTCAACCTCATCCGCACACTCATCCTGTCCATCATCCCTCTCACATGATCATCCATGCTGTTTCAGACATGCTGATGACTTGTTGGGGATGGGGTTATATAGCTTGGTGATTGCATGACCTGGTATTAGGCACGTTAATTTCTGCTTTGCAATTGGTCACCTGTGGATCTTTACATGGCATTCCAGCTGATGATTTTACGTCAAGAAGCCTCTCAACCTATTACATACGCACTTGGCCGCATGTAATTGGCTGTCCCAACACGGGCCGCCAAGTGCATATGTAATTGGCTGAGAGTCCCAACGCGGGCCGCCCAGTGCGTATCTAATTGGCTGAGAGTCCCAACGCGGGCCGCCAAGTGTGTATGTAATTGGCTGAGAGGCTTTTGGCGGGCCAACGTGGCAATGGCGATGGCGCAAAAACCCGCCAAAAGCCTCTCAGCCAATTACATACGCACTTGGCGGCCTGACACTATAAGTGCTTATGTAATTGGCTGAGTCTGTTGGCGCGCTCGCAAGCTGATAAGGGGACGTCCTAGCGAGACACGCCTCTCAGCCAATCACGTACGAGCTAAGAATTTGATTGACAGTATGAGCTTATAAATGTGATTGATACAAACCCATGCGCTGACTGTGTTGTAAGAGCCATTGGAGTTAGCACGCAGTTCCAGGAGCAGGTGGGAGAGAGTTTGAGTTGTGAGATTAGTGGTTTGGAGAGAGGTAGATTACTTTTTTGTCTTGTTTCTTGTTTACTTCCTAAGTATTTACATTTAAGAAATACACATATTTACAGATTTCACATATTTGCAAGACACATAGATTAAATAACACACATAGAGACATATATATAGTTAGGACACACACCCCACACACCCATCCCCCCACCACACCCCATCCCCCAACACACCCCATCCCCCACCACTTATTAAAAACACATAGCACACATACACATAGCACACACATCTTTTCTTTCCAACAGACATTCCAGTAATACTTTTATTTCTTTATCGTTCTTTTGATTTGTAGGCGCACTCTTTTTGATTGTTTTGTATTTCATTACTATCATATTTACACGTAAGAGTTACACATATTTACACATTACACATATTTGCCTGACACATAGATTAAAGACACATAGAGACATACATAGCTTTAGGACACACACCACACACCTCCCCCCGTCCAACCTTTGCACCGCATCCCCCAACAATTATTAAAAACACATAGAACATACACTTTTTTTTTCATCACCTTTATAACAGTTACACTTATTTTGAGTTATCCTTATTTTGTTATTATTTCAGCATGGAGGGAGGAGATAGGTGGAGAGAGGAGGAGAGGAGCGGAGAGTGAGGAGAGTGTAGTGGAGGGTGGAGGAGAGGTGGAGGAGGTGTCCCCGGAGGGGGTGGAGGAGGTGTCCCCGGAGGGGGTGGAGGAGGTGTCCCCAGAGGAGGAGGAGGAGGTGTCCCCGGAGGAGGAGGAGTGGTCCCCAGAGGGGGGGGAGGAGGAGGAGGGAGACAGAGGCACTAATAGAGGAGGGACAGAGGGGAAGGGGCCTGTTCCCAGGGGGTGGGGTAGTTTGATGAAGGGACAGGCCTCAGGAAGAGTGCAGGGAGGCCAGGGTCCCCGAGCACAGTCAAGAGAGCAAGGGGCTATTGGCAAGGGCAGGCGCAGGGCCAGTAATTATACGCCCCAGGAGAATATGGTCCTCTTGGGTGCGATCCGTGACCGGCCCGTCATCCTTGTTGCAAGGGAAGCGAAGCCTGGGCCTAAGGCTCAGGCTTGGAAGGAGGTAGTGGAAGTGATGAAGGAGGTGTCCACGGATCCTAGGGGCTTGAGGTCCTTGAAGCACAGATATGTGGATATCAGTGCCACGGTGAAGAGGAAGATGGCCAGAGAAGCTGGGGGACACAGTGTCGCCTATAAGGAGTGGGAGAGGATCACAAGGGACTTTCTGGGACCATCGCCCGCAGCTGGAGCTTCATCCCCGGTGGCCCAGCAGGACCCAGCCTCCAGTTCAGGTTAATATCACATACACCAACATGCCACCACATGTGCATCACACACACTACACATGGTGACCAAACACAGACAGCGTTAGGAGCCAGGAGAGGTCAACACAAGAAACCAAAGAATAGATCCAATCTAGCAAATGACATCTAATGGGAGTTGCAATTAGGAGAATCATCCATGTTCAGGCCTAGATGTCAGATAGTTAGGAGTGAAACCGCAGAAAAAATCCAGACAGCGTTAGGAGCCAGGAGAGGTTAAGACAAGAAACCAAAGAATAGATCCAATCTAGCAAATGACAGCTAATGGGAGTTGCAATTAGGAGAATCATCCATGTTCAGGCCTAGATGTCAGATAGTTAGGAGTGAAACCGCAGAAAAAATACAGACAGCGTTAGAAGCCAGGAGAGGTCAAGACAAGAAACCAAAGAATAGATCCAATCTAGCAAATGACAGCTAATGGGAGTTGCAATCAGGAGAATCATCCATGTTCAGGCCTAGATGTCAGATAGTTAGGAGTGAAACCGCAGAAAAAATCCAGACAGCGTTAGGAGCCAGGAGAGGTCAAGACAAGAAACCAAAGAATAGATACAATCTAGCAAATGACAGCTAATGGGAGTTGCAATTAGGAGAATCATCCATGTTCAGGCCTAGATGTCAGATAGTTAGGAGTGAAAACATATCAAGGTATTGATCAGCATACTAATGACATGTACCTTTCTTTTCTCTATTTCAGCATCCTGTAGGAGGTCTGGGTCCAGTGATAAGCCAGGAGCGGGGCCGTCAGCCCCCACCCCGCAGGAGACAGCTCAGGGGGAGGAGGCTACAGGCTCATCCGAGGGCCCTGGCTCTTCGGAGGGGGAGGTCATGGTCGTTGACAGCCCCCCTGTCCAGAGCCCGACTGTCCCCCTCCTCCAAAGACTTGCCATCTCGCCGGGGCCCTCAGAAGTAGTGGAATATGCCACAGCTCCTCCTTCCCCACACACTGAGTCACCGGGGACACCAATGTCAGAGACCCTGTCTCCAGCCGGGTCCCAGATCCTCCCCACTCTCTCCCCACCATCTTCCCACCCGGCCCTGCCAGCAGCACCCCAGCCCCCCCCCCCCACCACCAATGACCGAGGCTGCGCTGCTGGAGTTGTTGGCCGTCGTGAGGAGGATTGATGCCAACATCTCTGGAATGAGGCGCAGCCTGGACAGGCGCTTTAGGGAGGAGAGGAGCCATCATCGGAGGCTGGAGCAGCATTTGGTCAGGCTGCTGGGAACAGGGCAGGTCACCAGCCAACAGCAGCCTGGCCCCTCCTCTCCTTCCACCATGCCTCCACCGCCACCACCACCCGTGGTGCCACTACCTCCTCCCGCTCCCCCACCACCAACAAGGAGACGGCGTCCGGCCGTGGACGATGCAGGTCCCGTTCCCAGGCGGAGGAGGACCTAGGGGCTGTGGACATAATTGTGCCTTCTCAACAGCACTCCTCAGTGACAATCTATTGGTCACAATGCTGACCTCATCTAGCCTGGCTACAGAGTTTTGGCTATGTGATGGTGATATTTTGTATGCAGATGGCTACCTCCCATCACATGGTCCATGATCCTCTTCTCTGTGGACACGTAGGGTTCGGTTGAACATGCCACCAATTGATGGTCACTGGGGAATGCTGTTGGGAAGGGATGCTGCGTCCCCTTTTTTTTAGGCCCTTAGACTTTAGGTTTTCTCTTTGTTTTTCTTTCCATTTGTTTTGTTTTAGGTACAATTCAGGCCCATGAAGGCATCTCCTGCATCTGCAAGCATTGTGGAGGAATTATATGAGGCGTAAGGTTTTCCCAGTGCCTCTCAGGTATACATTACTCCAATGACAGCCCCCTCCTTAACATGTAGCTCCCACAATCTTAAAGCTACCATATTGCCAGATATCTCAGACATGATTATTGTTAGCTGAAATGTAGACTAATACCGCTATGGCGGTGGACTTGCAAAGTCTCACAATGGCATGTTAATGACAGCCAGCAATAATATATGCACTAATAAAGCATGTGATCCTGACCTCAATATCGGTCTGAGAAACAGTGAATGTGGCTGCTGACCTTTGTGTCCTGTCCATATTAATGGGTATTTGCCCATATTACTCATTATCCAGAGACCTACTGTAGCTAATAGTTAATAATGCTTGCAGATGGGAATCAGGTGAGTTGGTATATTGGTACAGTATTTAGCACTTTACTGTACATGCATTGCCATTATTTTTTTTCTATCCTCCTCCGCCTTTTTTGTTTTTTGTTGACCATTCATTTTTGTGGGCAATTTCACACACCACACTGTATGTGTGAAACTGGATTGGATTACACAGTACAGAGGTTGAACCATTGGTTCAATTAAACAGATCCAGACAAGTTGTAAGTGCCATGCACTCTAATGGTTTCTTCAGTTAAATGGAGTGATTTGTGATGATCCTTTTTCTCATCATATTCCGGTGGCAGCGGTGTACTGACCGCATGTGACCCTGGTAGGTGCTATGCATCATGCGTATTCTAGACTATTAGATTGACCCCTGTAGGTATCCCCTTTTTTTTTATTACCCCCTTGCTCTCTCGGGACCCGCCCACACCACACCCATGATAATAATGCACAGTCTTGACCACTGCTGATTGTGGTCTGTGTCCAAAAATAAAGTTTGGTTATACCGTTCTGTGAATGCACAGTCTTGACCACTGCTGATTGTGGTCTGTGTCCAAAAATAAAGTTTTGTTATACCGTTCTGTGAATGCAGTCTTGACCACTGCTGATTGTGGTCTGTGTCCAAAAATAAAGTTTTGTTATACCGTTCTGTGAATGCACAGCCTTGACCACTGCTGATTGTGGTCTGTGTCCAAAAATAAAGCTGTGTTATCTTGTTCTCCCCATGTCGGTGTGTTTTCAATGGTTGGGGTTAGGGGACATCCACATGCATCACATTAGTGTCACATTACTATAGCTGTAAACTAATGAGCACTAGTTAACCTGCAATAGATCCATACTTACTAAGAGGAATAATAGTCCTAATAGCATTAGATATCATATAATGCATCTAATTGATCTACAATCTAGGCATAATAAAGGGTTAATGCACAGGCCAAGTACAATTAGCGGGACTGGGGAGTAGGAACATTCCCCTGAGGGCCTAAAAGGATAATGATAGGTGATACTGCAGTGTCTTGTCAGTTCCTTCTCCAGTGATTTGGGATTTGTCCGTCCACTCTGCTTTCACTCGCACTTCCCCAACATCACTTAGCAATCGAAACTAATGTAAATTGATGAATAGCAGAACATAATGGGAGGTCACCAAATGGGAATGAATGGTCATCTTGGCACATGGCCACCAGCAATGGCGTGGGACTACCTTGGATAAGAGTAGTGGCGATTACCCCTGATGGAGGTGAGTTGGCTGGTGCTCATTGTGCCTCTGCAAACCCTCTGTGTGTGTTTGCTGCCCTTGTGGGTGAGAGAGTGAAAGCAGAGTGACAGCAGAACTGACAACCCACTCCGGTCTCACCAGCATAGGAACCTTGTAAGAAAGCAGTGACAGAGGGTCACAGTCAGACCCGACCGAAAGACCAAACAAGAGGTATTGTGTATTTCAATGAAGCTGTGAGCTATCCCATTAAGGGTCATTGTGGGTGTGAGAGTGAAAGCAGAGTGGACGGCCAAATCCCAAACCACTGGGGAAGGAACTGACAACCCACTCCGGTCTCACCAGCATAGGAACCTTGTAAGAAAGCAGTGACAGAGGGTCACAGTCAGACCCGACCAAAAGACCAAACAAGAGGTATTGTGTATTTCAATGAAGCTGTGAGCTATCCCATTAAGGGTCACTGTGGGTGTGAGAGTAAAAGCAGAGTGTAGGGCCAAAACCCAAACCACTGGAGAAGGAACTGACAACCCACTCCGGTCTCACCAGCATAGGAACCTTGTAAGAAAGCAGTGACAGAGGGTCACAGTCAGACCCGACCGAAAGACCAAACAAGAGGTATTGTGTATTTCAATGAAGCTGTGAGCTATCCCATTAAGGGTCATTGTGGGTGTGAGAGTGAAAGCAGAGTGGACGGCCAAATCCCAAACCACTGGGGAAGGAACTGACAACCCACTCCGGTCTCATTAGCATAGGAACCTTGTAAGAAAGCAGTGACAGAGGGTCACAGTCAGACCCGACCGAAAGACCTTACAAGAGGTATTGTGTATTTCAATGAAGCTGTGAGCTATCCCATTAAGGGTCATTGTGGGTGTGAGAGTGAAAGCAGAGTGGACGGCCAAATACCAAACCACTGGGGAAGGAACTGACAACCCACTCCGGTCTCACCAGCATAGGAACCTTGTAAGAAAGCAGTGACAGAGGGTCACAGTCAGACCCGACCGAAAGACCAAACAAGAGGTATTGTGTATTTCAATGAAGCTGTGAGCTATCCCATTAAGGGTCATTGTGGGTGTGAGAGTGAAAGCAGAGTGGACGGCCAAATCCCAAACCACTGGAGAAGGAACTGACAACCCACTCCGGTCTCACCAGCATAGGAACCTTGTAAGAAAGCAGTGACAGAGGGTCACAGTCAGACCCGACCGAAAGACCAAACAAGAGGTATTGTGTATTTCAATGAAGCTGTGAGCTATCCCATTAAGGGTCATTGTGGGTGTGAGAGTGAAAGCAGAGTGGACGGCCAAATCCCAAACTACTGGAGAAGGAACTGACAACCCACTCCGGTCTCACCAACATAGGAACCTTGTAAGAAAGCAGTGACAGAGGGTCACAGTCAGACCCGACCGAAAGACCAAACAAGAGGTATTGTGTATTTCCATGAAGCTGTGAGCTATCCCATTAAGGGTCATTGTGGGTGTGAGAGTGAAAGCAGAGTGTAGGGCCAAATCCCAAACCACTGGAGAAGGAACTGACAACCCACTCCGGTCTCACCAGCATAGGAACCTTGTAAGAAAGCAGTGACAGAGGGTCACAGACAGACCCGACCGAAAGACTGAACTGGACATATTCACATACTCCATGTGCCCCATATTTGTGTTCCCAAATGTAGATGTATACAAAATAACAGGGTTAATATGGCATTATTTTGAGGTTTTTGTGTTTTTATGTAATCAGGTAGTGTGTTTTTAATTTTGCTTTATGTAAGCTGCAGCATGGCTTTTCATTCAAAATGTAACAACTAATTGGTTGTATAATGCCTTGGCTTTGGTGGGGGGAGGGGATGGTGAAATCAATTGTAATGGCCTTCCATGCTTTTCCTCTGTTAAACTCACTTTTACATTTTTAAGTTGTCTGTACGTAATGCGTAAACCATTTTACGTGTGTTTTTTGTGCACTTAGCGATTTTGCGAGATACGAGCGTCTACGCAAGGAATTCTTTTTCGCTACTTACTACTTAGCGCTTTTCGGAGGCAAATCTCGGCAAAGTAGTCCAAAATTACGCAAGTCAATCGCAAGTCAATCGCAAGTTGACTCGTATTACGCAAATCGCGTTACGATGCGCATTTGCGAGATACGATTTCATCCGCAGCTCGAATTTAATAGGGCCCCTAATGTTTTATATCTGTTAAAAACACAGTATATCCTGCCGACTGGCTGTTTCATGATTAATAGCAGACAGCAGAGCCGTGCAGTGAGGACAGAGATTGATAGCAGTTTCTCCCTGAACTCAGGAATGCAATGAAGAGCTAACCCACAACTAACCTTTTCAGGTGATTCTAGCTATCCATTCTCTGCACTAATTTATTAGTTGAGGGTGAATTATTTTTTTTTTCTTTTGCTTACTACATGGAGCTGAAGCTGCATGCCTGGGAGTGGGCAGTCAGTGACTCATATAAGACAAATTTTACTTTATTAAGCTCTCAGTGAAAAATACACGTATTTCAAAAATTCGAAAAGTATTTGAATACGCCGTTAAGGAGATCTTTACTGTGACGTGGTCCACCTTTTGCTGAATTAAGTGACCATTTAATAAACTCCATACAGTTTGATATATTGTGGATACTTTGTTTGGATACATTTGTATTATTGGATGAACTTTGGAACAATAGATAGAATATGATCTAATATATTTGATACTTAATATCTGGAGGGCAATGGTAAATTTTAGCCTTGGAAAACAGATGATGATTCTCATTATGGGATACTATACATATCATTAATGTGTCTTGAAAAGTGATAGATTCCTGCAATATAATCTACTAGCGACTTGCCTGTCAAAATGACTGCAATAAAATGTGAAGCCTGGCAATGCTGTTTGCCACACAATGCAAGGCTCTCTCCCTTCTAACTTGCAGGCCTTTGGCACTCATTGCAGGTCTTGGCCCACCCGCAAATTTCGTGCCCTGCAATGAGTGCCTTTGGCGCTCATCCCAAGCCCCGCAATAAGAGCCTTTGGCGCACATTGAGCACCTCTCCCCCTCTACTTTACGGGCCTCGCGATAAGCTCCATTGGTCCTCATTGCAAGCCTCTCACCACTCTCTCACACCTGTGTCTCTTTCACCCCTCTCCCTCCCTTGTGTCTGTTTCCCCCTCACTCTGTCCTGTGTCTCTTTGCCCCCTCCCTAGGATTTTTTTCCCCTTATCTCCCTCCCCTGTGTCTCTTCCCCCCCTCTCTCACCCCTGTGTGCCCCTTACTCCCTCCCCTGTGTCTCTTTCCACCCTCTCCTGTGTTTTTCTCCCTCCTCTCCCTCCTTTGTGCTTCTGTTTCCATTTATGGTTGTGCAACTATTTGCAGGCTTGGGAAATTGATAATTTTCCCCAAGCCCAAAATGTGTTTCAGATTTATAGGCCTGAAAAAAATGACGGTTTTACGGCCGCCATTTTTATTCTCGCCTAGCCGTTTTGCGACCGGCAAAAAACGCCAATTAAATAGCAAATTAGCTTGAAACCTCACTTACTGGCTCCCTGCCTCACCCCCTGTGCTGTGTTTTTGCTGTTGTGAGCTAATTTTATGATCATTATTTTTTTTTGCCGGCACCTGAACAGCTTTCGAGTTACGTGCTTAAAAAAATGGTGGCTGTTAAACCCTGTAACTCGTAAGCCATTTGGAGCCTCTCTCCTCTCTCCATTGTGGGCCTCGCAATGAGCGCCTTTAGCGCTTATTGCAAGCCTCTCCTCCTTCTAGCTTTCAGGCCTCATCGTAGCCCTCACAATAAGCACCTTCAGGGCTCATTGCAGGCCTCTCTCCCTTCTACGTTTCAGGCCTCGCAATGAGCTCCTTTGGCAACTGTTATGGGTTGGGGCCACCAGCTTTACAAAGAAGTTGTAGTCTCATGAAAACTCTTTGTGCTAAGTTCATATACACCTCAATATAAAGGTCAGCAGTGCACCCTCAAGAGATCTAGAAGACTATGCAGTGTAATGAGAATCCAGTGAATGAATCTTGTAACTTCCACAATGTCCTAAGGGCAGTCATGGTGGGACTCTTATCTGATTAATTAGCTAGAATCATTTTGCCAAATATATTTCAGAACAAATTAATATACAAGATTGATTAAAAAGCTTGAACAGTAGAGTAAGATCATATTTGAATATTACTGACTCAGTGCAAATGCATGAAATGAAAATGCATGGTTTTGACCCAAATGCATCACTTAACATCAATGAGAGACTCAGAATAATGGCTGCGAAGACCTGTGGCACAATGTAGTTGATCACATCTCAACACAGCAGCTCACTTAATTGTATTAACTAAGAATACTTTGGTAAAATGACAGCCATAATACACTCTAAATCTTCAGCCATTTTTGTAGTTTGTAACATTAGGAATTGCATCTGTGCATGCATCTCAAGCATGATGAAGAGGGGTGTGGTACCTGGACTTACTCCCATATTAGTTACTCATCTGTGACATATAAATAAAATGTTAATATAATTAAAACTGTATTATATTTGAGATAATTATAACTTGCAAAGTTATAAAATAATAAACTTGTGGCTTCTAGTAAAATAAGAACCATATTGTGAATGGCGAATATAATACAGTATTCATTATATTTTTCATATTGTATTTGTATCCTACCATGAACAACTAGTTATATCTAATTGAATAGGACATTGAAACCTTTCTGATTGTGATGCTGGAATGCTGCTTGTATGTGATTTAGAGAAATGTATTTGTGAATATCGTGATAGCGAACCTGACTGGTAATTTCTATACAACTCACTCATAAGATGCCAATAAAAACAAAGTTGCCCATAAATGTCTCCAATGGCAATGAGTCATAATAGGTAAAATGGGATTCATGATTAATAGCAAACAGAGCTTAGTTAACATTTTGAAGAGCTGATATACATGTTTGAGATGCTTTTTAGCCCATTGCTGTTGTTCTGCAGTGTCCAAATCTTTGTGACCCAATGGACCATGGCACACTAGGCACATTTGTCAACCACTGCCCCTCTGAGCTCCCTCAAGCTCACATTCATTGCTTCAATTACATCACCTCTACATATTCACCTCTACTGACCTTTTCTGTGCTTCAATCTTTTCCAGCATTAGAGTTTTCTCTAGAATCTGCTCATGATATGGCCAAATATGCACACCCTTAAACTAATACTTTGTTGAAGCACCTTTTGATTTTATTACAGCACTCGGGTATGAGTCTATCAGTATGGCACATTTTGACTTGGCAAGATTTGCCCACTCTTCTTTGCAAAAACACTCAATTGGAATCAGGTCTGGGTTCTGGCTGTGCCATTCCAAAACTTTAATATTCTTCTGGTGAAGCCATTCCTTTGTTGATTTGGATGTATGCTTTGGGTTGTTGTCATGCTGAAAGATGAAGTTCCTCTTCATGTTCAGCTTTCTAGCAGGCGCCTGAAGGTTTTGTGCCAATATTGACTGGTATTTGGAACTGTTCATAATTCCCTCTATCTTAACTAAGGCCCCATGTTCAGCTGAAGAAAAATAGCCCCAAAGCATGATGCTGCCACCACCATCATGCTTCACTGTGGGTATGGTGTTCTTTTGGTGATGTGCAGTGTTGTTTTTGCGCCAAACATATCTTTTGGAATTATGGCCAAAAGTTCAACGTTAGTTTCATCAGACCATAACACCTTTTCCCACATGCTTTTGGGAGACTTCAGATGTGTTTTTGCAAAATGTAGCCTGGCTTGGATGTTTTTCTTCGTAAGAAAAGGCTTTCATCTTGCCACTCTAGCCCATAGCCCAGACATATGAAGAATACGGGAGATTGTTGTCACATGTACCACAAAGCCAGTTCTTGCCAGATATTCCTGCATCTCCTTTAATGTTGCTGTAGGCCTCTTGGTAGCCTCCCAGACCAGTTTTCTTATCGTCTTTTCATCAATTTTGAAGGAAGCTCCAGTTCTTGGTATTGTCACTGTTGTGCCATATTTTCTCCACTTGATGATGACTGGTCTTCACTGTGTTCCATGGTATATCTAATGCCTTGGAAATTCTTTTGTACCCTTCTCCTGACTTATACCCTTTAACAATGAGATCCCTTTGATCCTTTGGAAGCTCTCTGTGGACCATGGCTTTTGCTGTGGGATGCAACTAAGAAAATTTCAGAAAAGACCAACTAGAGCAGCTGAACTTTATTTGGGGTTAATCAGAGGCACTTTAAATGATGGGGGGGTTATGCTGACTCCTATTTAACATGATTTGGAATGTGATTGCTTAACTCTGAACATAGCTACATCCCCAGTTATAAGAAGATGTGCAGACCACATATTTTTCTTTTTTTTTTCTTCCCTTCACCTAAAAGATTTAAGTTTGTTTTTCAATTGAGTTGTACAGTTTATAGGTCACATTAAAGGGGGAAAAAGTTCTGAAATGATTTATATTTGTCTATTTTTTTTACAGCACAGAAACCTGACATTTTAACAGGGGTGTGTAGACTTTTTATATCCACTGTAATGTTTAATTTCATACTTCAAACATTACAACATGTGTGCAAAATCTAAAAATAAAGCTTCACTTGTGACCATAAGAATGAAACAATATGGAATATTTATCATATGTGTTACAATACTAATAGGTGTGTGCAATAGAATAATACAATAAATCAGAGTAACAGAACTGAATGACACCTGCCAAAATGCAAGCTCACTTGTAACAGAGATTGAATAATTATATGGATGAAGATTTAATTTGCTATAAGCTGCACTGAATGCTGTTAAACATTTCAATAAAAAATGTGAGTAAATGCTGTATGAGAACTGAAACAGATGTCTCTGTGACTCAAAAGAAAATTCTGTTTCAGTATCCCATTTTTCTTACATATTTTTCTCACATTTTTTTAAATGTGTAAAGTTGAGCAGCGAGGTTCAAACATTTTTTATCTGTTAAGAACTGCAAAATGTGACAGTACATTTTTGATACTGGCATACATGTTACTTTTAGTAATAAAGGGTAACCCACGGAAATTAATATACTTTAGTATATTACTATTGAAGCATATTATACATTTTAATCCTATTGTACTAGTGAGCAATAAAGTATATTTCTTTCTTGCTCACTTAAAGCATACAGTTTTGTATTTTCTATTTAAGAAGTATTATGTCCCATATAAATAATTTTTTGGCTCAGATCCGCTGCCATTTTTTGTGTGTTGCATGTTTTAGAACCATCTGTTCTGCATGGTGTTATGATATACATATTTTTAGGAACTCTACTTTCTCATCCTAACCACACTACCACACATAACAGAAAAAGACACACAGTTGCAAGCCTTTACTGTGTTACCCATCACCATGACTCCATGTGTTCTGAAACAGTGTCAGCTGATATCAGTGTATTTTCACATACATTCAGGAAAAAGCTCTGCAATTTAAAAAGAATAATAAATATAGATATAAAACAAATGTATAATCTGCTGTTGTAGGTTTTCACCTGTACTAAAAATACCATGTTAACAAGAGCTACAAAACAAAGAGAAAAGCATCTACTATGCATACATCTAGTGACCACATTTCACCCAGCACTATTAGAAAACTAGAGACTTGCCCGTCAAAAATGACGGGGCAATAAAATTGTAAGGCAGGTAATTGTAAGGCAGGTAATGCTGTTTGCCACAGACAGTAAGTGTTTTCGTAGTCTGAGATCCTTCGGTGCTTATTGCGAGCCTTGCGCTGATCGCCTTTGGCGCTCATCGCGTGGCTCGCAATGAGCGCCTTTGGCGCTCATTGCAAGCCTCTCGGTTGGTGTTTTTGCTCTCATTGTAAGGTCTGCGCTGATCTCCTTTTGGCGCTTATTGCAATCCTCTCCCCTGGTGTACTTTGGGTCCTATGAGCACCTTTGGCGCTCCTTGTGAGGCGCGCGGTGAAGGCCTTTGTCGTTTATTGCGATATTGTGTTGTTTTTTTTCTGTATATGTATTTTTCCTGATAATTAATTAAATAATGAAATCATAAATTAATATACTTTACCTATTTTTAATTAATATATGCAGCAAGCAATGTGCTGAAGAGCTGACAATCTATTTTGATGTTCCTGCAGCATATAATGTAGATTTGCACTATTGTTGAGCTGAGGTGTAAGTGTCAGCAATGTGTGTAGTGTGTAGTGTAAATAGGCTGCGTGCGCTAGGGAAAGCCGTTAGTGTAGCTATGTACTTCCGCATTGTGTAAGTTAGTGTTGTAAAATGGCGGCGAGTGTGTATGTGGTACGCGGGTGTGCATGATTTTGCATCCTTGCTAATAGTGTATTTTGTACCTTGTACAGGTTTTTGTAAAAGTTGTATGTGCCTGGTGGTGTTTTGTGGGTTTAGGGGTCGTGTAGTCTCGTTTTTTTCGGCGGCCATTTTTTCTGTCGCTTAGGGGATTTTCGAGTATCTAAACTCTGTAAATTTGAGTTAAATTTGCGTGCAGCCTGACTCCCAGCCATCCTGGCTGTCCCACCTTGTGTATGTAATGTTTAGTTTTTATTTCTGTGTGTATTTTTTCTTTTTTGTTGTTTTCCGCTGTGTGCGGGTCAATCGTTAAGTGATTATTTTTGCTAGTTTTTTTTTAGAAGTCCAGAATAGTTTTTTTTCTAAGTCCAGCGCCCCCTTTTTTTTTTGTGTAAGTTCACATTTAGTCATTGCGTGTTATAGTTTTTTTTTCAAAGTCCCGCTTTTGTGGCTGTTTGTAACCACTTATGAGGCGCCGTAGAGCCTCCACCTCTGCAAATGCGGCCCCTCGCTTTGCGAGGGTCTGCATTTGCGGCCTTCAATGAGCCTTTGGCTCATTGCAGCCGACGTCGGAGCCTCCACCTTCCACAAATGCAGCTTGCAAAGCATGACTAAGATCCGCACTTTGACAACTATTATATGTGATAAAGAAAACAAACTAGAGATGTATAATGAAGGATATCATATTAATAATGTTTCCTTAACAATCTATTCTTGCATTCAGGAAACCACTAAGTCTGAAACAAAAATTAGTTAACAGAAAATTGGTCATTTAAAAAACACATTGAGAAAGACACAAACCCTTTGCACACAACATTCTGCAAACTGTCAAGAAATGTAGTCAAACACAAAGCAAAATATACCACATTAAAGGGACTGTGATACTCCAAAATCAAGTTATTTTTTCTATTCAATCTTTTTATTGAAGACATATTAGAAAAGTGTCATGACATGTTACAACGGGGTATATGAAACATATACAGCGAATATTGTTAACTTTCCCATTCCAGGTTTGTGTAGTTTAATACAAGTACTTGTGATATAGATATAGTTGTCGTAATTGTGAGTTTGTGTGTAATGCTCGCAAAGTTACGGGCTTGCGCATGCACACAGCACATGCTGCGACCTGCAATGATCGGCAACGCCCAGGATGGTAGAGGGGGAAAGGCTCTCAATGAGGGCCAATGGTGCTCATCATGAGACCGCAATGAGCGGCAAAGCCACTGATTACAGAGCCCATGATGAGCGTCAAAGGCACTCATCGTGAGGCCCACAATATCGAGGGGGGGAGAGGCTTGCAAAAGAGCACCAAAGGCACTTATCACGAGGACCAATATAGGCCCAGGGAGACAGGCGACGGCCACAATGGGCACAGGGGGAGAAGCAGGGAGCCCGTAAGTGAGGTTGCAAGCAAATTTGCTATTCAATTGGTGTATTTTTGCGGGCTCCAAACGCCTTCTGAGTTAAGAGCTTGAAAGAAATGGCAATGGTTAAACCCATAACTAACAGCCAGGTTCGCAAATCAATTTCCCCAAGCCCGCAAATGATATCACACCCGTAAATGGCAAATAATATAGAGGGAGAGGGGGGCAAAAAGACACGAGAGGGAGAGGGGGAAAGAGACACGAGAGGGAGTGGGGAGAAAGAGACACGTGGGGGAGAAATGGGGGAGAGGGGGGAAAAGAGACACGGGAGGGAGAGGGGGACACAGGAAAGGGAGTGGGGGGAAAGTGACACAGGGGTGAGAGGGGGCGAAAGAGACACAGAAGAGGGAGAGTGGGTCAAAAAGACACAGGGGAGGGAGAGGGGGAAAGAGACACGGGGGGAGAGAGGGGGGAAGAGACACAGGAGAGGGAGAGGGGGCAAAGAGACACGGGGGGAGGGAGGGGGAAGAGACACAGGGGAGGTAGGGAAAGAGTCACAGGGGAGGGAGGGGGTAAAGAGATACAGCAGAGGTGGGGGAGAAAAATGAAAAATTACAAATGACGGGAGGCCTGCGATGGGTGCCAAGGGCGCTCATTACGTGGCCTGCAAGGCTTATCGCAGAATGGAGAGAGAAGGAGAGAAGATGGAGGGAGAGGACACAGAACATGGGAAGGAGAGGGAGAGAAGCTGTGCATGGAGATGCTCACATTGCCCGAGGCTCACAGCATGCGACATAGCTGCTCATTGTGAGCCTCACTTTGTGTGGCAAACAACAGCAATGCGAGGCATGAAAATTTTATGTCGCTAGTATTTAAATAAAAGTTCTAAGCCTGTCTATGTTTTCTTTTCTTTGTTTCCTTTTTTTTTGTTATTAAAATAATAGATCTAATATCAACTTATATTTTATTATAAAAAGGGGGAGGAGGGGGGAGTAAAAGAGGAAGAGGAAATTCAAGTCTAGCGGACTTACCATGCAAAACTAATCTTGGGTCAACTAGAATTTTTGTTAGTCCAGATCCTTCCGGCCTCAGCATCCCACCATAAACCGTAGCAGAGGGTCAGAAGCATATTACTATGTGTCTTGTAGAATGTGGTTCAGCTTTTCATTGATTCTTATATAATTAACTTTAAGGATAACTTCCCTTAAGTTTTTTTAAAGTTATTCTTAAAGAGCAACCTCCTGTTTCATACCCCACTCTTAACTTTTGAATTATGAGATCTACACCTCTTTTGCACCGATTCTTGCACCAAGCTGACTCCAACTAGGTCAAAAACAATCCAACGCGGTCAGCAACAATCTGGGTCAGCAGCAAATATTAGTCAAAAGGGAACAGGAATAGTAGCAAACAGAGCAGGAAGACACAGGGGCATACAGAACCAACCTACAACTGGCACTGACTAATTACTAGTCCCAGATGAGGTAAGATTATATGGTAGAATGACCAGGGCTTAACTAAAACCAATAAGAAGAAATAGCATCAGAAGCTGGGAGAGGTACTTCTGACTGATCTAGCTATCTCCAGAACACATAGCTGTAGCTTCTTTGGCACAAGAGGGACTGTAGTACATCTTGTGCTAAGCCATGAGATCTGCACAGGGTTAAACTTGGGCATGGACTCTGATATCACTATATGTTATTCTACTTTGCAAATACTGTAGTGCTAAAGATAATGCTGAGTAGATAATTCCTAAGATAGTTAGCTATAGTATTATTCCAAACACTAATTAGCAACTTTGATGTGCTAACTAGGATTATAGTCTGCTTTTTGCTTCTGTGGTCAAAAAAATGCTCCCTATGCATATCATGCAGTTATATCTCTTCTCTAAACATTATCAAGGAAGTCATACTGCTCAACATTAAAAAGAGGAAGATCATGGTGAACAGCAATGTCAGTTCCTGGCAAATAGATGTGGAAGAAGCGGAGGAAATGACAGCTTTTATTTTACTTGGCTCCAAGATCTCTGCAGAAGGTAAATGTAGTAATTAATTTAAAAGATGTTTGGTTCTTGGGAGGAAAGCTATGGCAAGTCTGGACAAGCTGTTAAAAGGCAAATATATTAAATTAGAAATATGGAATTGAAGGCAAATAAGGGGATGGCAGAGGTGGAGATGTATAGATGAGGTCATTGAAGCAGTGAGCATGAGCTTGATGGAGGTCAGGGGGCGGTGGCTGACAGATGTGCCTGGCATGGAGAGTCAGACAAGACACAACAACAAATAAGATGAATCCAACTTGTTCTTGGAGTGACAGTATCCCTTTAAAGGTTTATACTCCTGTAAATTTGCAGTAGTTTACATGGAACAATGTAATACATTTGGTAAAGGGTGGCATACTGGAGGCGCTGGCTAAAAACTACCCCTTAGTATGCCTCTACAAAGAAATTCCAAGCAATACAAGGAATACAACTTTATAATAAGTTATGTTTTCATTTAATTTATGTTTTCATGTTTTCCTTTAACTGTAATTTTTGCTATAATTATATATTGCAATACAGGAATACCCTGCTTAACACTGTAGATAGGTTCCAACCGCTATGAGTATTAAGCGAAACATCTCTAAACGGCGCAGTTTAACATAGAAACGACAGGATAGGGAAACAACTCTTAAAAAAAGGCACGACACCAATAGAATTTTAAAACGTTTTTACTTGCTGTGAACTGCGCTTTCTCCTCCAGTCACTTGCGCCAACAATAACGCTGCATGGAAGGGAACCACTTGCAAAAATATCCGGGTGATCCATGCATTCCTGTTTGCCTTCCAAACTGGACTTGCTAATGCTCCTCATAGCCCTTGGTGACTGGGAGTGGTAGACCAGCAATGGCTTTATAAGGAAGTCACCCCTGCGTTCCCACCCACAAGAAGGGTCAGCCTGCCTTTTGCCTCTTTAAAGCCTGGTGCGCTCTTCTGCTCCCTGGAGATGAATGTGCAGCTTGGCATCCACTTCCAGAAGAGCCTGGTCTCATCCAAATTGAAGACAAGCTCCAGTGGATAGCTCCCTCTTTCCACCATGTCCACCAATATTGTAGAAGTTGTACCTTTTCTTAAAGCGGTCAAACCAACCTCTACTTGCTGTGAAACTCGCAGTCACATCTGGATCTTGACTCTGGATGTGGTCGTAAATACTCTTCGCCTTCTCCATCATGATGGCCTGGCTGAGAGGCATGTTACGCTCCAGCTCATCCTCTATATAGATTGACAGCCTCTTCGCCATCTCCTCAAGGGTGTAGGACCTGGAGCGCGTGATCTTCTTGGCTGAAAAAGCAGTGCTTGTCTTCATTGAAGTGCGGATCTTATCCTTGTTTTTGTATCCTTTTGTTTTTGAGGATAGTGTGGATGGTGGAGGTAGGCAAATGGAGATCTGCCCCAATATCCAACTGGCGCTCTCCTTTCTCCAGGCGGTCCAGCACTTGAATCTTGACATCCAGAGGAATACTCTGGCGCTTGCCTTTAGCCTTCTCCTCTTTGTGCTCCAACATCTGTAAAACAGTACAAATAATACAATGAATGTAGATTTTATTAGACAATTAACAATCACATCATGCAAAAGAATAGAACAATGACAATACAGTATTCTGCCCCATACTTTGCCACTAGATGTAGTCCCCAGGATATGGGGGTCCCTGCTGCCATTGGCACTCTTCACCACAACTTTCTCTCCCTTACAAAAAAACACAATGAATGTAGATTTTATTAGAAAATGAACAATTAATACATAACAATCAAATTATGCAACACAATGAAACAATGACAATACAGTATTCTGTACTGTACCTTGCCAGCGGATTTTCTCTGCAGGATTTGGGGGTCCCTGATAGCCTGATAGCAATCACTGTCTCTAGATGTGACTCTATCTGCCTTGCCCCCCCCCCAAAAAGGAAATTTTATTAGACAATTAATAATTAATAATTAATTAACAATCACATTATTAAAAACAAGGGAACAATGAAAGTATTTTGTAATAATGCTGTCATACTGCTTTATGCTCTGTAATTGGTTGTAAAAAGTTACACTGTAGGTACATCTGATCTTTTCCTATATTTGAAAAAAAAGAAAAAAGGAAGCAAAAAAATATCATTCAAGACCACTGACCTAGATTTTTTTTTATTATTATTTTTCCAATAGTAGTAATACAAAAAGAGAAGACAGACAAGGCTAAGCCTGATAATTTACCAAATGTATAACAAATTTGTGTACAATAGCAAAAAACAGATATAGCCTCATTCATACCTCATTCATACCCTATGTTGGTACCCAAGGAAAGGTCAAAAAGGTTCCATCTGGAATAAAGTTGTTTAAACATTCAAGGTTCCTCGATAGAGTCCCAAACCAACCATTTAGATTTGTGTTGATTAATAATTCTATTAGATTCATAGAGGTTTTTGTAAATCTCTAAAATAATTAATTTTTTTTAAAAATGTCAGCCCAACTAGGAGGGTTAGGTTGTTTCCATCTGTTAATAATGGCAGATTTGACTGTAGTACAGATCTGAATGATAGACGCAAGTTCTCTTGTTTTAAGATCGTCAAAGAAAATATGAAATAGTCAACCATATGGGGTAGGAAAAATAGTATTTTTCAGCGTAGTAGAAATAAATTCAAAGCACTCAACCCATAAAGAATTAATAAGAGGACACTCCCATCATGTGGTGGGAGATTTGATATACTTTGAGAGGGACTATATACCATCTATTTAAACTCTTAAAGTATACCTCCCTTTGGGAAGCATTTTTTATAAATGTATTGGTAGCTCTGAAAGCTTTTACTTAACTACATAGAGAAATTGAGTTGGAGAAGTCTTACTCCCACAACCTCAAAGGAGCAGACTTAGTTTTTTCAATGTTAGATTGTATAATATGGAAACACTTAGATACAAGATGGGAGAAATCCATTTTTTAATAAGTAATTCAACTAAGTTCAACTGTTTGCCAAAACCTTTATTGCTTATTTGCTTATCTACCCATAATTTTATTTGTTCGTATGTTAACCAACAAAAAGTTGAAATACCAAGTTTCTTTTTAAATTGAAAAAAGGGGAGAAGCTTTCCATCCCAAAAAAAAAATCACTAAGTGTCTGTGATTTTTTAGGTAGAAAACTAGGATTTGTACTAGTTTGAATTAAATTAACTAGGAAAGGTAATATATGCTTGTTTTTTTTATTAATACGTTGCCAGTAATGTAAATTGGTCTTAACTATAACTGAACCTTTCATTAAATGTTTAGCAGGAAATCTTAAAAAACAAAAGCAACGACTTCAAATCATGAGTCATAATAAGTGAACATTCAATTTATTGCCATGGATATTTATTATTATGATCAAGCCAGAATGTATAAAGTTGTCAATTAAAGTTTAAAAACGTGTGAGCCAAACCGTTGAAAAGGAAGTAGGAATAGATTTTAAAATATAATTAATTCTCGGCAAAATTACCATTTTAATACTGGCCACTCTACCTGAGAAGGACAAGCGAATACTACACTAAACTTTTATAGATTTATCGCATTTAAAAAAACACTTTGCCTATGTTAATAGAAGGCATCTTACTGATGTCTTCACAAAAAGTAATTCACAGATGATTGAAAGAGTTTGAATGCCAGTTATATGGAAATTTTATCTCCAATGCTTCCCTGATTTTATTAGGGAGATTAATTGTCAAAATTTCAGATTTTTAAGCATTTAGTGTATAATTGGATATAAAACCAAATCTAGAAATAATTTGATCTAAATGACTCAAGGATTGACTGGGCGAGTTAAGGGACAAAATATTATCATTGGCAAATAAGGTGGTCTTGTGCTCTCTCTCTCCCATCTTCACCCCTCCTATACTAGATGTAGTTCTAATAGCTGACGCAAATGGTTCAATCAGAATAGTAAAGAGAATGGGAGAGAGGACACCCCGGCCTCATGCCATTCGTAATTTCAAAACTTGGGAAACAAAGTTGATACCGGCTACAGGGGCCGAAGGAACAGGGTAAAGGCCCCCGATTGCATGGGAACCAAAATTTCCAAAACCCATTTAAGACAGCGGCAATAGTGGGCCTTACAGGACAGCTGGACAGAACCCTGCAACCCACCACACCCTTATATGCACACACATGAACCCCACACACATAGATAAATTACATACAATAGCACTGTAAGCTCTCTGGTTATGAATAAAGATATATGGAGCAGCAACAACCATGTACATCCAGGAAGCAAACACATCATTATCATAATTATTATCAATGAATTGTCTGTCCAATACCTGCAATTAAAACTGATTCTGAGTAGCACTCACCAAGTAGATCAAGATTAATTTGACATCCAAAACAATCACCACAAACTCCTAGGATGTCAGGGATATGGAAACACGCAACAAATAATTGTTTCGAGAATACCAACTCAAACACTATTGTCCTTTCATTTCAGTACCCAGGAGGCTTAGCCCACCCACAGAGACACAGGCAGTGGCTCCACAGGAGGAGGGACCACATCCACCCCTGGAAGTGGTGGTTCAGGACGGCAAAAACATTCCAGAAGGCCCGGGACCGTCACAGGAAGCTGGCCCATCAGCAGCAAGATGGCCACCCATATCAACAGTGTGGGGATTTTCCCTTGGGCCCTCACACGCATCATGGGCATGTTTGCAGCCTTTTTAGGCATCTCAACCTCAAACTCACATGTTTTGGAGGCAGCAACCACCGGCACCTCCACAGATGCCCTGGTACTGGACACAACCACCACTGCCACCTGCTCATCCAATGGATGCCTTGGCAGGACCAACCGCTCCTCCACTCCTAACCTGGGCTCAACCAACATGGGCTCACCCAACATGGGCTACAACATAATCGCGGGTGTCATCATAGGGACGGCTGACACCAAAACTATTGCCACTGCCAACACCATTGCTACGGCTGGCATAAATACCATAACCACAGCCGACACCATTGCCACAGCTGACACCATCACCACAGGCGACACCATCAGCACAGCTAACAACAACATCACCTCCAGCACCTCTGTCATCACCATCCCCACCGACACCTCTGTCATTACAACAGCCAATCAAAAGGCCCGGCATGTCCAGTGACAAACCTCACACGGCCTCGCAAGCCACTTTGAGGGAGCTTGTGCACAAGATTATGTGTAATGGCACAAGCCATTACACCATAATGGAAAACCTGGCACACCAGCTGGAAAGGCAGAATGTCATTGCAACCTCTCTCATTGACAGCTTCAGATTGCTCTGTGGTGAGATGAGGAGGCACAATCGAAGGATGGAGAGGTATGAGCAAAAGACAAATAGGGACAGACAAGCCCTGTGAACACTCATAGATCGGCAATTGGAATTTGCGGAAGGCCAGGTCATATCTCTCCAGCCTTTGGTTCCACAAACTCCAACACATCCAAAGCTGGTGGCCTCCTCATCTCACACCTTACCACCAATGCCAGCTGCTACACAGACACACCAGATGTACACACCCCTCACTCCAACACCTCCTCAACATCGTAGAGAGAGTAGGCGCGGGGGCGCGGAAGGTGGGGGCCCAGTGCTAAGAAAGACGAGGTAGACAAGAGCATTCCCCAAAGGCCTCCTCAGCAACACTCCTCAGTGAACATGTTTAGTTATGTTGAATATTTCAGCAATTGATTTTCAATCTGCATTGTCATTTAGATGAGGTGTTGACATCAATCCAAACAGTGTTCTGATTGATATCTGGTTCTTGTCTCTGTATGTCTTGATAGCCCAATCTCACAACCATGAAGGCATGTTCCTCAGCCTATTATTACTGTTTTCCAGATCCTGATCATCTATTTGGGATTATTCCTTAACATATGAAAACACACTGTGTGTGGAATTGATTTGTATGACATTATCCATGATTTATTGCATTTGTTTAATTAAGCAGATGATAACCAAAAGTAAGTGGTATGCGCATTACTGGTTACTTCGATTAAATGGAGTGATTTCTGATGCTGATTTTTTCATCAGATTCTGCTTGCACTAGTGTAGTGACCACATGTGACCCTGGTAGGTGCTATGAATCATGATTATTCTAGACTATGACATTACCCCCTTTAGGTATCCCCTTTTTCCAAAAAGCCTCTTGCCCTTCCGGGATCCACCCACACCACACCCATGATATTTATGCACAGACTTGACACAATGCTTTGTTATACAGTTATCATTGTGTCAGTGTCTTTTCAATGGTTGGGGTTTTGGGACATTCACATACATCACATTTGTGTCACATTCCTATCTCTGTAAACTAATGAGCCATAGTTACTAGCAATAGATTAATACATATAATAATAATAATAATAATAATAATAATAATAATAATAATAATAATAATATAATAGAGGGTTAATACACATGAGTGGTCCAATTTGTGATACTGTGGAGTATCAACATTCCCCTGAAGGGCTGATAACAATATAATAGGTAATAAAGTGAATTGATTTATAGCAAAACACTTGATGTGATTTCACCAAATGATAATGGGTATACATCTTGGCACATGGCCACCATCAATGGCATGAGACATTCCAGGATAGGCGTAGCGGAGATTGTCCCTGATGGAGGGGAGTTGTCTGTTGCTCCATGTGCCTCTGCACTCTATGTGTGTTTGCGGCCCTTCCTGATTGGTCAGAGTAGATAAGTGTTCCCCTGGTACTTGATATATGTCATGTGGTAGTGTAATTTGGCCACTATTTATTTTCCCAATCTAAATCTGATGAGTGAGATGTATATAAGATTATCTTTGTATTTGTAGAGTCCACATTAGAGCCTCTGTGAGTGAAAAAGGGATAATATGGCAGACAGTTTCATGTTTTTGTGTTGCAATTTAATCAGGTGGTGTGTCTTTAATTGGTTTATGCATCTTGCAGCCACACTTTGCTTATTGGCATATGTGTCCTTGGGGAAGATGGTCTCAAGTAACTAACAATTGCTCAATTGTATAGAGGCCACAATGTAGTGGAATACAGAGGATTAAACTATTATTATTATCAATGATCATTTACAGTGACATCTGCACGATAGACTGGTCTGCACTAGATCAATAACTATTCTGCAGACATTAACTGGCAGCAAAGAATCTGTGTTTTAGCATTGTCAGTCCCCTCTCCATGCTTCAGGTTACTGCCCAAGCCATTCCACTCCACGCCCCAGACACTCTCACATTCCTTCTCTCCTTTCCAACAGGCTGCTTCAACCTGTTCTCTCCTGCAGAAAGACTGTCTAGGTGCATTATGTGGGGTCCAAAAGGGTGTTCTTTCAGCTGATGTCACCTCCTGCACATATGCGTCTTATGCCATAAGGCTCATGCCAAGTCTATGTGCCCCCAGGTGATGCATCATGAAGATCTAGCACCCATTAAACTAGTCTTACTAGCTCACTACTTCTCTTCACACCCTTCTCCAGAATTCCATGATTACCTACTCACAGGGTTCTCTAATGGTTTCATACTTGGGTCACTATATTGCCCAAGATTTTCTTTGCCAGTGACAATCTACAATCTGCTATGAAGGAACCTGAAGTAGTGCAACAGTTCCTCTCTTCAGAGATCTCAAATCATCATATCTCCTCCTTTGCTGTGTGGAGAATTAACCCTATTTGGAAACGATACATGAAATTACTCATTCAGAGAACTGCAAGTTATCAATCTATCTGCTCTTACAATTCCTTGATTCCATCAGATGATTATTCAGTATCCTCTCCCAATCATTGAAATGGACCTGTCGGGAAGGCCACCATCTGTAGGTCTAGCACTTGCTGCCTTCTCAGACATCTTCCTCATTACCTTCCACTGGCAGTCTCCATAAACATGCTTGACCAATCTCATATCCCTCACAAACAGCCCAAGACCTACCTCCTTCCATATCTTGACCCTCTGATCCAGTCTTACATCCATGCTCCCCTGGAGAACACTAACACAGGCACAGATGGCATGAAGTAGCACTATAAATTCCTCATGTGTGTAATAGTGGGCCCTGTGTTTTGGAATAGCCTCCAGTCATACTGACTGTACCTGGGGTGGATCACCTCCCTGGTCTGTCCCTGATTCATGCCCTTCCCCAATCCTTAACACCACTGGAATCAAGCCCTTCCCCTCTGTCAATGAACTATGTATTACTGACACTGGTGCATCCCTCCCTCCTACCATCTTTCCTCCACTGCTGCCACTCCTGGCCCTCCCTGACCCCCCACTGCTGCCACTTCTTACCCTCTCTGATCCACCACTGCTGGTGCTCCACCTCATCTTTTTTCTTCCTCTATTTCCTCCTCTCATTGCTCCTCTCTCTCCTCACTAACCCCTCTCTCCCCTCCTCTCCCTCTCTTCACACCTCTACCTCTCTCCTCACATTTTCCCTCTCTTCCCTTCTCTCTCTGACTCTGCTCCTCTCCAGGCACCTCTCCCAGGGCACCCTATCTACTCTCCTCCCCTCCTCTCCCCTTATCTCCCTCTCTCAATACTCTCACATACACACAAACACAGTGAGACAGCAGCCTGCGGCTTATCTGAAGAAATATACAGGTCAGTAAAGCATTATGTTGCTCTTACAGCAGAGATCCTTGCCAGTTGGAGTTACCAAAGGTGTCAAATCACAGAGATTCCACTCAGGAGGTATATACTGTATATATATTTATATATATATATATATATATATATATATATATATATATATATATATATATATATATATATATATGTATATCCACTAATAACATCCACAAAAGCAATAATACAAAACTTTCCTAAATATCCCCAAAACAAACAAAATGAAAATGAATGAGTAACAAACATACTTTTCAGTGCTCTATACATTTTGCATACTAAAAATATATTAATTACAACTGGGACTTTCTACATGCTGCCAAAGATCCACAAATCAGGCAACTCTGGGAGAACAATTGTTGCAGGTATGGTCACACTGACTGAACAGAAAACTGGCCCTGTTGAAAAAATCCTTAAGCCATCCCCTTACAGCAACATTCCACACAAAGATGGCACTGAGGCATGCATGAAATTTCTCTCTACACACATTCAGAACCACAAATATAACCCTGATACCATATTTAAACTACTAGAATATATCCTGACCCACAACTACTTCACCTTCAACCAACATATTAACCTACAAATAATGGGGACCGTAATAGTTACCAAAATGGCACCACAATATGCTATCCTATTTATGGCTGACCTGGAACAGAGATTCCAGCCCACATATGTCCACAAATCCTACAGATACTACCGTTATATAGACTATTTGTTCATTACATGGACAGAAGGGGGTGAAAATCTCAAAGACTAACTTTCTGGACACTACCATTTCCATCACAAATGGCAAACTTACATCTGTGTATAGGAAACCTTCAGACAGATGCAGTTACTGTATCTCCACAACTCTAGCTTTCATCCCTCTCATACTAAACTAGGGCTAATTCATAGTCAAGCCATCAGATACCACCGCATATGTTCAAACACTGAGGACCGTGATAAACACTTAAAAACACTGTCTGCCTCCTTCAGACAGAAGGATTGCAAATCCTGTGTCATCGCACATAAAATAATCTCTGCCATAAGATCAGCCCGGGAACACCTGTTACAATTCCAAACAAAAGAAATGACTTCAAATACACCACTGGTCACCACATACCACCCGGCTCTAGAAGGAAAACACAAAATATTTAAGGATTTACAGCCACTACTAACAGAAGATGCAGAATTGAAAAATATGTTCCTCAAACCTCCCATTCTTGCATTGAGACCGCCATCAAATTTAGGACAAACATTAGTGAACAGAAGATTGTCCAATGAACAGCATATCAGAGAAAATGGCACCAAACCTTTTTATAAAATGGATGCAAACTAATAATGCCAATAACAAGACCTATAACATAAGAGGGTCATATACGGTACATAAAGCTGTTGCAGAGGATCCCTCAAAGTGTCTTGTGAGTGGGTGAGTAGGTCTGTCACTGGACATGGCGGGCCTTTCAATGGGCTGTGGTGATGACAGAGGTGCCGTTGGAGATGGTGATGACAGAGGTGCTGATGGTGTTGGCCGTGGAGATGGTGTCGGTGGTGCCAGTGGTGATACCCATGTTGGGGGAGCCCATGTTGGGGGAGCCCATGCTGGGAGTGGAGGAGTGGTGTGGTCCTGCCAAGGCATCCATAGGATCGGAGCAGGTGACAGTGGTGGGCCTGCTGATGGTTGTCTCCAGTACCAGGATTTACCAGGTGGTTGCTGGCTCCAAAACATGTGTAGTTGAGGTGGAGATGGCTGAAAAGGCTGCAAACGTGACCACAGGAGGGCCCGGCGGGAAATTCACAGACTGTGGGGCCTTGGAGTACATATTGCTGATGATAATGCGCCAGATTCCTATTTGATTCCAAGACCCATGATCGAATTTCACCTTCCTCAACCACCACTTCTGGGGGTATATTTGGTTCCTTTTCCAGTAAAGTCAACGCCACCAGCACCCCCTGTGTCTCTTTGGGCGGAGTGGTCCTCCAGGGAACTGAAATTAAAGGACAATAGTGTTTGAGTTCTCTAAAAAAATGTTTGCTGTGTGTTTCCATATTCCTGATATCATGGTCACTCGTAATTGGCTGTGGTGATTTTTTTACACAGATAAACATTGACCTGTATCATGAGCATTGTGTATAATGGCTCATATCAATATATGTAATCCTGCTGCAGTTGGCCATCTGCAGTTCATTAGGGCACGTGCTCAGCTGAATCAGCTGTGTATGAGACTGACCAATCTGTGACCAATTCTCAGCAATGGTTGTTAAAATGCAGATGAGACATGGTCTAGGTTAGGCTAGTACATGACACTGTAATGGGTTTTGTCAATCAATATGGTGATATTATTAATATCAATAACCTTTATTAACATTGGTTCAAAATTACATATTTTATATATTTGCCATTTTTGACAAATTCAGAACTCTTACTACACAATATATACAGTATAAGCTTTGACCTCATGAAAAGAACTGTATTACGTGAGAATATATTAATTATAAATTAATGTAGATAATAATTCAGTATATTTTAATATAACAAGTTGGTATGAACAATTTTCCCAGACTTATATCAAGGTACAGCAATTATTATGTATTAGTTATTATAACATTGTCCACATAATTTTATATATAATAAATGCACAATATGCTTAACATTATTAATATGATATTATATATGTTATTTGACATTGGAGATCGTTTTGATTATTTTGGTATGTTTACAAATATCTATTTATTAAAATATCCTAAATTTTTGATATCATATGATTTTATAGTTGAATTAT
Source organism: Discoglossus pictus (assembly GCA_027410445.1). Lineage (NCBI taxonomy): Eukaryota > Metazoa > Chordata > Amphibia > Anura > Alytidae > Discoglossus > Discoglossus pictus. Next base: position 140,200,518 of record CM050166.1, on the reverse strand, counting down.
AATATTATCTTAAATTCAAAAGAGAAAATGGTTTTTATTACAATTTATTATCGGCTATATTAGATTGCTATAACAGCTGATTTTTTGTGGTATTTATAAAATTACTTTGCAAATTATACATCGATTTAAAAATTCACAAATTTTAGTGGTATATTGTATATATCAGATACATATTGATATAACAACCTATTTCATATTAAATTAACAAAATATTTGATTGTAATGAAAACGATATAACATTTAGAGAAATTAGACTTTGATACAATACCTAGTTTTGGTGTCTGGTTTCATCATATGACTCAGCCCATTGGAATTCTGGATCTTTTCTTATATTTCAGAAGAAGTTATTGGTATGTACAGTAAGTGTATAGATTATTTTGTGAGTGAGCTGTGAGGGTTTCTTTGTGGAATGCATTTATAATATTTTTTGTGAATGTGTTTGGGAATGTCCCAAAAAATAAGTGTTAGCGTATTCTTCTTAGGAAGTTCAAAAAAGTGTCACCCCAGGAGTCTCTGTTTATTGAAATATGTCTGTGGATGTGGACATGTGTCCCCTTGTCTCATCTCAGTTTTTCCAGAGAGCTTATTTCTCTCCCAATTATACCCATAACTTAATTTGCTTATCAGGGGCCTCATTCTATTATTGGCCGTAAATCGTCCGTAAGGCTGCGATTCCTTGCGGGGGTTCTGTTAACTCGCGATTCTATTATACGGCCCCGCAAGGATCTCCCCTTACGGCCGGCCGCATATCTTGAAACCGGCCGTAAGCTCTGAAATCTAAAAATTTAAAAATTAATTCAAGCCTGCACTGTACAGCTCTGTAAATGCTAGGGATCATATTGGGGGACATGAGGATTAAAAGTAACCCACTCTCAAGCTTGCACATCAGCCCAAACCCGAGTTCAAATTAACTGTTTATTTTCCGGCTGCGGCATGGGCGTGTCAGAGGCGCTCCAAGCACTCTGGACTTTTTACATGTATATTAACGTATATTAAAAAAAAAATATTTTAGGGATTTGAGTATAGGGTAATTATGTGCTATTTTTGCTAACACCGAATATCACTTTATAGTCTTCTCAAAGTGCAGGATGGCTTTATTTGAGCTATTTTATGTGCTTAATTGGTGCTAGCGGGACCTGTTTGCTGCAAGTAAGCTGCGGCTCGTTTTTAGCCTTGCAGACAGGGTTCCCGGAGAAATAGAATCGCAACCAGGCTTTTCTTACGGCCGATTTCCTTGTGGCCGTTTAGATCAAAGGCTTTCCTCCGGTGCGATCGGCTGCAAGAGATAGCAAGGCACCGGCCGCAAGCCTGCCGGAATCCCCGGCCGGAGGTGAATAGAATAGCCGGAAAGCTTGCGGCCGGTCCTTGCGGCCCCGCAGTGGCTGCGGCCGATAATAGAATGAGGCCCCAGGTATTTAAATTAGGCTATGTACTTGGCAACCAATCAGAAATTTTAATGTTGTCATAAATTTTAATCCTTAATATAATATATTATTTTCTAGAGACTTATTGTGTCAAATAATTTTTTGGAACACAAGAGGGCGCTCTTGGACCTTCAAATTACAATCAGAGAATTACAATAAAATAATGACCCCTAACCTACAAAACTATAAACAAGATATGATCAGTGATAATGGGTGTCAGTTATATATACCAAGAAAAAATGTATGTTCTGAGAAATAGACATGAAGTCTATATATTCAGGGAGGAATATCTTTTTATCATTAAGAAACATAAACCTTTAAGTTAACCTTACCAATACAGTGCCTTGCAAAAGTACCCCCCCCCCCCTGGCATTTTTTGTGCTTTGTTGCATCACAATCTGGAATTAGCATGGATTGTTTGAGGACTTGCATCATTTAATTTACAGAACATGTCCACAACTTGGAAGATTTTTTTTTTTTTATTATTATTATTATTATTGTGAAGCAAAGAACAAATAGGACAAAATAACAGAAAAAGTCAATGTGTATAACTATTCACCCCCCTAAAGTCAATACTCCAAGTCGCTTTGGATAAGTCTCTATGAGCTTGCCACATCTTGTCACTGGGATTTTTGCCCATTCCTCCTTGCAAAACTTCTCCAGCTCCTTTAAGTTGGACGGTTTGCCCTTGTGAACAGCAATCTTTAAGTCTGACCACAGATTTTCTATTGGATTGAGGTCTGGGCTTTTACTAGGCCATTCCAACACATTTACATGTATCCCCTAAAACCACTCAAGTGTTACTTCAGCAGTGTGTTTGGGGTCATTGTCCTGCTGGAAGAAGGTGAACCTCCATCCTAGCCTCAAATCACACATAGAGTTACATAGTTACATAGTTACATAGTATTTAAAGTTGAAAAAAGACTTTCAGTCCATCAAGTTCAACCTTTTAAGATCTCCTCTGATCTGCAATATGCCGATTAACTATTAATTAATTAGTTGTATATAAAAATAAAAAATAAATAAATAATCAATTCCCTCCTGATCCAGACACCGGCGACCGGACTTCTCCCTGAATCAATACTTCCTCTCTAATTATCCATAAAAACCTTGAATTCCCTTTTTAATTAGAAATAAATCCAGTCCCCTTTTAAAGTTATCTATCGAATCCGCTGTCACCACCTCCTCTTGTAGAGAATTCCACAGATTAACCACCCTTACTGTGAAGAACCCTTTTCTTTATTTAAGGTGGAATCTTTTTAATTCTAACCTCAAGGGATGTCCTCTTGTCAGTTGAAAACCTCTTGGCACAAAAAGCTCCCTCGACAAATCTTTATACTGACCCTGGATGTATTTATATAAGGTAATCATATCTCCTCTTAGACGCCTTTTTTCTAGAGAAAATAAGTTTAATTTGGTTAGTCTTTCTTCATAACTTAGCCCCTCCATTCCCCTTATTAGTTTTGTTGCCCTCCTCTGTACATTTTCCAGCTCTAAAATGTCCTTTTTATGAAGTGGTGCCCAAAATTGTACTCCATATTCCAAATGAGGGTGTACTAGAGATTTGTATAGTGGCAGAATTATATTTGCTTCCCTGGCTTCTACACCCCTCTTAATACATGCTAATATGTTATTTGCCTTTGCAGCTGCTGCTTGGCTTTGAGCACTGTTACCTAGGCGGTTGTCCACAAGTACTCCCACATCCCTTTCAATATCCGATACACCTAGATTTTCTCCATTAAGATTAAAAATTGCTATGCTATTTTTCCTTCCCAGATGCATAACTTTACATTTATTCGTATCAAATCTCATCTGCCATTTAGATGCCCATTCCTCAATTTTATGTAAATCCCTTTGGAGGGAAAGTACATCACTATCTGATTTAATTACCTTGCACAACTTCGTGTCATCAGCGAAAATGGAGACACCACACTCCAATTCTACCTCTAAGTCATTAATAAATATGTTAAAAAGGAGAGGACCTAATACTGAACCCTGAGGAACCCCACTTACCATATTAGTCCAATCGGAGTATCTTCCATTTACAACAACCCTTTGCTTCCTGTGTTTTAGCCAGATCTCAATCCATGAGCAGATATTTACTGCAACTCCTGTATCTCTTATTTTGCACAATAGTCTCCCATGTGGCACTGTATCAAAAGCCTTTGCAAAATCCAAAAATACTACATCGACTGAGTTGCCTTGATCCAGGTTCCTACTTATCTCCTCATAGAAACTAAGTAGATTTGTTTGACATGACCTATTCCTCATAAATCCATGTTGACTCCTACTTATAATCCTGTTCACATAGACATATTCTTGTATATTATCACTTATAAACCCTTCTAAAAGCTTCCCCACTACAGAAGTGAGGCTCACTGGTCTATAATTCCCCGGATTTGCTCTTGCTCCCTTTTTTAAATATAGGTTTCACATCAGCTTTTCTCCGGTCATCTGGTAGAGACCCTGTGTTGAGTGAATCTTGAAAAATTAAATATAATGGTTTGGCTGTTACAGAACCCAGTTCCCTTAGTACCCTTGGATGTATTCCATCAGGACCCGGGGCTTTATTAACATTTATTTTTTCCAACCTCTTTTGGATTACTTCCTGTGTTAACCAATTATTTGGCAATGGTAATGTAGCCCCATTATGTTGCCGTGTCCAAACCACTGGTACCTCCCTTGTGAATACCTAAGAAAATAACATATTTAGCTCATCTGCCTTTTCTTGGTCACTAATTATCAGACGGCCTGTGTCACATTGTAATGTTCCTATAGCTTCCTTCCTCGCCTTCTTCCCATTAATATACTTAAAAAATATTTTAGGGTTAGTCTTACTCTCTTTTGCAATAAATGTTTCATTTTCTATTTTAGCCAGTCCCTTTTGCAAGCCTTGTTGATTTCCTTGTATTCCTGTAAAGCAGTCTCTGTACCCTCTTGTTTGAATAATTTAAATGCCTTTTTTTTACTCCGTATCTTGATCTTTAAATCATTGTTAAGCCACATTGGATGGGATTTACTCCTTTTACTTTTATTCCCACATGTTATATGCCGATGTGTATGTATATTTAGTAAGGATTTAAATGTTGTCCACTTGTGGTCAGTGTTTTTAGCTGCCAGTTCTCTGTCCCAGTCTATACTTTGTATTGCTGCCCTTAGACCGTTAAAATCTGCTCTTTTAAAATTAAGAGTTTTTGTTGGCCCCTTAAAATTTAGTTTTTTTAATTCAATCTCAAACGAGACTGTGTTGTGATCACTGTTTCCCAAAGGTTGCCCTATTCCAACATTAGATACTATATCAATATTATTTGTGACTAGCGACTTGCCCGTCAAAAAATGACGGCAATGTGATGTATATGTTTGTGAAGTTGTTTAGTTATTTAAATATATTTTTGACCCTTGTAAGTATTGTGATATGAACATGTATTTTTGTAAAACGTTGATGTAATGGTTTTTTAAAATGAAATTTGTATCTTAAGAAATGTTCACTTTAATATACATAGAATCCAGAGAAAAGTAAAAAGTAAAAAGACTTTTTGAAACGTGCCGAATTTTAACATGAAGTTTAAAATATATGTAAGCAATAACCTTGAAAGTATATATTTTTAAACTTGCACTTTATTTTTTATGTAACTTTGGAATTTTTGCAAAACATTTGTCTAATTTTGAACATTATAAACAGGAACATAGTAAATACATTTTGTAACATAATTTTGAATTAAAAGTATTAACATTTGAATGTAAAAACAGTTTAACTTTAAATTAATCAGTATTAACATGCAATTTGTATCAGAATAATTGTTAAGTTTAATATACATTGAATGTAGAGGAAGGCATACAGTAAAAACTCTCCTTAAACCGTATGTAATTAAAGTAATTCATTACTGAGCACATAAACTGGCGATAAACATTAATGTAGGTAGTAATGTTAAGATAACAGAGAATATTTACATTGTGACTTAAAAGGTGCTTGAGCTGTTAACATGAACTTTGTAATATGTTGAATGAAATAACTTGAAAATATTGTTTTTAAACTTGTAACATTAGAAACATTAACATAGTGACTTAACATTTTAACATAATTTTTCATAGAAATGCAAGGCAAGTATTTTGTGAGGCGAATTATCCATAAACATGACTTCCATTAATTATGACTGAATTAAACAACCAATTGTTTTTTATTTTTGAATGTTTTTCCAAAATGTTTGCATGGCTTTAGTTTGTATCCTGCAAAGTTATAGTACTTCATAGTAGACAATGTTTTTAGTAAAAATACGTCCATCTTCTAATAAATCACCTTGACTTTCATTGTTTTCAATGTAAACTTTAATAGCCTGTGGATTTTTGCAGCGTGACAACGCAACGTACAATTGACCATGTGCAAAAACTGGTTCTTCCAAGTAAATACCCACAGATTTGAAAGTTTGACCTTGTGATTTATTAATGGTCATGGCAAATGCCATAATAATGGGAAATTGTCTTCTTTGAAGTATAAAAGGGAGACTACTTTCACTTGGTGCTAAATCTATTCTTGGTATGAAAACTCTCTCTCCTTTATGGGTCCCAGTTAAAATTTCAGCATCTATAAAATGGTCCTTTAATTGTTGAACAATTAATCTTGTGCCATTGCATAGGCCTTTTTTGGGGTTCATATTTCGCAGTAACATGATAATTGCACCTTTCTTTAGCTGCAAAATATGTGGTGGCATTCCAGAAGGAGTTAAAGAGTTAATGAATTCAGTTGAAAAGTTTGCCTGACTTTCATTGTCATCCGCAAGTACAGAATCAGCACTGTGATAATTTCTTTGTGGTGCATTAATTTTTTTAAAGATTTCATTATTGAGTATTAATGCATCTTTATTTTTACACGTCAGTATAACTTGGTTGGCAAGCTCGGAATAGTCTTCGTTATTTATGCTCCCTTCAAATATAGCCGATATAATATCTTGTTGACAAATCATATGAGGTGGGATCTCTACAGTGTCGTCAGGTAAATGTAGTATTTTTTCTGTTCTGCCTTCTCCAATTTTAATAAGCCAATCATTGAAATCAGTTTGGCCTTCTGATCTCATATTTTGTTGCAGTTGAAGATGGGTAAAATGTTTCCATACTGTACTTGACTTTATACATGTTTCAATAATGTCTGTTCGATTTCCATGTACAACGACAGGTAATATTTGTCTAAAATCGCCACCCAACAACATTACCTTTCCACCAAATGGAAAAATATTATCCATGACTTCACGAAGCAAACGGTCAATACATTGGAGGGCATAGCATGACATCATTGTGGCCTCATCTATTATAATTAATTTACATTTCTTCAATTTCTTTGCTTGTAAGGATGTCATGCGAATATCTGACACAGAATTTTCTAAAATAGGCACTGGCAGTTTAAATCCACTAGGAACAGTTCCTCCACCTTCTAATAAAAGTGCAGCAATTCCAGTAGTGGCAAACGCCATTGCTATTTTTCCTTGTGCTCGTACTGAACTCATTAATAAATTGTACAAATATGTTTTTCCTGATCCGCAAGGTCCATCAAGATAGAAATAACGCTCTGTCACCATGTCATCATCTATAGCATTTTTAATGGCATGAAATGCTTGCAATTGTAGTGTATTTAAAGTTGCAAGTCTTTCTTCTGTTCTTTCTGCTTGTAGTTGAATGTCATAGTCTTCAAAGTTAATGTCATCTTTAAGACCTGGATCAGGCAAATTAAAACTTGCACAACTTAATCCATGAGTTAAAAAGACTTCTTGAATTTCCATTAACGCTTTTAAGTGTGCAATGGGTTCATTGTATCGTCGCATAAAGTCTTCAGCCATATTACTTTTAAAAGTCTCCCACAAAGCTAATGCATTTGGAGCATTTGAGAAGATACAAATAAAAGCAAATTGTTCTCTCATCTGTCGTGGCATTTGACATTGTGCTGCTTCTTCTAAACATCTTTCCCACTCTGTATCATCAGCGAGTAAGTTTCTATGTCTTGCAGCTAAATGGAAGGATTCATATACAATGTCATTAACAGTTCTTAATTGTTCAAAACTTTGTGCTCCTGGAACATTTAAAAGTAATATCCGTAAGCAAAAACGTTCAACATCTCTTGGACTGACTGTGTAAATTTGTGGAATTATTTTATTGCCTCTGGTTTTTCTTGCTCTCCATAATCCATTCACAAAAACATAGTGATATGGAATTTCAATATATAAGTATTGTGTTGCTTCAGCATCAGTGGAATTTAATGCAAACCATGCAGTTAGTGTAGTGTGACAATCTTCACTTTGGGCCAATGCATTCATTTCATTTCCAGCATGGAAATAGACTAAATGTCGTTGTGGCAAATGTACTGCTAACCTATATACTGCATGTGATCTATCATGCATTTCAAATTTTAAAAGCCGCCACATAGCTTCTGGCGCACTGACATAGCGAGCATCTACATGAGATGCAAGTTCATCATGTACTAACTCACTACTTTCAGGGTTGTCTGCACTTTTGACGACTACAGTAGCTGCATCGTAACCTTTGTAAATATATTTGTAGACATATTTAATGGATTTGATGGAAGTGCAGGCTTCTACGTTGATGTGGGCGTTGTACTTCATGAGTAAATGTGGATTGTAGGGTACTACATATCTATTGTCGACTTTTTTTCCATGAATAATGGCACTATCTCCTTCTCTTCTTTTATAAAGTGGATATCCATCACAATTTGCATATGTTTTGTCTCTATAATCTTTTGGAAAATCTTTTGAACATGAGAAGATGTGCATGTGGAAGGCCTCTTTTTTTAAATTCAATGGTATATACATAAGCAAGACATTTGCCAAATAACTGATTTATAGTAAAGTCACGTATTAATTCATTTAATTTGATCTTAAAAACTCTGGCTACTAAATCTGGTCGATCTGAAGCACTTTGTCCAAGAAGTAGATTTTGATTAATTTCTGGCCATTGTGGATTACATGTAAATGTCACAAATAAATCTGGTTTTCCAAATTTTGTCACAATAGCCATAGCATCATTGTATCTTTCTCTCATATTTCGAGGAGATCCTTGAAAAGAAGATGGTAAAATGATGGCTTTGCCAGCTGTCATGTCTCTGCTTGTAGCCACGTCAGCAACATAGTCCATGAGTCCACAATATTGTTCTACACGTAGTTTATCTTGTTGATATTTTATAAAGTCTAAATTATTTGCCTCAACTTGCAAATATGAATCAATAATCCATTGTTGTGTTAGTTTTCCACCACATAAAATTGGATTAAATTCATCTCTAATGGCAATTTGAGCAACTTTAAATTCAAGCATAGAAACATTATTTCGGATTCTGGCTTTAGCATTTGGGTAACTGGGAAGGGTTAATTTTGGTTGCCAACCTGCTTCTCCGTGTGGGAAAAAGATGGGATATGTCATTGGATCTAAATTTGGACTTAAGATATTAATATTAATAAATGGTTGCTCCTCATTTCTGGGATATACTCTAATGTCTCTTTGAAATGGTGGTTCTCCTTCATCATTCTGAAAGACCATTGCAACCTCATTTGATGTTGGCAAGTTATAACGACGTTTATCAGTATGTCTGTCTCTTTTAAGCACCATATTAACCTTTGGCATGGGTAATTGATGTCTTTGTGCATGAAGTAGTTGTTCATTTTCTACTTCTGCCAATTTTTTGTAAGCTTTACTGTAGGGATTGTTGTCCATAATGTCATTTAGCTCTATGAAAACACTGGGTACGCATTTTTTATTTTCTTCCATCTGCATAGGTTGGTCAACAGCTTCCATTGTATCTAGGACATATAGTTGAGCGAATTTTCTTTGCTCTCCTTCCTCTGGATGTAAATGTGAAGTCCGATGATAAATTTGTCCTTGGACTTTAAAACAGTAAGGACCATGTCCTGGTACATTAGCAGCCAATGTTGCCCCCATAGATGCAAATGATATGGCACTATTGTAGGATCTTATGTTTGTCTTAAAATTTTTGTAATTTGGAAAAGTAGGTTCAGTCATAATATTTTGTAAATAGGTTGGAAATTGTTTCCTTTCTGGAAGTTTGAACTTTCCTTTTTGACAACAACTAATAAATTGTCCATCTCTGGGTCTCTCCTGTTTAAAATAATAAGCCTCACAAAATTGACATTGAGTACTCATGTCCCCACAACTATGAACCTCTACTGCTAAAGACTTGAGTAAAGGACAATTTGCAAAGCATATCGGATGTTGACTTTCATATTCATCAGATGAAAAGTCATGAAATATTTCAACAACAGGTTCTAAATGTTTAGTTTTTTTCGTGGATTTTCTTGGTATATGTTGTCCTTGTTTGGTTGAAATGTCCTGTAAGTTTTTAGTAAGATTTTGTAAATGCTTTGTTTTTGTAGTTGCTTTTTTTGGTCTGTCTTGACTGGTATCTTGTAAAATGTCATCTGATGTTTTAGAAACAGTTTGTAAATGCTTTATTATCTTTTTATTTTTTTTGGTTGTATCTTTCATTTTTGCAGCTGATATTCCCTTTATTTGCAAGTCTTTTGCGTTCTTTTTCTCGTCGAATTTCTTTCTCCTCAGGTGTCTGCTGGGCGGCCCATCTCTCTTGTCTTTCTCTAGTTTGACGTCTTTTCTTCTCTTCTTTGGTCTCGTTATCAGCCATATTAATCTATAAAGGAAAAAAAAAAATGTAATTGTGTATATTTTAATTTGTAATTCCTGTTAAAGATTCTTGTGCACAATTGGTGAAATAAAAGGCAAATCATTAATGTATCATTTATATTTAGTTAAATTTATAATTCCTGTCCTCACTGGCTAAGAATTTGGCCAATGGAATACTGCTGTAAATAAGCATGTAACATATTTTTTTAAAATAATGGTTTTATTTATTCAAAATGTTGTTTGTGGATAGATATTTACCACTGCAAAACTTCTTTGCTAAAAAAAAAAGTGATGTGGTTATTGAGCTATGTATTGCATAGTAGCAATTTAAATAGAATAAGGGAGATAGTAAATTATTTTTTTTATTTTTCTGTTGACACGGATGCAACTGAAAGCAGTTTCTTTAGTTTTATACTTTAGTACTTATTATACTGTACCTTGGTTGAAGTGTGATTTAAATCCGAATGTTTGTTGGTCCTCGGTTCAAAATCGTTGTCCAATGGTGTGGTCCTCTGTTGGAAGTCCTTGTCCGATGGTGTGGTCCTGTGTGTAAAATCCTGGTCCTATGGTCTGGTCCTCTGTTGAAAGTTCTGGTCCGATGGTGTGGTCCTGTGGCGATAGCCCTCGTCCGATGTTGTGGTCCTGTGACGGTAGCCCTCGTCCGATGTTGTGGTCCTTTGGTGAAAGTCCTCGTCCGATGGTCTGGTCCTGTGTTGAAAGTCCTCGTCCGATGGTCCGGTCCTGTGGAGAAAGTCCTCGTCTGATTGTCTTCACGCAGTATCTGTTGTAATATAAAATAGAAAATGTTGTTTTAGTGAAATGTCTTTTAAATAAGTAAAAAATGTATGAATTTGGCTGTATTGTATCAGTTATGTTTTTTTTTTTTCTATATTTTTTTTTTTTTACTTTCTGTACAATCCCACGACTTTTGTTATTCTTATTTAAGGTTCTTAGTAAGGCTTGTGGGTTGTGATATATCAAATAAGAATATGAATTTATTTTGCTATGTGTTTATGTTATTTTTTGTACAATCCTGTTTTGTGCGCACCACTTGTGGTATACTTATTTAACCTTTATTGGGATGGTTATAGTTAGTGAAACATGAAATAATATAATTAATGTAGTTTGCTATGTGTTTGTGTTAGTTTTTGACAATCCTGTTTTGTGCGCACCACTTGTGCAAAAGTTATTTATTCTTGATTGTACTGGTTATAGGTTGTTAAACCTTAAAGAAGAATGTTAATGTAGTTTCCTATGTGTTTGTGTGATTTTTTGTACAATGCTATTAGGTGCGCAACACTTTTGTTATTCTTATTTTTGCTTCTTTGTAAGGCTTATAGGTTGTTAAACATTGAATAAGAAAATTAATTTATTTTGCTATGTGTTTGTGTGAGTTTGTTCCAATTCTGTTTTGTGTGTAGCAGTTTGGGTCTCATTCAATTGCGATTTGGCTAATTGAATCGTGCCCTAAATAAGCACATAGCATATTTTTTTAAAGAAGTTTTTAGTCAGTGAAAAACTTTCTTTTAGATAGATTTTTAGTAACTAAAAACTTCTTTAAAAAAAATGTTATGTTCTTATTTAGAGCCCTATTCAATTGTGCAAATTGCAATTGAATGAGGGCCTTTGTGTGTACCATATGTTGCATATGTTGCATAGTTTGCCCCTCATTCAATTGCATTTTTTACAATGTAATAGGACTCTAAGGCCGTCATTGAATTGCAATGTTGAAAATTGAATAGAGTTCTAAATAAGCACATCACATATATTTGTTAAAGAAGTTTTTACTTATTAAGGCCCTCATTCAATTGCATTTTGGCCAATTGAATAGGGGTCTAAATAAGCACATAGCATATTTTTTTAAAGAAGTTTTTAGTTAGGGAAAAACTTGCTTTTGGATAGATGCTCACTAACTAAAAACTTCTTTAAAAAAAATATGTTATGTGCTTATTTAGAGCCCTATTCAATTGGCCAAAATGCAATTGAATGAGGGCCTTAGCATCTATCTAAAAGCAAGGTTTTCACTAACAAAAAGTTATTTAAAAAATATATGTTATGTGATTATTTGGATCCCTATAGAATTAGCAAAATGGCAATTGAATAAGGGCCTAAAAGTGCTTATTTATAGCCATATTAAATTGTCCAAAATAGCAATTGAATGAGGGCCTTTGGTTACTGCATTTGTTATATTGTCAGCTCCTCATTTAATTGTGTTTTGACCAATGGAATAGAGCTCAATATCACCACAGAGTATATTTTTTTACCGAATTTTGTATTTAGTAAACTTGTATCCAAAAGCAACGTGTTCACTAAATAAAAAGTTCCTTTAAAAAATATGCTCTGTGCTTATATAGAGCCCTATTGAAATGGGCAAATCACATTTGAGTGAGGCCCTTGGCCATTAAAGATATATAGGTCCTCATTGAATTGCAATTTTGCCAATTGAAGAGGGCTCTATATAATCACATAACATATTTATTGAGCAAAGTTTTTAGTTATTGAAAACCTTGATTGTGGTTAGAAGTTCAGTAACTAAAAAGTTCTGTATAAAAAATATGTTATGTGCTTATATAGAGCCCTATTCAATTGAGCAAGTCGCAATTGAATAAGGCTCATGGTTCTTTCTTGTTTATACTTAATACTTTACCTTGATTGAAGTGTCGAATGACAGACGGTCCCCTCCTGCCAATCTTAATCCGCTGGTCTTCTTGTAGTGTCTGTTTGAAAAAGAAAGTGAAATAATTATTTGTATATTTATAATTTTTCATCTAGCAAAGCATGGCCTTTTGAGCATGTAATGTCTTGTTGTATCTTACCTCTTCTTCTTTGTTGGTGTTCTTTAAAAGGGATTGTTCTTCACAGTGCACGGTGCAAATTGTTGAGTGACGCTGTTGATGCAGAGTCTGTTTGAATATTAAAAGAAATAGAAAGATTCAGCTTTATATGATCTATTGAATTGCAGTAAATTAATGTCATTTAAATATACTTCTGTAATTATTTTCAATTGACCTTATTTTTTGTTGGGGGCTACACACATATGTCACATACATGAAGCACATTCTATAGTTTAATGTAATTATTTTGTGTACGTGTGACATATCAGTATACATGACTCATATTTAAATGGTTAAATTAACCTTATATATTTTTTTTCCAAAACACATAAATGTCTGTGTGTGAGATGTAACTATAGATGATACACATATATGTGCGTGTGACATATCAGTATACATGACATATAATTTCATTTAAATGTAGTTGTTTACTGATTTTGTTTTAAGCTAATTTTGTTGCAGTGGCAATACACATAAATGTGCGTGTCACATGTCACTATACATTATACACATATATGTCCGTGTCACATGTCACTATGAAGGGGCAATACACATAAATGTGCGTGTCACATGTCACTATACATTATACACATATATGTCCATATCACATGTCACTATGAAGGGGCAATACACATAAATGTGTGTGTCACATGTCAATATACATGATACACATATATGTCCGTGTCACATGTCACTATGCAGGGGCAATACACATAAATGTGCGTGTCAGATGTCACTATACATTCTATACATATATGTGCGTGTCACATGTCACTATACATTATAGACATATATGTGCGTGTCAGATGTCACTATACATAAACCTCTGTTTAATATAGAATTATTACGTTTTTTGTTGTTTTGTTAAATGAACCGTATTTTTTTTGTGAGCCTATACACATAAATGTGCCATATATGTCACTACATAAATCCTAGTTTATTTTTTTATTTGTTTGACCTGTCCTGATATTAAAATGTAATATATTATAGCTTACCTCTCAGTTGTAATTTGCACAATGCAAAGTAGTAAATTAGTAAAGAATTGTCTTCTCAAGTAAAAGCAGCAGTTATCTCAGAAGTCACTCCGTTGATCACCTGAGGAGAAATGTATTTTTTTGTGTGAAAAAGGCAGTATTTATAAATTTGTAGAAAGTTCTGGAAAGTGAGACCGTTAGAACGCAATACGCATGCGCTATTTGCGTTCCAGCTTACAATTTGCGTTCCATCCGCTATTTTCTGTGTATTACTGTTCAAAATGGTGTTTAATATGATTGTGATACGTTCCGCATAGTATGTGTTTCATTATTGCGAGTAAGTGTAGTGTAGTTACGTCTGAAGCCTCGTTTTCGTTTTGTTCGTCGGCCATTTTTTCTCTCGCTTAGCGATGGTATTAGTGTCTAAAGTGTTTTATTTTGATTTAAATGTAGGTGTAAATTGTTTTTTTGAGGTGCTGGATGGTTCCTCTTGCTGTACGTAAGCTTTTTATGTGTTTGTTGTGTGTCTTTCTCGTAATGTGTGTGAACGTGTGTCGTATGTTGTTTGCGAGTGTCGTAATGTGTTGCGACGTGAACTTTGCGAGATTCGCAGTTCTTTGGGTTGGGAATTTGTGTTGTGAATTTTGCAAGGGTCGCAATTGCTGCAACTGAAGACCTTTGCTTCGCGAGGGTCCTCAGTTGCTGGCAAGGAGCGCCTTCGGCGCTCCATGCCAGCAACTAAGAACCTGGCACAGTGCCCTCGCTTCGCGAGGCCGCGGGCTCGCTACGCGAGCCACGGACCTCGCTTCACGAGGCCCGCGCCTCGCTGCGCGAGCCTGCAGCGTTAGCAACAACTCGTACGCTCACAACTATATATGTGATAAGTAAATCTAAGATAGCTTTATTTCTAGTAGGCTCTTGTACAACCTGGGCCAGATAATGATCTCTGAGTGTACGCAAGAACCTGCTCCCCTTAGATGAACTGCTGGTCTCATTTATCCAGTTTATTTCAGGGTAATTAAAATCTCCCATTATTAGAACTTGACCATGCCTAGCTGCATTTTCAATCTGTAACAATAATTGTATTTCATCACTTTCAGCTATTTTTGGAGGTTTATAGCTTACTCCTACTAAAATTATTTTGGATTTTGCTGCTCCGCTATTTAACTCTACCCACAAACATTCAGCTTTATCACTAGGTCCACCATAAATATCTTCTCTGACTATAGGCTTAAATTCAGGCTTAACATACAGACAAATTCCTCCTCCTCGTTTACCATTGCCTCTATCTTTTCTAAATAGGTTATAACCATTCAGATTAACAGTCCAGTCATGAGATTCATCCCACCACGTTTCAGTAATGCCTATTAAATCCCATTTTTCATTAATTGCTAATAATTCTAACTCTCCCATTTTTCCTGGCAAGCTTCTGGCATTAGCAAGCATACACCTTATGTTATGAGTCTGTAGTTCTGAAGTGCCTGCCACTGTACTTGAATTACTTAGTACTACCTCCCTATTGACTATACTACCCCTCCCCTTATCTCCTCCCCTATGAGTTCTTAATTCATCCCTTATACCCTCTACACTTTCTACCCCATTCATTATATCTAGTCCCTCCCCCCTTAACTACTAGTTTAAAAACTCCTCCAGCCTTTCTACCATCCTATCCCCTAGTACAAAAGCTCCCTCATCATTAAGGTGCAATCCATCCCTACTGTAGAGATTGTACCGAAGGGAGAAGTCACCCAAACCCCTCCTTAGTGCACCACATCTTTAGCCATGCATTAACCTCCCTAAGCTCCTTCTGCCTCCCTGGGCTAGCACGTGGCACTGGTAGTATCTCAGAAAATACTATCTTGGAGGTCCTTGCCTTCAGCTTATTACCTAGTTCTCTAAAATCATTCTTTAGGACACTCTATCTTCCGCTAACTTTGTCATTGGTACCAATATGTTCCA
The DNA here is from genome assembly GCA_027410445.1 of Discoglossus pictus. Taxonomy (NCBI): domain Eukaryota; kingdom Metazoa; phylum Chordata; class Amphibia; order Anura; family Alytidae; genus Discoglossus; species Discoglossus pictus. Next base: position 140,184,675 of record CM050166.1, on the reverse strand, counting down.
AGACCGCCGGTTCATTTCCAGCCCCTCCCAATAATTTGTCTTCCCGATCCACAACATGACGAACCCGAGCACCCAGGAGACAGCAAACTGTTCGATTGCTGGGATCTGGGTGACAAATCACTCTCTCTACCTTCCTTATAATAGAGTCCCCTACAACCAAAACCTGTCTGTTGCTCTGCCTATGTTGCCCTCCCACTCCTCCAGTAGAGCTGTTCTCCCGGCTGTTAGAGGGAACAGCTCTATCTGGCATTGCCATTCCTGAATGGACATCCCCAACAGTTTCACTTAATCTGGCAAATCTGTTGGTGTTTGCCAACTCAGAACTGGCCTGCCTCCTCCTGTTCCCCCTGCTTCCCCTTGTAACTGTAACCCAGCTACCTCCCTGGACATCCTCGCTAGCCCCAGCTCTGCCCTCCCTGCTAGGCCCAGCTAAACTGTGCTCAGTGAGCACCAACCCACCTTCCAGTGGAGCAATATCTCCAAGTGCTGCAATTCTCTGCTCCAGATCTCCAATTTGAGATTCCAGAGAGGCAACATGCTCACACCTGTCACAGAAGTATGGACCCTGGATCATCTGTTCCAGTATTGCATACATATGACAGGATGTACACTGAGTGAGGTTGCCACTGGACTGACTCATAATTATTATTATTGTCTACAAAATTTCAGTGGGAAAAATAAAGAATATAAAATAATATATTTGTATAAAGTTTTCCTCCTTTGTACTATAAATCTGCCCTCTCCTTTCTTTGAAGTCCCTACCCCTATTTAAACTCCTACACTTCACTAGAACTGCAGCTGATACTGAAAATGTTCGCAAGCTCACAAGTTTGCCCCTTCCCCGTTTATACTAACCTCTGCCTTCTCACCTGGGCACAATTAGTGCACTCTGCAATTTATCAGCCTTTATCTGTAAAGGAAAATCCACTTGTAAACAGGCCCCAAAACAGCTCACAAACCTTTTATACTGGTTAAACAGTTAAGCCACACCCCTCTCACCTGGGCACAATTAGTGCACTCTGCAATTTATCAGCCTTTATCTGTAAAGGAAAATCCACTTGTAAACAGGCCCCAAAACAGCTCACAAACCTTTTATATTAGTTACACAGTCAAGCCACACCCCTCTCACCTGGGCACAATTAGTGCACTCTGCAATTTATCAGGCTTTATCTGTAAAGGAAAATCCACTTGTAAACAGGCCCCAAAACAGTTTACAAACCTTTTATATTAGTTAAACAGTCAAGCCACATCCCTCTCACCTGGGCACAATTAGTGCACTCTGCAATTTATGAGCCTTTATCTGTAAAGGAAAATCCACTTGTAAGTGATACAGGTTTTGCTCAAGAATATCCCTGTATTTAGCACCATCAATCTCTCCCAGTCCCGACTGCTGAAAAAAATGGATGATGTTCTTTGGGTGATGTGTTGGGTTTGTGCCAGACATAACGTTTTCTTTAATGGACGAAAAGTTCGATTTTAGTCGCATCAGGTCACAGCACCTTCCTCCATACATTGTGGGAGTCTCCCACATGCCTTTTCGCAAACTCAAAACGGGACATTATTTTTTTTTTTTGCTTAAAGTAATGGCTTTCTTCTGGCCACTCTGCCATAAAGCCCAACTCTATCGAGCGTACAGCTTATTGTTGTCCTATGTACAGATACTCCAGTCTATGCTGTGAAACTCTGCAGCTCCTCCAGGGTTACCTTAGGTCTCTGAGAAAATAAACACAACCTTTACATTTTTCACTTTTATTTGCAAATATTCTTTTCTGCAGACTTCCATTTTGCTTAATTTTATTTTCCTCCTTTCTTGCACCATCTGTCTTGGTAAAGAAATTCAATGAATCCTTCAACCACAGGAACTAGATCAGTAGAAATGAAAACGGCAACCTGCACAGCAACATCATTGCATATAAAAAGTGATAAACTAAATTTTGTATTATTGATATTTTTTTAACATCTTAAAAATATTTGTCCTATTTTTAAGTGTAGTTTTCCAGATTATACTTTAAAAAAACTAATTCAGTTACCCTTTCAAGGTAATGTCAAAAATAATATATAAATTATAAAAACTTTTATACTGTTACTGTGTAAAATAATTCACCATCAATACAGTATATAGTTCAATTTCACACAAAAAAAAGATCTGTGCTAGGCAATTTAAATTTTTATATTATTATCTTTTAAGGATACTGATCTGAAATGTTTATCAACATTGATATGAAATGTATCGAAGATTGAAATTTTACTACATATAACTTCATTAGCATATGTAGTTTACTAGAGCTGCTAAACAACATTGCAAGTTCATAATTTAAACGGAGAGCAAAATATTAACTTCTATTTTGCCCATACAGTTTGAAAATGTATGTGAATTGTTGCAGTGACATTCATGTAAATCACAGCAACCATTCACATAAATTAGAGGTTATATTTTTACTCTCCATTAAAATGATGATTCATAGACAAATCTTAAGTAACTTGTACATAATTACAGATTTAGCGTGTTACAGATTTAAAAGATAAACAAAATAAATGAAGAGGTGCTTCAGAGACCAAAAATAATTAGTTGACTGCCAATCCTTATAGGGTACTGTCACAGCCCAGTACAAAAGAAAAAAAGAAATAAAGGGTTAAAGCTCAAATTAACAAATAATCAATAAATTCAGTAAAAGATCTTTGGGCTTCATTTCAATCTTTCAAAAAAACAAAAAAAACAATACACTATGAAATAAAATTAATTACATTAAAATACAAATAATTACTGAAAATAAAAAAATAAATACAAATGTCCTTACTCTTCTACCTTGGAAAAAAGGGCAAACTATGTTACTTGTAGTTTTTTTGTACTATTCATTTTTGATAGATGCCACTGGTCCTCATCTTCTGGGCCATTGAAAAGGACCTCTGCCTAAAAAAAAATGATGCCCTATAAAAAAAATTGCTTAACCTAATTGAGCTTCTCCTATGAGGTGCTTCCCTGCAGCAAATTAGTTTTGCTGCATTTTTCTGGCATAAATAATATTTGTTTAGCTTCTGAATTGCTGAAATATGTGTTAATCATATTTGAGCTGCTCAGAATTGAGTATTGCATGGGCCCCTGCTCCATTGTGTGTGGGGAAATTGTTTACCCAATCAGAATACGCAGATTGATAATGTCTGTCAACTTGTGCATTCTGATTGTTTAAAAAAAACTCATAGAAGGAGCCCTGCTAGGTTAAGTAATTTGTTTTATAGGGCCTCAGGTTTTTATAGAAGGCCCTTTCAGTTACCCAGAAGATGAGGACCAGTTGCATCTATCAAGATAGAAAAGGATGATAAACAATAAGCATAAGTATAGCCTATTTATCCAGGGCAGAAGAGGACATAGGCATGTTTAAAATCTTTATTCACTACAGTTTTCTTTTTTTCTTCAGTAATTTAGTTTAGTTTAGTTATTGTATTTCATTTAAATTATTTATTGTCTTCTATAAGTCTTTTTATTTTTAATAAAAAAAAATTCTTATTTTAATGTAAAGTATTTTTTTATTTTAATGTAATTAGTTTTATTGTGTTTTTTTTTTTTACTTTTTTATACTGTAGGGCTATTTGGGGGTTCTATCTGTGTTTTCCCCTATATAAATTAAACATTAAACTAATAACCTACACTCATCTGAATAAGCTGATAACAAAACCTTTACATTTTAGGATTTACAGATATTTATGAACAATACTGGCTAAAAACAAAATCTGTCACACATGGGTAATCAAATAATATCAATATACAAATCCACCTGTCACTTTCTCTCCCTATAAAGCCAAAAAAGGGGTGCTCTCCCGAGATATAGGTTAGGGAAGTCAGGGAGAAGGTTGGTAGGTGCGTTTGATCATTGTCCTCATCTGATTATACTATTATTATTATTATTATTACTGTTTCTTTGTAAAGGACCAGCATGTTCCATAGTATTATTTGGGCATACAATTGGTAGAGATATAGAAAATTCCTGAGCTAAATAGAAATATAAATAAAGTACTAAAGGGCAATAGGTTAGGATTTTAAGATGTATTCTGGGGGCTATGGTAAGCCACTGGAGTGACTGATAGAGAGGTGCTGCAGACATGGGTCGCTGAGTGTGGTGAATGAACCATTATGGATTGGAGTGGGGACAGAAGGGTGATAGAGAGGCCAGCAAGGAGTGAGTGAAAGTTTATGATAGCATTGCAAACAATGAGAGATATCTGAGGAGTGGGAGCTGTAGTAGAAGGCCACAGAAATTAGGAGATCAGTCTTTGAAAGTGGGCAATAACACATTCAGGAGCATAATGTTGAAAGACAGTTGGCAATATGTGGAGGGAGATAGGTCTGATGCTAATAGATAGATGTGTGTACCACCTGTATGTACATGATACTGAGATATAACAGATTGTATTAAGGTTCATAGGGATAATGTATAGATCGAGAAGAGGAGGGGGCCAAGGACCGAATCTTGAGGTATGCCCTACAATGGGAAGGAGTTGGAAAGAAGAAGTGCCAGAGAAGGAGTAGATGTTTTAATTGCTAGATAGGATGTAAATGGCAAGATATATGTGTCAAGGCTTGGGAGTGGACACTTTGGACAAGACTAGGATGGCCAGCTGTATTAAAAGTAGCAGAGAAATCCAGAATAATTATGACAGAGAAGTGACCTTTTGACTTGATGGTTATGCAAGTCATTAGTGACTTGTGAGTGTTGTCTTTATGAGGTGTTGAGGCCAGAAGCCAAACTGAAGGTGGTTAGCGGAAAATAAATTTGTTAGGCAGTTGTAGATGAATCACTCAAATAGTGTCAAAGCCAAAGGAAGTAGAGAGACAGAGCAAGAAATGCAGAAGCTTGGTCAGATGAGGATTTCTTAAGACTTGGTGTAATTATGACATGTCTTAAAGATAATGGAAACTTGTCATTGTTCAGGAGAAGTTTAAAGGTATATGTGAGAGTTAAGAAAATATGGTAAAGAGTGAAGGGATTAACTTGATGGAATAAGATCAAGTGGACAAATGAGATGTTGATAGAAGACCAGAGACTTTGGCCTTAGCTACAGGTTCAAAGGAGAGCATTGTGGATGTTGGATTGGAGAGGGGCAGAGACTGGGTATATTGGATTTTTTGAGAGGAGTGAGTGTTTGAAAATATATTTTTTCAGTTATTATCAATTTTATTTTTAAAGTGTCAGACAAAGTGTTCTGCTGCTAGACATGAAGGAGTAGAAGTTGGGAGTGGGCAGATTATAATTATTATTTTTTTATTTATAAAGCACCAGCATTTTCCATAGTGCTCTCTACATAGTAAAATAAAGTGCAGTGGGCCCAAATAGCAAAATACAAATATAGGTATAATACAAATGGGTCAGCAGACAACTTGGTCCAACAGAAATGAGGTCCCCATTTCAAAAGGCTTACGATCTAGAACAGGGGATGGGAACGTATTTGACTCGGCCGGACATTCACTTGCATAAGAAATGTGCCTGCACACAAGTGCAAGAGAAAGGCACAGCGGCGTAGGCACAATAGTGATACGCTCAAAACAGTGAGCAAAAGAGAGAGACACAGACACAGTGCTCAACAGAAAACAGCAAAGAGAGAAAGGGGAGACAGCGCAGAAGGTAGTGAGGAGAGAGAGGTGAGACCACAGAGAGGAAGAGAGGAGAGACAGGAGAGTGGACAGAGGGGATAAAGAAGAGACAGGAAAATGGGGAGAGAGGAAAGAAAGCAGAGAGGAGAGACAAGAGATAAGGGAGAGAGGAGAGACTGTAGAGAGGAGAGACAGGAGAAATGAGAAAGTAGAGACAGCAGAGAGGAAAAACAAGAAAGGGGAGATACAGGAGTGAGGTGGAGAGAGGAGCGACAGCAGAGAGAGGATACAGGAGAGAGAGGAGAGACAGCAGAGAGGAGAGACAGCAGAGAGGAGAGACAGCAGAAAGGAGAGACAGCAGAAAGAGGAGAGAGGAGAGACAGGAGAGAGGAGAGAGAGGAGAGACAATAGAGAGGAGAGACAGGAGAGAGGAGAGAAAGGAGAAACAGGAGAAAGAGGAGAGACAGGAGATAGCAGAGAAAGGATAGATAGCAGAGAGGGGAGACAGCAGATATGAGAGACAGGAGAGAGGAGAGACAGGAGAGAGAGGAGACAGGAAAGAGGGGAGATAGAAGAGACAGCAAAGAGGAGAGACCGGAGAGACAGGGAGAGTGGAGAGACAGCAGAGTGGTTAGACTGGAGAGAGGAGAGAAATGAGAGAGAGGAGAGAGGAGAGAAAGGAGAGAGGAGGGACAGCAGAAAGGAGAGACAGCAGAGATGAGACAGCATATTGGAGAGAGAGGAGATACAGCAGAGAGGAGAGACTGGAGAGAGGAGAGAGTGAGGAAGAAGGAGAGACAACAGACAGGAGAGACAGCTGTAAGGAATGATAGAAGAGAGGGGAGAGAGGAGAAACAGAGGAGAGATAGGAGAGAGGAGAGACAGCAGAAAGGAGAGACAGCAGAGATGTGAGACAGCATATAGGAGAGAAAGGAGATACAGCTGAGAGTAGAGACCGGAGAGAGGAGAGAGGGGAGACAAAAGACAGGAGAGACAGCTGAAAGGAATGTCAGGAGAGAGGGGAGAGAGGAGAAACAGCATAGAGGAGAGACAGGAGATAGGAGATAAAGGCGAGACTGGAGAGAGAGGAGAAAGGAGTGACAGGAGAAAGGAGAGAGAGGGCAGTCAGGAGAGAGTAGAGACAGGAGAGAGATACAGGAGAAAGAGACTTATTAAAACTTAAGTGGTGTCACATAGTACAAATGGCAACTACAAAGAAAATAAAAGATGATGCTGAGTGTCAATATTCCAAGAGAAATGGACAAATGATTAACCTGTGTTTCTAGTTTGTGGTGTTGCATTAGCAGTAATGAAAAAAGACGATCTGGAGCGTCATTGCAGCTCAAAACATGCTAAACTCAATGAATTGGAAGTCCAAATGAGTCTGGATAAAGTCAATGTTCTTCAGCGGAGTTTGGAATCCCAACAAGCCACTTGCACTAGACCTCGATGTGACAGAGACAACGTTATTCAGAAGAGATACATAGTCAATGAGCTAATTGCAAAGAAACTGAGGCCTCTGTAGAGGGAAAGCTTGTGAAAGAGTTCATGGTGGCTGCTGCGGAATTGCTAGTACCAGACAAAAGTAAAATTGTTTCAGAGTGTTAGTTTGTCTTAGAGAATCGTCTTAGAGAATCGTCTCAGAGAATCATCTCAGATCGGATTAGTGACTTAGCACAAGATATTGCAAATAAAATTGAATCTGCCGGAGATTTAAAAATTTTCTCTCTTGCTTGTGACGAGACAACAGACATAACAAATACTGCTCAACTGGCCATTTTCGCTCATGGGGTAACTTGAGATAATTTGAGAGACTTGTTTTATCAATGAAAAACAATTGAGCTAACAGTTGTAGTTAAGTGGCCTTACTACAGATGGAGCTCCAGCCATAGTTGGCTTGCAAAAAGGGTTAATTGCATTTGTCAGGAAATAACTGAATCATCTCAGTCTTGATCCAAGTGATTTCATTATATGCCACTGCATAATACACATCTTTGTGGCTAAACAATGTGATGTCAAGAGTAGTGACATGCATACATTTTGTCAAAAGCAGAGGTCTTAGCAGCCACCAGTTTAAGTAGTTACTGAATGATCTTGAATCTAAGTATGGTGATCTTGTTTATAACTGTTTAGTGCGGTGGCTGAGTCGCGGGAACATATGAAGCTAAATTAAGAAAAGGGCAGAGAGCAATCAAAGACAATGGGTCTGAGTGGTATGAGTGATAATGGATTTATCAACAGTGATGGATATTTGTGGGATATTTGAGAAGTGAAGGCTGAAGTAGAGGGAGGAAGAGCTCACTCTTTTGAAATGTTGAGTTTGAGTTGACAAGCAGATATTAATGGGAATATGCTTGAGAGGTAGCTGGCAACATGTGCTAGAAAAGAGAGAGAGATAGATATGGTTCTGAGAGATAGATCTGAGTGTCATCTGCATAAAGATGATACTGAAACCCCCCCAAAAAACAATATGGATTAGGGTGTCTAGGAAGGATGTATAGATTGGCTACACCAACAGTCAAAGGGAACTGAGAAGCAAACTTTGTCCTCCAGAGAAGGCAATACCTGTTCACATTTCTAGATAAGATGTAAACCAAGAGCTGTATAATGGATGCCAAGGGAGTTGAGAATTTGCATAAGAGGAGGGTGGTCAACTGTATTGAAAGCAGTGGAGAGATACAGGAGAATTACATTAGAGAAGGGACTCTTTGACTTAGAGGTGAGAAAACCATTAGTGACTTTTGTGAGAACTGTCTCTGTGGACTGTAGGGACTGTTAGCGAGACTGGAGGAGGTAAAAAAGGGAGCTGGAAAGCAATTGGGCTAGGATATTGTATTGGAGATGCTGACACCGTTTTGAAGCCAAGGGCAGTAAAGAGATAGGGTGATAGATGCATAAACTGTGTCCGATGAGGGTTTCTTAAGAATGGGTTAAATTATGGCATTTTTTAATAATGATGGAAACTTGCAAGTGCTTAGGGAAAGGCTGAACTGGTGTGTGAGCGTTGGGATTGGTGTGATAGAGAGAAAAGGGATTAGATGTTATGGAATCGGATCAAGTGGGCAAATTGTAAGGTATGTGGATGATAGAAAATCAGATACTTCATCCTCAATTACTGGGTCATAGGAGAACATTGAAGATGTGTGGTTTGGGAAGGGCAAAGTTTGGTTGTTATATGTTTGTTGAGAGGTGTGTGTGTTTAAGACACATTGAGAAAAGAGTTTGTTTTGTACTTCATCAATTTTATTTTTAAAATGGCTGGCTAAGTCTTCTGCTGTTTGACAGGAAATGGTAGGGAGTTGTTGTGGGTAGAGGAGAATGTTGAATGCAGTGAACAGACATTTGGGGTTGGAGAACAAAGTTGATATTAAAGGGACCGGGAAGGTTTCTGGATTTCACTGGAATATAATATACCTATGTATCTCTTTACTTTTGTGTACTTTATTTTATTAAGAAGTGCAAAAAAGCTATATTTTTTTCTGCCTGGAATCTTACAAATGGTTTCAAATTAATTTCTCCCTTCTTTAGCTCATGAGAACAGTATACTCCTAAGTACTAAGGCCCTCATTCAATTGCGGTTTGGTCAATTGAATAGGGCTCTAAATAAGCACATAGTATATATTTTTTAAAGAAGTTTTTAGTTAGTGAAAACCTAGCTTTCTGATAGATGCCTACTAACTAAAAACTTCTTTAAAAAAAATATGTTATGTGCTTATTTAGAGCCCTATTCAATTGGCCAAATTGCAATTGAATGAGGGCTTCAGTGTGCAGTGTCTTATAGTAACCAATCAGTGGCAACAATCTGCAACATGCTGCTTGAAAGTGGTCACTGATTGACTAATTTGAAACACTGCATGATCTGCAGAGACAGACCCAAAAAGTTACAAATTTGAGGCAGAAACAATCAAAGCTTTTATGCACTTCTTAATAAAATAAACTACACAAAAGTAAATAGAGTCATAGGGATATTATATTCCTATAGAAAGAGCTGCGAGAAAGGAGCACAGAATACATTTGTAATGGACAAAGTCTGCAAAGGGTGAGATTTTCTTGCCTGTAGTTGTGGGAGCAAGAGTGTTAAAGGTTAAACTTAAAAAGTTTGTGTATTGTAAGGTGGAAATATCAGGGTGGGTGGTATGTGTGGTGAGATTACAGTTTTGGAGGTGGTGGAGTGGGAAGAACACAAGGTTGGAAATTGTGCAGAAACTGTTAAAGATAAGGTCAAGGGAGTGTGCATCGTGGTGGGCTGGAAGACTCTGTTCAGCGTGAGAGGCCAAGGAGGTAAGTGAAAGAAATAGTGTAGCGAGGTAGGTGTGTCAGTGGCAATGTTGAAGTTACACTACAGGAGGGGAGCCAGTAACAAAATGATAAAGAATCATTCTACATGATTATAAAATAATATAAAATAATAATAATAATAAAAAAATAATAAAAAAATAAAAACTAAAAATACATTGTATTACGTATAATAACTATGTTCACCCTCTCTGGGGTCATATGGGGCAATTTTTGGTGTATAGTGGATGGACATAATGCACAATGTGTAATGCCTGAGTTAAGAGGTAACTTTTATTTCTTTTGTTGCAGTGTTTCTTTTTGCGTTCAATAGTAGGGGGAATGGGATGATATCCCATCCCTCCACTATCACACACAAATCTCTGATCACCTACCCTGACACCATTCCATTCTTTGGAGAAATAGTGTCATATCTCCTTTTCAAAATGATAATTCCAAGTTCTCAGGTGTTTTCACATAAAAATACTGAGGGAAATATATATAGAACTCTACAGTCAAATTGTTTATTGTGGTAAAAAAACAAAAACATTATCCTTACTCACATTACCAAATCATACTCTACTGGATTTTCTTCTTTTAAATAGAGTGTCCACTGCCAGCACAATGACCAAGGCCTTCATTCAATTGAGGTTTCAGGAGATCCGTTAGACCGTAAGTAAGGTCACAAGCTAATTTGCAATTCAATTGGCGCCTTTTTGCGGGCTCCGATCGGCTTCCGAGTTACGGCCTTGAGAAAATAAACAAGTAACTTACAGTCTCCAGAAGCCTTTGATCTTTCACTTTTGCAAGGCTGAAATCGCTATTCAAATGCTCAATTTCCCCAAACCCGCAAATGTTTTCACAGCCGTAAATGGCAAATGAAGGAGAAAAGCCAACAAGTGCTAGAGAGGGCTCGCAAGGGGGTTAAACACCTCTTCGTAGCAATGTAAATGCAAATAAAAAAATCAATACTGCACTGTAAATAACGGGGAAAGCGATAACAGACATTTTGTGGTAAATCGATCTCTGGTATCAATGAGTTATTTTGGTTTTGCGAATCTGATCGCATATCAGACCCCCAAACCTAATTGTTTGACATATAACCTCCATGTTTTACTGCTGCAATAATGACAGTCTCATTTTCTATTGGCTAATTTGAAATGGGTGTTACGGGCTTGCTGAATTAATCATGTTCCCAGAACTGCTACGAATCAATGCATGGTTTACGGTTTTGGCTTTGGGCCTGCAAATTGCGACCTTGAACAATTGAATAGCATCGCAATCAGAGACAAATGGGAGCCCACAACACACCCGCAGACATGCGATCGAGTTGCAGGCTTGGAATTAAATAGTTGTAGTCCTCCTTGATTGCCAGCTGTAAACATACAGTACTAGATCAGCAGTGTCTTGAAAATCAATTAGCATCATCTAAAGCAGTTTTTAAATAAATAGGTGGGGGATTCCATACCTGGCAGTGATCCACAGTTGTTATATAAACCCTTTTCCTTTTCTTCAACCTAAAACTGCTTTACTATCCAGCTTCTGCCGGCTATAAGGACTTCCTAAGTGGTCTATGCTAAGGGCAAAATTCCCCTGGGATCAATTTGGCCAAGAAACTGAAACAAGTTGGATCTAGTTGTCATATAAGGCCATTGAAAGAGTACGCGGGCTACAACCATAGCAGGGAGCCAAGCACTGATCTCAATATATAAGTGTATGAGCCTGCTCTTAAGTAGGGAATCTGTCCTTACATAACGCACATACAAGCCAGCATTCATAATATTGGATATGGACAGGAAGAGTATATATGAACACAACACTGCAGTGGATAGAGACGCCGGCGTGCCCCTGAACGTGAGGGCGCACGCTACGTCATCAAGAGCTCATGAGTTTTGACGTCACTTGACTTCTATATATACACACACACTCACAGATCTATGTATATACATATATATATATATATATATATATATATATTTATATATTTATATTTATGTCCCCTCCAGATTTTTTTCAGTTCCTACTCCCCTCATCTGGGCAGTGACACATTTGTCATATTAGCAGCATTTGTACATTATTTGTACATTAGCAATAAATTAATATTAGCTGATTATAGTAATTTGGTAATACTTAAAAAGTTAATTGTGTTGACATTTTTTTTGCAATCATTTAACATAGCAATTAACCAAACAAATGCAGAAAAAAATGAAAATATAATCCAGTTAGAGTGCTAACCTTTTGTTTCGATTATTACATTTCCTATTTGCCGATGGTCCAATTATACATTATTAATTAAGGACAATACATTTAAAAAATAAAGGGCAGTAAACAAATATTAGTAACTAGCGACTTGCCCGTCAAAAATGACGGCAATAAAAACTGAAGCCTGGCAATGCTGTTTGCCACACAATGTAAGCCTCTCCCACTCTACTTTACTGGCCTTGTGATGAGCGCCTTTGGCGCTCATCACAGGCCTTGCAATGAGCCCCTTTGGAGCTCATTGCGAGTCTCTCCCTCTGTCTACTTCCTCCCTCGTGTCTTATTTCCCCCCTCCTCTCCCTCCCTTGTGTCTCCTTCCACCTCGTCTACCTCCTTTGCATCTCCTGCCCCCCTGTGTTTTTACCTCCCTCTCCCTCCCGTGTCTCTAAACCCCTCCCCTGTGTCTCTTTCCCCCTTCTCCCTCCCATGCATCTCTTCCCCCCCCTGTGTCTCCCCCAACCCTCCCCTGTGTCTGTTCCCCCCTGGCCTGTGTCTCTTTCCCCCTCCCCCTGTGTCTGTTACGGCCTTCCTCGTGTCTCCATTTCCCTCCCTTGTGTATCTTCCCCCCTGCACTCTCTCCCCTGTGTCTCTTCCCCCTCCTCTCACTCCCCTGTGTCTCTTCCCCCTCCTCTCACTCCCCTGTGTCTCTTCCCCCTCCTCCTCCCTGTCTCTTCCCCCTCACCCTCTGTGTCTCTCCCCACTCTGTGTCTTCCACCCTCTCCCTCTGTGCCTCTTCCCCCCCCTCTCTCTGTGTCTCGCCACTGTGTCTCTTCACCCCTTCCTCTGTTCCCCCCCCCCTCTGAGCCTCTTTCCCCCTCTCTCTGTACCTCTTCCCCCCCTTCCCTCTGTGTCTCTTCCTCCCTCACCCGCTGTATCTCTCCCCCCTGTGTTTCTTCCCCACTCTCCCTCTGTGCCTCTACCCCACTGGGCCGCGCTGCGCTCTGCACAATGCGCAACAGTTTACTGTCCCTCTGTGCCTCTTCCCCAATGGGCCGCGCTCTGTGTAATGCGCAGAGCGCGGCTTGGGCCGCGCTCTGCGCATGCGCGGCTCGCGCCGCACTCTGCGCAGCAGTTTACTGTCCCTCTGTGCCTCTTCCCCAATGGGCCGCGCTCTGTGTAATGCGCAGAGCGCGGCTTGCGCCGCGCTCTGCGCATGCGCGGCTGGCGCCGCACTCTGCGCATGCGCGGCTGGCGCCGCACTCTGCGCATGCGCGGCTCGCGCCGCACTCTGCGCAGCAGTTTACTGGTACTCTGTGCCTCTTCCCCAATGGGCCGCGCTGCGCGTAAGCGCGGCTTGCGCCGCGCTCTGCGCATGCGCGGCTCACGCCGCGCTCTGCGCAATGCGCAGCAGTTTGTAATTGTCTAACTGCGATTCGTCTGAAGCGTGACGACGAATCGCAGTTAGACAATTATAATATGTGACACTGGGCCGCGCTGCGCTCTGCACAATGCGGTAGCAGTTTACTGTCCCTCTGTGCCTCTTCCCCAATGGGCCGCGCTCTGTGTAATGCGCAGAGCGCGGCTTGGGCCGCGCTCTGCGCATGCGCGGCTCGCGCCGCACTCTGCGCAGCAGTTTACTGTCCCTCTGTGCCTCTTCCCCAATGGGCCGCGCTCTGTGTAATGCGCAGAGCGCGGCTTGCGCCGCGCTCTGCGCATGCGCGGCTGGCGCCGCACTCTGCGCAGCAGTTTACTGGTACTCTGTGCCTCTTCCCCAATGGGCCGCGCTGCGCGCAAGCGCGGCTCGCGCCGCGCTCTGCGCATGCGCGGCTCGCGCCGCGCTCTGCGCAATGCGCAGCAGTTTGTAATTGTCTAACTGCGATTCGTCTGAAGCGTGACGACGAATCGCAGTTAGACAATTATAATATGTGACACTGGGCCGCGCTGCGCTCTGCACAATGCGCAGCAGTTTACTGTCCCTCTGTGCCTCTTCCCCAATGGGCCGCGCTCTGTGTAATGCGCAGAGCGCGGCTTGGGCCGCGCTCTGCGCATGCGCGGCTCGCGCCGCACTCTGCGCAGCAGTTTACTG